>JARLTB010000048.1:8725000-9375000 GCA_030141615.1 Unio pictorum
GGAACTTTTAAATTTTATTTCACAATCCAAACAGTGTTTACATTTTCTGATCAACTATGATACATTTTATGAAGTAATAAACAACAACAAACATATTTTTTTGAAACAATTGACACAGGAATGATCCATATCACAAGGATACATGAAAGCGTTTAGCGATTTTTAAAACATTTTATTTTCGTTTGACAATCCCTCCACACATTCCGGGTTATATCGAACAGGAAAGGAACAATCTGGGACTTCGCTTTCCTTAATGACAATTGCCAATATGAAGTTAATAGCACTAGATTTTGATACATACTATGGTGATAATAACGTTTGAATAGAAGGAGTCCTTAATTATTAATATGTAGAGTTTTAATTAACTAAAAAACTAACTGGATATTGTAGTGTCTTCAAGAACTAATTCAGCATATATTTTTGAAATTCGCTATAAAATAGGATATTATTTGTTTTCAGTGATACGTACATTATGAATCATCCATTGTGAGGGAGAACACATGATTTAACAAATAATCTCACGATCGATATGATCCGAAGGGACCAAGGAGTGAAACACGAGTTAATTAATGCAACAACAATACCTCCAAAGTTTCATTGTAACTCAAAGGAAAGTTTATCTTAGAACATTTCTTGTCTGTAAGATCCGCAAGAGTGCCACATCGACTCCCGCCTCCCTTAGAAGTAGGGAAATCCTGTGAATTGTGAAAAAGCTATATTATTGGTCGTCTAAACAGCACAGCATTTCAAACAAAAATTCTTCATTGACACTTTTATCGTTAAATTTTTAATAATAATAATAATAATAATAATAATAATAATAATAATAATAATAATAATATTGTCATTATTATTTATTATTATTATTATTATTATTATTATTATTATTATTTAAAAATATTTTACATAATTTTAATAATAATAGCAACGATGATTTTGTTAATGATGATGACGATTACAATAATCACGATCATAATATAAATTGTAAACTAATGCTATGTAAATAAGTAATTGAATAATTCAAGAATAAATATTAACACTACACTATACAATTTTTCCGAAAGAGTTCTCAGCGGACTTTAAATGAAGCCATCCTGATAATTACGTAATGACTTTCTCATTCACGCCCTTTACCTCAACAATAACAACATTACCTTTACTCGTTATGAAACCTAGGTGTCGTTCTCGGCACCACGCTCTCATTACACCAATATATAATGAACACATGAACGGTTGTATATTTGCAGCTAAAACGCATCGGTTTCATTCGCAATTTTCTTTCGGTTTTTGCCACTAAAACAAGGTTAATTGACACAAAGGATTAGACTGATACAGTGGTTCCTCAGAATTAAATACTAGAATTTTGTTTTCAATTTTCAATTATTAGAGGGAAAATGTTGTCTTGTTAAATCGGATTTATTCACTGTTTCTAAAATTTTACTCATTTATCCATCTATCAATCCTTTCTTCTAAAGACTAGCAAACTCAAAACCCCTTTACCATGACTCTCGTAATATCGCCAATTTTGTAATTAAACAGACTTTGGGTTTAAGCTGTGCAGACTATATACTTACTCTATCGGTACAGAAAGCACACACTGGGTCTCTGGAAATACAGCTATCGCAGTCCACTTGCTGGTTACACGAGTTCTGCGGACTGCTGCAGATCAAAACTACACCTGAAGAAACCAAAATGCCTATAAGAAAGACCCTATTCATATGTAAGAAGTAAAAAATACAATTTATCATTTTATCAGTAATAATACGGAAAATTCTCATGACCGAAATGACCCAAGGGACACAATGGGAATTAATATTACGACTGTAATATTGAAACTATGAAACTCTGGGAACATTGGAAATTTAACATTAATTAATATGCTGAATGATAAACGATATATGAGGGAGAAGAAAAATTGAGCATTAGTCCAAATTAGAATCACCACATGCTGAAAAAGTAAATGTATTATTTTGGGCCACAAATTCCTATCACTTTGGTCGGACACACGTTTCCCCATTTTTGTACTCTTCGGTGTTTTGGGAAGGGACCGTGAATCTTTAGCACTAGTTCCCCATAGAAAGCATTACCAACCCATCACGTTAAATTTCCATACACTCCCATAGGGACATATGTAACATTAATATTCAATAGTCCCCCATAATCCGTAATATTAAAATTCTATTATTCTTAGATATTTTTATACTAATATATTTCATTTACTCTTCTATATATATATATATATATATATATATATATATATATATATATATATATATATATATATATATATATATATATATATATATATATATATATATATATATATTTGCTCTAAAAGTTTTAAAGAGTGGTGAGATATATATATTTTTAAATCCAGTGATAGTCTGGACCATATGAACCGGATCGTCTTCTTTTTCCACTAAAAGAATAAACTCCATGACATTTGTGATAAGTACAGAACCCAAATATTCTGCTCTCTTGATCAACCAATCAAGTAGTAGAAGAAATGGTTGTGCCGTATGACTCATTGATTGATTTTCTGATCAAAAGCAGTCCTCGTTGGCGAAGAATTATACACAGATGAGATGCTACCCATCCTGTAAGTATAATCAGTCATCGGTCTCTTCAAATTAAGGTTATCAAAATCACTGACTTTTTAACCTCTCCTTCCCACTCCCCCACACAGTGGTACGAGATGCTAGCATAGCGAATTTTGTGTGCACAAAGGGCGGAAATATCTACTTAAAAAGTAACTAGGAAGAATAAACGAACATATGTGTTGTCACTTTGTAAGGAATAATAACCAGATTACAACATGTATATGCCAGACCCTGAGGCTAATAATGTCGCATCATAAATGTACGAAAGGCAGTCAAGCGAACAATGAGGTCTCAAGCCAGTCATGTAATAAACCAGGTCCAAGAGTCGACAGACGAAACGGACTTCGATGGAAGTTACGTCGACACCGGTCAGTAACGTACTTCCATGCGAATTGAGGAAGCTTGATCAGGAAGACGCAACTCTGGCGCAGTTGCACAAATACGCTGAAGAGGAGACTGACTGAGAAGGAACTCCGAAAGGCGCGGTGAAGTTCGCGTACAATAAAGTCAGCGAACACTTTAAACAAGTCGTGGTGCCGAAAGAGAAGCGAGGCGAAGTGTTAAAACTTGCGCACGAAAGTCTAATGGGAGGACACATGGGAATTGCCAAGACGCTTGACCGTCATGTCAAAGAATTTTACCGGGGGGGGGGGGGGGGTCCATGGGGATGTCAAGCAGTTCTGTCTCCTGTCTCTCCTGTGACAGGTGTCAGAGAATGGCACCGAAAATGATGCATTCGATACAGGACTGGGAGCAGTACTATTACAAGAGAACGAGGGCACGCTTTTTACTGTCGCGTACGTCAGTCGGAAATTGTCTGTTGCCGAGAATAACTACTCCGTATCGGAGAGGGAATGCTTCGGAATCGTGTTCGGAATATCACATTTCGAGCGGTACTTGTACGGACGCAAGTTCATATTGGAAACTGACTACCAACCCATCGCCTATCTCGCGCAGGAGAAATTGTCTAATGAATGCTTGATGCGATGGTCGCTGTTCTTACAGCAGTACAAGATGCAGATTAGATACGTGAAAGGAACATATGACGTTGGCGCTGATTGCATGAGTACGAGCGTTGAAATAACATAGATCGCTCTGTAACGAATCGTATGTTGGATTTATATTTGTGTCCGTAGTCAGCGTGTAGCGTCGCTATGATTTTTTAAAATTGCATGTGTAATGCACGTTTGCATTTTGGAGCAAATGTGGGTGAATAAAATACCAAATACCAATTTTATTCTCAATCGTAGGGGGGGGGGGGTCACGTTGTAAGGAATAATAACCAGATTGCAACATGAATATGCTAGACCCTGAGACTAATAATTCCGCGTCATAAATGTTACGAGTGTCAGCCTTGCAACAATGAGCGCTCAAGCCAGTTAACTGACATGGCCATATGAACTCGTGATTCGCACCTTATTTTGGCAAAGTCAGTTATATAACATGGCCATAACATGGTTGACAGGTAAGTGATGAATTTTTTGTGTTTGTATCAAATGAACATCAGTGTGGGTCGTAACGCCAGCCTTGACAGACTGCCGGGGAGAGGCAGTGTCTGCTAATTAGGTAAACCATGGGTGAATCGACATCCACTCGGAGTTGAGCAAGGCGTAGCCACCATTGGAATCGCAAACTTAACTCTATTACCTTGAGAACTAAAAGTCCGTAGTCGCTAAACCATCTTGCGGAAATTATAAAGGAAGATAAGCTACTCCGACGTCGTTCGTAATTGGCGGTAGACTTTGTTATTCAGGGAATTACAAAGGATCTTCAGAACAGGTCAGTGACTATTTGCTCGACTGTTGTAATATATTACGGCAAAGTAATTCTACTTTAATTATGTGCAGTATGTATACTTTATTACTAGAATCGTTAGTACGTATACTTACCAGTTGTAGGGTTTAAATCATTTGTAGTGTTTGATTCATTTGTAGTGTTTGATTTATATTGCATATTTTGAGATATGAGCAATGTTTCTGTCAAGAATTAATAATGTAATTCGCTCTTTTGTTAATTCGTAGTAACCTCGTGCATTTATTCATGTGATATTCTAGATTTGCAAATGTTGAAATGACTTGGAAGAAGTGCAGTATATATATATATATATATATATATATATATATATATATATATATATATATATATATATATATATATATATATATATATATATATATATATATATTCGTGAGAATTGGTATTTCGATGTGCACGAATGCGTGACCAAAGAAGGTAATGGCTTATCTATTGATATTGTTGTTTAGTGGCAGTCTAGATAGCTAGAGGAATATACTATGCTAATATCCTTATGTGCTGGTACAGGAAGCTTTTTGGGACCAGAGGAACTGTAGGAGACAGAGGGAAATACCCAAGTTCAGTTGGTCCGAGTCTTTGGGAGAGAAAGAAAAAGGAAGAACGGAGGCAGAATGTAGACGGACTGGAACTGGAATACCAGTCGAGAGAAGAATAACACAGATGAGTAGGAACACAGGACAGGAGGAAAATCTATCACATTAAGTCAGATTATGAAATAGGCCGTCACTTGGTCGAATGAAAGGCTAGTGATAGTGTTTTAAATTTGAATTTTATGTGAGAAATGACTATCTGTTATTGAATGATATTAAATTATTGTTTATTTGAATTTCACATTTTGTGTATTCAGTAATTTAACTGTTGGCATCACTGACTGGCGGCTAGGAGCTTTGCATTTCTCTATCACTACCTTAGTTTCTGAAAAAAACGAGCCATGGTGGGTCTAATGTAATAATTTAATATAATATTGGGAGCACCCCAACCCAACCCAGTGCACGAGACACCTTTACATGTGTACAATAA
Source organism: Unio pictorum (assembly GCA_030141615.1). Lineage (NCBI taxonomy): Eukaryota > Metazoa > Mollusca > Bivalvia > Unionida > Unionidae > Unio > Unio pictorum. The sequence goes on from JARLTB010000048.1 coordinate 8,730,436, forward strand.
TATAAACCTGAAACAAGAAAAGATGGTGACATTGTACATTGTGATGCCCCTTCCTCCTTGTATGAAACAGGAAACTTAAGTAATCAGGCATAAACGTTGATATCAGACTGATTCATTTTTGTGGTAAAGGGTTGTTATCACAAAGAGTCATTAACACACATAACTACACCAGCTTGCAGCTATTTGTGCAAGAGAAACTTAAAAAAATAAAACTTTAACCAAGGCATTACGGACAGACGATACTATACTCTTTGTCGTAAGTGGCGGGGCTTTAATACAATGTGATCTTGACTAAAAATTGGGAAGGAGATCTTCTCTCATATTATCTTCATACTACAAAATCACTGAAAGATATGTTTACATATTATCTTCATACTAAAAACTAAAAGATCTGTTCTAAGATTATCTTCATACTAAAACTAAGAGATCTGTTCCAAGATTATCTTCATACTAAAAACTAAGAGATCTGTTCTAAGATTATCTTCATACTAAAAACTAAGAGATCTGTTCTAAGATTATCTTCATATTAAAAACTAAGAGATCTGTTCTCAGATTATCAACATACTAAAAACTAAGAGATCTGTTCCAAGATTATCTTCATACTAAAAACTAAGAGATCTGTTCTAAGATTATCTTCATATTAAAAACTAAATGATCTGTTCTAAGATTATCTTCATATTAAAAACTAAAAGATATGTTCTAAGATTATCTTCATACTAAAAACTAAGAGATCTGTTCTCAGAGCATCTTCATACTAAGAACTAAGAGATCTGCTCTCAGATTATCAACATACTAAAAACTAAGAGATCTGTTCCAAGATTATCTTCATACTAAAAACTAAGAGATCTGTTCTAAGATTATCTTCATATTAAAAACTAAATGATCTGTTCTAAGATTATCTTCATATTAAAAACTAAAAGATATGTTCTAAGATTATCTTCATACTAAAAACTAAGAGATCTGTTCTCAGAGCATCTTCATACTAAGAACTAAGAGATCTGCTCTCAGATTATCTTCATACTAAAAACTAAGAGATCTGTTCTAAGATTATCTTCATACTACAAAATCAGACATAGATCCGTTTACAGATTAACTTCATACTACAAAATCAGACATAAATCTGTTTACAGATTAACTTCATACTACAAAATCAGACATAAATCTGTTTACAGATTAACTTCATACTACAAAATCAGACATAAATCTGTTTACAGATTAACTTCATACTACAAAATCAGACATAAATCTGTTTACAGATTAACTTCATACTATAAAAGCAGAAAACCCAAAAGTTTTTAAATTGCAAAATATTCTTTCTAGGAAAAACAACCTTCTTCTCTCCTTCCTTCCTCTAATATGGAGAAACACGAAAGTTTTGAAATTATTTCGAAAATGATCATTGACGGGAAATCTTTTTTTCCAATCAATCAATACAAGCAAAATACAATCACTTTTCGATGGAATCAATGTATGATTGCTAGTTCTAATTATTTTCTGTTTCAATTCCATTTATGGTTGCAGATTACACGCAATTTTTATAGTTTGTCTATTTGTGATTGCTTAAAATCAATCTGATATCGATAAAAGTAGAATCTCATCCGCTTTGTACAATTGGCCAATTACTTAGCTCCATTTTTAAATGTCTAATAAAATCTTACAGCAACGATAAGCCTTCTATGGGAATAAAATAAATGAAATAACTTTGCGCCTTAAAATGCCTGAAGAAACAAAGCCATACAAAAACGTGCCATCAATGAATTAGACCTAAACAACCTTAGCGAATAGATGGGTGGTTACAATCACGCATTCGTAATGTAAGAGTATTAAAAAATGACGTCCATATTTCTACGGAGGGTAAAATAGTTACTTCCATATTTCGCTAGAACCCCTCGATACTGCATAATAACGCGTGATAAGATATCAATCTATTCACAGATTAACTTCATACTTCAAAGTAAGACATAGATCTGTTTATAGATTAACTTCATACTGCAAAAATATACATAGATCTGTTTACAGATTAACTTCATACTACAAAATTATACATAGATCTGTTTACAGATTAACTTCATACTACAAAATTATACATAGATCTGTTTACAGATTAACTTCATACTACAAAATCAGACACATATGTTTACAGATTAACTTCATACTTAAAAATCAGACATTGATATGGTTACAGATTAACTTCATACTACAAAATTATACATAGATCTGTTTACATATTAACTTCGTACTACAAAATCAGACACATATCTGTTTACAGATTAACTTCATACTGTAATATATTTCAAAATATTTAAACTTCCAGTTACCAATGCAGTAATAACAGACTGTACGAGTTATTGGAATGTGTCAAAGCTGGCAACAACACGAAACAACAGTGTTCAATATGGAGATAATAATGTGTAAGTGGTGGCAACAACACGAAACAACAGTGTTGAATATGGAGATAATAATGTGTAAGTGGTGGCAACAACACGAAACAACAGTGTTGAATATGGAGATAATAATGTGTAAGTGGTGGCAACAACACGAAACAACAGTGTTGTATATGGAGATAATAATGTGTAAGTGGTGGCAACAACACGAAACAACAGTGTTGTATATGGAGATAAAAACTGTCATGATTCGAAAGTAATGACTAATGATTATGCTTTAGCTGTAGAAAATATTTATTTTCTAATTTTGTGTTTGAAAACCCAAATCATCTTAAATTGCAAAATATTCTTTCTCGGAAAAATAGCATTTTTCCTCCCTTCCTTCCTTTAATAGGGAGAGACACGAAAGTTTGAAATTTATTACGAAAATGATAATTAACCGGAAATCTTATTTTCCATTCAATCAATACAAGCAAAAGAGAATTACTTTTTGTTGGAATCAATGTATGATTGCTAGTTCCAATTCTTTTCCATTCAATCAATACAAGCAAAAGAGAATCACTTTTTGTTGGAATCAATATGTGATTGCTAGTTCTAATTTTCCTCTGTCTCAATTTCATTTCTGGTTGCATATTACACGCAGTTTTTATTTTTTATATTTGGGATTGCTTAAAATCAAAATGATATCGACAGAAGTAGTATAATATCCGCTCTGTACAACTGGCGAATAATTTAGCTCCAGTTTTAAATGTCTATAAAATTTATGGGAACAAAATAATGAAATAACTTTGCGCATTAAAATGCCTGTAGAAACAAAGCCATACAATCACGCAATGTAAGAGTATTAAATAATGACGTCCATATTTCTACGGCGGGTAATATATATATATATATATATATATATATATATATATATATATATATATATATATATATATATAATTTTGAAAATCACAAGGTCATCCTATTTTCAAAAAGAATTTCGATGTTTAAAAAAATTGGTACATGTATGGTTTTATCTTCAATTCTTAAGTATCCTATTTTACCTAAAAATTACATTTGCCCATGATGCATAAAGCTGTAGGCTGAAGATAAAACATTCCAAGACTACTTCCTCAACACTCAGGAAAGTCTAGCACAATACGGGAACATTACTGGCTGACTGATTTTAGTTTAGCGATACACCATTGACAACATCATTACTTTATACTGTCTGTTTACATTATAGCGACACATGGACAACACCATGGCTTTATATTGCCTGTTTACAGTATAGCGACACATCGACCATATCATGGCTTTGTATTCCCTGTTTACAGTATAGCGACACATCGACAACATCATTACTTTATATTGCCTGTTTACGGTATAGCGACACATCGACAACATCATTACTTTATATTGCCTGTTTACAGCATAGTGGTACATAAACAACATCATCGCTTAATATTGCCGGGTGTTTTTAATTTTTCTTTTGGATAACCCAGTAAAACAAACAAATGTAAAGAAGTTGCTAAAATCCCTTAAGAAGTTGCATGCTTCCGATTATAATGTCATACAAATAAAAATCATAAAAGTAAAGGACCAAAAGCTGAGGATATAACAATTATGAAGACAGAGAAAGGGTAAATTCCTTATTTATATTAGTTAAAACTTCCTTTGTAAGCCGCATTCTGTTCAAAACTGTTTTTTTTTTCTTCTTCTTCTGTTGGTTAAAAATAAAGCAAAACATAAACAAACAAAAACTAGCAAAAAACAAAGCGTATAAATGATCAATAGCCCCTTCTATATCTTATGAAAGTGTGTCAGAAAATTGTAAGAATAAATGTACATGAGTAACGCGGTAAAACTAGACCATGATAATGTTATGAAATTTAAACAATATTTTAGTATTATAAGAACTGATAACAAGTTTGATATAGTGTTGATGTGATTTATTCTGATAATAGTGTGGATGCATGGATGCGATTCATTCTGATAATAGTGTGGATGCGATTTATTCTGATAATAGTGTGGATGCGATTCATTCTGATAATAGTGTGGATGCGTGGATGCGATTCATTCTGATAATAGTGTGGATGCGTGGATGCGTTTTATTCTGATAATAGTGTGGATGCGATTTATTCTGATAATAGTGTGGATGCGATTCAACTAAGTCACAACCACTCTTATTTTCATCCTCATCTTTGCGGCTAAGCTGGATTACGTCAATGGCAATGACATATTTCCGCAAATGCCGAATAGGCTCAGGAACAGGGAGGGAAAATTTACGGGGCGTTAACATTCTGGGAATATTTGACAAATTTAAAAAATGCTGAAATAAATAAAAGAATATTTTGTGAACAAATACTAATAAGCAGTTGTCGAAAACAGGATTCTCGATCCGCGACCTTTTTATTTCGAATGCTCTTTAGTCTATGTCATTGATAACTTTTACTACATTTATTACAAAATATTAAGATAGATAAAGAGTTGCAAGAAAATAATTCAAGGAATAACAAATTTAACAAGAGTGTATATTTTTTGTTAGTATATTTTCTTTTAATTGATTATTTTGTTTTGTTTCTCTTTCTTTAGTAAAAATAGATCAAGATGGGGAGGCCTGGCAAATCACTCTTTTGAAATCTAAAAGGCAGGTTTTTGGAATAATAATTCTAACCGTGGTGCGCAACATCTGAACTTGGAAAAAGCTGCCCGATAGATTTTATGCTAAACCATGCTGCATTAATGTTCGTATTTAATACTACAGGATATATCCACGAATGTATCATTTAAAATACGAAATAATTATTAAAAATCACTAATTTCTACAAATATTCCATTGTTTTGGACAAACAATCAACGTATATACACTTACCGAGACATGAAACAATTATATTAACTCGCCTTGACTAATAACGCTGTTTCTCTAAGTTGAGAATGAGACTAGATTTGATTCAACAATCAGTATCGTTAACGTTACGCGTCTTCCTTTTAATTTCGAATACACAATACTCAAGGTGTTCAGCAATTTATTTTATTCCAAAAGTGTATACTTGTGTCTCCAACTGAACTATTTGAAGAATACAATGAAACGAAAAGCAAGCACAACATATGACTAAAACCACCCACTCCAAAAATTAGAAATGAACCAATTTAGTCGAACCTTTTGTATAGAAATAAAATGAAGATAAAAGATTTGGATAACGCTTTACATCAGTAAATTTAAAAGGATGAAGACGGCGTTGTGCATTAGGGATTGGTATATTTATTGTAACGGCTATTTATTAGCAATTAGATAAATTTATTGTAACGGCTATTTATTAGCAACCAGGTATATTTATTGTAGCGGCTATTTATTAGCAATCAGGTATATTTATTGTAACGGCTATTTATTAGCAATCAGGTATATTTATTGTAACGGTTATTTATTAGCAATCAGGTATATTTATTGTAACGGCTATTTATTAGCAATTAAATAAATTTATTTTAACGGCTATTTATTTGCAATCAGGTATATTTATTGTAACGGCTATTCATTAGCAATCAGGTATATTTATTGTAACGGCTATTTATTAGCAATCAGGTATATTTATTGTAACGGCTATTTTTTAGCAATCAGGTATATTTATTGTAACGGCTATTCATTAGCAATCAGGTATATTTCTTGTAACGGCTATTTATTAGCAATCAGGTTAATTTCTTGTAACGGCTATTTATTAGCAATCAGGTATATTTATTGTAACGGCTATTCATTAGCAATCAGGTATATTTATTGTAACGGCTATTTTTTAGCAATCAGGTATATTTATTGTAACGGCTATTTATTAGCAATCAGGTATATTTCTTGTAACGGCTATTTAATAGCAGTCAGGTATATTTATTGTAACGGCTATTGATTAGCAATCAGGTATATTTATTGTAACGGCTATTTATTAGCAATCAGGTATATTTATTGTAACGACTATTCATTAGCAATCAGGTATATTTGCCTTCTTATACTAACTAAACCTTAATGAGTTCATCACATCAGTAGGCCTTAATACCGGTGGTTATTAAGGAGATATGAGAATTATTAAGCAAAATATGATTTTTGTGTATGTTGTTTTGAATATAATCCAGGTATTCCTCGGTAGTATATTTCACAGCAAAGCTCTTTAATTACTATAATTATACAGGTACTAACGATCTTTGATATTCTCACCTGCTGTCAAACAATGTATTATAACTATAGTTATTCTCTATCTATCTAGTTTAATTAAAGTCGTTTTCGCCCATATGGGCATGTACGACTGGTTAATTCCCCGTTTGGGGATAATTAATTATTTCGGGGGGGGGGGGGAATCGTGCCTCATCCCCCACGCATTAATGCACTCATTCGAGTGTTTTTTAATTAGTCGACAGGTCGTGGCACCATAAGTGCCAAACGACCTGTATGAAAGACTGCATGAGTGGGAATAGACCCAACACGTACTCATGAAAATCGATATTAGAATTGCCTGTCAACTACAGTATAAGACGTCTCATTGGAATGTTGCCTTTTATGACGTCACCCCGGTTCCGTGATTACAGGCTCATCGGGGCACATGATTTAGACGAGTGGGAATCAGCCCACACACTCGTCTGTCTGTCCGTGTTGTCCGAAGGAAAGGAAGTCGGCAGGGAGGCGCTGTTGTCAACTGGATGGCTGCTGGATAATGATATCAAATTAATCCCAGTTGTATATTTTTGTATTATTGATGCTTTTCCGATGACGTCACACCATTACCCAGACTCCGCAGTCAGCCATTATGTATGGCAAGCTTTCGTAGTGAAAAGACGACATCGCGTTAACAATGGTGAACTCTTGTGTTGTTTGGGGTTGCACAAACCGTGCTGATAAAAAAAAAAGCGTGCAACGGCACTTCTTTGACATACCGAAAGTCATTTATAACCAGGGATCAAAAACAGAACAGTTATCAACCGAGAGACGTGCACTTTGGCTGGCCCGGATCAATCGAGAAGGATATAACCCTGACCCATCACAACATCATAAGGTGTGCTCGGACCATTTTATAACTGGTAAGTATTGCAAAATACATCATTGCTGGCGAAATTGTTTTTGAGCAAAAAAATATTTCATTTCATCCTGTGTTAACACAGCTATGGCTTTGGCTTTGGACACGGCTAATAGAGAGAGAGAGAGAGAGAGAGAGAGAGAGAGAGAGAGAGAGAGAGAGAGAGAATGTTGATGTGGTGAGAGAAAAATAAAGTTTTTAATCAATAAACTTTTAATTTTATATTTGCACTAACCTGTAAAAGTTCTTACATATTTGATTTATGTACATCTGTGATTCAGCAAAATTATGCAATGACAAAGTTAATGTATATATTACTGTCATATTAGTTCCTTGAAATTCACCCCCAAAAATTGTCTTGATTAATCAGCTAGTAATGAAAATGTTTCAAAACCAGATAAATATCCAAGCAGACCAAAGCTTTTAAATGTAGTTGTTTCAGATCAGATGATTCATAAATTCTGTTATCAAAATGTACATATACTGTAAGCACCATATTATTGTTTCAGGTAAGAAAGCTGACCTGTATGATTCCACTAATCCAGATTGGGTACCCTCCTTAAGGCTTGGACCAGCAACAGTCGACACAGAAGCCTCTCAAGCCAATGTTAAGCGGTATCAAAGAGTTCAATTGAGAAAAGAAAGAAAGACTCAGCATGCAGCTGCTGAAGCATTAATAGAATTGCAAAATCAACCACATGAATTATGTATACCAGGTTCAGATACGGAAACCGATAATGCGTCTCGATGTTCATATCTCCTGAAAGGCTCTCTTGAAAGACCATTTAGAGAACAGGTGCAGAACGAACCTGACATTACAAGTCAGATGCGCGAGGAGCTGAATCATTTGCATTTGGAGAATATGGCGTTGAAAGAGAAGCTGAATAAAACTAGGATTTCACCCGAGTCATTACAGCATGATCCAGAGAAAGTCAAACACTTCACAGGCCTTGATTACAACGTATTGATGGCACTTTTCCAGTTTCTGTCTCCAAGTATTTCTGAGACTTCTAAAAGTGCTCTAAGTAAGTTTGAAAAGTTCATGCTGGTATTAATGAAACTTAGATTAAATCTCAGTTTGCAGGACCTTGGATACAGATTTGACATTTCTCCCAGCTGTGCAAGCAAAGCATTTTCAGACATTATTCATATCATGTATATCAAGATGAAGTCTTTAATTCTGTGGCCAGAGAGAGAAGATTTACAGATGTCAATGCCGATGGAATTCAGAAAACATTTTGGTGTCAAAGTATCAATAGTGATTGACTGCTTTGAAATATTTATTGAAAGACCATCAAATTTATTGGCAAGAGCAGAAACCTGGTCAAATTACAAACACCACAACACAGTGAAATTTCTGATCGGAATTACACCACAGGGTGCAGTTTCTTTTCTCTCTAATGGATGGGGTGGAAGAGTATCAGACAAATATATAGCTGAGAACTGTGGTCTTTTAAAAAAACTTGTACCAGGAGATTTAATACTTGCAGACAGGGGATTCAACATTCAGGAAAGTGTGGGATTAATGTGTGCAGAAGTGAAGATACCAGCTTTCACAAAAGGAAAAACTCAGCTTTCTCCAGTGGAGTTAGAGGCAACAAGAAAAATTGCACACAACAGAATACACGTGGAAAGAGTAATTGGTCTTGTCAGAAACAAGTACACCATTTTACAAAGTACAATACCAGTTGACTATCTCCACTGCAGAAGTGACACAACTCCAACAATTGATAAAATTTTGACAGTATGTTGTGCACTGACCAATTTATGTGATTCAGTTGTGCCTTTTGACTAGATTATTAAAAAATGAAAAAATATATAGCATTTATGTTGTATATTTCTTCCTCCAAGTCACTCAAGGTTGCATATTGCTTACAGGTTTCCATCTTCATTGGCCATAATTTTAATATATCAATAACGCTAAAGACTACTTCTTGACTGGCAGAGAGCTAGATGGGAATTTTTGCCTTGGTCCCTCAAAGTTAAAAATAAGCTTTTATAGACCTTTTTTCTGTACATAACACAATGATTTAGTGCATGTGAGAAGTTTAAATTGTTCAAAGCATGTTTTTTTTAAATGCAGTAATTTCATTACAATGAGTTAATAACAATTCCTTGCATTGGAGCTTTAATGTAGCCTTTTACATGCTTTTTGTTATATATATATATATATATATATAATGCAAGGGTATGTGGAGAGGGAGTCATGATGTAGGGAACCTTTTTAAAAAAACAAGTAAGTTTATATAATCAGAATATTTTTATTTACATTTCAGTATGAATACATTTTCCATTAGTGAATACACAATAATAAACATTTCAAACAAATATGTGGTTAAAACACAATACAAAATTTAAAAAATTGATACACAAGTCTCAAGCTAAACCTTACCAATACAATGAGGAAACATTACATAAACTACATATGTATCAAATAACACTTACTATCATATATTGTCAGAAGGTACCTTGCCCAACTATAATATGCTAAGGCATATCCCCTATATACAGACATCTCACACATACAAACACCAAAATACATTTTATGGGAAATAAGGAAAAACTCTTACATTTGATCTAAGCCAATCTTGCAACAACAACAACAAAAAAGGAGAAATGTAGACTTTGCCAACAAAATTATTTAAGGGAAGGAAATTGGCCCTTGGTAAAAGTTTACAAATGGGACCAAGTACAATCCTTATTTTCTCTTAAATTGCGGCAGTTTTCTGCAAACTGGGCAATACCAATCTCCATTTGGAACTCTCTTCAGCTTCACACACTTGAAGTGTAGCCAAACATATGGACAATTACTGTTATCACAGCCAATTACATCTTCCTCTTCAACATAAACCTTTTGACATACACATATCAAGTTATGATCTTTAGTGTCATTCCCATCTGTTGCTTGATTGTTGCCCTCCACTATATTTGATGACCCGGCATGGACCAAGGGTCTTGAGTATGATTTTCCCACCAACTCGGGTAAAATTACTGATTGAAAAAAAGCCTTACATTTCTCCACCATGATCTGACAAAAATCAGCATCAAATGAAATTCTTTGTAGAAAAGTGTCAACATTTGTCCATACCACAAAATCACAATATTCTTTTTCACAAAGAAGCAATTGACACTGAATCTGGTAATAGTATGCATGCGTTGTTTTAAGTTTAAGTTGTCCATCTACAGTCTCTAAACAACTAACAGATTCTGAAACAGGAGAATCTTTTGCACAAAATGGACACTTAATCTCAACTAACATTTCACCGCAGCAATCACATGATGCTACACCATCCGGTGTGGCTCCCATAAATGGGTAAGAGGGATTAATGACAAGTCCACTCTCACGCAAAATAAAATTCTCATGACTGTTTCTCATGGTTTCAATGTACCCACTTTTTGCAGTCTTTTCATGATTACATCCCCATTCTGTCTGTTTTGAAGTGAATCCTTTCCCAGATGGGTAACAAATAAGCATAATCAGACTTTGTGATGGATTGTTGATTGATGTATGGCATACAGATTTAATTCTTGAAGCTGTTACCCTACCAGCCCTGAAGTTAAACCACTGTTTACAACTACTTTGACCTCTGGTATCCTTCTCACAATTGCTACTTTCTTCTAGTGTCACACATAAACTCTGAAGTACTTCTTCGCAGCGCTGCATTAAATCTTCCTTTTTGGCGTCAAGAAATTCTTCATTATAAAGTTCAGTTAGGACTGGGGGATATTTTTTATCCAAGGCTTTTGGTCTATACTTTTGTGCATACCCTGGTACAAGAGATAAAAATACAGGCCTTTTGCCTGTCAAATCAAGTGATGCACATAATTCAGCCAATTCTTCACTGGTTGTTTCTGTTACAATGGGTAGCTTTTTCTTCTTAATCAATGGCATTTGAATCCCAGAGACTGCTTTGTCAAGTAGCTTTTTCTTTGTTCGCGCTGAAGTGAAATCAATCTCCTGGATGGTCTTGAATTGAACCTGAAGAATAAATATTGGGATCTAAATTTAAGCGACATTTAAATTCAAAGATGAAAATTAAACAATTTTAATTTCAAATGGATTGTATTATATGCTAACAGATTGTTTACTTTCTCTGCATAAGCTATTCATGATATACTTTAATTTTAATTATTATTGTTAGAAACAAAAGTGTGTTATGAATATAACTGTAATTTTAGAAAGCTTGAACATGTACTAACCTTCTGGACAGGAGAGGGCAACCAGTAAGATTTTTCTTCTGTTACTGTCTTTGAATTTCTTAGTTTTACAGCAGCCTCCACCGCAAACAGAAGTGCCCCAATATGAGAGCAGACTTCTCCTACACCTGCCATACATGTACAATGGCCAGAAATAATTGTTCCATTCATTTCAGAAATTATCCACGGTTGTAAACATGTGTCATTTATCCTCTGAGAGTGTTTTACTTTTCCTGCTACAACACACACGCCGTTGATAGTGACTTCTCCAATATCCACAACCCAACCACAAACAAAATAATTGTATGATTCCAAAGATGTATATGCTTTAAGTTCTTGTAAAGTGTAGGCACTCTGTGTATATACTAAATAGTTCACAATGTCGGGATATGTGACCTCCGGCCATGATGTTAAATCTTTACACCATTCGCTTTTTGCTATCTCGTACGGGTCCTTGTTGTCCAGTATTTTAATTTTCTCCATATATCTGGCCTTAGAAACTTTATCCAATGTATCTCGATACATTTTTTTCTCAACCCGAGAAGTACGTTCTTTCTCTGTATCCATATTTATTGTAACAGCGACGAGCAGATAATGACAGTGACTGTTAACTATAGGGTTTCCGCCATACAATATGGCGACTGTCGCTTGGAATTATGGGAAATTCTGCTCAACGGAAAACCATCTATTGGGTTCCCTAATACCAATTATGTGTAAGCCACAATCGTAATTAGAATCACGCATCAAATAGTAAAAAAAAATTCCTAACACCTATCTATCAAGCTAATCTAGTACAAAGTGTTCATGAATAATTCTCTAATTATCTATAACTAATGGCCAAATGACCAAAAATATGAGTTTTTATTATGTGTATAGTTATTATGTGTCCAGTCAATTATATAGTGTCAACACGCCCTGACGTAGTGCTCGCATAACTTGATGCATATGCATGCAGAGAGAGAGAGAGAGAGAGAGAGAGAGAGAGAGAGAGAGAGAGAGAGAGAGTTACTGGCTACCTAAAGCAAATTGAAAGAGTATCCACAAACTCCACATTTTCTTGCTCGTGTCATATATGTACATGCCACTTGTAAATCATATTCAGCTTTCGTCTCTTGCCAGTTTATGCTGAATCATTGTTTCCCCAAACAATGGTCATCACGTGTTAAATTGATAAGACCGGATGTAACATAATACTCTATTAAAACCTTGAAGAGACAAATGGAGACTGCCGACTTACATAATTGCTTGATGCTAAAGTTTAGTGAGTAACACTTTGTTTCGAGTCAGTGGAAAGAACGAGTTTTGATAAGACGTTGGGATACGCGGAGGCTGCGAGGCCGATACATATTCATAAACCATATCAAACGATTACCTCCCCCGCCCCCAACTCAAAACAAAGCACATGTGCTGTTTTGTATTTATTACATAGGCTCTTTTAAAGGTTTCTAAATATTTTTTAAAACTTTCCTATATGAATGAAATTCAAAATAAACTGGGTCTAAAATACCTACGCGAGGTCGTCAAGCAAAGCACAAGAGTAATTTGAATCTGGGTGAGTGATACGATGGAACAGCTGTATCGAATCTGTGTAATGGGTATTCAGGTCGGTACAATACACAATCCCTCTGTTTTAGTGTGACTAAGTATGAAGGGAAATCATTACCATTTTTACATAATGAAATTAAACTGTATTCATAATTTTCTCCAATTTTATTCTCGATTTATCTTGAAAATAACCTTTTCTTAGTTTTAGCGGAAAGACCCTTTACTCAGTTCCTGTTTTGTGATTTCGTTTGTCACGCTGTTTCTGTCAGAAATCGCGTACTGTCATGGCTTAGCTTATAACAGTGCTAAGCCAATCCGGTATACTACTTTTGGCCCTTTTAGGATTGAAAGAAACTGTGCAGGGCAGTGTTATACAGGGTATGATTTTTAAAAGTCATCAGGCAATTACAGTAGAGCACATTTAAAATCGGTCCAAAACCTATATCTTCATGGAAACCATTATATGATTGGTGCTTGGTAGGGATATGGCTCTTTTGGAATGGTTTCCAGAACATATTTCATGCAGCATAGTGGTAACTAATAAAATATGTTCGGACATAAATCATTAGATCTCAACGAATAATAGAATGAGTAAGGTACAGGTTACCAGTAATTTCGTGATCCTGGTCGGATGCTGACAAAGCTGATATACTAACAGATTGATGAGCCCTGGCCGTTGGAGTCGCATTGTTCTCCAGATCCAGTCATCCTTTGACTGGAATGGCTTTGTTTTGAGCGTTCGTTGTACATGACACATTTATGATGCCAACAATCAGATGCGTCATGAATGTACGAATCACACTGTGCACAATATCTAGACATGTTTCGCTTTTATTTGTAATAATTGTGTATTGAGGGTTCAATGTTTGTTACGCGCCTAAGGCTGTTTTTGCAATATAACGAGTAATTTGATGTATTCATTCTTTATGCGATTAGTACTATTAAAATTGCGAAAAATGCGATGAGTGATGTCAGTGTATCAAAGCGGAATTGAAACAACCTTTTTTTCAAGAATGCTGTCTCTAAATAAATTAATATAATTTCTCCTATTCCAAGTTTTAATGAATTGGAATGATGAATGTATGTTACCTATAATTCTAAACAAAGATCTCTGTAGTACCTTGTTATATTAGCCTAGTATAGGGATCAATATCAACACCCCGTATTGGAAAAAGATAACATGCCATTAAACTGAAGACATTCGTTCATCAGTACATCTTTTGATGACCCTGTCAAACTACCGAGATCCATGTCTTTCAAGTTCTTGTTTTAACGATAGGATAGTGGATCATGGTTGGCAGCAAACACGTATATCAAGTTTCAAACAATCAGCGAATTTCATCTTTAATTCATTTTACTTTTGGACTATGTACGTGTCCTGTACTTTTGATCCTGTTGTCAACAGACTATTAAGAATCATTGTCAACATTTTATTCTCCGCGTCCAAGTGTGGAGTACATTACTTTTGGACACTATTTTTACGGTTTTGATGTAAATGTACGCGAAATCTATATAAGAAAAGACACGATTTGTCTAAAGTGATTCACTGACATTACCAAAATGGTGTCTTCTGTTGGTGTAAGGGTGTATGCGGGGTTTTTCTTACTGAATCTTAAGATTCCTACGAAGATGTTAATGCCCGACCGGTGTAAAGGTGGAGGTGCAACGGTACCAATTGTACAGCCCCAGGTGGGCGGGGCTTAAGGTGTAGGGAACATTGGATTCATAAATAAACAACAGCACTAGTTGCGATTTGTGCATTATGTAAGAGTTGTACTTTCTGTTTGGCTTTTAAAAAAAAACCTCTTGACAAACATTTAAGATTTGGTTAATTCATATCTAGATCATATTTTGTATTTTTTTAAGATTTTTTTTTTAAAATGTAGCACACATGGGTGAAAATGGGTCAGTTGTGACTAGATACCTCGTACTCCTGTCTAGTTCCAGCAGAGTTATATCTCTTAAATGCAGTGGAGTACCTGATTTTGTCTTTGTCAAAGTGACAATCTAACAATGTTCTCTTTTACAGTGTTTGACATGCATATCATAGGAAAAAATAATTGGTGCCGTGTTACCTGGAGCATGTGATGTTTCAATGGCGGATCCAGTAGGACTCGGGTCACATTTATTACTTCTGGATCAGTACCAACGAATGTAATCCCAGTCTATTATCAGAACTTGTTTTCATTCTTTTTATGGTGTTGATACGTTAGTTTTAGGAATTATTGGTATAGATTTCAAAGAAAAACACAATATTAGCGAAATGGTGAGATTATCTTTCTATTTTGGTGACAGTGTAAAAGTGTTCTAATGAGGCGATTGTGCTGATCCGGAACGGTGATTCCTTCCACGTTGTTGTCTTTACAGTCCGTCATCTCGCAAACATGAGGGATGCACTAAAACAAGAACTTCACTTTTCGTCTTTAAAGACACTTTAGATTAACAACTGATGTATTAGAATTTGAACGTAAAATGAAAAATCTTTCCAATATTGCTGTACAACAAATTCCAAAATATTAAATTAAAGTTACGTAATGTTGGTAACAAAAAAGGAAAGAACGCATAATTCACAACAACTATTATGAGAACAACAGCCAGGAAACCTGTCGCTGCAGCAACATCCTGTTAAAGGCCAGATTCATGAATCTAGTTTGCATGGCTTTAATTTTTAAACAAAGAGAATTCCTCAAGGGCAGTTCTGGTTATTTAAAAGATAATGTTGTATATCATGAGTATGGTTCAAATGACCTTAAATTTTCTTTGTCTTGATGTGTGAGCAATGGTTTTAATTTAAATATAAAGCTTGGCCTTACTTCGGACAATAAAAGCATAATATTTTCTTCGTTTCCCTCATAAATCTCACATTGACGCTGATATATGATTGTTTGCTATGTTATGTATACATATTTTTTTTATTGTTTATTGGTTTTTCCTAATGATTATATGCATTCTTTAATTTTACCCGACCCTGTCAAAAATCAAGTTTACTCTGTACCTGACTAGGGACATTAATTTTGTAAACAATATAATACATACATAATATTTCTCTGTAAGTATAGCTTAGCCAATAGTAAGTATGATTATCAGAACAAGATGGAACAAACGGTTATAAAAGGTGTACTGTTAATATAGTAAAGGGCCTATCTTTAAGCAGAAAATTCAGGAAACTATTTCTAAAACCTGAATCCTTTCAACCGACCATTAAGGTTATTGGAGACTTATGAGCAAGAAGATTTCAAATTTAAGATATATTAAAGAAAATCTTTAAATCAACTCATCAGTTCATAATGTTGAAGGACGACCTGGAATAACTGCTTTGGATTTTCAAGAAAAACGTTATACCAACCCAAACTTGACGAAGGGCGTTTTAAAATTCTGAAATAAGAAGATTGAAAATCAAACTTGAAAGATAATTTAGTTTTCCGTAATTGATTGCGCCGCACACTCGGTCTGTATTTCTCTGAAGTCAAACATTTTTTTTTTTCGGGAGAACTTGGAGGACGAGTTGGATTTAATGGGGCCGTGTCCGTATGAATAAAATTCCTGCTCGTCGAAGGAGATTCTTTTCATAATTGATGGGTTTTATCATTCTCAGCTAAAGTTCCGATGTTTTCCTAATTGTTGTTCTTATATCTTTCATAAAGGTACCGTTTCCTTTAAAAACATTAAAACAATATTGACCCATGGATGGCATCGATGATTTCTTGATATGTTTTCTGATTTATCTCTATTCGCAGCGGAGAACTAGATTCGGTCAATGCTTACAAAACATTCTTATATTTAGCTATATGAGGAGGTAGACTCTTTTCCCCTTTTTGGACTGGTTGGTTATTTGAAAGATGATTACGGTGGTATGCACTTATTGGTGACATCTTTATTCCAGGAGTAAAAACCTTGATGAAAATCTTATCTCGCACGTTTGTTTTATACTGGAAATCGTTTTTAGAATAGCCAAAAACGTCGACGTCTCAACCGCCGCAAAAGGAGAAGTAAAAGTTCGTTTAGAAACGAGTTTCCCTTTTTCATCATCTTAGGAAACATCGGTCTTAAATCAGGTTTGGCAGGCATCATCGTGATGGTGAAGAAGTAGAAGTGACAGGTGACCTTGATTGGCTGATCCGTCTAGTTACAAGATCATCGTTTGATTTATGAGTTTTATGTATATAAATTTTTAAAAAAATCTTTTCTTGAAACATTGTATTCCCTGCAAACTATTGCTATTAAATAATTTCAAAAAATATGCAAACATTTTCCTTGAAATATATTAGAAAGACTGAATAATTATTAACACAGTTCATATGTTAGTAATAACTGTTTCTGATAATCTATCTGGTACTCTCTTGATGGATACTGGCATAATAGCCACTGTGTCCTGAGTATCCATTATATAATGACAATATTTAACATGGAATCCACTGCATATCATGATTATCCATTGTATGGTGCCAATATTTAACATGGAATCCACTGCATATCACGATTATCCATTGTATGGTGCCAATATTGAACATGGAATCCACTGCATATCACGATTATCCATTGTATGGTGCCAATATTTAACATGGAATCCACAGCATATCACGATTATCCATTATATAATGACAATATTTAACATGGAATCCACTGCATATCACGATTATCCATTGTATGGTGCCAATATTTAACATGGAATCCACAGCATATCATGATTATCCTTTATATAATGACAATATTTAACATGGAATCCACTGCACATCACGGTTATCCATTGTATGGTGCCAATATTTAACATGAAATCCACTGCATATCACAATTATCCATTGTATGGTGCCAATATTTAACATGGAATCCACTGCATATCATGGTTATCCATTGTATGGTGCCAATATTTAACATGGAATCCACTGCATATCACGATTATCCATTGTATGGTGCCAATATTTAACATGGAATCCACTGCTTATCATGGTTATCCATTGTATGGTGCCAATATTTAACATGGAATCCACTGCATATCATGATTATCCATTGTATGGTGCCAATATTTAACATGGAATCCACTGCATATCATGGTTATCCATTGTATGGTACCAATATTTAACATGGAATCCACTGCATATCATGATTATCCATTGTATGGTGCCAATATTTAACATGGAATCCACTGCATATCACGATATCCATTACATCATTGCACATTTACCATGAAATGTGTTGCATATCACTATATACATTACATTATGCCAATATTTACCAGGCAACACACTGTATCCATTATATTTAATCCACTCCATATATGATACCCTTAACATGCTGGCCATATTTGCCACAAAATCCATTTCATATCCAGTGGCCTTGGAGCATCTGCTCTAAGTTTTAACCCTATCTGTGTTATACCAAAGACTTATAAATGTGGTACTAGCATGTAGTACTTAGTATTATGATGGTAGTGTTGGGACTGGTCAGCCTGGAGTCAGGATCATGTATCCTGGTGGGAAATGATGTTACATGTCTGCGGCATTATGCCCAGTATTGATATGATATCATGAAATACACTGCATATTATGATATCCAGTACATTATGCCTTTAGTTATCAATTTATCATGAAATACACTGCATACAAGATATCCATTACAGCATGCCTATAGTTATCAATATATCATGAAATACACTGCATACAAGATATCCATTACAGCATGCCTATAGTTATCAATATATCATGAAATACACTGCATACAAGATATCCATTACAGCATGCCTATATTTACCAATTTATCATGAAATACACTGCATACAAGATATCCATTACATCATGCCTATATTTACCAATTTATCATGAAATACACTGCATACAAGATATCCATTACAGCATGCCTATATTTACCAACTTATCATGAAATACACTGCATATCATGATATCCATTACAGCATGTCTTTATTTACCAATTTATCATGAAATACACTGCATACAAGATATCCATTACATCATGCCTTTAGTTATCAATTTATCATTAAATACACTGCATACAAGATATCCATTACAGCATGCCTGTATTTACCAATTTATCATGATATACACTGCATATCATATTATTTATCATAGCCATATTTTTCATGAAATTCACCTTGTATCATGATAGTGAGTAATATCATGCCAATATTTAACATCAAATAAATTGCATATTGCTATATGCATTACACTATGCCCAATTTACCATGAAATCTACTGCAAAATTCTACCGCTCCAGTGGCCTAGTGGTTAGAGCATCTGCTGCAGAAGCGAGAGGTGTGGGTTTGATCCCGGCCAAGTCCTACCAAAGACTTACACAAATGATACTAACAGCTGATATGTGTTGTGCTCAGCGTTAAGAGGTTAGTGTTAGGACTGGTCGGCCTGGTGTCAGGATAATGTGACTGGGTGGGACATCATGCTACATGTCTGTGGCATGATGCCCCAGTGCTAGACATCACTATAAACTGCCTCACTGCAGACATCGTAGCGATATAACTGAATTTTCTTTAAAGCTACGTTAAAAATCCTAATCACACACATACGCAAACATTGAGATCTACAGCATATCATGATATCAAGTTACAACATGGCCAGTCACAAAGAGTAATAGTAATATGTGTGATAAAGAAGAGGTAATTAAAAACCAAACCTTATTGAAATGGTGACATTTCTCATTATCAAAAACTGTATACACTGTGATCGAAATTTCTGCAATGGTTACATTTTTAAAGTGCTTGCATCATTTGAGATTCGTGTATATTGAGATCATTTTCTCTGTATAAATTCAGTGTGTTAAAATTAATGGATGCTTCTGCAAAGTAGATTAAAATAAAAACTTTAATATGTTTTCATAAAAAGCAAGGTGTGAAATGAATTCAACACATAGGAAACAAAATAAAAACATGAACTTATATTTTAATCAATAGAAATACATGTTTGTGTAATTAAATATCGAAAGCTGCATTGTACTGTAGTATTCATCCAATGCATCCTATTCATGATGTTGGCGTGGGTATAGAAACGTTTCTGGCTCGAAAGGGAGGTGCCAGCTTTCACACTTGCTTTTGTTTTTTCAGCACTGCCACATATATGCACTGTTCTACATGTACTTTCATTTAGGTTAAAGCATGCTTTATCATGGCGGTACTCTGACCAGCTTGAAATCATTTTGCAACTTCCAGTTTAACCTCTATAAAAGAAATAGCCTTCCTTGGTCTCTTCGGACTATCACATGCTCATCTTTGATGTCATCACTAATAAAAATTTCCAAAAAATGCATAATTTGCACATATACATATGTATGAAGTACTGAGGCCATAATAAACAGAATGGTGTGGGCGCAAGAGCTGGCATTGTGGGTAATGTTTACCTGCGATGGTGGCACAATCTATATGTATGAGAGTTATCTCAATAGTAACAATTTTTCTCACATTTTTCCCATTATTTTGAATTTGCATAAACTGAGATCACGTAAATCGAAATCACACTGTACTGCAATTATTACGAAATAAATTAGTTGATGACAACATCTACAATATTTTTTACACATGTGCCATAACCATCACCATTAAATCTATAATGCAAAATATTAATACTGTATGCATGACATGATGCCATAACCATCACCATTAAATCTATAATGCAAAACATTAATACTGTATGTATGACATGATGCCATAAAGGATTTTCCAAAGTAATTAATAACTACCTCATAATACACTAGATTTAATTCTCTGGAAGGGGAGAGGGTACTGGTATTTTCCTTTGACCTGACATTTAATTCTCTGGAAGGGGAGAAGGTACTGGTATTTTCCTTTGACCTGACATTTGATTCTCTGCAAGGGGAGAAGGTACTGGAATTTTCCTTTGAGCTTAATTTTTTAAAATGCTATAGTGAATATGATTAGTTCCTTTAGTATACAATTTAGAGCAAAAACTTCTTTCTCAAAACCAGTCCAACCCTACCCCTTTCCCCCTAAAGAACTTCTTTCTCAAAACCAGCCCACCCCTACCCCTTTCCCCCTAAAGAACTTCTTTCTCAAAACCAGCCCACCCCTACCCCTTTCCCCCTAAAGAACTTCTTTCTCAAAACCAGCCCACCCCTACCAATTTCCCCCTAAAAACTTCTTTCTCAAAACCAGCCCACCCCTACCCCTTTCCCCCTAAAGAACTTCTTTCTCAAAACCAGCCCACTCCTACCCCTTTCCCCCTAAAGAACTTCTTTCTCAAAACCAGCCCACCCCTACCCCTTTCCCCCTAAAGAACTTCTTTCTCAAAACCAGTCCACCCCTACCCCTTTCCCCCTAAAGAAAATGAAATGGTCAATCCCTTAGATAACCCTAAATAAACAGACATTCTCAAACATCCCTACAACCTTTGCTCAAGTAACATTATATTGCATAGGTACAGAATATCAAATAAAAAAAATCATGAAAGTTCAGTCACTTATAGTTTGTACAATTTTTGTGAAATACTCTTTTAAAACAGCCAATGCTTCTAGCCTTCTTTCTTTTTCATGTCTGGAGTTTGTGTTTTTAATTATTTTTTTCACCAACTCCTTGACTACATAATTTTTTCTACAATGTCTTCATATGTTTTTTTATTTATATAAATATGTTCATCCTGAGAGAGAGAGAGAGAGAGAGAGAGAGAGAGAGAGAGAGAGAGAGAGAGAGAGAGAGAGAGAGAGAGAGAGAGAGAGAGAGAGAGAGAGAGAGAGAGAGAGAGAACAAATATTAGAGAAACTCCCATTAAAGTGCATGGAGTTGCTTTTGTTTACAACAGGCAGTGCTGATTTAAGAAAACTGCCAGCATTTCAAAAGTTTGATGTTATAACAAATTGTTGTTTGTTATATTATGCATGCACTCATTAGCTATGACTGTACCAATTATTTTTCTATAGACCTCAATGCTAATGTTTTGTGAAATAAATATACTATTTTCTAACTTCAGCATGAATGTCACACACTGTCATAGAGAACAATGTTAGAATGTCATGCTGACAAGGACAAAACCAGATACTCCATTTCATTTAAGAGAGATAACTCTGCTGGAACTAGACAGGGGTAAGAGTTATCTAGTCACAACACATTTTCACTCATGTGTACCACATTTTAAAAAAAATCATTAAAAAAATACAAAATATGATCTAGATATGAATTAACATTTATGTTGCCAAGAGGCTTAACATTTTTGTAAGCCTAACAGAAAGTACAACTCTTACTGCACCAATCATAGCTAGTGTTGTTGTTTATTTCTGAATGCAAAGTTCCTACACTTTAAGCTCTGCACACCTGGGGTTGTACAATTTGTACCGTACTACCATTAAACAATAATAAAGGAATACATACAGCACCACATTACTAAAAATAAAGGTTTGACATGTGAGTTGTAAGCACATATGAGCTAGTGGTCCAGAGGTTTCACCCAGGAATTTTTTTGTCATAAGATTCAATCCATATGGTGGAAATATTTATTTTCTCCCATGCCTTACTGAAACTGAATTGAGTCCCAATAACAACAACTGCAACAAAATGGACAATAATAACAAAATGGACAATAATAACAAAATGGACAATAATAACAAAATGGACAATAATAACAAAATGGACAATAATAACAGCAGCAAGAGTAACAAGAAAAACTATATGTTCTCGAATTAACAAGGTAAAAAAAAAAAGTCGTAAATACTATATTTCTGGAGGTTTTGTCTACATTTTGAGAGACAACTTTGAATGCAATGCATGTGTAATGTCTGAGGTAAATAAATACAAAAAGACAGCCTGGCATGGAAAGGGATCATGAACTTTATTTTCCTCCATATCAAAAACAATCAAAAGAACAATCTCATGACACAAAGAAACAACAATGTGAATACTTTTAAAATATTTTAAAATTTCATTCAATATAATATGATAAATTATCTTATGACCTTAACCTTACTAATGACCTTGACTTTTAATCTACTGATTTGACATATTACATATTAAGGTGCATGGTGTGTACCTGGGTAAAGATAAATCAAAATATTTCTTGACTTTAAAAGTAAGTCTGGATAAGAAAACTGGGCAGATATAACCAATGCTAAAGTTTCACCGAAATATTTTCATAGATTTAAAGGTTACTTCCAAACAGGGATTAAGATCTCTGATTTATATTTTCCCTTGCCATGATCTCAACCTTGAGGTACTGGGTGTTTCTATGTAACACCAACTATATATAACTGGCTAACTTTGCTTAACATTATCTTCATTGATTCAAAAGTTATACTCTAGGGAATGATATCTCACAGAAGTAGGCTAACTTTCAATGACCTTGACCTTAACACAGGGTGCTAAGCTATGGTATGCAGCACACCATCTATGCATGATATATAATTGCATGAAATTTAATTATGATATCTTCAGTGGTTCAAAAATTACACATTATACCATATTCTGGCAAGGCTACAAGTCACAAAATTTCATTTACCCTCACCATTGATCTTGATCTTTAAGCAGTGAGTATACAACACAATGAATATAGACAATAATTAACCATGGTTTCATTCAAATATCTTAACTACTTCCTTGTTTCTTTAGATGTTTGTGTTAGATGAGAAAAAAACTCAAACAATTACATATTACTCTAGCTTACTTTACCTTGCTCGTAGCAGTTATGCCCCCTTGCCTATGAAGTGGTACACTTTTAAGGCTCCATTTAAGAGAGTTATACTGAGAAATCAATGTAATTATAATTGCATCAAACATTCTTCATGGTAGAGCCATTATGATACTTCCATACTTCAAACGAGGTTTCTCTCTGTGCTAAAAATGCAGCATCTGTTTACACACAATGAGGAGGCAACCATGTACAAATGTTTTATGAGGAATCACATATCTGATATTTTTGTCTGAAATTACAGTACACATTCTTAGAAAGCCAAGAACTAAAACTATGACACATTCATATCAGGTATCACTTAATACTGTGCAACTGAATTTATGACTATACTTATGACATATCAGATACCACATAACACTATGACATAGTTATGGCATATCAGATACCACATACACTATGACTGAATTTATGACCATAGTTATGGCATATCAGGTACCACATAACACTATGACTGAATTTATGACCATACTTATGGAATAACAGATACCACATAACACTATGACATAGTTATGGCATATCAGATACCACATAACACTATGACATAGTTATGGCATACTTATGACATATCAGATACCACATAACACTATGACATAGTTATGGCATATCAGATACCACATAACACTATGACATAACTATGACATAATTATGGCATATCAGATACCACATAACACTATGACATAGTTATGGCATATCTGATACCACATAACACTATGACTGAATTTATGACCATACTTATGGAATAACAGGTCCCATGTTATATTGAGTACCTTAATGTGAGTGAAAGGGCACTGGATAGTAAATACACTGACTGGATGACTGAATTCTCTGATTATGTTGCTGCATATACTGAAGAGCCCCTCTGATTTGCGCAAATATGCTGTCAATAAACCTCTGGCAAAATGTCTACTGTCAATAAACCACTGGCAAATAAGTTTACTGTCAATAAACATGTCGCAAATATTCTTACTGTCAATAAACCTGGCAAATATGCATATTGACAATAAACCTCTGGTAAATATGCATATTGACAATAAACCTGACAAATGTTTCCTGTCAAAAAACTCTGGCAACAATGCTAAATGTCAATAAACCTCTCTGACAATAGCTTACTGTCAGTAAACCTCTGCAAATTTGTTTCATAACTTGTACTGGTTCATTTGACAGTACAGGCACTATATAGGTAGAAAATCTTTGACAGCTGCACAGAACCTCTCAACTCCTGTTACCAAATCTTCCTTATCACAGTAGCTAATGGATAGCCTGGCAAAGTTACGGAAACTTCCTGTTGGGGAAGTACTGAAACAAAATAATGACATCACTACAATTGAAGGGGACAAAATAATGACATCACTACAATTGAAGGGGACAAAATAATGACATCACTACAATTGAAGGGGACAAAATAATGACATCATTGCAATTGAAGGGGACAAAATAATGACATCACTACAATTGAAGGGGACAAAATAATGACATCACTATAACTGAAGGGGACAAAATAATGACATCACTGCAACTGAAGGGGACAAACATGCAAAATTGAAATTCGCGCAAACTTTATACATAAATTGCTATATGTATTTTTCATTTTCTGAAATTTTTTACCTTTCATTCTTTCTTGTTACAAAGAAATTTATGAAAAACCAATCATCTCTGCCAATCCGTCTTGAACAGAACAACGCTCTTACCTCTCCCTGAACAAATAGCTAATGTGACGTCATTTGAGACACTATGCACTTACATGCATTGTTGGATAATTTAATATTAATTGTTTTGTACTCTTGATTTTCCAAATGTTCTAAGTGACTTTGATAAACAAACAGTGAATACCCCTATGCTAATGTAATATTAAGAACAGTGTGCTCTTGGACACTGTAATGTTAACTGCAAACACCAGTTTGCTAGAATGATAGCAGGAGATAATTAATGGCACCATTAACTCATTAGTTTCAGTACCACTACCAGGTCAAAATACTCTTGTCCACAGTGATATAGCAATCCAACCACTCTTGACCACTAATACTACTCAAACACTTAACTAGTCAACTGTTATGGACTAGCTGTTCTTAACTGGTGTCCCAAGCGGCAGAGTTGTCTAAAGTGCTCACTGTTCTGGATCACTGCCATCTCACCTCTGTCTGCATTGGTTCGAGTCACAGGTTCAGCTAATGTGGGTACATGAGAAAGTCTGCAAGTCTCATGGAATGTTGATTCCTCCCTGGGTTTTCCAGGGTTATTCCTCCACCAGTTATACTGTGTTCTTTCCAATTAACTTTCACTAACTAGTTGTCCACAAAAGAATATGTTGCAAAAAGTCATTATAATGCTGATTAAGAATAATAAATATTTCAGTAACAAAATAAACCTGTTACCTGTTTCCATTTACAAAATTAACTTTATACTTTTCAACAGCATGCCTTAGCACTTTTTCTGAGTCACAACCTTCAGGTAACTCCAACCACAGGAAGAATCCACCCTAAAAAAATGTTTTAAAAAAATATGAATAAAAAGCAGATTCCATCTCAACTTGCCACTGAAGCACTCATTAAAGCAGAATATGTGATCACCGATAATTTGTTTCGATTTTATTAAGAAACTTGCTGGATATGCGCTAATCATTCCCAAATATAGTCAAACATTCATTAATCGCAATTGCATTTTCAAGATTACTGTCATAGTGGCCATTCAATTTGCATCTTGCTTATTTAAGACTAAATGGACACCATAACAACTCTACAGATGTAAACCTGGCATTAAAACAACTTTCTGTTTAAAAGCAGTAGAGATTGCAAGATTTTCAAGATAACCACAGTAGTGACCATCATGGACATCACACTTGAGCCTTTATAATTTTAGGACCAACTAGATTTCTAAAAATAATTTTTGGGGGAAACCCAGGCTCATATGACTTCCTGGTATTGAGGAGTGATAAAAACAATATTTTCAAGATGGCTGCCATACTAACCATGCTGTGGATATGATGAACATCATTTCCATTTAACAACTAGACATCTTAAAAATGTTTTTTTTTTAAAAAAATGAAAACACAATGTCGATATGACCTGCCATTGTATGAGAAGTTGCATTAAGGTTTAAAAGATGGCCATTGCGGCAGCCAGATTGAATATTGGATCAGCACCAGGCAGCCATATTGGATATTGGATCAGCACCAGGCAGCCATGTTGGATATTGGATCAGCACCAGGCAGCCATATTGGATATTGGATCAGCACCAATCTGATTTACAACCAACTAGTCATCATAGGAACTCTTTCAGCACACACCCCACATTGTAATGACCATACTTTCTTGAGGAATAACATGATTTTTTAAATGGCTACTGTTACAGTCATAATGTAAGTGCAAGTGCAAATGTTTTCTTTAATAATAACCAGACATTACAATAGGTCTTCTGGTGAATATTTAGATATGACTTTGTAGGAGGGTTAGCAATGGGAAGATTTTCAAGGTGGCTACTGTCAAAGATAACCACAGTAGTGACCATTGGTCAAGGTGTGGTGGTCATAAGGTAAATCGAATTAGCACCATTTTCATTAAGGGCCAACCAGACCATGTGATGTGTACAGTTTCACTGCAACATTCCCAAGTGGTTTAGTAGTTGTGCTTACAGCCAGACAAATGACAACTGTTTGCATCAAGTTTTTCAAGGTTTCAGAAATGAAGCGCCATAGCTGCAATGATGATTCAATCTTTTTATTCTGAATGCAAATGTTTTTTAGTGTGAAAAGTGTGCAAGTAGAAGGAAAATTGGTATAAAAAGTAAACGCATTTGAGAAAACTAACAAAAGACACAAAAAACCCAGAAAATAGATTGTACAAAAATGTTTACATTGTAGAAGAAATGAGAGAACCGAATATAATAAATGTGAAATGTTTACCTTTGGATTTTCAAATTTTACTCCAGGTGGCAAGTTTTCCCTCAGTGCTTTGTCCATAAGATTCATCCTTTCCTGTAAAAAAAAAAATTGCCTTTATAATTATGCCATTAATGATGGGCATTAAAAAATTGTCTTCATAATTATGCCATAATGATGGGCATTAAAAATTGCTTTAATAATTATGCCATTAATGATGGGCATTAACAACTGCCTTCATAATTATGCCATTAATGATGGGCATTAAAAAATTGCCTTTATAGTTATGCCATTATTGATGGGCATTAAAAAATTGCCTCTATAGTTATGCCATTAATGATGGCATTAAAAAATTACCTTCATAATTATGCCATTAATGATGGGCATTAAAAAATTGCCTTTATAATTATGCCATTAATGATGGCATTAAAAAATTACCTTCATAATTATGCCATTATTGATGGGCATTAAAAAATTGCCTTTATAATTATGCCATTAATGATGGCATTAAAAAATTACCTTCATAATTATGCCATTAATGATGGCATTAAAAATTACCTTCATAATTATGCCATTAATGATGGGCATTAAAAAATTGCCTTTATAATTATGCCATTAATGATGGGCATTAAAAAATTGCCTTTATAATTATGCCATTAATGATGGCATTAAAAAAATACCTTCATAATTATGCCATTAATGATGGGCATTAAAAAATTGCCTTTATAATTATGCCATTAATGATGGCATTAAAAAATTACCTTCATAATTATGCCATTAATGATGGCATTAAAAAATTACCTTCATAATTATGCCATTAATGATGGGCATTAAAAAATTGCTTTATAATTATGCCATTAATGATGGGCATTAAAAAATTGCCTTTATAGTTATGCCATTAATGATGGGCATTAAAAAATTGCCTTTATAATTATGCCATTAATGATGGCATTAAAAAATTACCTTCATAATTATGCCATTAATGATGGGCATTAAAAAATTGCCTTCATAATTATGCCATTAATGATGGGCATTAAAAAATTACCTTCATAATTATGCCATTAATGATGGGCATTACAAAATTGCCATCATAATTATGCCATTATTGATGGGCATTAAAACAACTAGATGTACAAAATGTTGGAATGGGGTTAGGTCCAATTTGTGCCAACTGAACAGAAACACTAATTCTAATGATAAAGAAAACCAAATCTGCCCTTAATAAATTTACCATGTGTTTTTGGAGAACATAAGTGAAATGTAATTTTATTAGGGGTGGGTGGGTAAAACTAATTTAATTATGCAGTACTTACTTGTCGCTAATGTTTAGCTAATCTATTTTCATGTTGAAAATATACCATCAATATACATCATCCCTGAGTGGAGAAAAAGTCAGTATGACCCTTAGACCTTTTTCACATGGTTTTGTGCAAAAGATATATGTACCTACATGTATAGAAACAGTTGTACTTACATGTATATGTCATTTTCACAGATGACAATTACACAAGATATCAGAGGATGGTGGCGGGGAGGATATTTGGCAGTAGGGAAAGGTATTGCCAAATAAAATTAGTTTTACTCCCAACCCAAAAAAATACATTTTAATAGCAGCAATTACTTATCCTATGCTTAGCTTAATTTGTCAGTAAGGTTAATTAATAAGGTTAATTAGTAAGGTTAATTAGTAAGGTGGGAAGGCTGATGGCAAGCTAATCAAAAACAGAGAAATTAAATGTACTCACCATACATGGAGAGACCCACTTCTACAGAACATTTGTAATAAATGTATACAGCCAAAATCATACCCCATACTCCAGCCTCAAATACATGCAGTTAAATGAGAGGAGTCTTTTGTATTAAATGAGAGGAGTGTTTTGTATTAAATGTATATAGCCAAAATCATACCCCATACTCCAGCCTCAAATACATGCAGTTAAATGAGAGGAGTCTTTTGTATTAAATGAGAGGAGTGTTTTGTATTAAATGTATATAGCCAAAATCATACCCCATACTCCAGCCTCAAATACATGC
The DNA here is from genome assembly GCA_030141615.1 of Unio pictorum. Lineage (NCBI taxonomy): Eukaryota > Metazoa > Mollusca > Bivalvia > Unionida > Unionidae > Unio > Unio pictorum. The sequence continues at coordinate 8,760,161 of JARLTB010000048.1, forward strand.
AGTTAAATGAGAGGAGTCTTTTGTATTAAATGAGAGGAGTCTTTTGTATTAAATGAGAGGAGTGTTTTGTATTAAATGTATATAGCCAAAATCATAACCCATACTCCAGCCTCAAATACATGCAGTTAAATGAGAAGAGTCTTTTGTATTAAATGAGAGGAGTGTTTTGTATTAAATGTATATAGCCAAAATCATACCCCATACTCCAGCTTCAAATACATGTAGTTAAATGAGAGGAGTCTTTTGTAGGGCCTAACCGAGTAGATAATTTTTGCCGAGTACTGAATCCGAGTATTTGGATGTACTATTTGCTGGATCCGGGCACGAACCGAGTAGTAGGTGCGACCTTGGAGAGTACCGTTTGTTTCATTATCGTATGAGAAGCTTAAACTTTTTGTGTACCGTGTACCGTATATATCGCCTATATATCGATGCAAATTTTTATTATTACCTAAAATTATTATGTATCAAAAAACTTTTTTTTAAAAGTTCGATATTTATTGAATTTTTTTACTTGTAACCATTTGTGCGCGTATTATTTGCCGAGGCGAATACTTCCAAATAGTACCGAAAAACCGGATATTGGGCCGAAGCAAATGTCTGAGGCAATTTCCGGTTAGGCCCTAGTGTTTTGTATTAAATGTATACAGCCAAAATCATACCCCATACTCCAGCCTCAAATACATGCAGTTAAATGAGAGGAGTCTTTTGTATTAAATGAGAGGAGTCTTTTGTATTAAATGAGAGGAGTGTTTTGTATTAACTGTATACAGCCAAAATCATACCCCATACTCCAGCCTCAAATACATGCAGTTAAATGAGAGGAGTCTTTTGTATTAAATGAGAGGAGGCTTTTGTATTAAATGAGAGGAGTCTTTTGTATTAAATGAGAGGAGTCTTTTGTATTAAATGAGAGGAGTGTTTTGTATTAACTGTATACAGCCAAAATCATACCCCATACTCCAGCCTCAAATACATGCAGTTAAATGAGAGGAGTCTTTTGTATTAAATGAGAGGAGTCTTTTATATTAAATGTATACAGCCAAAATCATACCCCATACTCCAGCCTCAAATACATGCAGTTAAATGAGAGGAGTCTTTTGTATTAACTGTATATAGCCAAAATCATACCCCATACTCCAGCTTCAAATACATGCAGTTAAATGAGAGGAGTCTTTTGTATTAAATGAGAGGAGTGTTTTATATTAAATGTATATAGCCAAAATCATACCCCATACTCCAGCCTCAAATACATGCAGTTAAATGAGAGGAGTCTTTTGTATTAAATGAGAGGAGGCTTTTGTATTAAATGAGAGGAGTGTTTTGTATTAAATGTATATAGCCAAAATCATACCCCATACTCCAGCCTCAAATACATGCAGTTAAATGAGAGGAGTCTTTTGTATTAAATGAGAGGAGGCTTTTGTATTAAATGAGAGGAGTCTTTTGTATTAAATGAGAGGAGTGTTTTATATTAAATGTATACAACCAAAATCATACCCCATACTCCAGCCTCAAATACATGCAGTTAAATGAGGAGTCTTTTGTATTAAATGAGAGGAGTTTTTTGTATTTAAATGTAAATAGCGAAAATCATACCCCATACTCATGCCTCAGAAAGATCAGATGTTTCATCAACAGCCCTTCTCGTAAAGCAGTAGCCATCAACTTCGACATGTAGTGATTAAATGCACCGCCACTCCAGGTGGTAGAGCTACATAAGTAAATTTAAACAAATACAGTCAAACCTGTCTTATTAAAGTCATACACCTACCAAGTATATATGTTTATAAGCTGAATCCAAGAGCAAACAATATAGACCCTGACCCGCCATTCTATGCGCTGGCAGATCTGGGTCTATGATGTCTGTTCTACTGATTACTCTAATAAACTGCATAGTCTGTGATGTGCTAATACATTATGTGACTCCAGATCTGGGTCTGTGAATTTGTAGTTGGGCATTAAGGTAGTTATATATGATATATTAAACACTGCTCTGATATTGACGGTTACTTTGTTTGAATTAAAGCAAAAAATTGAATAGAAATAAATATCCATTTTAAGCAGTTACAGGTATTTTCACATTCCAAAATGGCTGCTCAAGACATGGTGAGTTCTTATGAAATCTGCAGTGAATCCAGAAAGTAAATGTAATTTGTCTCGCTCTCAGTATCAACCCACCATCCTGAAAGAACAAGGCAAATTTTGAAGTCTATATCTTAAATCATGCAAAATAAATGAAGTATGCCAGCATGAACTACCACACATACCCATGCATGTATGTCAGCATGAGGTACCACACATACCCATGTATGAATGCCATCGTGAACTACATACAATACATACGCATGCCAGCATGAAGTACCACACATACCCATGCATGTATGCCAGCAAACTACCACACATACCCATGTATGGATGCCAGCATGAAGTGCCACACATAACCATGCATGGATGCCAACATGAACAACCACACATACCCATGTATGAATGCCAGCATGAACTAACACACATATCCATGCAACATATGCCAGCATTAACTACCACACATAACCATGCAACATATGCCAGCATGAACTAAAATGCATGTATGCCAGCGTGAGGTACCACACATACCCATGTATGGATGCCAGCATGAACTACCACATATACCTCAAATTTTGCTTACATTACTGATAGTGGTGCCATGCCCCAAAGTTGTAAAATCAATGTAGTTAATAGAACATGATAACTGTCATGGGCTTCATTGCATTTAATGGACAATAATTGCATATGAATTTTCTTTGATGCATGTTGTGGGCAAGACCTAAGGTATTTTGACTGATTAGTATGGTCACCTCAACTTAAGTGCTGTACTTCCTCAATATTATTTAGTATGGTTATCTAGTAATGATATATCACTAACTGTTTAGAGTGGTCAGCTTGACCAGATGAGCTGTAATGATATATCACCAACTATTTAGTTTGGCCAGCTTGACTGGAACATATAGCATGAGTCTTGACATAAACAATGAGTGTAAATTAAGTTATTTGACTATAGTCAGTATGATTTATCATGGAATGATGTTTCCTCACATTGCATTGCAAACTGTTTTCTTAACAGATGTTATTACCAGTGATGATGATGATGATGATGATGATGATGATGATGATGATGATGTTGATGATAATGACAATGATAATGATGATGTTTCATTGTTACCATGAATAACATGTTATATCTAATTGGGTCTGAAAATGAGGATCCAGTTTAATACATATCACAGTGCATAAGTCCTAAATTAATATATTATTTTCCAATGCATAGATCTCAAAGTAATGCATGTCACAGGTCTCTGTGCAATGCAAATCCCAATACATACATTATGTCTCAGTTAAAAAACATGTCATGACATATAGGCCTCGATGCAATGCAGATCATGACACAGATGTCTCAATGGAATAAATATCGTGATACATAGGTTTTAATGCAATACGGATCATCAAACATGTGTCAGTGCAATAAATATCGTCATACATATGTGTCAGTGTAATAAATATCATGATACAAATGTGTCGGTGCAATAAATATCATGATACATATGTGTTGGTGCAATAAATATCATGATACATATGTGTCAGTGCAATAAATATCATGATACATATGTGTCGATGTAATAAATATTGTGATACATACGTGTCGGTGCAATAAATATTGTGATACATATGTGCCAGTACAATAAATATATTGTGATACATATGTGTCGGTGCAATAAATATCGTGATACATATGTGTTGGTGCAATAAATATCGTGATACATATGTGTCAGTGCAATAGACATGATGTCATGTCTCATTGACATATATATGACACATAGGTCTTGATGCATTACAAATCATGACACTTAGGTATCAGTGCAATACAGATCATGATACATCTGTTACAATGCAATACAGATCATCATACATGTGTCAGTGCAATAAATATCAAGACACATGTGTGTCAGTGAATTAGACATAATGACATGTTTTGGTGAAATAGTTATATCATTACACATGGGTCTCAAGGCAATACTACTACTACTACTACTACTACTAATATCAATAATAATAATGATAACAATAATGAGGACTTTGTATAGCGCCTAATCTTTAGAAGCTCTAAGCACTTTGCAACATATATAATGATATGACTATAAAAAAACACAATGAAATTATCAGGACCTATATACTGTGAGATGGATTGCATCAGGACCTATATACTGTAAGATGGACTGCATCTGGACCTATATACTATTAGATGGATTGCATCAGGGCCTATATACTATAAGATGGACTGCATCAGGACCTATATACTATGAGATGGATTACATCTGGACCTATATACAATGAGATGGATTGCATCTGGACCTATATGCTGTGAGATGGACTACATCAGGACCTATATACTGTGAGATGGATTGCATCAGGACCTATATACTGTAAGATGGATTGAATCTGGACCTATATATAATGAGATGGACTGCATCATGACCTATATACAGTGAGATGGACTGCATCAGGACCTATATACTATGAGATAAACTACATCAGGACCTATATACTGTAAGATGGACTACATCTGGACCTATATAGTATGAGATGAATTGCATCTGGACCTATATAATATGAGATGGATTGCATCTGGACCTATATACTGTGAGATGAATTGCATCAGGATCTATATACTATGAGATGGATTGCATCAGGACCTATATACTGTGAGATGGACTAAACCTAGACTTAAATAATATGAGATAGATTGCATCAGAACCTATATACATGTACTGTGATATGGACTGCATCAGGACCTATATACTGTGAGATGGACTACATCATGACCTATATACTGTGAGATGGACTATATCAGGACCTATATACTGTGAGATGGACTGCATCTGAACCTATATACTGTGAGATGGATTGCATCAGGACCTATATACTGTGAGATGGACTGCATCTGGACCTATATACTGTGAGATAAATTGCACCTGGAATTGTAAAGTGAAATGAACTGCATCAGGACCTATATTGTGAGATGGATTGCATCAGGACCTATATACTGTGAGATGGACTACATCAGGACCTATATACTGTGAGATGGACTACATCAGGACCTATATACTGTGAGATGGACTGCATCTGGACCTATATACTGTGAGATGGATTGCATCAGGACCTATATACTGTGAGATGGACTGCATCTGGACCTATATACTGTGAGATAAATTGCACCTGGACTTGTATACTGTGAAATGGACTGCATCAGGACCTATATTGTGAGATGGATTGCATCAGGACCTATATACTGTGAGATGGACTACATCAGGACCTATATACTGTGAGATGGACTACATCAGGACCTATATACTGTGAGATGGACTGCATCTGGACCTATATACTGTGAGATGGATTGCATCAGGACCTATATACTGTGAGATGGACTGCATCTGGACCTATATACTGTGAGATAAATTGCACCTGGACTTGTATACTGTGAAATGGACTGCATCAGGACCTATATTGTGAGATGGATTGCATCAGGACCTATATACTGTGAGATGGACTACATCAGGACCTATATACTGTGAGATGGACTACATCAGGACCTATATACTGTGAGATGGACTGCATCTGGACCTATATACTGTGAGAATGATTGCATCAGGACCTATATACTATGAGATGGACTGCATAAGGATCTATATACTGTGAGATGGATTGCATTATAACATTTGTGTTTCCACAAAGCACATCTAAGTATTACATACTATCATAACTAAAACCTAACTGAATCGTGGGGTTTCAAAAAAGGTAAGACCATGTACCATTTCTCCAGATGCCTCAGAATCTTTTCTGGAGCCTCAATCCAACCAAGCCTTATACCAGGAGCAAATATCTTGGAAAATGTCCCATTCGATAAAACATTACCCCCTGCATAATCAGGATCAGTACTGAAAAATAAAATGGAAGCAATCTAACAATGTTGTATGCATAATACTGCAACAATTGACTATATGTTATTAAATTTGTTTGACAGAGTTTACATAATATCTCTGCACTAAATATTTGATGATTTTAATTCTATCATCTGTAAGCTCATAATAAAATCTGAAGCTATTAATAACAGTCCCCTATTCAAAGGATTTTGTTTGTTTAATTAGGAATTTTAACGTAGCTTTAACAATGTTTCAGTCATATCGCTATGATATCTGCAGTGAGGCAGTTTATAGTGATGTCAAGCACTGGGACATCATGCATGTAGCATGACTTCCCACCCAGTCTCATTATCCTGACACCAGGCAGACCAGTCCTAACACTAACCTCTTAATGCTGAGTGTCAAACAAGGCAGCTGTTAGCACCATTTTTGTAAGTTTTTGGTACAACTCGGGTGGGGATTGAACCCACGACCTCCTGCTTTCACAGCGGATGCTTTAACCACTAGGGCACCAGAGTGGTCTATTCAAAGATAATCTCATTTACATTAATTTTGTTTATTTGTCCCTGAGTATTCTTCAATAATGAGACTGTGTCAATATACTTTAAACCATCTATCAACCTTCGTACCTACTGACCCACCAACCTTCCTATCTACCTACCTACTATCTGTGCCAATGCATAGAATTGAAGAAAAAAAAGAAATATCATTTATATATAAACAAATTAGAAGTACTATAATGGGTTGATAAAAACAAGTATTTTGATTTGTGTTTGTATTATGCTCTTAAATTATTGGTTCTAAAATCTCCTTAAGAGCTGTTATCACTGTCCACCTCTGAATGGTAGGTTTTACTGGGTGAAGGTCAGTAGCTTTGAGTAACATTAGAGTAATATTCAGTTGGTAGATGCATAGCCATGCATCAATAATTATCTTAATTAGTACATAGCCATGCATCAATAATTATCTTAATTGGAGTAATATCCAGTTGGTAGATGCATAGCCATGCATCAATAATTATCTTAATTAGTACATAGCCATGCATTAAAATTTATCTAAATTAGTACATAGCCATGCATCAATAATTATCTTAATTAGTACATAGCCATGCATCAATAATTATCTTAATTAGTACATAGCCATGCATCAATAATTATCTTAATTAGCCATGCATCAATAATTATCTTAATTAGTACTGCAATCCAAAACTCCAACAATAGCATGATGCATGTAGTACACTCCTCTAATTCCTATTCTAATATCTATTCTTAATACAGTTAAATGAGGGTTACCTATCACAATATACAATGTACAGACATGACTGTTACCATGATTGCTGGAGAAGCACATTCATTCCTAGTTGCCATGGCACTGTCAGATAGGACCTTACAAGTATACTAGGATGTATTTAGCATGGAATACTCTCTAGCCCATGCTTGTAAAGCTTAATACAGTATATAGATCACTGTCAGAAAGGACCTTATGAATATGCTAGGATGTATTTAGCATGGAATACTCTCTAACCCATGCTTGTAAAGCTTAAAATATAGATCACTGTCAGAAAGGACCTTATGAATATGCTAGGATGTATTTAGCATGGAATACTCTCTAACCCATGCTTGTAAAGCTTAAAATATAGATCACTGTCAGAAAGGACCTTACGAATAAGCTAGGATGTATTTAGCATGGAATACTCTCTAACCCATGCTTGTAAAGCTTAATATATAGATCACTGTCAGAAAGGACCTTATGAGTATGCTAGGATGTATTTAGCATGGAATACTCTATGTGGCCATTAATCCATGCTAGTAAAGCTTAAAATATAGCTCACTGTCAGAAAGGACCTTACGAGTATGCTAGGATGTATTTAGCATGGAATACTCTATGTGGTCATTAATCCATGCTTGTAAAGCTAAAAATATAGATCACTGTCAGAAAGGATGTTATCAGTATGCTAGGATGTATTTAGCATGGAATACTCTCTAACCCATGCTAGTAAAGCTTAAAATATAGATCAAAGTGACTTTCTTTTGGTTCTAAGAGGAAAGCACTGTCTGAAATGCATCATCTACTTATACAAAAATAGCACCCAATAAACATACTTTAACAACAGAAGTTCAACATTCACTGAAACATGAACTACAATTCACAGAAACCTCCTTTTGCAATAAAGATGCAGAACTAATTAGGATGTATCCTCATCAAGTATGGGATTCTAGATAGGATGTATCCTCATCAAGTATGGGATTCTAGATAGGATAATATGCATATAGCATGTATGGGATTCTAGATAGGATAGTATGCATATAGCGTGTATGGGATTCTAGATAGGATAATATGCATATAGCATGTATGGGATTCTAGATAGGATAATATGCATATAGCATGTATGGGATTCTAGATAGGATAGTATGCATATAGCGTGTATGGAATTCTAGATAGGATAGTATGCATATAGCATTATGGGATTCTAGATAGGATAATATGCATATAGCGTGTATGGGATTCTAGATAGGATAGTATGCATATAGCGTGTATGGGATTTTAGATAGGATAATATGCATACAGCATGTATGGGATTCTAGATAGGATAATATGCATATAGCATGTATGGGATTCTAGATAGGATAGTATGCATATAGCGTGTAATTGATTCTAGATAGGATAGTATGCATATAGCGTGTAATTGATTCTAGATAGGATAATATGCATATAGCATGTATGGGATTCTAGATAGGATAGTATGCATATAGCATGTATGGGATTCTAGATAGGATAGTATGCATATAGCGTGTAATTGATTCTAGATAGGATAATATGCATATAGCGTGTATGGGATTCTAGATAGGATAATATGCATATAGCGTGTATGGGATTCTAGATAGGATAATATGCATATAGCATGTATGGGATTCTAGATAGGATAGTATGCATATAGCATGTATGGGATTCTAGATAGGATAGTATGCATATAGCGTGTAATTGATTCTAGATAGGATAGTATGCATATAGCGTGTATGGGATTCTAGATAGGATAGTATGCATATAGCATGTATGGGATTCTAGATAGGATAGTATGCATATAGCATGTATGGGATTCTAGATAGGATAGTATGCATATAGCGTGTATGGGATTCAAGATAGGATAATATTCATATAGCGTGTATGGGATTCTAGATAGGATAGTATGCATATAGCGTGTATGGGATTCTAGATAGGATAATATTCATATAGCATGTATGGGATTCTAGATAGGATAATATTCATATAGCATGTATGGGATTCTAGATAGGATAGTGTGCATATAGCATGTATGGGATTCTAGAAAGGATAATATGCATATAGTGTTTATGGGATTCTAGATACGATAATATGCATATAGCATGACAAAATTACATGAGCTAAATGCCAGAACCTACATAAAGCCAGTAAATAAGGAAAGATCGAACACAGTGAGCAACTAATGCTGTAATGCTGTGATAAAAACAGTGATGCGTATCTTCATCAATTTTATGATTTTAGCATGATCAGTATCGGGAAAAAGAACATGCAGCACAAATTTAAACCAAGTCACATACACATAAAATATGGCTGCAATGATCCACTGAATCAGACAATTTGTATAGCGTACAAAAATCCTATCTGACGCTAAATGTAAAACCTAAGTCAGTAAAAGGTCAACTTTAGACTGCAACGACCTTATCACATTTCCTATGTATTTTTATCACTAATGATTTCCAAATATCATATTTTCCCATTTTTAATACGAACACTAAACCGTGCATGAGAAAATAAATGTAAACATGGAAGCAAAATAATAAACTCTGTTAACTAATTGCTTTGTTTTTTTATATTACTGTATAATCTAATTGCGAGTAATATAAGAAATTACTATCATGTCTCATAATATAACAGTAATCTAGATTGTGGGTAATATAAGAAATTAGTATCATGTCTCATAATATAACAGTAATCTAGATTGTGGGTAATATAAGAAATTAGTATCATGTCTCATAATATAACATTAATCTAGATTGTGGGTAATATAAGAAATTAGTATCATGTCTCATAATATAACAGTAATCTAGATTGTGGGTAATATAAGAAATTAGTATCATGTCTCATAATATAACATTAATCTAGATTGTGGGTAATATAAGAAATTACTATCATGTCTCATAATATAACAGTAATCTAATTGCAAGTAATATAAGAAATTACTATCATGTCTCATAATATAACAGTAATCTAGATTGTGGGTAATATAAGAAATTAGTATCATGTCTCATAATATAACATTAATCTAGATTGTGGGTAATATAAGAAATTAGTATCATGTCTCATAATATAACAGCAATCTAGATGGTGGGTGATATAATAAATTACTATTATGTCTCATAACAAAACAGTAATCTAGATTGTGGGTAATATAAAAAATTAGTATCATGTCTCACAATATAGCAGTAATCTTGATTGTGGATAATATAATAAATTACTATTATACCTCACAATATAACAGTAATCTAGATTGTGGGTAATATATAAAAATTACTATCATGTCTTACAATAAAACAGTAAACTAGATTGTGCATATTATAATAAATTACCATTATGTCTCATAATATAACAGTAATCTAGATTGTGGGTAATATAAGAAATTAGTAACATGTCTCGTAATATAACAGTAATCTAGATTGTGGGATATATATAAAAATTACTATCATGTCTTACAATATATCAGTAATCTAGATTGTAGGTAATATACTAAATTACTATTATGTCTCACAATATAACAGTAGTCTAGATTGTGGATAATATAATAAATTACTATCAGGTCTCACAATATAAAAGTAATCTAGATTGTCCGTAATATAATAAATTACTATTATGTCTCACAATATAGCAGCAATCTAGATTGTGGTAATATAATAAGTTACTATCATGTCTTGCAATATATCAGTAATCTAGATTCTAGGTAATATACTAAATTACTATTATGTCTCACAATATAACAGTAGTCTAGATTGTGGGTAATATAATAAATTACTATCAGGTCTCACCATATAACAGTAATCTAGATTGTGGGTAATATAATAGATTAGAATCATGTCTCACAATATAACAGTAATCCAGATTGTGGGTAATATAATAAATTACTATCATGTCTCACAATATAACAGCAGTCTAGATTGTGGGTAATATAATTAATTACTATTATGTCTCACAATATAACAGTCATCTAAATTGTGGGTAATATAAGAAATTACTATCATGTTTCACAATATAACATTAATCTAGATTGTGGGTAATATAATAAATTATAGATTGTGGGTAATATAATAAATTATAGATTGTAGGTAATATAAGAAATTAGTATCATGTCTCACAATATAACAGCAGTCTAGATTGTAGGTAATATAATAAATTATAGATTGTGGGTAATATAATAAATTATAGATTTTAGGTAATATAAGAAATTACTATCATGTCTCATAATATAACAGTAATCTAGATTGTAGGTAATATAAGAAATTACTATTATACCTCACAATATAACAGTAGTCTAGATTGTGGGTAATATAATAAATTACTATCATGTCTCACAATATAACAGTAGTCTAGATTGTGGGTAATATAATAAATTACTATCATGTCTCACAATATAACAATAATCTAGATTGTGGGTAATATAATAAAGCATTATTACCTCTTGTCATATGACAGCAATCTAGATGGTGGGTGATTTTTATCAGTGTAGTTAAGAAGATTGTAGACATCTTCAGTAAACAGAAGCATATCATGCTTCCTGGCAACCTGGATCAATTTTTCACTACGTGCTTCAAATATAAAGGAACAGAAATTGTGCATTTATGTTCAAATGAAACGTTTATGGGGGAAAAATTGGAATGATAATGGCATGCTTCTATATGATTTTATATAACTTTCTCTATCTACAAATATAATATGAAATTCTCTTATGTGCATCATAAGTCAAAATTCCATTTTATAAAATCAATCAATCACTTTTTTAATTTCACTATATTTGTCTTTTAGTTCAAAATGTATAGTCAGGTTTATAGTCATATTATGCCTGCCTGTGATCCGATATATGAGGTATTGATTGACACAAATATTGTACACAATTTACCATTTAGTTGGAATATGAAGTTTATAATGAATTACATTAAGAATATAGAAAAGTATTGTCTTTGATAAGCCATTGCTAACATGGAGAAACATTATGAAGACAATAAACATGTTTCAGTTCAATTATAGTCATACAAAACATGTGTCAATCCTTATATAGTCCTACAAAACATGTGTCAGTCCTATTATAGTGCTACATAATGTGTGTCAGTCTTATTATAATCCTAAATAACATGTGTCAGTACTATTATAGTCCTACAAAACATGTGTCAGTCTTATTATAGTCCCATAAAACATGTCTGTCCTATTATAGTCCTACAAAACAGTCCTATTATAGTCCTACAAAACATGTCAATCCTTATAGTCCTACAAAACATGTGTCAGTCCTATTATAGTCCTAAATAATGTGTGTCAGTCTTATTATGGTCCTAAATAACATGTGTCAGTACTATTTTAGTCCTACAAAACATGTGTCAGTCTTATTATAGTCCTACAAAACAGATGTTAGTGCTTTTATAGTCCTAAATAACATGTGTCAGTCCTATTACAGTCCTAAAAAATTGTCAGTACTATTACAGTCTAACAAAACATGTGTTAGTCCTATTATAGTCCTACAAAGCATGTTTCAGTCCTTTTATAGTCCTACAAAACATGTGTCAGTTCAATTATAGTCATAGTCCTACAAAACATGTGTCAGTCATATTATAGTCCTACAAAACAGTCCTATTATAGTCCTTCAAAACATGTGTCAGTCCATCATTGTCCTAAAATCATGCCAGTCCTATTATAGCCCTAAAAAACATGTCTGTCCATTTATAGGTTAATAAAGTCCTATTATAGTCCTACAAAACATGTCAGTCCTATTATAGTCCTACAAAACATATGTCAGTCCTATTATAGTCCTAAATAATGTGTGTCAGTCTTATTAGAGTCCTACAAAACATGTGCCAGTCCTCTTATAGTCCTACAAAACATATACCAGTTCTATTATAGTCCTACAAAACATGTGTCAGTCTTATTATAGTCTTAAAAAATGTCAGTACTATTATAGTCCTACAAAACATGTGTCAGTCCTTTTATAGTCCTAACAACATGTGTCAGTCCTATTATAGTCCTACAAAGCATGTCAGTTTTATTATAGTCCTAAAAAAAATGTGCCAGTCCTATAATAGTCCTAAAAAACATGTAAGTTCTATTATAATCCTAAACGTTCTAACCTGCAGATAGGCTACAGCCACGAGGATTATTGAAAGTGGGAGTGAGGTAGACAAAACTCCAGAATGGGCACTTGTACTGTGTCAAGTCCAGATCTTTGGGTTTATGTTTCTGAATCAATTTTTCCAACTCTTTTACATCAATACCTTCACTGTCAGTAGGAACTGAAAACAGAAAAATGACATTTCTTTATTCACATTGCTGAATAACTACAATGTTATTTATGCTATGACATACACAATATTTCAAGAATTCTTACTTTTTCATCAATTTAATGAATTAGAAAGAATATTCTGTTGTAAAAGTAGCATTGTATATAGAGGTTGTACCTTCAACATCTATTGTGTAGAATATTTACAATGATAGACATATTTATATATGTCTTCAACATCTATTATGTACAATGTTTACAATGAAATACATATTTAAATACGTCTTCAAGATCTATTGTGTAAAATGTTTACAGTGATAGACATATTTAAATATGTCTTCAAGATCTATTGTGTAAAATGTTTACAGTGATAGACATATTTAAATATGTCTTCAAGATCTATTGTGTAAAATATTTACAGTGATAGACATATTTAAAATGTTTACAGTGATAGACATATTTAAATATGTCTTCAAGATCTATTGTGTAAAATATTTACAGTGATAGACATATTTAAATATGTCTTCAAGATCTATTGTGTAAAATATTTACAGTGATAGACATATTTAAAATGTTTACAGTGATAGACATATTTAAATATGTCTTCAAGATCTATTGTGTAAAATGTTTACAGTGATAGACATATTTAAATATGTCTTCAAGATCTATTGTGTAAAATGTTTACAGTGATAGACATATTTAAAATGTTTACAGTGATAGACATATTTAAATATGTCTTCAAGATCTATTGTGTAAAATGTTTACAGTGATAGTGTGGCGTTGCCCGACCCAAAATTAAATTAGAACCATGTGTTATCAAGTAAGTCGGACAAGCAACTGTTTATTGTTACACATGACCGCAGGCTAACACCATCCCTTACGTAAGTTGCCATAGTTAAGAGAGGAAGCTGACCAAAAGCCTGTCAGAAGTGTAATTAGCACCTTGGACTGGAAGGATGTTTTGTACATCAAAAAAGCTGCCAGAAGGAGTGGGCGTGCCTTATCTTCTGGATACGCTGACTGACCGCCAGATTGAATACGTTGAGTGGATAGGGCCCCAGCGCTACCCAATAAGAATCGAGGAAGGGGTGGGACCCTGATTTATTTTAAAATATAATATCTTTAACCGGCCGGCTAGCTTTAGTTTCCGATTACCCGTTAATGAGGATTGTCTGTAAAGAATTGGAACTCTGTAGCCATATGTTAATTGGCGGGAAAAACCTTAGAACAGAATTCTAAGTATAGCTTCTAAAAAGGTCAGTGAGCTATTTGTTTGATCTTTGCTTTCTGCGACTGCATTTAATTGTAGATCGTTTATATATACGTATTATTACTAAAATCATAGTAGGAATAATTATTTGTGATGTTGATATGTTTGTATATTTGAAGAATGAGTTCCTATTTGTAAAGAATCGTATTGCTTGCTAGCCGTCGTAAGAATTAATATTATTATAATTTGCTATGTGGTTATTTGATAGTACAATAGCACATTATCCATGTAATTATAGAAATTGAATGTTATCTTTGAAATGATTTCACTGTGAGAAATTAATAATATGAATATTTGAATATTTGTGTACGCTTGTGGGAGTGTAGTGTACAGACATACATCTGGTTGTCGTAATATTATAAGTACAACGAGATTATATATACATATTAGATATACTTATGTGATATGATGTATGGATATATGTATGATATCGTGCTATTACGCCATTGTTTCCCTGTAAGAGTGTGTGGGAATTTCGATGTGTATGTATGCGTGTCCTAAAACGTAATAGCCTTATCTGATGGTTAATGGATGATTTAGTGTGAGGTGAGATTTGATAAACCATATGTTAACGCCTTGTGATTTTCACAGGAAGCTTCGAGGGACAGACTAGTGAGTGGTCCCAGTGTCTCCATTATAGACGGAAGAAAGAGTAGGAAAGAAGGAAATCTGGAGAGGAAGTTCGAGGGACAGACTAGTGAGTGGTCCCAGTGTCTCTGTTATAGACGGAAGAAAGGAAAGAAAGAGGGAAATCTGGAGAGGAAGTTTCGTGGGACAGACCAGTGAAAGTGGTCCCAATTGTTGTGATAAGAAAGGAAGGAAAGTGAAGGGAGGAGAGAAATCAGGAGAGGTGAAATTCAGGAAGAGTGGAAGGATAGGATAATAGATGAGTACAACCAAAGGCCAGGTGGAAAATCGAACTCACACTGAAAATCATAAGATGAAATAGGCTATCACTTAGACTTTATAGGTTTCATTAAATTGTTATTGTTGAATTTCATCTTCGCGTTATATATATATATAACTGGGGGCTCAGAGCCGTATACCTATTTGGTCTTTAATCTAAATTTAAATTCACGAGCCAGGTGGAACTTCTATAATATTTTAATTAATATTTTGGAAGTACACCACCCCAACCTTTGCAGAACGCCACAGATAGACATATTTAAATATGTCTTCAAGATCTATTGTGTAAAATGTTTACAGTGATAGACATATTTAAAATGTTTACAGAGATAGACATATTTAAAATGTTTACAGCGATAGACATATTTAAAATGTTTACAGTGATATACATATTTAAAATGTTTACAGTGATAGACATATTTAAAATGTTTACAGTGATAGACATATTTAAAATGTTTACAGTGATAGATATATTTAAAATGTTTAGACATGATAGACATATTTAAATATGTCTTCAAGATCTATTGTGTAAAATGTTTAGACATGATAGACATATTTAAATGTCTTCAAGATCTATTGTGTAAAATGTTTAGACATGATAGACATAGTTAAATGTCTTCAAGATCTATTGTGTAAAATGTTTAGACATGATAGACATATTTAAATGTCTTCAAGATCTATTGTGTAAAATGTTTAGACATGATATACATATTTAAATATGTCTTCAAGATCTATTGTGTAAAATGTTTAGACATGATAGACATATTTAAATGTCTTCAAGATCTATTGTGTAAAATGTTTAGACATGATAGACATAGTTAAATGTCTTCAAGATCTATTGTGTAGAATGTTTAGACATGATAGACATATTTAAATGTCTTCAAGATCTATTGTGTAAAATGTCTAGACATGATAGACATATTTAAAGGCCAACCTGGAACTGATACATCTGATAATTTAAACCATTGTGCTAATGACAGTTACCATGGCCTTGACCTTTAGACCCCCTTATCAACAGGAATCTATACATATAATCAAACACAATTAATGTGTTTGTGTGTGTTTAGAGCAAACTACCAACAAAGTTTGATGAAGGTATTGAGGCAGAAATCAGATGTATGCCTGGAAATGATTTTGCTACAGTTGGTCACTGAAATCTTGACCTTTTAACCGCCAAGTCAATATGAATTATTTTAATTTGCTAAGGCAACCCATATGAAAAGGTTTCTGGTAGTCTATGGAATACAAGACAATTTACTCCACTGAAGTATAAAAACAATTTATTAAACAAATTTCATAAAAGCCTACTTCAAAGAAAAGAAAATAACTGAAAATGTCACAAAAGGTTTATTCATGTTTTTTGATAAGTTGCTTGCCTCTGATATCTACAGTCAGTTATGTACCACACTACTACCATCACTACATTTTAAAGTACTAGTAATGACCCTGTATATAAGTACAATACCTGGTATAATGTACATTTTGAAGTACTGGTAAAAACCCTGGATATAAGTACAATACCTGGTATAATGTACATTTTAAAGTACTGGTAACGACCCTGGATATAAGTACAATACCTGGTATAATGTACATTTTAAAGTACTGGTAACGACCCTGGATATAAGTACAATACCTGGTATAATGTGCATTTTGAAGTACTGGTAATGACCCTGGATATAAGTACAATACCTGGTATAATGTACAATTTGAAGTACTGGTAAAAACCATGGATATAAGTACAATACCTGGTATAATGTACATTTTGAAGTACTGGTAAAAACCATGGATATAAGTACAATACCTGGTATAATGTACATTTTGAAGTACTGGTAAAAACCCTGGATATAAGTACAATACCTGGTATAATGTACATTTTAAAGTACTGGTAAAAACCCTGGATATAAGTACAATACCTGGTATAATGTACATTTTAAAGTACATGTACTGGTAAAAACCCTGGATATAAGTACAATACCTAGTATAATGTACATTTTAAAGTACATGTACTGGTAAAAACCCTGGATATAAGTACAATACCTGGTATAATGTACATTTTAAAGTGCTAGTAACAACCCTGGATATAAGTACAATACCTGGTATAATGTGCATTTTAAAGTACTGGTAACAACCCCGGATATAAGTACAATACCTGGTATAATGTGCATTTTGAAGTACTGGTAATGACCCTGGATATAAGTACAATACCTGGTATAATGTGCATTTTAAAGTACTGGTAACAACCCTGGATATAAGTACAATGCCTGGTATAATGTACATTTTAAAGTGCTGGTAATAACCCTGGATATAAGTACAATACCTTGTATAATGTACATTTTAAAGTACTGGTAACAACCCTGGATATAAGTACAATGCCTGGTATAATGTACATTTTAAAGTGCTGGTAATAACCCTGGATATAAGTACAATACCTGGTATAATGTGCATTTTAAAGTACTGGTAACAACCCTGGATATAAGTACAATGCCTGGTATAATGTACATTTTAAAGTGCTGGTAATGACCCTGGATAAAAGTACAATACCTGGTATAATGTGCATTTTGAAGTACTGGTAACAACCCTGGATATAAGTACAATACCTGGTATAATGTACATTTTGAAGTACTGGTAATGACCCTGGATATAAGTACAATACCTGGTATAATGTACATTTTGAAGTACTGGTAAAAACCCTGGATATAAGTACAATACCTGGTATAATGTACATTTTAAAGTACATGTACTGGTAAAAACCCTGGATATAAGTACAATACCTGGTATAATGTACATTTTGAAGTACTGGTAAAAACCCTGGATATAAGTACAATACCTGGTATAATGTACATTTTAAAGTACATGTACTGGTAAAAACCCTGGATATAAGTACAATACCTGGTATAATGTACATTTTAAAGTTTATGTACTGGTAAAAACCCTGGATATAAGTACAATACCTGGTATAATGTACATTTTGAAGTACTGGTAATGACCCTGGATATAAGTACAATACCTGGTATAATGTACATTTTAAAGTACTGGTAACGACCCTGGATATAAGTACAATACCTGGTATAATGTGCATTTTGAAGTCATCTCTTAATATTTTTATTGCAATAAAGTAGGTTGGATCTTCTACAAACACTGGGATGGTTCTGTCAAACATCACTGTGGCAACCAAGTGGAGACCCTGTGTGGCTCCTGCAGTAACCATTAAGTTGTGACTGAAATAATAAAGAATTAAATTTAAAAATTAAAATGTAAATATTTTACAACTTGTGAGCTTTATCAGTCAAACAATTATAATATTTTAAATTACATCTCATCTAATCCCATTTTTTAAAATTATTAATGTGTCAATATGGTGATATATATGTTTGTGACCAAAGTCAATGAAATACATATGAAGTTCTTGTGCATTAAAATTGTGTATTGTATTTATAATTTATTTCCATAAATTGATACTAAATATATTTTACAAGCTAAAAGACAAAGATATACTATACATAGCACTAATAATTTCATAAAAAGTCATCCCTGGATACTGCAATTTGAAAAATTAAGTTTTACATCAACAAATCAATCATTACTCACGACACTATTATGTGGTGTATGTTTTAGTGGTGGATGAAGTTTAGACAGAACACTTAACATGTCTGGGTTTATATTCAGCCTACTTTTATTTTTTATTTTTAGGATTCAATAGGATTACAGATGAGATGTAATCCTTACCTTCAGTGCGTTACCATCATAAAGGCATTTACATATGGTAAACCCAGGTAATTTTCAGCTGAATTTCAAGAGTTAAACAATGTAATTTTAGTGCAATACATCTTCTATCTCAAATAATAAACCTGTCAATACATCTTCTATCTCAAGTAATATACCTGTCAATACATCTATCTCAAATAATATACCTGTCAATACATCTTCTATCTCAAAAAATAAAATATACCTGTCAATACATCTTCTATCTCAAGTAATATACCTGTCAATACATCTATCTCACATAATATACCTGTCAATACATCTTCTATCTCAAGTAAATATACCTGTCAATACATCTTCTATCTCAAAAAATATACCTGTCAATACATCTTCTATCTCAAGTAATATACCTGTCAATACATCTATCTCAAATAATATACCTGTCATTACATCTTCTATCTCAAATAATATACCTGTCAATACATCTTCTATCTCAAGTAATATACCTGTCAATACATCTTCTATCTCAAATAATATACCTGTCAATACATCTTCTATCTCAAATAATGTATCTGTCAATACATCTTCTATCTCAAATAATATACCTGTCAACATGGTCACCATATTCCTGAGATAGAAACTTGGCCAGTTCTTCTCGGTAACCAGGGTCCCCCTTCAGAGGGCCATATTGAAAGGTGTATCTTTCCTCCTCTTTATTACCCTGTAAAGTTATACTACATGTTATATGACACATCCAATAATGCAATTATATGACATGTCCAATAATGTAATTTTATGACATGTCCAATAATGCAGTTATACATGTCCTATAATATAAAGTTATATTACATGTCCAATAATGTAGTTATATGACATGTCCAATAATGCAGTTATACTACATGTCCTATAATATAAAGTTATATTACATGTCCAATAATGCAGTTATACATGTCCTAGAATGCAGTTATACTACATGTCCTATAATATAAAGTTATATTACATGTCCAATAATGCAGTTATACATGTCCTAGAATGCAGTTATACTACATGTCCTATAATATAAAGTTATATTACATGTCCAATAATGCAGTTATACATGTCCTAGAATGCAGTTATACTACATGTCCTATAATGCAGTTATATTACATGTCCAATAATGCAGTTATATATGCTGAATAATGCAAAGTTATACTACATGCCCAATAATGCAGTTATACATGTCCTATAATGCAAAGTTAGACTACATGTCATATAATATAATATTATATAATAATGCAAATGCAGTTAAATGACATGTTGCATTTATATGACATGTCCTATAATGCAGTAATACAACATGTCCAATAATGCAAAGTTATACAACATGTTCTATAATGCAAAGTTATACATGTCCTATAATGCAGTTATATGACATGTTCAATAATGTAGTTATATGACATGTCCAATAATGCAGTTATACTACATGTCCTATAATACAAAGTTATATTACATGTCCTATAATGCAGTAATACAACATGTCCAATAATACAAAGATATACAAAATGTCATATAATGTAAAGTTATATGCCATGTCCAATAATAAAAAGATATACTACATGTTCTATAATGCAGAGTTATATGCCATGTCCAATAATAAAAAGATATACTACATGTTCTATAATGCAGAGTTGTTTTTGTAAGATGAAACTATTGGTCACTTTGCTCAAATCAGTTAACTGAAAATACATGGCCCAAGTGGCCTAGTGGTCTAAAGCACTATTCGATATGGATCACTGCCATCTCACCTCTGCATGTGTTCGAGTCTCAGATTTGACCAATGTGGGTATGTGAGAAAGCTTGCCAGTAGCTTCTTGTGGGTCAGTGGTTCTTTCTGGCAGTTTTCCCTAGGTTCTTACTCCACCATTAATATTGGCCGCCATGTATAGTCTATCGTGTGCTGAAAAAATGGCGTTAAATACTAAAACAACAACATGTTACTTAGCTACATTTGTGAAATGAAACTACAGGTCACCTTGCTAAATATACAACATGATATATGATCCAAAGTTATACATGTCCTATAATGCAATTATATTACATGTCCAATAATGCAAAGTTATGCTACATATCCAATAATGCAAAGATATACTACATGTTCAACAATGCAAAGTTATAATACATGTCCTATATTGTAGAGTTATACTACATGTCCAATAATGCAAAGTTATACTACATGACATGTAATATAGTGTAGAGCTATACTAATTGTCCTATAATTAAGTTATACTAATTGTCCTATAATTAAGTTATACTACATGTCCTATAATTCAGTTATACTACATGTCCTATAATTAAGTTATACTACATGTCCTATAATTTAGTTATCCTACATGTCCTATAATTTAGTTATACTACATGTCCTATAATATAGTTATCCTACATGTCTTATAATTCAGTTATACTACATGTCCTATAATTCAGTTATACTGTACTACATGTCCTATATTGTAGAGTTATCCTACATGTCCTATAATTTAGTTATACTACATGTCGTATAATTTAGTTATACTACATGTCCTATAATTCAGTTATACTACATGTCCTATAATTCAGTTATACTACATGTCCTATAATTAAGTTATACTACATGTCCTATAATTTAGTTATCCTACATGTCCTATAATTTAGTTATACTATATGTCCTATAATTAAGTTATACTACATGTCCTATAATTCAGTTATACTACATGTCCTATAATTTAGTTATCCTACATGTCCTATAATTTAGTTATACTACATGTCCTATAATTTAGTTATCCTACATGTCCTATATTGTAGAGTTATCCTACATGTCCTATATTGTAGAGTTATCCTACATGTCCTATAATTTAGTTATACTACATATCCTATAATTCAGTTATACTACATGTCCTATAATTCAGTTATACTACATGTCCTATAATTCAGTTATACTACATGTCCTATAATTCAGTTATACTACATGTCCTATAATTCAGTTATACTACATGTCCTATATTGTAGAGTTATACTACATGTCATATATTGTAGAGTTATACTACATGTCCTATATTGTAGAGTTATACTACATGTCATATATTGTAGAGTTATACATATCCTATAATGAAGTTATATGGCATGTCCAATAGCCATGACTATTTTGAGAGACAAACATAAATATGCAAATAGGTTGGTTGTTTATTTGCAGTCTCAGTTACGTATTTGATCTCCATTGCTAGTCTGACTGTGATAGGCAGTCACCAAACAAGTCAATCTATTTTTTTTAAGCCTAACTCAAAAGTAAATATAACCACTTCGGTGGACAAGTGGTTAGCGTCCGCCACGGGAGCGGGAGGTCGTGGGTTCGATCCCTGGTCGAGTCATACCAAAGACTTACAAAAGTGTTACTAACAGCTGCCTTGCTTGGCGCTCAGCATTAAGAGGTTAGTGTTAGGACTGGTCGGCCTGGTGTCAGGATAATGTGACTGGGTGGGACATCATGCTACGTGTCTGCAGCATGATGCCCCAGTGCTAGACATCACTATAAACTGTCTCACTGCAGACATCGTAGCGATATGACTGAAAAATTGTTTAAGCTACGTTAAAAATCCTAATCAAACAAACAAACAAACAAAAGTAAATATAAGAGAGAGTTGTTATTGTTGTACAGTTTAACAGGCTATACATGGCAGCCAGTATAACTGGTGGAGGAAGAAATCAAGAAAACCCTGGGAAGAACCACCAACCCACAAAAAGCAACTGGCAAGCTTTCTCACATACCCACACAGAAAGACAGACAGAGAGACAGAAGAGAGGGAGGGAATTTTTGTAACAAAAATCTTCTATGTAATTATATTTATAGGCTATGTATGTATGCATGTATGTATGTATGTATGTATGTATGTATGTATGTATGTATGTATGTATGTATGTATGTATGTATGTATGTATGTATGTATGTATGTCTGTATGTATGTCTGTACATATGTATGTCTGTATACATGTATGTATGTATGTATGTATGTATGTATGTATGTATGTATGTATGTATGTATGTATGTATGTATGTATGTATGTATGTATATGTATGTATGTATGTATGTATGTATATATGCATGCATGTGTGTGTTTGTGTGTGTGTGTGCATGTATGTATGTATGTATGTATGTATGTATGTATGTATGTATGTATGTATGTATGTGTGTGTGTGCGTGCGTGCGTGTGTGCGTGCGTGCGTGCGTGTGTGTGTGTATGTATGTATGTATGTATGTATGTATGTATGTATGTATGTATGTATCATTTGAATGTATGTATGTATGTGCTTTTTGGAGAAATGAGACCCTGGCCTACATTCTCAAAATTCTACAGTAAGTCCTCATATATATGTATTTAGACATGTACAGTATTTTTATATATATGTATATGTAGGTAAAGGTACCAGAGTCCAAAGAGTTATCTGTGACATCATTTTTGAGCAGCCATCTAGCATTTCCCTTCCTGGTACACCAAAAGACATGCCAATACACTGTTTTTCAGTTCTAGACAGAATATCTACAATCCTTTGCTCCATTTCAGGATCTGTTTGTCTATTTCCTGTATTTATCCACTATGTCCAAGTTGAGGTCATATCATATGTGCAGGTGACTAGCATTTGTGATGTATTACTACACTTGCATTATCAGGACATGGACCCACTTTATCAATCCCATTGACCTCACAAAAATCAATTAAAGTGTTAGAAATAGTCCTTATTTAAGACAATGATGTGAAATTATACACCAATTAGTATTATTTGTAGGAACTCAAATACATAATGTTAATTTGCATTGCTTGTTAGTCTTTTAAATAAACAAAAAATAATTTCATATAAATATGCTATTGACATTGAATGTTGGACTTTACCTTGTTCAAAATCAAGTTCATTTTCTACAAAATCTGAATCATTGATTTATTTAAATTCTGTAAAAAAACTAATACATGACTAAAAATATTCCTATGTATTTAATGTATATGTGATGACTATCAGGGTTATTATGTTTGTCTAGGTCAAGGACATGGTATTTATCACATTTTATATTCTAATTATAACTGAGATTTTATCAAGTAAACATTAGCAGCCTTCTAGGTTATTTTTCATAAGGTAATAGGTTTTTTAAATGCTAATTGTGACCTGAGGTAAATTTGAAGTCTATTAAAAAAAAATTCTATAAATTATTCATTCATGCTTTAAGATCTTAGCTGAATCAATTGTGTTAATGATGTGTCCAGTAAATTAATTGGACGGGAATTTTTATTTATTCAAATTTATTATTCACTGGAAATATAAAGTGTTCTTCAAAACTAACAATCTTGGAAACAGAGATTTGAAATTTTAGAATAATTTCAAATAAGGATATGACAAAAATTGTTTAAGCTATGTTAAAAATCCTAATCAAACAAACAAACAAACAAAAGTAAATATAAGAGAGAGTTGTTGTTGTTGTACAGTTTTACAGGCTATACATGGCAGCCAATATAACTGGTGGAGGAAGAAATCAGGAAAACCCTGGGAAGAACCACCAACCCACAAAAAGCAACTGGCAAGCTTTCTCACATACCCACACAGAGAGACCGACAGAGAGACAGAAGAGAGGGAGGGAATTTTTGTAACAAAAATCTTCTATGTAATTATATTTATAGGCAATGTATGTATGTATGTATGTATGTATGTATGTATGTATGTATGTATGTATGTATGTATGTATCTATATATGTATCTATGTATGTATGAATGTATGAACATATGTAAGTCTGTATACATGTATGTCTGTATGCAGTGTATGTATGTATGTATGTATGTATGTATGTATGTATGTATGTATGTATGTATGTATGTATGTATGTATGTATGCATGCATGCATGCATGCGTGTGTATGTATGTATGTATGTATGTATGTATGTATGTATGTATGTATGTATGTGTGTGTGTGTGTGTGTGTGTGTGTGTGTGTGTGTGTGTGTGTGGTCATAGAATATGTGCAGGTGACTAGCATTTGTGATGTATTACTACACTTGCATTATCAGGATATGGACCCACTTTTTCAATCCCATTGACCTCACAAAAATCAATTAAAGTGTTAGAAATAGTCCTCATTTAAGACAATGATGTGAAATTATACACCAATTAGTATTATTTGTAGGAACTCAAATACCTAATGTTAATTTGCATTGCTTGTTAGTCTTTTAAATAAACAAAAAATAATTTCATATAAATATGCTATTGACATTGAATGTTGGACTTTACCTTGTTCAAAATCAAGTTCATTTTCTACAAAATCTGAATCATTGATTTATTTAAATTCTGTAAAAAAAACTAATACATGATTAAAAATATTCCTATGTATATAATGTATATGTGATGACTATCAGGATTATTATGTTTGTCTAGGTCAAGGACATGGTATTTATCACATTTTATATTCTAATTATAACTGAGATTTTATCAAGTAAACATTAGCAGCCTTCTAGGTTATTTTTCATAAGGTAATAGGTTTTTTAAATGCTAATTGTGACCTGAGGTAAATTTGAAGTCTATTAAAAAAAAATTCTATAAATTATTCATTCACGCTTTAAGATCTGAGCTGAATCAATTGTGTTAATGATGTGTCCAGTAAATTAATTGGACGAGAATTTTTATTTATTCAAATTTATTATTCACTGGAAATACAAAGTGTTCTTCAAAACTAACAATCTTGGAAACAGAGACTTGAAATTTTAGAATAATTTCAAATAAGGATATGACTGAAAAATTGTTTAAGCTATGTTAAAAATCCTAATCAAACAAACAAACAAACAAAAGTAAATATAAGAGAGAGTTGTTGTTGTTGTAGAGTTTTACAGGCTATACATGGCAGCCAGTATAACTGGTGGAGGAAGAAATCAGGAAAACCCTGGGAAGAACCACCAACCCACAAAAAGCAACTGGCAAGCTTTCTCACATACCCACACAGAGAGACAGACAGAGAGACAGAAGAGAGGGAGGGAATTTTTGTAACAAAAATCTTCTATGTAATTATATTTATAGGCTATGTATGTATGTATGTATGTATGTATGTATGTATGTATGTATGTATGTATGTATGTATGTATGTATGTATGTATGTATGTATGTATGTATGTACATATGTATGTCTGTATACATGTATGTCTGTATGCAATGTATGTATGTATGTATGTATGTATGTATGCATGCATGCGTGTGTATGTATGTATGTATGTATGTATGTATGTATGTATGTATGTATGTATGTATGTATGTATGTATGTGTGTGTGTGTGTGTGTGTGTGTGTGTGTGTGTGTGTGTCATTTGAATGTATGTATTTATGTATGTGCTTTTGGAGAAATGAGACCCTGGCCTACATTCTCAAAATTCTACAGTAAGTCCTCATATATATGTATTTAGACATGTACAGTATTTTTATATATATGTATATGTAGGTAAAGGTACCAGAGTCCAAAGAGTTATCTGTGACATCATTTTTGAGCAGCCATCTAGCATTTCCCTTCCTGGTACACCAAAAGACATGCCAATACACTGTTTTTCAGTTCTAGACAGAATATCTACAATCCTTGACTCCATTGGAGGATCTGTTAGTCTATTTCCTGTATTTATCCACTATGTCCAAGTTGAGGTCATATCATATGTGCAGGTGACTAGCATTTGTGATGTATTACTACACTTGCATTATCAGGACATGGACCCACTTTATCAATCCCATTGACCTCACAAAAATCAATTAAAGTGTTAGAAATAGTCCTTATTTAAGACAATGATGTGAAATTATACACCAATTAGTATTATTTGTAGGAACTCAAATACCTAATGTTAATTTGCATTGCTTGTTAGTCTTTTAAATAAACAAAAAATAATTTCATATAAATATGCTATTGATATTGAATGTTGGACTTTATCTTGTTCAAAATCAAGTTCATTTTCTACAAAATCTGAATCATTGATTTATTTAAATTCTGTAAAACACTAATACATGACTAAAAATATTCCTATGTATTTAATGTATATGTGATGACTATCAGGATTATTATGTTTGTCTAGGTCAAGGACATGGTATTTATCACATTTTATATTCTAATTATAACTGAGATTTTATCAAGTAAACATTAGCAGCCTTCTAGGTTATTTTTCATAAGGTAATAGGTTTTTTAAATGCTAATTGTGACCTGAGGTAAATTTGAAGTCTATTAAAAAAAAATTCTATAAATTATTCATTCACGCTTTAAGATCTGAGCTGAATCAATTGTGTTAATGATGTGTCCAGTAAATTAATTGGACGGGAATTTTTATTTATTCAAATTTATTATTCACTGGAAATATAAAGTGTTCTCCAAAACTAACAATCTTGGAAACAGAGACTTGAAATTTTAGAATAATTTCAAATAAGGATATGACTGAAAAATTGTTTAAGCTATGTTAAAAATCCTAATCAAACAAACAAACAAACAAAAGTAAATATAAGAGAGAGTTGTTGTTGTTGTAGAGTTTTACAGGCTATACATGGCAGCCAATATAACTGGTGGAGGAAGAAATCAGGAAAACCCTGGGAAGAACCACCAACCCACAAAAAGCAACTGGCAAGCTTTCTCACATACCCACACAGAGAGACAGACAGAGAGACAGAAGAGAGGGAGGGAATTTTTGTAACAAAAATTTTCTATGTAATTATATTTATAGGCAATGTATGTATGTATGTATGTATGTATGTATGTATGTATGTATGTATGTATGTATGTATGTATGTATGTATGTATGTCTGTATACATGTATGTCTGTATGTATGTATGTATGTATGTATGTATGTATGTATGTATGTATGTATGTATGTATGTATGCATGTGTGTGTTTGTGTGTGTGTGTATGTATGTATGTATGTATGTATGTGTGTGTGTGTGTGTGTGTGTGTGTGTGTGTGTGTGTGTGTGTGTGTGTGTGTGTGTGTATGTATGTATGTATCATTTGAATGTATGTATTTATGTATGTGCTTTTGGAGAAATGAGACCCTGGCCTACATTCTCAAAATTCTACAGTAAGTCCTCATATATATGTATTTAGACATGTACAGTATTTTTATATATATGTATATGTAGGTAAAGGTACCAGAGTCCAAAGAGTTATCTGTGACATCATTTTTGAGCAGCCATCTAGCATTTCCCTTCCTGGTACACCAAAAGACATGCCAATACACTGTTTTTCAGTTCTAGACAGAATATCTACAATCCTTTGCTCCATTCCAGGATCTGTTAGTCTATTTCCTGTATTTATCCACTATGTCCAAGTTGAGGTCATATCATATGTGCAGGTGACTAGCATTTGTGATGTATTACTACACTTGCATTATCAGGACATGGACCCACTTTATCAATCCCATTGACCTCACAAAAATCAATTAAAGTGTTAGAAATAGTCCTTATTTAAGACAATGATGTGAAATTATACACCAATTAGTATTATTTGTAGGAACTCAAATACCTAATGTTAATTTGAATGCTTGTTAGTCTTTTAAATAAACAAAAAATAATTTCATATAAATATGCTATTGACATTGAATGTTGGACTTTATCTTGTTCAAAATCAAGTTCATTTTCTACAAAATCTGAATCATTGATTTATTTAAATTCTGTAAAACACTAATACATGACTAAAAATATTCCTATGTATTTAATGTATATGTGATGACTATCAGGATTATTATGTTTGTCTGAGTCAAGGACATGGTATTTATCACATTTTATATTCTAATTATAACTGAGATTTTATCAAGTAAACATTAGCAGCCTTCTAGGTTATTTTTCATAAGGTAATAGGTTTTTTAAATGCTAATTGTGACCTGAGATAAATTTGAAGTCTATAAAAAAAAATTCTATAAATTATTCATTCACGCTTTAAGATCTGAGCTGAATCAATTGTGTTAATGATGTGTCCAGTAAATTAATTGGACAGGAATTTTTATTTATTCAAATTTATTATTCACTGGAAATATAAAGTGTTCTTCAAAACTAACAATCTTGGAAACAGAGACTTGAAATTTTAGAATAATTTCAAATAAGGATATATTCTTAGATTGTATTATAATGATCAACAAGATCAACAAAAGACTATCAGCACATCACCATTACATGGGACACCATAGGCACATCAACACTTCGTTTTAAATTTAAGTTGGATTAAAGTTTATTCACTAGTTTAATCATGAGGACATCTGTCTATAATTGTTAGATGATTTGGGATTTAATTTAATTACTAAATTCCTTATTTTATTTTTTCACTTTGTGTTTTAGGAAAATAAATTTTTTGTTTGTTGATTTATTTAAAGCTTGTTTTCACTTTGTGTTTTAGGAAAATACATTTTTTGTTTGTTGATTTATTTAAAGCTTGTTTTCACTTTGTGTTTTAGGAAAATAAATTTTTTGTTTGTTGATTTATTTAAAGCTTGTTTTCACTTTGTGTTTTTAGGAAAATAAATTTTTTGTTTGTTGATTTATTTAAAGCTTGTTTTCACTTTGTGTTTTAAGAAAATACATTTTTTGTTTGTTGATTTATTTAAAGCTTGTTTTCACTTTGTGTTTTAGGAAAATACATTTTTTGTTTGTTGATTTATTTAAAGCTTGTTTTCACTTTGTGTTTTAGGAAAATAAATTTTTTGTTTGTTGATTTATTTAAAACTTATTTTCACTTTGTGTTTTAGGAAAATAAATTTTTTGTTTGTTGATTTTTTTAAAGCTTGTTTTCACTTTGTGTTTTAGGAAAATAAATTTTTTGTTTGTAGATTTATTTAAAGCTTGTTTTCACTTTGTGTTTTAGGAAAATAAATTTTTTGTTTGTTGATTTATTTAAAGCTTGTTTTCACTTTGTGTTTTAGGAAAATAATTTTTTTGTTGATTTATTTAAAGCTTGTTGCTTTATGCTCCTCTCTACAACTTGTTTTAAGACCACAGAGATAATAACTATATATTAAGACTACAGAGATAATAACTATATATTAAGACCACAGAGATAATAACTATATATTAAGACCACGGAGATAATAACTATATATTAAGACCACAGAGATAATAACTATATATTAAGACCACAGAGATAATAACTATATATTAAGAGATAATAACTATATATTAAGACCACAGAGATAATAACTATATATTAAGACCACAGAGATAATAACTATATATTAAGACCACAGAAATAATAACTATATATTAAGACCACAGAGATAATAACTATATATTAAGAGATAATAACTATATATTAAGACCACAGAGATAATAACTATATATTAAGACCACATAGATAATAACTATATATTAAGACCACAGAGATAATAACTATATATTAAGACCACAGAGATAATAACTATATATTAAGACCACAGAGATAATAACTATATATTAAGACCACAGAGATAATAACTATATAGTAAGACCACAGAGATAATAAATATATATTAAGAGATAATAACTATATATTAAGACCACAGAGATAATAACTATATATTAAGACAACAGAGATAATAACTATATATTAAGACAACAGAGATAATAACTATATATTAAGACCACAGAGATAATAACTATATATTAAGACCACAGATATAATAACTATATATTAAGACCACAGAGATAATAACTATATATTAAGACCACAGAGATAATAACTATATATTAAGACCACAGAGATAATAACTATATATTAAGACCACAGAGATAATAACTATATATTAAGACCACAGAGATAATAACTATATATTAAGACCACAGAGATAATAACTATATATTAAGACCACAGAAATAATAATTATGTATTAAGACCACAGAGATAATAACTATATATTAAGACCACAGAGATAATAACTAGGGCATAACCGATTAGCATTTTTCTACCGAATTCCGATTCCGGATTTTGGGCATGAAATTTTTCCGATTCCGGATATGATTTGATTAATCGGAAATGCTAAATCCGTATTTTTTTTCTAAAAAATTTCATCTTCCGTTTCCGGGTTTCTGGTATCTGGTTTTGCCGTGTCCAGCATGTTACTTAGTACTTTACCATATCCGGCTTCATTTCCGGTTTTCACCCGTTGGTTCAAACAGATTGTCTCACAGCGTGGTTGTGTTGACCATATTGGACTTTTCTGACTTCTTATTTAATTTTATTAACGCACTATCGAATGACACGCAGTGTTAGACATGGTGCTATAGAAATTCAACTTTATTATTTTTATTATCCGAATCGGTCAATCCTGCCTGGTCCGACTCCGATTAACTGGAAGTTCATACTATCCGGTGGAATCCGATTTCCAGATCAAAAGTCGGTTATGCCCTAATAATAACTATATATTAAGACCACAGAGATAATAACTATATATTAAGACCACAGAGATAATAACTATATATTAAGACCACAGAGATAATAACTATATATTAAGACCACAGAGATAATAACTATATATTAAGACCACAGAAATAATAACTATATAT
The DNA here is from genome assembly GCA_030141615.1 of Unio pictorum. NCBI lineage: Eukaryota > Metazoa > Mollusca > Bivalvia > Unionida > Unionidae > Unio > Unio pictorum. Next base: position 8,792,036 of record JARLTB010000048.1, read on the forward strand.
TAAGACCACAGAGATAATAACTATATATTAAGAGATAATAACTATATATTAAGAGATAATAACTATATATTAAGACCACAGAGATAATAACTATATATTAAGACCACATTGATAATAACTATATATTAAGAGATAATAACTATATATTAAGAGATAATAACTATATATTAAGACCACAGAGATAATAACTATATATTAAGAGATAATAACTATATATTAAGCATTTATACATGCATCCATGTATATAAGTACTCATTTATTCATCCAAATATTCTCTCTTTTTCTATGTATATATGTATGTATGTATGTATGTATGTATGTATGTATGAATGTATAAATGTTGACTTCAGTATTACTCATTCCATATCTAAACAACAGTCAATTCAACTTATGTTTCAGTTAATATTTGACAGGAAATATTTATTTAATTGTTCAAAAGAATTACAATGTGCTTAATAGCACTTAAGGACTAAATCACTAGTTGGGAATTCATTCAAGAATATTTTAGATTATACCATTGTGATACATCACATGTTTGCACATTAGCACAATCAAGGCTACTGATACATCATTACTTTTAAGATTGGAATTCATTTAGAAAACCACTGGAATTCATTTGGAATACTCAATACTTTTGGACTTGTGATAGAATTTTAGGACTATTTGTGATTTAATACACAATACTGTACATTTCTTGTTAATGTACATTGTCACTTTTTATTCAAGGGTAATAAATGTTTTGTTGAGTTTTACAAAACGTTTTTGTTTTTGATCTTACTTAATGTAAGATCATATAGTCAGAAATAATATATACAAACATATTGCTCCAAACTGTAATATGGATTGAGAGATAGGGGGAAAAAAATTATTCAGTTATATATAAAAAATTGTATAGTTGCCATTTGGTATTAAAAATTTTTCATTTAGAAACTGAATGTCCAGACTGAAAATACAATTTTATTTCTTTCATTAAATATGTTAATTCATTATTAAATCCAGTTACAAATATATACTTCTATTTCATCTATTCTTTTTTTACACTTTTTAAAAATTCTCTCTTTGGTACATAAGATATTAAACAGATAGCTGGTCTCACTTTTTGTCCACTTCAAAGAGGCACGATTAATTCTATTTTTGGGAACTCACAAAAAATATATGGCAAAACTACAATTGAGTTTTTGCAAAAATAGGCAAAAATTCTTTAGTATTCTTCTGATTTCATTAATTGGCAATATTATGTGTGAGCCAAACATTGAAAGCATAAAAGCCTAGGGAAATCTAACTCTCATGTGAGGAAGAAAATCCCTATTCAATTCATTTGCATTAAATTACTTAATTCTGTCTTCTTGTTTTCTTAATGAAATATGGTCATACAAAAGCCATGAATACAGAATTTCCTTATCTCCAGTCCTTCATAATACAAATGCATTGAAGTTTAAATCTCCGTGTCTACACTGCTGCACAAAGCAGTAGATAGGGAATCTTACTGTCTACAGCCATCTTAAAATCAAACCCTGATAGGGATTTCCATAAATATTTTTGTTCTAAATATATAATTTGCTCCAAGCAGTTCATTTCATTATTTCATTTATACAATGTGACTCAAGCTGATCTTGAGTGTTTTGTAAGCGATGACTTTTCCTCTAATTTCTATCTGCATATTATCAAATATTATATCAGATGCGTATCAGTGTAGCCATTAACAGTATCCAGCAGCCATCGTCAAGACAGAAAAAAAATCTGAAGTTATCTTTACAATGAACACTTGGCCCCTGCAGTAGGGTATATATTCAAAAAGCATAAAACACAACAACAACAAAATAATCATTGACATAAAAGTAGAGTACATACTATAAGTATATGATAATGAACAGATTACTTTAGTTTTAAAAACAAAATAACTGTTCCTATAGATTGCTTCAAAAACTATTATGTTTATCGAAATCTAGTGATGAATATTCCAGGGTGAAATTAATGGCTTTGGTAACTTTGGGGTACATTTGGCTACAATCAGAAACATTGATCGTACATGTAAGTTGGTAATTACCATGATAAGCAACTCCATATCAGGGCTCGCATGCATGCATGTAGTTTACTCATTTTCTTCCAACAGTCATTCAATACACTATACACTTAACCTGCTGAAGGTAAGCTATCACAATATACAACATGCAGTTCATTAATGTTGAAGATTTACAACTTACTAAAGATATCTATTCCTACTTGCAAGTGCACAGTGACAGTGGTTAGATTAGGCCTTCAGAGTTGGTTAGGATGAAAACAGCATGGAGTAACCTTGGCAATCAGGAACTAAAACACAAATACTTAACCAAACCTAGCAAAACATAAATTATAGGTCACAGTTACCTTTTTTAGTAAGCATGTGTAGTAGTAGCCTAGATTCATTCAAGTTTCATTATTCTAACCCAATGAATGAACTGTAAGCGCATCTCTGAAACATGATATACAGGTCACATAGACCTTTTCTTTAAAACTGGTGCATGGTCTGAATTGGATAGTATGCACGTAGCATGCAAAAGAACTCTTGCAATATCAAGCAAAAACTTAACCAAACCGTTACAAAATAAAATATTGTTCATGATGAGCTTCTTTTGCTAATGGAGATGATGCATATTCAGTTATCGCAGGAACAGTAACTAAGTCAGTTAGCTGTCAAATATAAGTTATCATGACCTTCTTCTGCAATGAGGGAGAAGTGTGCATCAAGATGTACCCAATAACAAAGATTATTCATTCTCACTAGGACAGTTTGTAAACAGTATGAAAAAAATCTACTTCCTTTCAGCTGTACTGGTGTCAGTTGACAGCATAACACTAGAGCAAAGAGATGTTGCTACTTCTGACAATTACTGGTGTCAGTTGACAGCATAACACTAGAGCAAAGAGATCGTACTACTTCTGACAATTACTGGTGTCAGTTGACAGCATAACACTAGAGCAAAGAGATGTTACTACATCTGACAATTACTGGTGTCAATTGACAGCATAACACTAGAGCAAAGAGATCACACAACATCTGACAATTACTGGTGTCAGTTGACAAAATAACACTAGAGCAAAGAGATATTACTACTTCTGACAATTACTGGTGTCAGTTGACAGCATAACACTAGAGCAAAGAGATGTTACAACTTCTGACAATTACTGGTGTCAGTTGACAGCATAACACTAAAGCAAAGAGATCACACAACGTCTGACAATTACTGGTGTCAACTGACAGCATAACACTAGAGCAAAGAGATGTTACTACTTCTGACAATTACTGGTGTCAATTGACAGCATAACACTAGAGCAAAGAGATGTTACTACTTCTGACAATTACTGGTGTCAATTGACAGCATAACACTAGAGCAAAGAGATCACACAACATCTGACAATTACTGGTGTCAGTTGATAAAATAACACTAGAGCAAAGAGATGTTACAACTTCTTACAATTACTGGTGTCAGTTGACAGCATAACACTAAAGCAAAGAGACCACACAATGTCTGACAATTACTGGTGTCAATTGACAGGATAACACTAGAGCAAAGAGATGTTACTACTTCTGACAATTACTGGTGTCAGTTGACAGCATAACACTAGAGCAAAGAGATCACACAACGTCTGACAATTACTGGTGTCAGTTAACAACATAACACTAGAGCAAAGAGATGTTACTACTTCTGACAATTACTGGTGTCAGTTGACAGCATAACACTAAAGCAAAGTGATCACACAACATCTGACAATTACTGGTGTCAGTTGACAGCATAACACTAGAGCAAAGAGATGTTACTACTTCTGACAATTACTGGAATCAGTTGACAGCATAACACTAAAGCAAAGAGATCACACACCATCTGACAATTACTGGTGTCAGTTGACAACATAACACAACACTAGAGCAAAAAGATGTTACTACTTCTGACAATTACTGGTGTCAGTTGACAGCATAACACTAGAGCAAAGAGATCACACAACGTCTGACAATTAGTGGTGTCAGTTAACAACATAACACTAGAGCAAAGAGATGTTACTACTTCTGACAATTACTGGTGTCAGTTGACAGCATAACACTAAAGCAAAGAGATCACACAACATCTGACAATTACTGGTGTCAGTTGACAGCATAACACTAGAGCAAAGAGATGTTACTACTTCTGACAATTACTGGAATCAGTTGACAGCATAACACTAAAGCAAAGAGATCACACAACGTCTGACAATTACTGGTGTCAGTTGACAACATAACACAACACTAGAGCAAAGAGATGTTACTACTTCTGACAATTACTGGTGTCAGTTGACAGCATAACACAAAAGCAAAGAGATCACACAACATCTGACAATTACTGGTGTCAGTTGACAACATAACACTAGAGCAAAGAGATGTTACTACTTCTGACAATTACTGGTGTCAATTGACAGCATAACACTAAAGCAAAGAGATCACACAACTTCTGACAATTACTGGTGTCAGTTAACAACATAACACTAGAGCAAAGAGATCATACTACTTCTGACAATTACTGGTGTCAATTGACAGCATAACACTAGAGCAAAGAGATCATACTACTTCTGACATTTACTGGTGTCATGTCTCGTATTACCCATTCAACTTTTTCCTAATTCAATTATTTATTCAATATTGTTCTAAAACTTGTAAAAAGCAAAGCATAAATTCTGACTTTAAATAATTTAAATATTTTATTCAATTTTAGCATTTTGCATTTACTCAGAAAAAATCAGGGAGCTTAAGGCAAAATTTAAATAGCTTTTCAGCCTATTCAAGGATAAAAGCAACTTTTTAAATTCAAAGAGTTTAAATGGCACATTTCAAATTTAGTGATTTTTCATGCTTGTACCAAACAAATTTTATAAACATTCTCAGATATTACTTTTTCAATTACCATAGTAAAAATGAAAAACAGAAAATGTGCATATTAAAAACCACTCTTCTTTTACCGCTCAACAGTGCTCCCAAGTTTAGATACATTGTCTCTCATTCTGTTCCTATTTTGATTGTTCAATTTTGCAAGTACCTGCTAAAACTCCAAAGCATTTGCTTAGAAATATCTTCTTTTATTATGACAATCCATGTGATGATAGGATTTTTTCTTTAAATGATGATTTCCAGTTTGTTTGGTTTTTTTAAATAAAGGAGCACTGTTCTGTTTGCTGAACAGTGAACTGGCCAGCATGCTGAATGCTTATATCTGAATTTGAACCCGTCTTTACAGGCCAGGCAGTAGGCAATGCTCATCTTTACAGGCCAGACAAAGGACAATGCTCATCTTTACAGGTCAGACAATGGGCAATGCTCATCTTTATAGACCATGCAGTAGGCAATGCTCATCTTTACAGGCCAGACAAAGGACAATGCTCATCTGTACAGGCCAGACAATGGGCAATGCTCATCTTTACATGCCAGACAGTAGGCAATGCTCATCTTTACAGGCCAAACAGTAGGCAATGCTCATCTTTACAGGCCAGGTAGTAGGCATTGCTCATCTTTACAGGTCAGGCAGTTTTATTTGTTTGTTTGTTTGTTTGATTAGGATTTGTAACGTAGCTTTAAAAAAAATTCAGTCATATCGCTACGATGTCTACAGTGAGGCTGGTTATAGTGATGTCTAGCACTAGGACATCATGCAATAGACAAGTAGCATGATGTGCCACCTAGTCACATTATCCTGACACCAGGCCGGCCAGTCCTAACAATAACCTCTTAATGCTGAGTGTCAAGTGATACAGCTGTTAGTACCATTTTTGTAAGTCTTTGGTATGACTCGGCCAGGGATCAAACACACGACCTCCCACTTTCGTGGCGGACACCAGAGCGGTTAGAAGCCAGGCAGTATACAAACATTTATATCCTCTTTTGAAACAACCATTTATAAGAAGACTCAAAACAAACAATTTCTTTTATAGTGATATCATTATAGACACTGTAAAGCACGTAGAACTTCTAAAGATTAGGCGCCATACAAAGTCCTCATCATTATTATTATTATTATTATTATTATTATTATTATTATTATTATTATTATTATTATCCTTTCAACCAGACACTGACAGTGTCATGGTGGAATGATTGAAATCACACACTTTAGGAAATGCAAATCAATGCTCACTGTATCTTTGATAGACTGAAATAATGCCAACACCCTTTTATTTCATATCAATTCATGATAAAATATATGTGAACATTTGCTGAAGTTTTGAAAATATGTAAATTCAATTCATCACTGTTCCCATATATATTGCGGTCCACAGTGACAGAATTGTAACATCGTCATGGTCAAATGTAACAGATTCACACCAAGCGTATACGCAACAGCGGATGTTTTCTTATCATAAAGTGTAATATTTTGATGTGGTTAAAACCTTATCCCTTCAGGAACTTCTATTGAGATATACTTTTATGTGACTTTTATTGTTGATCTTTAGCAAGGCGAGTAATAAAATTCTAATAAAAATCAATTCCAAGTCAATGTTTCTTTTTCACAGTGTATTCGCGGTTAAAGTATACGACTGGCCACACCTGTTTGCCCCAAATTTTTCTATACTTTGGTTGATCAAAATTGTTTTCAGTTGACTACTGGCAGAAAAATATTTTTTAACAATAAAAAAAAAAATCATTAGCAGCAACACTAACATATAATGAGCATTCACTGATTCATTTGTAATGAGGACCAACAAGGAACTACACAAGAACATTTTATTTAGGTCAGTTGCAACTGTATTATATCGACACAACCCCCTCCCCTCCCCTCTTAAAGCAACTTAATTTCCTCACCAAGCAGAGCTGTGTTGCTGTGATCATCAGCGGACTACATGTAGCCAGAATTTTAGGACATGGGGCCCCCATTGCTAAAGGCACTGCACCACTGTCAACCCCATCACTCAATCCTAGATCCTCGAAAAGGTCCCGTTTCTTACTTATCGTCTGCCAATGTCGTTTGAGGACTAAACAATCAAATTTGTACATGTTTAAAACTAGAAAGAGTTGTTTCCCCTGCAACAAAGTTTAAAAACTTATGTACTCGCGATACTACGTCAACGCACATAAGAAACGTATGGAAACACCAAAACATACAATAAATGTAAATTTTAATGCGCATGATTGAACCTATATTAATCTGAGTATCGACCCATCCTTGATGGAAAATTGTCTGTGTAGGGAAAACAACAGGGTCACGTACGCAAAGTAACGGTCATATATGAATTTGGATGCATGCCAGTCCGAGTTTCCTCTGACCCTTGCCACCCTACTTTTTATATTTAGACATTCATGTTGGGGTGTACAACATTTTTTATATTTGAATATTCATATTGGGGAATATTCAAATATAAAAAATGTTGTACACCCCAACATGAATATCCAAATATTTAAAAAAAATGGTGTGGCAAAGGACCTGAGGTGTACACCCCAATATGAATGTCCAAATACCAAAAAATGGGGTGGCAAGGGTCAGAGGAAACTCTGACTAGCATGAAAGGTAGAATGACTTCATTAACAGTGAATAAAACCTTGTCTCTATCATTTTTCGGTCTGTTACAAATAGAATAAGCATTCAAAAGATTTTTTAACAAACATTTTACTTTTCATTCGCATCCAAAAATGACCTTCCAAATCCTACATAATACATATTATATACTCTTATTTTGTATGCGTGCCAAGCTTCGTGTGCGGAGCATGGTGGGAAGGCAGCGTACCAGGCTAGCTTATTACGATTCCATGTACTTAAAACGAAGTTTGAGAAAGAAGTAAAAACTACAACTTTTGCAAGATTAAGAGGAACTTAGAGTATTATGAATTAAATTCAAAATACATACAAATGTATCATATGTTCAAAAGAATAAACTGTTCCGAATGAATTTCAGTCCTGAATGTACTTATAGTTCAGCAGTCTTGAATGTGCTGATGTTCCAACAGTCTTGATGTATCACCATGGCATTGGCTAAAACTTCTTTGAATAAATTAACAATAATCGATGAATAATACTTTTGTCCAGAGTCAAAGTGAACTTTGTAATTCCAATGAATAAGCCAAACAAATGAGTAGTTTCAGATCAAATGTAAACACAACAATAAACAGATCTGCAGACTGATTTTAAATCTGTCATTGGCGCCTTAGTCTCGGGAGACCATGCGGATAGCGCCCTTGGGGTGTCGTCTATCTCTGGGTTGTTGGCATCGTCTGTTGTGGCTGTGTAGACCTATGCGCGAGTGGCAGTCCCTCTTGCAGTTTGTGCAGTTCGGAACAGTTTATTCTTTTGAACATATGACACATTTGTATGTATTTTGAATTTAATTCATAATGCTCTAAGTTCCTCTTAATTTTGCAAAAGTTGTAGTTTTTACTTCTTTCTCATACTTCGTTTTAAGTACATGGAATCGTAATAAGATAGGAAGTCTGAGTTGCTGTGGTTGCTGTCACGTGGCCCTTTCTGACACGTTTCTCTGCCGGCAACTGGCCTCTCCTCGTAACAGCGACTGATATACTTTTACTTACTGTCAGCCTCCATGTGCCTCGGTCCTCGGCCAGCACTTCCCAGCCATCAGGTGCGATGTTACATGCCTTCAGATCCCTCTTGCATGCATCCTTGAAACGGAGTGAGGGGCGGCCGACTCTTCTCGTGCCAGTGGCCAGCTGTCCACATAGGATGTCCTTTGGCAGCCTCCCATCCTCCATGCGTCGGACGTGTCCCAGCCATCGAAGGCGACGTTTGCTCAGCAGGGAGAACATTCTGTGGGTGTTTGCACGCTGCAGGATTTCGCTGTTTGGGACACGGTCTTGCCAGCTGATTTTCAAGATGTGTTTAAGGCACCGTATATGGAAGGAGTTGAGCCGGCGCTCTTGCCTCATGTAGGTACTCCAGGTCTCACTTCCATATAGAAGGGTGCTGAGAATGCAGGCTTGGTAAACTTTGAATTTGGTTTGCACTGTCAGCGTGTTGTTTTCCCACAACCTCTTGGTCAGTCGTGACATGATGGTGTTTGCCTTTCCAAGCATTCTGTCCAGCTCCTTATCAAGCGAGAGAGTGTTGCTGATGCTTCCAAGTTGACACCGTTTATTTCGATTGTAGGGGCAATGGTGGTATCTTGCACGCTGACCTTTGTCTTTTCCAGGCTGATGGTGAGCCCACACTGCATGCAGGCATCAACAAAACGGTCTCCCAGTCTCTGAAGGGCTTCCTCAGTGTGCGCCACAAGATCCGCGTCATCTGCAAAAAGCATCTCTCTGAGATGAACACAGCCCTCACTTTCGTCTTCGAGCGCAGTCGTGCCAGGTTGAACAGCCTCCCATCGGACCTGGTGTGTGTGTATATATATATATATATATATATATATATATATATATATATATATATATATATGCCATCAGTGGACGAGTCAAAGGCGTTGGACAGAAGCAAGGAGAAGAAGATCCCGAATAGGGTTGGTGCCAGAACGCAGCCCTGCTTCACACCGCTGTTAACTAGGAAGGAGGTTGAGGAAGATCCATCATACAGGACTGTTCCTTTCATATCTGCATGGAAAGAGATTATCATGCTGCGGAGTTTTGAAGGGCAACCGATCTTACTGAGAACTTCAAAAAGGCCCTTCCTGCTGACTAAGTTAAAGGCCTTGGTGAGGTCGATGAACATCATGTCGAGTGGTTGACCTTTCTCTCTGCTCTTCTCTTGGAGTTGTCGTAAAGAGAAGATCATGTCTGTTGTCGACCTGCCTGCTCTGAAGCCGCACTGGGATTCTGGGTACACACGGTCTGCCAGCAACTGTAGCCTGTTTAGTATGATGCGGGCATACACTTTACCAACGATGCTCAGAAGCGAGATCTCTCTGTAATTATTGCAGTCTCTGTGGTCGCCCTTGTTTTTGTAAAGGGTCACAATTATGACATCACGCATGTCTTGGAAGACTGCTCCTTCCTCCCAGCAGAGGCAAAGTAGTTCGTGCAGTGGTTGGAGCAGTGTTGGTTTCCCACATCTGATAGCTTCGGGCGGGATGCTGTCACTACCTGGTGCTTTGTCATTTGGGAGGGAGTCAATTGCTTTGCTGAGCTCTTCTAAGGCTGGCACTTCGTCGAGCTCCTCAATGATGGGAAGATTCTTTATGCTGCTGAGGGTTGCTTCAGTGACTAACGTTTCACGGGAGTATAGCTCTGAGTAGTAGTGCTCCACCCATCTGGCCATCTGTTGCCCACGGTCTGTGATCTTCTCTCCCATCATATATTTCAGGGGAGTGACCCTTTTCACTGTAGGGCCTAGAGCCTGCTTGATGCCACTGTACGTACCTTTTATGTTTCCGTTCTCGGCACTGCGCTGGATTCCTTCACACAGTTGTTGCCAGTACACGTTCGCGCACTGTCTAGCGATGCGCTGGGTGTTGCTTCGAGCACTTTTAAGAGCAGTATGAGTCCGTTCATTGGGGCATTTTTTGTACGCTATAAAGGCTTTTCGTTTCTCCTCAATTAGTGGTTCCATCCTTGTTAGGTGTGCGTTGAACCAGTCCTGACTGGGTCGTTCCCTTTTGCCAAACGTGGACATGGCTGTTTTGTAGATGGCACCCTTCATGGCGTTCCACTTGGCTGTGGCGTCGTGCTCTGGCAGGTCCTGGAGAGCCTTGTCCAGGGCGGACACATACTTCTGTACCCTGGAGGGGACCGACATCTGTGCAGTGTTTATGCGTAGGTGTCCTTTTGGTTTTCAGCGGTGTAGTGTCTTTGGCTGTAGTCGCATCCTGCGGCTCACGAGGGCATGGTCGTAGTTGCAGTCTGCACTGTGGTAGGTTCTGGTGGAGAGGACGCTGTTAAGGGCAGAGCGGCTGGTGATGACCAAGTCAAGTTGGTGCCAGTGATGGGATCTGGGGTGTTTCCATGACACACTTTGTGTTGTGGCTTACCCTTGAAAAAAGTGTTTGTTATGCACAGGCCATAGTATGTGCACAGCTCCAGCAGTATCTGGCCGTTTTCGTTGGTCTTTCCAGTTCCATGATATCCGAGGCAGGTAGGCCATGACTCGTGATCTTCACCTACTCTGGCATTGAAGTCGCCGAGGAGAAAAAGTGATTCGTGTTTGGGACATCCTTTAATCTCTTCGTCAAGCTGCCCACAGAAATGATCCTTTGTGTCTTCTGAAGATGAGAGGGTGGGGTGGTGTTGACAGGACCTGCAGCAGTGGTGAGGCGGATGTACAAGAGACGCTCAGTGCCCCCTGTGGGAGGTTCAACCAAGCCCAGAAGATTGTTTCTGATGGCGAAGCCCACTCCGTGCTGACGGGGCTCCTCAGGTTCGCGACCTTTCCAGAAGAAAGTGTAGTTTTCCTCTCTGAGGGAGCCACTTGAGGCCAGTCTTGAGGCCAGTCTAGTTTCCTGGAGGGCAGCTATGCTGATATTTAGCTTGGTGAGTTCTCTATCGATGATGGCCGTTTTCCTGGTGTCATCCACTTCTCTTAGGTAATCGGATATGCCTGTACACATTCCAGCTTGCAAATCGAAGAGCTGGAGTCTTCTTTATTGGTTTCTTTTTCTTTTTGTCTGGTGTGGAATTTTCGTCTGCTTGTCATGTTAAGCAAAGCACTGAGCTCCAGACACCCACTGAAGCAGGCAGACGATGGCGGGTCAACACCTTATTGACCGGGGGCTGCCCGGCTTGAGGCGGGCAGTAGTTGGCCAGTAGGACACGATGATCCCTCCCACCGTCAAAGCTGACCCGTGGCGCCCCTTCCACGCCTATCGGGGGGGGGGGGGGGGGGCTTATAACCCGTAAACTGTCAGCTTCCGTGTTCTTTCCTCACTTAGTAGCGAGACTGGAGTGACCTGATTTTAAATCAAGTGACCTGATTTTAAATCAAGATTATAGAAATAGGATGGAATTAAATTTCCACCTTTTGCAATATATACACACCATCTCAATATTTGTTTACTCGATCTAAGTAAAAATATCTTCCACGTGACGTATTTCGCCATATATTACGTTGCAAAAAAAAACCTTCTGATTAAGTCTTCCAGTAGCAAAATGGTCTAAACTTATCAACAGGTTTATTATTAAGATTGATTTTAAAACTAGTAAATAATCTATTTATAGCTCGTTGCAATCTATAGTCATGCACCAAAAGAAAAGGCACAATATAGATTCGCACAACACCTCTTCTGATAAGTAAAAAAGAAAGCTTTATTTTTTTATTTTTCATATTATTCAAACATATAAATGAGAGCCTACAAATAAAATTACACAGGACACTGTCTTATGAAAGTCACCAAATATAAAAAAAGCAATAGACTATTTCTGTACACGTTAAAGTTCACCTGCAATCAGATTATATTTTTCCTTGCTGTGTCCAGTATCAATAATGTATTTCCGAAATATCAAACTCAGTCTAAACAATTTCTGATTTTTGTCTTTAAGTGTGTGTGTGTGTGTGTGTGTGCGTGTGTGTGTGCGTGTGATCATTGAATACAATAATCAGACAAGAAGCTGAACTAGTATACACTTCGAAGTGCTGCAAAGCCAAAGTTATAGCAAAACACTCCTCGATAGTGAAATAATTTTTATACCGCTTGTTTTTTTGTTTTTTTTAATATTTATTTTTGTATTTTAATTTCGAGAAATAGCAAACTGAATGACCTACACTTTTTTATTCTATAATTAACACTCCACTAACCCCTATATCAATTGCAACGCTTGAAAGAAAAAGGTATCTGTGCCAATCTCATGTAATCCATTGATATCCATATAATGATTTGCTTGATTATATTTGCTTTTATTGACATGAATTTATTTGTTTAAATTCGTAGATCAATTTTCTTGATTTTGAGTATAACTGTGTTGAGTTCATCTATCTGAACAATGATCCTTTTTATAAACGTTTGACGAATTGTTTGAATTTGTCGTCTTGTTTTATAGGAATTGGGTAATTTTAAAATTTCGTGCATTACTTTAGTTGATATGAGTTAAGAGAATACGTTTGAATTCAACAATCTTAAATGATTGCATGTATGCTAAAGACTGGAATGTGTGTATTCGCTGAAAATAGCGTAGATACGCCATGTAAATACGTGCATTCATTCATTTGTGTAATGGAGAAAAGAACGGAACTGTTATGTCTCGTGTAGTGTTAATGTGAGTCACTGTTGAATTAGCCATTAGGAAATACATTAATCTTACGAAACAAGGTTTGTTTATGGTATGTCACGTTCGTGTTGACCAAGATAGCCTTTAATATATGTTTGAATTCCGATTGGACGATATCTGACATAGCGAGAGGGGCGTAATGATTCATTCCCAGCAGGATATCTAACAGATAATTTAGGTTGCTTCTCTGGAAGGAGACATAATCCCACTGACGTACTTACTTATCCAATTATCTACGTAAATACACACTGAGGTATCAACGTAGCTAATTATACAAGTATCTACGTATCCACCTCTTAACACAAAATATGAGGGCCGAAAGAGAGGCGAGACAGTGGGAAGGTTGGAGAAGGCAAAAAGGGCGACAAAGGCCGAGGAGAACAACCACCATGAAGTTGGAATGAACAGGAAATAATTAGGTCATGAAGTTGTACAGGGCGATGACTCAGAGGCGTAGCTAGAGTGTTTGGCGCCAGGGGACAATATTCATTCCCCCCCCCCCACCTCAACTCTGAAACCCATTATTTTCATCAATAAAATCACCATTACCCGTTACAACCTATTTCAAAGCCCATTTTGGCGCATCACTAGTATGGCGCCCGGGGACATATGTACCCCCCTCCCCCCCCCCCCCCAGCTATGCCTCTGCGATGACTTCAGTTGTTCACTGCATTCTATGAGGAACCAATTATATCATTTAAAACAGATCGGCTATTTATATTAATATATTTGTGTTTTAAAATTCGGTGTGTGGTATGATGGGTTGTTATGCCGCCTCTGTGTTAGGTGTGGTGTTATGGTTGAGGTGTAGTGTACCCAATATATTATTTAAATTATTCTTGTCCCACCCAGGCTCGATTTGTTTGTTTGTTTTTTATGGTTAAACGCCATTTTTCAGCACAATATAGGCTATACACGGCGGCCAGTGTTAATGGTAGAGGAAGAACCCGGAAAACACCCGGAAAGAACCACCGACCCACGAGAAGCTACTGGCAAGCTTTCTCACATAACTACATTAGCCGAATCTTAGACTCGAACCCACGCAGACAGAGGTGAGATGGCAGTGATCCGTAACGGACAGAGCTTTAGACCACTCGGCCACTCGGAGCCCCTGCTCGATTTTGTAGAAAGTGACATTCGTGATGGAGATAGGTAAAGATCTGATCACTCAATCAGAAATGTCGACTATTAAAGTATTAAGTACACAAAAGGTGAAATTAAATTGAATAACAATTTAAAACAATTCAATACTCAAATGATAATAGTTTCCCAATCACTCTTCTTCATCTCGACCAAGTGATAGCCTATTGCGTTATTTGATTTATAGAGTGAGATAGCTTTTCCATGTGTCCTTGTTTAATGGCCATCTGTATCTCTCCTATCCCGCCAATTCCTTCTCTCCGGATTTTCGTCCGCGAAAAGCATACACTTGGAATAGGATCATAAATATTAGTTCTTTAAAAGAATTTTGTTGTTGTTGTTGTATATCTTAATGCCACTTTTCAGCACACGATATATGGCGGACAGTATTAATGGTGGAGGAAGAACCCGGTAAAAAAAAAAAAAAAAAAACAAGAAAGAACCACCGACCCACGAGAAGCCAATGGGCAACCTTTCTCACATACCCACATTGGCCGAATTTGAGACTCGAACCCACGCTGACAGAGGTGAGATGAAAGTGATACATAACGTAGAGCGCGTTAGACCACTGGGCCACTCACGGCCCCGGTCACGAATGTAGTCCCAATCTAATTATAGAGCATTTTTCCCCCGACTCCTTTTGGACGGAAAATAATTGATTTAGGCATTCTTGTTATGGACTTAAAGGTACTTGCTTATTCGTTAGAATATGAGCTCATAGTGTGGCTGTCGATGTGCATTTCGGTGACAGTGTACAGTGAGTAAAAAAGGCTTTGGTAATGATTCAAAATGTATTGGGGCCTGATACCATATACACCTCTAAGCCTATATCAGATAGTCGAAGGTATTCGTCCCGCATCAAACAAGACGAGAATTTTTAAATGCCGGTCCCTTTTCCCATCCCAATCCGCCATTTTTTACTTTTTGGATAAATAATATGGATAATACTGAAGTGTTACTACCCAAGTTTGGATAGTATCTTTAAGCTGACCAAGTACGAGGACATGCATGTGTGACAAACTAATTCAAAATACTTGACTCACGAATTTATTTATTATTGTGGCATGCAAATGTCAGCCTAAGGTCAGTCTACGGTCAGCAAATGATAAGTCTAAATTATATCTTGGTTGTAATTAAACTAAGTCAATATGTTTGTTAAATATGTGCTATCATATGCTTTTGGAAAGCACATAAAAAAGAAGTCCGTGCATTACTGAAGCATTTGGTAATCTTTGACGTCTAGCTAGGTACCCGGACTTCCAATGATTATTTGATGATGCTCCGAACACAAGTTCGGAGGGTCATGGAATGTTAGGTTACAAGTTGTCAAGTTGTTCAGTTTCGGAGGTAATTAAATCTTATATGTAATCCGCAATCCTTCGTTGCAAAAGCAGAGGAGATTCGCTTAAAACAACAAAGCCAAACTTCACAAATTTGGGGCTGTTTTTTTTTTTTTTTTAACGGACGACCATGGGCAGAGTTGCCAGATAGGCGGGGTTTTTCTCGCCCATTTGGGCTCCTTTCGAAATTGGTTTGCGTGAAATTTTTTAGATTGCGGGTTGCGATTTTTTGGGCTTTTTTCTGATTTGAGTCGCCGTAATTTGGGCTGCATCAAATTGCTATTAAATCATCCGCATTCAATTTCAAATTGGCGCTTGTGACGATAATATCTAAAAAAAATATCTTAATAAATCCATTATTCTGGATGTATCTCCATAGATGTATCACACATAGTTCATTTTTTCTTGAAATTCTGGAACATGAAGAACGAAGCTTTCAATTAAGCTAGCATATCAATAGTATATCTATGCTGGTAACTTTAGCCTGTAGGGCGGAGGCATTATTATCACTTTATCACTGTTATCATATTGTTAAATTTATGGTATTTGGTTCTTATTTACTCTTCAGATTTTAATACATAAATTGGGCTGGGTTTTTTGGGGGCTGCTTTTTACAGGTACACGGGCGGGAATTCAAAAAAGTACCTGGCAACACTGACCATGGGTAATATAGATGGGCTGACCAAGAAGTTGTGAATGCGTCGAATTATTTTATGGGGGGGGGGGGAGCGGGAGGGGGGAGTGTAATAGCTGTTATTTATTTGACCAGACTGGACCATAGCATCGACCAAGAAAGGTCGGACGAATAAATTAGCTTTGCTCATTTGCAAATCTTCTGAAGTTTGATCCGCAAGATTGACCTCAAATTTACGATGCAGTGTTATGTACGTAATTTTTTAAAATAAAATTTCTTCAAGAAAAGCCACTCAAGCAGAATATACTGACAAGACTGACTTTCATCCTTTAGATATGGGCATCGTAACAACAACAAAAAGCTAGTAATATAGTACTTTTTTTTATTAAAAACAAAAACACTTTAAGAGACTTCGGAAAACCGTTGACCATCATTTAATTAAATTTGACAGAAAGCATTTTGGAATAAAATCCTTACGAACTGTACTAAATACACTGATCGTCAAAGCTACTGTATGAAATTTGACACCTTGACAGAACGAATCCCGGAATAAAGATGAAATTTGACACTTTGACAGAACGAATCCCGGCATAAAGGCCGTTATAATGTGTACAAAAGTTGCATTTCAACCATCATTTATGACTACCGTTACTAACACTTGAAAACCTTTAGACAACCTTCTGTTGAAACGTCGAATTTAGAAATAATCCTGGCATGCAAATCTTGTAAACTTATATAAACAGTGTAGATCTGCGATCAAATAAGGACACAGTTGATACAAAGAGTAACAGCCATAAAACCGCCAACCAGCACCGTTACTAAACATAGATACACCTTGAAATGACTTCTTCAAAATCGCTAAATAAAATTTGACAAAACTAAATAGAAGCATGAAGACCTTTAACATTTTTCCAAAATAGCTATGTTTGCCATTACAATAATTCCACTATTACCCCCATCCCCACCAAAAATAGAAGATTATTTTTAAAAACAACTTCTCGAAAACATAACTTGACCATACGGGAGAGAAAACATCGTGACAAAGAAGTCTCTAATTGTTGTAAACATGATGCCAATCAACCATTAAACATATATGCTATTGTTAAAATATAAAAAAAAGTTTTTTAGAAAACTTCTGAAAAATTACTCAAATGAATTTGATCAAACTTTACTGTACTTATCCTTGTGTAAAGTGCTCACAAGTCGGCAAAATGTATTATAATACGACATTACAAGTAGGAAAACATTTACACAACTTGCCTATTTTGAAAAAAAAGTGCTGAACAGATTGTGACCATCTTTAAAACAAAGCATCTGTATGGTACCACTACAACTCTAATTTGCCTGCAAGAATATTATGCATGAAACTTCACTTAAAGATTCAGGTAATCGTCGTGTTGGCCCTATTGATAATGGTCTCCGGACATACTGGATGTCTACCCTGTAACCCGTCTTGAAAGTCTTGCTATCACTACTCGTTCTGCCTGGATTTGTTTTTCACTTTGAAAACTGTGCCAGTTTGATTTCCAGTACGGTTGTCATAGACGCTATCTTCAGCATTTATAAATACAACCGAAATGCTGAGCAACAGGAGGCGATATCATCTAATGTTCTCCCAGTGCTGTTTTAGTGATGGGCTCTTTACTATGAGGTGCCGTAGCGGACAAAAGCTGGTCCAATCAGAACGTTGCCATTGAAATTGTAATGCCATACGTCCAGAATTCCAATTAGTGGTTGAAAGCAACGTTCCCTCTAAGCGAATCGTAGATGTGCGCGCAATGCTCGCTGCATAAGCATTACGGAGACGTGCAAACTTTAACGTTGGACTGACAATTCAGCTGCGCAGGGATACAGATTAGAGGGAACGTTGGTTGAAAGTTATATTTTGTATGTCGAGGTTTTAGATTGTGTCGTTTGAACTACACAGCGGTGCTTGAAATATCAATGTCATACGTCCAGAATTCCTAATTTAGGTATAGGATTAAAGAGTCTATGTTGAACGTTCCACGTCTTATGTTGAGTATTTGAATTCGTCTGTTCAATTACACAGCACTACTTGAAAATTCGATATCCAACGTCGAGTATTTTGCTTGTATCTTCTCAATCACACGGCGATTGTTGAAATGTTAATGTCATATGTCGAGAGTTTCTATTTAACATGTTGAATCACACTGATTGTGATGTAAGTTCCATTTCGTATGTTGAATTTTCAGATTGCGTCTGTTGAATTACACAGCGGTGAATGGACATGTTTTGTGCTTGTCAGAATTTTAATTTCTATATGCTGAAATGATGTGTTGGTGTTACAAGTAACATTACAAAATGTCCACTTTGACAATTGAAAATAATGTCGAGTATTAAGATACACCATTTATTATTCAATTACAAGGCGCCATTATATTTCATGCATTTACAGTTTAAAAGTTACCATTCACAGGTCGAGAATTACAATGAATTTCTTCGCTTGATGTTGCTCTCGTTAAATTACCGCGTTATTTTGTAACGAGGAGGCTGCTTCTCGTTGCTATGAAATTCAACAGATGGAATCAAAATACTCGCCATCTTAAATGGAACTTTCATCACAAATAGTTGCATAAATTGTGTGAAGTAGGGAATCTCGCCATACGATTTTGCAATTTCAACCACCGCTGCGTACTTTGAAACATACACTGTCAAGCGTTGACATAGCAAATATAAGTTTAAACCACCACTGTATGTTTCAACATATAAAATCTAAAATCTCGATTTTGAAAAGGAATTTTAATGATATGCAGTTTGATACATGTGATATTGGATTTCTCGACATGCGACATCGAAATTTCACCTGCAACTTTTTCATTGGACCAGCTGTTGTCCGCTACGGCAATCCATACTTTACTTCAGCTCGTTTGACTCGACTGCAGCAACAGTGTGAATCTAAGAGCAACCAAAAGACAGCAACGTCATAGGACAAGCCAGCTTTGCATATGCCGGCATCATCAATTAGACATAGCCGGGCCATTTATATAGCATAGTGGTGTCTGCAAACATAGCCATATTGAAAGCCGTTCAAGACAACTGCACAACCATGCTTCAAGGGCCAAGGAACTCCCGTTTACATCAGGGCTGTGATTTACGGCCTCACTCTAGGATATATATATATATATATATATATATATATATATATATATATATATATATATATATATATATATATATATATATATATATATAATCAAGATGAGACCAGTCAGCAGCCTTGACAGACTAGACCTCGAAGATGGTGCAAAGACCATTGCTACTGTAGCTCTGGGTCTCTGGACATAGAATATGCTTATTAAACAAGGCATCATTCTTGCTAATATCATTAAGTCAACATAAAGCTCTATTTATATTATGCTCAGTAGTAGAAAGGGCGAATCGGACATCTCTAATTGAGTTAGATTTTAAGCAGATTATTTTAAGTTTCCTTTTGCCAAATGGAGCCTTAACGATTTTAGAGCTATTTCGCACAAAAAAGACTACTACGGAGACAGAGTCTCCAGACTCGATGCCGATGGCGCTGCGGGGACAAACTATTTTATTTGAATCAGTTTGTGCTTTCCTTTGTAAATTTTTGTTTTTCTAAAAGCTGAGATATTTTTAATGTAATGCCTTCAGATAGTTGTGTTATGTAATTGATTAAATTGTTTGTTTTCCTATTTTCATATATATATATATATATATATATATATATATATATATATATATATATATATATATGTTTCACCACTTATATTTACTCGAACCGGGGCGTTTACATCGAGGGCGGTCATCTCCTAGATACCGAGTACTGAAAGACGTGGGATATATACATGTAATAGCATAACATACACCACCTCGTAACACAATCCACATATTTCAGTGATCTAGCACCTATTGGTATCTAATGCTCTGTCACAGATATAACAGTGTGCTGATCAATAAAACGTCGTGCTGTAGACTCCATCCGTGATAATCTCGGCCATATTTCAAACCACCTTTCGGATATCCTCGCTGATGTGTAGAGGGTAGAGAACATATTATCCTGCTGTAGACGCTAACTGCGATAGCTTTTACAGGAATTTTGATTCCAGTAAAGTTAAGTTGATTAATGTCATCATAAGCCGGGTAGAGTGAAGACAAAACAACCCATTAAAATATCGATCGGTGTTGTTCATACTAATAACGGAGCGTGGTGTTGTGCACGTTGGTGTTAAAATGTAGATCCGTTTCCGAAACGGACGATAATGAGACTTACCAAAGTGCGGTACTTCACAGCGTTTAAATGAACATCCAGACCCATCTCACATCTGTACTGTACCTTAGTAATAATGGTAACATTAGCATGGGCAACCAACTCCTAGTGGCAGTTACACATTTGGCCATCACTTTAATACTGTAAACGTTATGCAGGCCTTTACAGATTGCCCTTGCTATGATGTTAACATGGAGATAAACGTTAGGCCATCTAGTGTATCAGTTTCTTGACTAGGACAGTTTACACACCAGACGCCATGGTAGGGATCACCGCCGAAGCTTTGGCTAAGAACCTATGATTTTCTGGCACTGTGACGCAATAATATTTTATAATGACCGTGATAGCAATGGATTTTTCTTGTCTCTGTACAAAAAGAAGCATTTGCTCGCGTTCGTTCTTTGGCAGCCATTTCTTCTCATTCTCTTCTTCCTTTACGGTGGACCATAGACACTTGCGTCTTTTTCGCCTAGAACTCTATCCTGCCGTGCTGTTCCTCAAAGTCGGCACTGGAGTCTCAACCCTACCCCTAGGGACTGCAACTGTTCATGGATTCAGAACAAGAGGATCAATCGTGCACCTACTATAAGCCGGAACTGGCCGTGGTCCCAGAATTGGATTTTCTGTGTGACCTGGCCTCAGCAATGACCATGTTAATCTACCTTGTTCTCTATTCATTTAAATATCTTGCCAGGTAATGACCACCACAACGCTTGCAAATCAACTGATCGGGTCACGTCCTTATAAAGCACTTCCAACATGGCTGGACTTTGCTTACCAGTCTAAACTGTGCATCAAGGATGCCAAAATACTCATTCTCACAGTGTCCCCCATATACCTCCATAATCCACGGGGTTTCGACGTTAAAAACCATATCTGAAGCTTACACGTCCTACCACTGTCATTATAGATTTATTTCTTTCAACTGCGTACAACTACTGGTTTGGATCTGGACTTGGATGGTCTGGAAAAACGATGGTGTTAGCACGGCCATTTTGGGGTTTGTCATAGAAGCATGCGCTGACTGTTCGACTAGCCTGGCTGGCCGACATACAAGTTAACGGAGTGATACAAAAGCTCCATGCTTTTATATAACCGATAAGGTGATTTCATGTTTTCAAAGATTTCGCCGTACTTTATAGATAAAATGTCGGACTCCTGTGCTAAAACATACGTTAATATCCATAATATGGGTAGATATAAGGACAAATAAACCGGATATCCACGTGTGAAAATGTGATAACAATTACATTTACTTTCGATGTTACATCATAGTTCGGAGTTCTTACTCACCAGACATTTTTCAGTCGCTTCCAGCATAACGCCATTGTTTCCTTCCAAGGTCTGTCGTCCCGGCTTCCCCAGTGAGAAAACAATTATATTTTCTGTGCTTTGGAAAAGATACTCCATCCAAGTGCTCGTTGTTGGTCAGCTTACTTGCAGTCAAAAATTAAACTTAACTGTCTGGTTTTGGTTTATTTACCAACGTATAAAGGTAACGTTTACTAGAAAGTACGGCAAACCGAAATTTACAATTATCAACGGCCTCCAATGTCCTTTTGAATGATGCCACTGAACATGTAGATATTACGTGTTACTGTTACAGTAGCGTATCGTCAGAAATGTAGACATTGTTTGACCTTAAAACCCCACAAAATGTTGTCACTATTATGAAGCATCAATCATACATTTTGAATGAAAAATTGCATCTCTAGTGTCATAAATATAAATACTTTTGAAGATATTATATTCTAGTACGTAATTTAATCGACGTTATTTTGTTTGACAATGTTTGAACAAAACCAACTTCTGCCGCAAATCTCTACAAGCAACGAGAATTTCGTTTGTCACGCACACGCACGCACACACACACACACACAAACACACACACACACACACACACACACACAGAGAGTAAAAAAACGCAGTCCGTATATCTTCATACGGTGTAATACAACTTGCCATTTAATCCAGCGCGACTGCAATAAAGCATGTACTCGTTCTAATTTCTGACAAGTGGTTGATGTGATTAGAGATAACGTTATACAGAATATCATGTATCTAAATGAAAACTCAGTCGGTATTATCGAAAAGGCCGGTTCCTTGATGTTCATACATACTAAAAAACAAATTAAGGTCAAGTATCATATGTAGATTTATAAATCTGTAGTAATGAAGATCAACCGTGTGACGAAATATAGAGTAGTCCTAAAAGTGACGCCATTTATACAAGCTACCGTCTGTACCCGTTTATAGATCGATTTAACGGCATATACCAAGACGTGCCACTGCATAACGCGCGTGCAGATCTGAGTCAATGTAGTTTGTTAGGTGTAATCATTAAGCAAAAAACAATACACACCTGATCTGCATGCGTATTAAGCGAGGACGGACCATTGTCAATGTTGTTTTTACTTGGACCTGATATATAAGTAAGTAAAGACGATGACTGCACGAGGTATTACATTTATATTAAAATACATTTTTGAGGGGCATACGTAGGTGGTTTTGTGAAAGATTCTTTGATTTAGGTACAGTTTTATGTCAGTGAAAGTTTGTAAACTATTGATAATGCATTTTTTTAAATATTTGACACAGACGCATACATTTATGGAGTAACAGCAATGCTTGAATAAAATTTCACATCTCAGAAAAATAAGAATAGGAATGTACACAACCATGTCCGACGACAGGAATTTTTCGTTGTGGATGGGTAAGCTTGGCTAAAGCTTCAATCCTGGAGGGGGAAGGTGGTAAAATAAAAGTCAACCACCCACCCAACACCTGCTTTCCAAGCTGGCGCCCAAATAAATAGCAGTATTGAATCATATTGTAAACAGCAATGAGACATTAACAGAATGTGACAAATTTCTAGTTTTGTGTTTTGAATTTGAGATTCTCTCAAAATACAGGATACATGAAATAAGAAATCGTTATGTATCTGCCCTTCTATCTTTCCTCATACTTCAAGTGCTTATATTTGACGTACGCGACACAATTCAATCACCAATATATTTGATGACATCGGGGTTTCACATCAAACTTTGTTGATTGTTTAAGATATGGTCTCGTGCCTATAAGAACAAATCTTGATAGCAACTTTGTTATTGTAACGGTCGTTATAGATAACGATCATCGGGCTAAGAATGCTTTATGGAGACGGATTTATTGCTTCAAAAGAAAATGCAGATGCATCATGGCCCAAGGTTTTCGTTGTCTATTACGCGTTTGTAGGTAGTGGTCACGTGTAGATCTTGTTTATTTATTTGCCAACAAGATTTTTGAATTAGTTACTAATGTCCATTTTGTGATGAAAGTTTCAAGGGATCATTGATTAGCTGAACTCCATTAATTATATCGCCCATTAATGAACTAGTCTTTCGAGTATTCCACATTCTTGTTTAAATCTGGAAGCAGAACGAATTATAATCCAAGTGTTCTTATTGTGGTTAATCCTTTTATTATCGAACTTGACCGTTGTCGAATGTGAACAGTAACCCCAACCTAACCACCACCCCATCCCATCCAAAAAACACAACCAACAAGAACAAAAACTCATCAAACAAACAACAAGAAAAGATAACCCCAAAGTGAAATCAGTTTCCTCTGACCCTTGCAAACCTATATTTGACATTAGGGTGTTAGACCAACAAGCAAATCACTGATTCTTTCTGACATTACAGTAATGACACACAAAGAGCGGATAACTGCTTATTGGTCTATTTAGGGTGTAGGGACTAGCTGAGTGTTTTTAAAAAATAGATTTGTACTAATTTTGAGAATTTATGTAACTGATGATATTTTGCCTGACAGGAAGAATGCTATCTAATTTTCTGTGATATGAAATGGATAAGTGATGTTGAATTAGGTTCATATGAAAAAGTTGTAATTATATGAAAGTGGATTTTAATACATGATACTGTAGTTACTCCTGTCACAACATCAAACACGTGGACTTTATTATATGTTACTATCGGTACTCATTCAGCACAAATCAAGACCCAACCTACTCATTTAATATTTACGTGCATACTTTTCACGCACAGGGGTTTAACAATAGCTAGAGGGGGAAGGGAACTTGTTATATGGAATGACATAACATGTACCACACTTCTACCATACCTTCCACTAACAATTATTCATGATGTAGCCTGCATGCAAGTACAAGTTGATTTGATTTTTTTTATAAAATATTATTTAAAAAAGTGAAATTCATTTTAGTACCACTATCGACACCCGCTTTTTTAAAATAAAAATCATTTCAATATATTCTTTTCAGATGGAATTTAAATAACAACAACAACAAAATTTCCTTTTGTTTTAGAAAATATATTTAGAAGACAGAATGACATAGTCTCGTGAATCTTTTAAAGATAGAATATTGCTTATATTAATAAATATTTCAAAGTATTAATTTAAGCATAAATTAATCCAGTTAAAGCCATAACTTGTGCTCCAGAAAATTATATATATTTTCTTTTCAATTCCATTTGAAATACTGTTGTGGATTTGTATTAAGAATACAAACGCTTGTAAAAAAAAAATATAACAAAGAATACAAGAAAGTTATGGTTATGGCAGTCTCAAGTGCCCTTTGACTATTTGTGGACAGAGCGAATATATATCTTGCAAATTGAAGTGGTCAGCTTTAAAGACACTGATCCATAACTCTCCACAAGCCTGGCATGCGTTTTATGATGGTATATGACAAATTCTTATGTGATATTAACAACTCAGTACATCAGCTCTGGGCTAAGGATAACCAGGCACCATATCTTGTCACACAGCACAGTTGGTCGGTTATATATTGACCATTATCCAGCAGTTCATTAATATTACAGGATACCAGTGGACTTGATTGAATTAGGGACAGAAAACAATTTGGTGAACACAGTGTTACCTTATGACAAAGTTTAATCAAGTATATAAAAATGAAGGACTAGACAATCATAAGAAAGGTAAGGACTACTACAATTTCTTAATGGCACTAAAGTAACTAAAGTAACTGAGATTTTTTCCCATTATTTTTGTATTGTTAAATTACATGTAAGAATAAACGTTTGGACATTACTTTATCATCATTTATTTCGAATATATTATGAGAATTGATACATTTCAGAACAAAATTTATAAAGCGATGCTCATTCGCTTTTCTGTTGCATTTGTCATGACTTTATTTCTCCACTTCTATTCCAATGAAGGGTTCCTAAAATCAGATTTATTATTTACATTTAATTTTAAAAATAAAGTTATAATGTTTTAACTGATCTCGGGATTAATAATAATAATAATAATAATAATAATAATAATAATAATAATACAATAAAAAGAATAATAATAATAATAATAATAATAATAATAATAATATAATAATAAAATCATAATAATAATTTTAATAATAATAATAATAATAATAATTTATTATTATTATTATTATTATTATTATTATTATTATTATTATTAAATTATATTAATGACATTATTGTCTTATTGTAAAACAGTGCCATGATATTATTGTCATATTGTAAAAACAGTGTCATGATATTATTGTCATATTGTAAAAACAATGGCATGATATTATTGTCATATTGTAAAAACAATGGCATGATATTATTGTCATATTGTAAAAACAATAGCATGATATTATTGTCATAATGTAAAAATATTGCCATAATATTATTGTCATATTCTAAAAATATTGCCATGATATTATTGTCATATTCTAAAATATTGCCATAATATTATTGTCATATTCTAAAATATTGCCATGATATTATTGTCATATTGTAAAATCAGTGGAATGCCATGAGAGAGCATAGTCTTCCAGTGAGAGCATATAAATATGTAGGCTGATAAGAAAAGATCTCTTCCAGTGAGAGCATATAAATATGTAGGCTGATAAGAAAAGATCTCTTCCAGTGAGAGCATATAAATATGTAGGCTGATAAGAAAAGATCTCTTCCAGTGAGAGCATATAAATATGTAGGCTGATAAGAAAAGATCTCTTCCAGTGAGAGCATATAACTAACTATGTCGGCTCATAAATAATCATCAGACAAAGGAGGAGACAAAATGCTGTATATTTCCTTCCAAAAATGGTGTGTCTGTCAGTTTAATATGCATTGTGAGTGGCAGTTGTACAGTATCTGAAAGCAGACAACAACCTACCCATGTTTTGTCATAATAGTTACATTGCATGGGATCACAGGCCCTAGTGAAGTCATGTACCTTTTAAGCTTAAAGTGGAGGTTATCCCCAATATTGGCATAAATACACATAAATTCATGTGTGTGTGTGTGTGTGTGTGTGTGTGTGTGTGTGTGTGCACATGCAGCATACTGCATCTCAACCATTCATTCTTCCAATTTCATTTGCAATAGTATGTAGTGGCATTCTTAGTAACTGTGACCTGAGGAAGATGCCAACATTGTACATATATGTACATTTTTGGTATATTCATAAATACATTTTGTCTTTGGGTTAGGTTTTCTGTGTGTTCTCATACTGTTATGCTCAGAATGATGAAACTTGGTGATGGGTTACATCTTGTTGAATACTAGACTCTCATCATAAAAGCATGGCACTTCTTGTATTTTATTCTTAAATGACGTTGGGTATATTATTATTTTAAAGTTTATTTGCTAAGAATGTTGCATTAGTAATCACAAACTTTTATTTTTATTTTAAAAATGCCATTGTGACATGCCATTTACATTTTGCTGGTCTAGGTTAAGTTTTGATTCCTGACCAAATTGGTTTTAGCACCATGAATACTGATTGTTATACAAGAAATCATGAAACTTGTTTAGGCATGGATTTAATAACACTCACATAACATGATATAAAATCAATCCTTGTTGAGGCATGGATTTGATAACACTCACATAATATTATATAAAATCAATCCATGTTGAGGCATATCTGATTTGATAACACTCACATAACATAATATAAAATCAATCCTTGTTGAGGCATGGATTTGATAACACTCACATAACATAATATAAAATTAATCCTTGTTGAGGCATGGATTTGATAACACTCACATAACATAATATAAAATCAATCCATGTTGAGGCATATCTGATTTGATAACACTCACATAACATGATATAAAATCAATCCTTGTTAAGGCATGGATTTGATAACACTCACATAACATGATATAAAATCAATCCTTGTTAAGGCATGGATTTGATAACACTCACATAACATGATATAAAATCAATCCTTGTTAAGGCATGGATTTGATAACACTCACATAACATGATATAAAACCAATCCTTGTTTAGGCATGGATTTGATAACACTCACATAAAATGATATAAAATCAATCCTTGTTAAGGCATGGATTTGATAACACTCACATAACATGATATAAAATCAATCCTTATTAAGGCATGGATTTGATAACACTCACATAACATGATATAAAACCAATCTTATTTTTTCATCAGATGTCATTATGTAAATTGTATGACTTGACCTTGACATTTGATTCATTTATATTATTCTCTTTCTACCCTAAATCTTAGGGTACACCAACTTGCTTGTGTTTGCATGTGTTTCTGTGAATTTGAGTGTAATCTGTAAGTTCTTTTATATCTTTCATGCATTCATTAATTCATAAGAATTAATATTTTTGTACTTCAATTTTGTTTGGGATAGAAAATGTTTTAAATGTTTTGCAAAACTGTGTGCATAAGATAGTCTTTAATTAGCATTACCTATACCAATTTGTTGTTCTCTGTTCCCCCTCCCCCCAAAAAAACCTTTGCTGATAATTAGTATTAAGATTTATTGAACTATTAATGACATTACAGCAATGCATTGACAGAAAGCATTAGGAATCACTAGTAAGTAATTGGAAAGCAGACAAGAACATGACCCCCAGACAAAGTAAGGAGGTGAATAGGTGAATTGTAACAGTAATAGCTGTCAAATTAAATAGGTGAATTGTGACAGAAATAGTTGTCAAATTAATCAGTTGCCCAAGTTTCTAGCTTGAGGGGACTCATAGTTGTTGTTGTTGTTGTTGTAGTAGGGTTTAACGCCATTTTTAAGCACATGATAGGCCATACATGGTGGCTAGTATTATTGGTGGAGGAAGAACCCAGGAAAACCTCCGGAAAGAACCACCGACCTACGAGAAGCTACTGGCAAGCTTTCTCACATAACTACATTAGCCAAATCTTAGACTCGAACCCACGCAGACAGAGGTGATATGGCAGTGATCCGTAATGGAGAGCGCTTTAGAAAACTCGGTCACTTGGGGCCCCTGCGGGGACTCATAGTAGTTCATTGTCTTGTTGTATACATAGCATGGTACTGATATATAACTTGACACATGGGTAGAATGAAGGGCATTCTGTCTGATATGATATCTGGCACATGGGTGGAATGAAGGGCATCCTGTCTGATATGTTATCTGGCTCATGGGTGGAATGAAGGGCATCCTGTCTGATATGTTATCTGGCTCATGGGTGGAATGAAGGGCATCCTGTCTGATATGATATCTGGCACATGGGTGGAATGAAGGGCATTCTGTCTGAATGATATCTGGCACATGGGTGGAATGAAGGGCATTCTGTCTGATATGATATCTGGCACATGGGTGGAATGAAGGGCATCCTGTCTGATATGATATCTGGCACATGGGTGGAATGAAGGGCATCTTGTCTGATATGTTATCTGGCTCATGGGTGGAATGAAGGGCATCCTGTCTGATATGATATCTGGCTCATGGGTAGAATGAAGGGCATCTTGTCTGATATGCTATATGGCTTATGGGTGGAATGAAGGGCATCCTGTCTGATATGATATCTGGCACATGGGTGGAATGAAGGGCATCCTGTCTGATATGTTATCTGGCACATGGGTGGAATGAAAGGCATTCAGTCTGATATGATATCTGGCACATGGTTGGAATGAAGGGCATTCTGTCTGATATGATATCTGGCACATGGTTGGAATGAAGGGCATCCCAGAGGCGTAGTGAGGAGGGGCGGGGGTGGTACATGTGTCCCCGGGCGCCAAGGTACAGGGGCGCCAAAATGAGGCTTGCAACGTTACATTATAATAAGAAAACAAGGGTAATAAATCTGTCACAAGATCGCTGGGGCGCCAATTTTATAGTTTGTCCCCGGGCGCAAAATATCATCGCTACGCCTCTGGGGCATCCTGTCTGATATGTTATCTGGCACATGGGTGGAATGAAGGGCATCCTGTCTGATATGATATCTGGCACATGGGTAGAATGAAGGGCATTCAGTCTGATATGATATCTGGCACATGGGTGGAATGAAAGGCATTCTGTCTGATATGATATCTGGCACATGGGTGGAATGAAGGGCATTCTGTCTGATATGATATCTGGCACATGGGTAGAATGAAGGGCATTCTGTCTGATATGATATCTGGCACATGGGTAGAATGAAGGGCATTCTGTCTGATATGATATCTGGCACATGGGTAGAATGAAAGGCATTCTGTCTGATATGATATCTGGCACATGGGTGGAATGAAGGGCATTCTGTCTGATATGATATCTGGCACATGGGTAGAATGAAGGGCATTCTGTCTGACATGATATCTGGCACATGGGTAGAGTGAATGGCATTCTGTCTGAATGATATCTGGCACATGGGTAGAATGAAATGCTTTCTGTCTGGTGTGATATATGGTATCTTGGTAGAATGAAAGGGCATATTTTGCCCTATTTGGTATGTCAGCTGAAACTATATTTAGTGTTTTGTTGCACAATGTTCAATCAGTTCTTGTGTTTGCTTCTCAGATTTTAATGTTGTGCTCAGGATGATGCTTTCCTTGTCTGATATTTAGTTTTGTACTGAGAAATGTGTTCAAAACATATTATCAAAAATCGATCCATTCTTCAAGACATGGTGTGTAGATTACAGAAAATAACATTTGCCAAACAAATGGCATTTACTTTTAGCATTTGTGTTTTTTTTTGTTTGACTTGATGGGCAGGAAATTCTTTCAAGGCATTTGACTTTATGTACAATGATTTTTCCAATATATCTACCTTCATTAATTACTGCTCTAGCTGCCAAAGTGGTTAGAGTGTCTGCCACAGGCATGGGAGGTCATGAGTCTGAACCCCAGCTGAGCCATACCAAAGACTTTAAAAACTTTCTTGTATGGGTCTTTGCAAGTGTTTTATACCAGCAAACTGCAAAATAGCAGTTATCAGTTTTTTTAAGACATGTAAAAGATGTCAGATTGTTGGATCTGTGGAACTTTTTATTTTAAGTGAATTTAGTCAATAACTCCCCTGAAATGATTTCTGGATAATTTCAGTAAACCATTCCCTTTAATGGCACTCTGTTAAAATGAGTGCTGGATAATTTCAATAATGACTCCCTTTCATGGCACTCTGTTGAAATGATTGCTGGATAATTTCAGTATTATCTTCCTTTCATGACACTCTGTTGAAATGATTGCTGGATAATTTCAGTAATATCTTCCTTTCATGACACTCTGTTGAAATGATTGCTGGATAATTTCAATAATGACTCCTTTTCATGGCCCTCAGTTGAAATGATTGCTGGATAATTTCAATAATGACTCCTTATCATGGCCCTCAGTTAAAATGATTACTGGATAATTTCAATAATGACTCCCTTTTATGGCACTTTGTTGAAATGATTGCTGGTTAATTTCAGTAATATCTTCCTTTCATGGCACTCTGTTAAACTGATTTCTGGATAATTTCAACAATGACTCCCTTTCATGGCACTCTGTTGAAATGATTGCTGGATAATTTCAATAATGACTCCTTTTCATGGCCCTCTGTTGAAATGATTGCTGGATAATTTCAATAATAACCCCTTTCATGCTACTCTTTTGAAATGATTTCTGGATAATTTCAGTAAGTATTCCCTTTCATGGCATTCTGTTGAAATGATTTCTGGATAATTTCAGTAAACCATTCCTTTTCGTGGCACTGCTGGATAATTTCAGTAATATCTTCCTTTCATAGCACTCTGTTGAAATGAGTGCTGGATAATTTCAATAATGGCACTCCATTGAAATGAGTGCTGGATAATTAAAAAAAACGATTCCCTTTCATGGCACTCTGTTGAAATGAGTGCTGGATAATTTCAATAATGACTCCTTTTCATGGCCCTCAGTTGAAATGATTGCTGGATAATTTCAATAATGACTCCTTTTCATGGCCCTCAGTTAAAATGATTACTGGATAATTTCAATAATGACTCCCTTTCATGGCACTTTGTTGAAATGATTGCTGGTTAATTTCAGTAATATCTTCCTTTCATGGCACTCTGTTAAACTGATTTCTGGATAATTTCAACAATGACTCCCTTTCATGGCAATCTGTTGAAATGATTGCTGGATAATTTCAATAATGACTCCTTTTCATGGCCCTCTGTTGAAATGATTGCTGGATAATTTCAATAATAACCCCTTTCATGCTACTCTTTTGAAATGATTTCTGGATAATTTCAGTAAGTATTCCCTTTCATGGCATTCTGTTGAAATGATTTCTGGATAATTTCAGTAAACCATTCCTTTTCGTGGCACTGCTGGATAATTTCAGTAATATCTTCCTTTCATAGCACTCTGTTGAAATGAGTGCTGGATAATTTCAATAATGGCACTCCGTTGAAATGAGTGCTGGATAATTTAAAAAAACGATTCCCTTTCATGGCACTCTGTTGAAATGAGTGCTGGATAATTTCAATAATGACACACTTTCATGGCACTCCGTTGAAATGAGTGCTGGATAATTTAAAAAAAACGATTCCCTTTCATAGCACTCTGTTGAAATGAGTGCTGGATAATTTCAATAATGACTCCCTTTCATGGCACTCTGTTGAAATGATTGCTGGATAATTTCAGTAAACCATTCCTTTTCGTGGTGCTGCTGGATAATTTCAGTAAACCATTCCTTTTCGTGGTGCTGCTGGATAATTTCAGTAATATCTTCCTTTCATGGCACTCTGTTGAAATGATTGCTGGATAATTTCAGTAATATCTTCCTTTCATGGCACTCTATTAAACTGATTGCTAGATAATTTCAATAATGACTCCCTTTCATGGCACTCTGTTGAAATGATTGCTGGATAATTTCAGTATTATTTTCCTTTCATGACATTCTGTTGAAATGATTGCTGGATAATTTCAATAATGACTCCCTTTCATGGCACTCTGTTAAAATGATTGCTGGATAACTTCAATAATGACTCCCTTTCATGGCACTCTGTTGAAATGAGTGCTGGATAATTTCTAAAAACGATTCCCTTTCATGGCACTCTGTTGAAATGATTTCTGGATAATTTCAGTATTATTTTCCTTTCATGACATTCTGTTGAAATGATTGCTGGATAATTTCAATAATGACTCCCTTTCATGGCACTCTGTTGAAATGATTTCTGGATAATTTCAGTAAGTATTCCATTTCATGGCATTCTGTTGAAATGATTTCTGGATAATTTAAGTAAGTAATCCCTTTCATGGTTCATGGCATTCTGTTGAAATGATTTCTGGATAATTTCAGTAAGTATTCCCTTTCATGGCATTCTGTTGAAATGATTTCTGGATAATTTAAGTAAACCATTCCCTTTCATGGCACTTTACTGAAATGATTGCTGGATAATTTCAGTAATGACTTCCTTTCATGTCACTCTGTTAAAAATGATTACCTGATAATTTCAGTAATTACTCCTTCAATAACACTCTGTCCAAATAATTGCTGAATAATTGAGACTATACACTGCATTGTTGGCTGTAGGTCAAATGGGATAGTTTGCCTTTGAGTTTCTACTAAATGGAGACATAGCCAAATTTCCCTATTTCATGTTGTTGTTGTTGTTGTTGTTGTAGGGTTTAATGCCATTTTTCAGCACTCGAATGGCTATACATTAATGGTGGAGGAAGAACCTGGGAAAACCCCTAGAAAGAATCACCAACCCACGAGAAGCTACTGGCAAGCTTTCTCACATATCCACATTGGCCGAATTTGAGACTCAAACCCATGCAGATAGAGGTGAGATGGTAGTGATCCATAATGAAGAGTGCTTTAGACCACTTAGCCACTCAGGACCCTCCATATTTAATTTTTTTATTCTTCTCAAACTTTCTTTGTTGTGTGAGAGTGCCTTCAATTCTTTTACAAAATGAAAATTGTCAGTGAAAAATTAATACTTTGGATAGCTTGTGCCATTTTTAATAGTTAATAAAATAACTTCAAAATCAAAACTGTTTTTCATTTCAAATATATACTTTGTATTGGTTATTTATGATCTGTTTTAAAGTTCATTAATTTATTAATTCATATATAGTACAAAACACATTTGTGGAAAAACCTCATGCCAGGTAGTGTAATCGCATGACTCCTTTCTCTTTAATGACAGAAACGCTGTCCAGTGGGCATTATTTTTCTTGAGCCAGCTTTGCTGGAATCTTGTTATAACAATATCTTTGGCATCTGTGTGTCTATCCTTTCATCCTTGTTTCTGTCCAACCATGTGAATGTCCATTCATCCACACATCTTTCCATTCATACATTTTTGTCCATCTATCCATGTGTTTGTCCATCTATGTGATG
Source organism: Unio pictorum (assembly GCA_030141615.1). NCBI lineage: Eukaryota > Metazoa > Mollusca > Bivalvia > Unionida > Unionidae > Unio > Unio pictorum. Next base: position 8,826,137 of record JARLTB010000048.1, read on the forward strand.
ATCCATCCATCCAGGTGTCAGTCCAACCATTGTTACATATATCTGATTTGATATATTTCTTTTAATTGTCAGTTTTAAATTCTTTTTTAGTTTTCATTAAATGCTATTATAATATAAATTTATTCACTAGAGATGATGTTTTATAGAAAACTGGTTGACCAAATTATTCTTTTGTACAGAAGTAATGTTAAATTTTACAAAGCTTGTTGTTTTCAATCTTTCTTTGTTATCATTAATTAGAACCAAAGCTCATAACACCACCCATACCTTGCATCAGTAATAAAAAATTTAAAATTAAGCTCAGTATTTTTCTAGTTAAATAAATTGAAAAACCAAGTCTTGACAAAATAGCTGGACTTTTAATTCAGAAATAATTAATCCCTTTTTGTGTTTTCAACCACCGCAGAGATTTTGACTGATTGAAATCTGATGATGACACATTTAGTATTATAGAAAAAAATCAATTTCAGTATCTGACAGAGGAAATTACAGTTTTGTAAGATTTACAATTCCATTATCAATATCATAGTCTGACAGGAAATGACAACTACGTCATATTTACTGTCCCAATATCAATTTCTTAGTCTGACAGGAAATAACAGCCCAGTTTATTTACTGTCCCATTATCAGTTTCATAGTCTGACAGAGGAAATAACAGCAGTATCTTATTTACTGTCCCATTTTAAATATCATAGTCTGACAGAAGATATAACAGTAGTTTTATTGTTTTCAACACTTCACTTTGAATACTACCATCAACATAATTTTCTTTGTAAGTCATCTTCCTTACCCATCATCGATGACATCCAAATATACAAGTCTATTGTAAGTCATCTTCCCTACCCATCATTGATGACACCCAAATATACAAGTCTATTGTAAGTCATCTTCCCTACCTATCATTGATGACACCCAAATATACAAGTCTATTGTAAGTCATCTTCCTTACCCATCATCGATGACACCCAAATATACAAGTCTATTGTAAGTCATCTTCCTTACCCATCATTGATGACATCCAAATATACAAGTCTATTGTAAGTCATCTTCCTTACCCATCATCGATGACACCCAAATATACAAGTCTATTGTAAGTCATCTTCCTTACCCATCATTGATGACACCCAAATATACAAGTCTAGCCAGCCAACTGAAGTTGACGCTACCATCCAAGGAGTAGAGAGGTGCATTTCTGATGTGAAATCATGGATGATATATAACAAGCTGTAGATGAATTATGATAAAACTGAGGCCATTCTGATCACAACAACAAAGAATATCTCATTCACATTCTTTACCTCAAACAAAAAATATCAGCAACACCAACATTAAATTCACGCAGTCAGTTTGAAACCTACAGTATATACTCGACTATAAGTCGAGAAATTTAAGACTAATTTTTAACCTAAAAACCTAAGTTCGACTTATATTCGAGTCAGAAACAACGTGCCTGTTAAAATCGACGAGAATTTTCAGCGTCATAAAGTTATGCATGATTCAGCCATCGTGTACATACGTACAATATGTGTCGGCACCTGAGCACCAAATTGTTTGTATTATACCGGTACTTAGAGATTAAAATAAATATACCCGGTAATTTGTATTACATATTTATATAAAATTAATCTTAAATTTATTAAACTCAATAAATAAAACATATTCTTAATGGAAAAAATAAATTTACCAAGGTTCGACCATGCTTCCTTTAAACTTTTACATGTCATCTCGACTTGATTTTTTTTATCGACTTATACACGCTCCGTCCATTTTGGACGCTATTTTTACCAAAAAATTACACTTCAACTTATACTTGAATCAACTTATAGTCGAGTATATACAGTATGTGTTACTCTAGACAGTATTCTCACACTGCACCAACATGCAATGAACATATGCAAGGCTGCATATCTTGAGCTGAGATGCATCAACTCCATTTGCAAATATCTTTCAGATGACGCCACTAATACACTTGTATTCATTAGTACTTTCAAGACTGGAACTCAATTCTGTCTGGTTCATCTCAATATTTACTCCAGAAACTTCAAAAAGTTCAAATCACAGCTGCTCGGATCATCCTTATAGTACCATGATCAGAGCACACCTCCCCTCTGCTCTGTACCCTACACTGCTGGTATCCATTCGATCCAGAATCAAACACAAAATTTGTTCAATGTGCTATGTGTCTCTGACAGACTCCAGTCCAACATTCCTATCTGGCCTCACCCATGTGTATACACCAGCAAGATACTTTTGCTTCTCTTCTGACAATCATATGCTCATTATTCCCACTATGAAAACAAAGTCATAAGGACAGTGTTCTTTTGCATACCAGGGCCCAGCAACCTGGAATGAATTGCCCATTGAAATTAGACACAAAGCCATAGTGATCCCTTTCAAGAATGCTATATAACTCACCTTTTTTGACTGCAAGAACAAACTTAAAGACCATATCATGTTATCTACCTAAAATATTTTCAGCATTTTGTATGTTTTCTAATTTTATGGTGTTTTGTTTTTGTTCTTTGTAGTCATAAAGCACTTAGAGCTTCTACAGATTAGGCGCTATACAAAAACCTCATTATTATTATTATTATTTATTATTATTATTATTATTATTATTGCTGCAATTGACATTTTGTAAAATTACAATACATTTATGTGACCTTCTTTCCTGTTACATAATTCCCAATTTTAATGCCAAATGTATAAAATTATTAGGAAGGATGCAGCTGGTGGAGGGGGCTATAAAATAAAATTGATATTAAGAAAACACACACACACACACATCCTTAATTTTGTACATTGAAGAGTTTAAGGTCAAATTTTCTTTGTTGTTTTGTGGTTTTAATGCCATTTCTCAGTAAATGATAGGCTATACATAGCTTTCAGTATATTTGGAGGAGAAAGAACCCTGGGAAGAACCACCAACCCACAGGAATCTACTGACAGGGTTTCTCACATACCTTGTTGTAAAATTCAACAATTAATTTATTTCTCTTGACTAAAAAGTGAAACTTTGAAACAAACCTATAATATTGTGAATTTAATCACAAATAATACCAAGAATTCTAGACAAAAAGAATAGAATATTCTGAATGAATTTTAGGTATTGAATAAACAAATGCACCAATAGTTTTGAATGAGCTAATGTGCCAATAGTCTTGAATGAGATAATGTACCAATAATCTTGAATGAGCTAATGTGCCAATAATCTTGAATGAGATAATGTGCCAATAATCTTGAATGAGATAATGTTCCAATAGTCTTGAATGAGATAATGTGCCAATAGTCTTGAATGAGATAATGTGCCAATAGTCTTGAATGAGATAATGTGCCAATAGTCTTGAATGAGATAATGTGCCAATAGTCTTGAATGAGATAATGTGCCAATAGTCTTGAATGAGATAATGTGCCAATAGTCTTGAATGAACTAATGTACCAATAGTTTTGAATGAGCTAATGTATCATTAGTCTTGAATGAGCTAATGTACCAATAATCTTGAATGAGCTAATGTGTCAATAGTCTTGAATGAGCTAATGTATCTGTGACAGGGGTCTCGGGTCCTGAGCGTTATTCGTACAATATTGCACAAGCCCACTTGTCAGTGGTATTGCACAACTTGGAAGAACAACACTCTAAACCACTTCCCCCTTAATACTCGCTATCTAGGAAATGACCGCCCATGGTGTAATCGCCCGGTTGGAGTATAGAATGTATATGATAAACTGAGATAATATATTGAACAAAGAAACTATGAGCCCCCGTAAAGATAAATAAACAATTTAATCAAAAAGAAAAGAAAGAAAAACATACACAGTGAAATTTCCTTTCCTTCTGGTTTCAGAATTTACTTTAACCGAATTTCGAATAAATAGCATATAAAATTAAACAAAGTTAGCCATTTTATGGCTGATAGCTAATTTCATCATAAGAATCGAGTGTTCAATAAAATTCATCCACGTTGTTCGTTTTTCACGACCTGTTTCGTTGAACTGTTTCTCTGCTCACTTCTCAAACTCTGTCTTTCCCTCTGTGTTAATGTCTGCTCCTTGCAACTCTTACTGCACAATATCTTTCCCCGTCTTGTATCTCATCTATCTTCGCACTGCTCTCTCCAAATAAAACTATGTTCCGTTGGATTCGGCGAACTTTCTGAGCCTATTGTTTTCGAAGGCACTGCTGTAAAAAAGTACCCCGGAGTGTTTATTTCAGAATAATTCCACTACCCTCTCTTGCAGAGGTACTCTAAGACTGAAGTAAATTCTAACTAGTGGATATACATATTCTAAGTTTCCTCATGTAGAACACACCCCTTATTCCACATTGACCAATCAGGACCAATATAATTTCTTGCACTCCCCTTGAAAATCTTTTCGTCACGCTGTCTGTTCCAAATCAATTCTGACATCATTCGTGAGAGAATGCCCCTTCCAGGAGGTTACTCTCAGTCAGTATAATTTAAACAAATACAGTTAACTGGGAGAACCGATTAGAGAAAATATCTCTCCGTGCCGAATGTCACACAAATCTAACAAATGGCTGCTGGCTAGACTACATGTTATTTAATGGATTTGACTGAACATTTGGCACTTCACAGTATCATTAGTCTTGAATGACCTAATGTACCAATAATCTTGAATGACCTAATGTACCAATAATCTTGAATGACCTAATGTACCAATAATCTTGAATGATCTAATGTACCAATAATCTTGAATGACCTAATGTACCAATAATCTTGAATGACCTAATGTACCAATAATCTTGAATGAGCTAATGTACCAATAATCTTGAATGTCCTAATGTACCAATAATCTTGAATGACCTAATGTACCAATAATCTTGAATGAGCTGATGTACCAATAATCTTGAATGAGATAATGTACCAATAACCTTGAATGAACTAATGTAACAATAATCTTGAATGAGATAATGTACCAATAATCTTGAATGAACTAATGTACCAATAACCTTGAATGAACTAATGTACCAATAACCTTGAATGACCTAATGTACCAATAACCTTGAATGAACTAATGTTACCAATAATCTTGAATGAACTAATGTACCAATAATCTTGAATGAACTAATGTACCAATAATGTTGAATGAACTAATGTACCAATAACCTTGAATGAGATAATGTACCAATAATGTTGAATGAACTAATGTACCAATAATCTTTAATGAACTAATGTACCAATAATCTTGAATGAACTAATGTACCAATAATCTTGAATAAGATAATGTACCAATAATCTTGAATGAACTAATGTACCAATAACATTGAATGAACTAATGGACCAATAACCTTGAATGACCTAATGTACCAATAATCTTGAATGACCTAATGTACCAATAATCTTGAATGAACTAATGTACCAATAATCTTGAATGAACTAATGTACCAATAATCTTGAATGAGATAATGTACCAATAATCTTGAAAGAACTAATGTACCAATAACCTTGAATGAACTAATGTACCAATAATCTTGAATGAACTAATGTACCAATAACCTTGAATGAACTAATGTACCAATAACATTGAATGACCTAATGTACCAATAACATTGAATGACCTAATGTACCAATAACCTTGAATGAACTAATGTACCAATAATCTTGAATGACCTAATGTACCAATAATCTTGAATGAACTAATGTACCAAAAATCTTGAATGAGCTGATGTACCAATAACATTGAATGAACTAATGTACCAATAATCTTGAATGAGCTGATGTACCAATAACCTTGAATGAACTAATGTACCAATAATCTTGAATGAACTAATGTACCAATAGTCTTGAATAAGCTAATATACCAATAACCTTGAATGACCTAATGTACCAATAACCTTGAATGAACTAATGTACCAGTAATCTTGAATGAACTAATGTACCAATAACCTTGAATGACCAAATGTACCAATAAGCTTGAATGAACTAATGTACCAATAACCTTGAATGTCCTAATGTACCAATAACCTTGAATGAACTAATGTACCAATAATCTTGAATGAGCTGATGTATCAATAGTCTTGATGTATCCCATAAAAAAAATAATTGCAGAGATTGAACACAAAATGGGAATAATTAATTTCAGTTTACATTAATCTTCTATGAAAGCCTAAGACACATTCAAATGACCAGGATGTGAGTCCAAAATTCACTTCAAGAACATTCTAAGTATTGATATATTAGGATAGACCATGAGCTCAGATAACGACCTATTACAACTTACAAACAAGACTAAAATCAGTACACACAAAATCTCTATCCTCAGATAACAACCTATTACAACTTACAAACAAGACTAAAATCAATACACACAAAATCTCTATCCTCAGGTAACAACCTATTACAACTTACAAACAAGACTAAAATCAATACACACAAAATCTCTATCCTCAGATAACAACCTATTACAACTTACAAACAAGACTAAAATCAGTACACACAAAATCTCTATCCTCAAATAACAACCTATTACAACTTACAAACAAGACTAAAATCAGTACACACAAAATCTCTATCCTCAGATAACAACCTATTACAACTTACAAACAAGACTAAAATCAGTACACACAAAATCTCTATCCTCAGTCATGGACAAAGGTCAGGCACACCCTACAAATTAAATAACATAACATTAATATCATATTAAGATTTTAGCTGAAGGATTCTGTAAGAATTCTTGTCAAACCTAATTGAATATTTCTACTATGACTGCCACATTGGTCATCTTGAAAGTCTTGTAATCAATACTTCTCTTGAATTGGTCAACACAGTGATTTTACTTAAAGACTTCTGATTGGTCCTAAATGACAAATGTGACAGTCTAATATTTTTTTTGAAAGTCTTGCTATCAATAATTCTCTTGATTAGAAGGTCAACACAGTGATTTTACTTAAAGACTTCTTATGATGTTTGATTGATTCTAAATGACAAATGTGGCAGTCTGATATTCTTTTTGAAAGTCTTGCTACTACTCCTGAAAAAAAGGTAAACTTGCCATGGGATTTTCACCAGAAGACTTTCTAAGGTTTAGAGTTAGTCCTAAGTGACCATTGTACTTCTTAGTCATCCATTGTACTTCTTAGTCATCCATTTTGGTCACCACAGTAAATGTACGGTCATATTATAATTCTGACACTAGACCTTTTATGATACCTACTTGATCATAAGTGAAAATGGTATATATCAGACTTATTATGGCAATGTCCATCTTAAAAATAGTCATGACTTCTCCAAGATGGTTGGTCATGTCAAGTTTGTGCTCTTTAATCATGTGATGTCTTGTTTGTACTAAGTGACCATCATGCCAAGCTGTTATGAAAAATGGCCACAATGGGAGTCATCTTAAAAATTGAGATTTAACTCTCTATGGTAACATATTACGTAAAAGAATAAAGAAAAATCAACAAGTTTTCTTAAAAAAAAAAAATTCATTAATTATCAAAGTTATAAATGAAAATGTCAGAGAAACTTATAGAATTATGAAGTGAATCCAAACAAATCCTTTAAAAGGTTTATGAAAGTCTTAAATAAATGAAAAGTTCTTATGAATTTCAAAACAAGAACTGTGACATTGTCAAGAAGGCATTGTCCAGGATTCCTTTGAATAATTTATAACAGTCCCAGAATAATAGTATAGTCCAGATAATGAGTACTTTCTGTTTCTAATGAACAGTCCAAATAAATGTTTTTCTGCTCGAATAATATCTACCGTAAGTTCAACATAAAATACAACTGCAGACTTACAACAGAACCAAAAGACGTGAATAACTCTAAAACTGAAACAAAACTGATTCCTCATTTATCTCTTTATGTACGCTATTGCAATTTTTTCACAATAGACCCTTTGCGACACAATACACTATTCATTTGCTCAACCAATGGGAATTTACAGAATTATTTGAGAAATATAAAAAAAACATAAATCACTGAGAATTGAGCTATAAGTGCCAATTTAGTCTTTTTAAGATTGCTATTAATAACTGTCAAGACATATATAATCATCTATTTATAGATCCTATGTAATACTAAATTCCTTAAATACTCAAGTCAAGTATGCAAAATTTAACTAAAGCTATTCTGTAGAATTTACAGCCATGAATAAAAATTATAAAAGTTAGTTAAAATTACGTACCAGGATTTTAAAAATATAGATCTACATAACACTAGCTACTGTTACTACTTCAAAATTAAGAGTTATATCAACATTATGGTAAGTTTCCACCAAAATACTTCCTAATGATGCACTGTGAAAGTGAAAGTGAAAATGGTGCCAATCTTAAACCCAGTATGTTCACTGCAGCAGATGAGAAAATCTTATCATGGCCGAAGAATGTCAGAGATAGTTTCAACACTCACAACAAGAATGTAAGAAATGGTCATAACTTGAATTCTTGGGAATTCATTTCAGCCAGTAGAACACCAGTCCCATTGAGGGTCTTTTGCTCCTACAGATTTTGTGTAGGATAAAAAGGCAAACATTAATAATTCTGCCAGTTCCAGACAAGTCACTGGGACTAAAAAAAGTTCAGTCATTTCATTTAAATGTGACTATTTTTGGAAAATGCAACATAGTCTGTACTGATTTTTGTGCCTAGCAAAAGTAAGGTAGTCTAAAAAAAAAGCCAATTCCCTAGACTTCATATAAAATGACGAAAAACTTAATTAGCAATACTTTGAATACTGGTAGAATAAAGTGATCAGTCCAGCTGCATGTATTTTGTTATAAATGTAAATAAAATATGTTGACAGATCTGTCCCTTGAAGAAAGCAATGTTATAAATAAATTTTCTTCCTTTAATGTTGGGAAACTTTATAATTAACAAGATTGTTTTCTTACAAATGTACCTACTGTACACATTTATTTTCTCATATGTTTGATTGGACTTTTGGTGATATTTTTCAGCATCTGGTACAATACATGCAACTGAATTCAAGGTTGGTCATCTTCGCAAGGTTTTGAACTAGCACATATTTTTCCCATTTCTTTAGAAACAAGTTTGATTGGTCCATTTCTTTAGAAACAAGTTTGATTGGTCCATTTCTTTAGAAACACGTTTGATTGGCCCATTAATGATTACCGATATAGTTGTGATAAGACATTCATTGGGGCTCCTGGGTTTTGTCATTTCTCAGGAATATAGGAAATTGTTGGGTCTGAATGCATACGATTCTAATTTCAACATTATCAAGTGTTTAAGTGACAGATACCTAATAAACTTAAAATAAAAAATTTGTTTCTTGTGACACTCATTTTCATTTCAAAGTCTGTTCTCCAATGTTGACACAGCTAATGCAGTTTTGTGTTTCTAGAAATGATCCACCCATTTTATAACTTGACCTATGTCATGTTAGGTACACACAAGTGATATTCATTCTCTTGGTTCATGTATTGAACTTTTTAGGAGAATCTTACTTCGATAACATGGATCATGTATGAAAAGGTCACTATAAGGAATTAAGAATGTCTTTGTATTAAAATAAATGTAATTAAAACTACCATAGCTCAAAAGTATTATTATTTGATGTGTATGAAATATTGGTCCAAGCTGTGTTTGGATGTTAAACATTGCTAATTGCATTACATGACACACCACTTACATCACTGCCATTTACAATAAATAACACTCTAGGTCACAGATAAGGATAAAGCAAATTTATTATATAGGTAAAATTTTTGTCATATTTTCAAGATTTCACTTGCACTTAACTTGCCAATCATGTCAGGCAAAATATATATGTGTGTGTGTGTGTGTGTGTTTAATGGCTTATATCAAATCATCATGAAGTGATGCAAAATTATTTTCCCATTCTTGTATTTGTCATTGATTTGTTGTATTACATTTCCTTTATTTACCAAGGGACCATTTACCTGTACAAGTGCTTGTCAGAATTTGTTATTTTGGGGTATGTTGTTCTTTCTTGGTTTCTCAGTTTTAATGGTATGTGTTCTTTTAACACATAATTGACTTTCATATGTACTCTTTTATAACCTGAGTCAAACTGTAAAAATAAAGCACCCGCAGATCAGGGTCTGTGTTGTTATTCTGCTGATCACTCCTATCAAACAATGTAGACACAGATCAGGGTCTATGTTGTTATTCTGCTGATCACTCCTAACAAACAATGTAGACACAGATCAGGGTATATGTTGTTATTCTGCTGATCACTCCTAACAAACAATGTAGACACAGATCAGGGTCTATGTTGTTATTCTGCTGATCACTCCTAACAAACAGCATGGACATAGATCTGCCAGCACATTATGTGACTGCAAATCCATGTCCATGCAGTTTGAACTCGACTTATAAATGAGTATATATTGTATATCATGCCAAAGAAATGGGAGGTGAAGGACACCTTGAGGAAACTGACCCAGGCTGACCTGAGTGAGTATCGAACTCAGATTACATGGATCACAAGTCAGATGCTATACAACTGTATTACTATTGTTTCCTACATGATAGAATGGGGTTTTGTATGATAATGTGTTGCTGATAGGGTAATTATAGTATACCATGCCTGTAAGCAGGAATTAATAATGCTTCCCTTAAAAATAGTAATTAAGACAGGTCTAATGACTCCAGCAGCATTATCCATAAGTGTTTTACAAGAATAGCTTACAAAAAACAAAATGCTAAACAGCTGTGGAAAATACCAAGTCATTTGAATGCAGGCAGTCTGCTTGCAGTTTACTGTTTTTTCTTAATGTATTTTGCACTTAATAAATATGTTTTACATTCCTGTGTCTGAATTAATGGGGTTATTTATACTTTTTTCAAATTGAATAAATAGTTGCAGTCCATCAGTCTCCAAATGAAGTAACCTACATTAGAGTTTCCACATTATGTCATTTGGATAGAGTTGGCTATATTGGCTAACAAGGTAGAGAATTACATGTTAACTTTAGAGAGTTTCCACATTATGTCATTTGGATAGATTATATTGTATTGTCCTGTCATTGTAGTAATAGTTTCAAAATTTTTATACACGTTTAAAACATTTGTGACCATAAGTTTTCATGAATATCAAATTAACACAATTAAGCAAAACCTATTAAATTTTAATGAAATTGGTTAGTCATGCCTGTATGACTGTTTAAATGTCTTTTGATTCAGCCATTTCTCAAGTTTTTATACATTTTGAATGTTTTAATTAAAAAAATTCACAAAACTATTTTAGCTGACAATCAAATATATGCATATACCATTTCTAGATTGGGAATGTGGTTTCAGAAATTATACAATTTTCATACAAATAGGTAAAATAGACAGAGGCTACTCACATAGTGACCTAAGCTGTGGGACCTTATTGGGATTTAAAGATATGTGATGCAATGAAAAATTCACCAATTTCATTGAAAATACTCTCTTCTTTTTAAGTCAGAATGCCTCCCATTGAAAATCCTCCTTTTTTTAAGTCAGAATGCCCCCCCTTGAAAATCCTCCCTTTTTTAAGTCAGAATGCCTCCCATTGAAAATCCTCCTTTTTTTTAAGTCAGAATGCCTCCCATTGAAAATCCTCCTTTTTTAAGTCAGAATGCCCCCCCTTGAAAATCCTCCCTTTTTTAAAAGTCAGAATGCCTCAGTAGATTTTGCAAATATCCAGATATGTCATAAGATGACTTTTCAGTTCTGTCAAATGTATGGGGGAATGACCTTGACCTTGACATAATGACCTTACAATTTCTAGCAAATAATATCTATCAGCTGTCAAATATAGCTACCATTCCTAAAGAAAGAAAAGCTGATATAACTAAAAATAGAAAAACCTTTACGCAATTTCTTCTCCGAGACCACTGATTAGAATTTGACCAAACTTGATTGAAAGCATCCAGATATGATAGCCATTGACATATTCATTAATAACTAACATTAATTAGTTATAATCAACTAATTATAATAGTTAATTATTATCAGTAAAAACTTGTGCTGTTCTAATATATGTTGGATGGAATTTGACCAAATTTTTGAAAGAACATCCTGGAATAATTCTCCTTAATTTAATCAGCTGATAGTGATTTACTATAAAATATCACAACTGACTGTCATTATTTGAAATAAACACATTTAAATAACTCTGTCCCCAAAACTGATTCCAGTCAACCATCAAAGCTGACTGCCATTGTTAAAAATAGACACCTTTAAATGACTTCTTCCCCAAATCCAGTCCACCATAAAAATTGACTGCCATTGTTTTAAAAAAAACACCTTTAAATGACTTCTTCATAAGTGCTAAATATTATTTGAACTGATTTTATCTATCATAAAGTATCAAGAAAAGCCATTCCTGTCTATCTAAGCAATATCTTTTACCAAAGAGATGCTGATAGTACTCCAAATTTAAGGTCCATAAGAAGAAAATTTACATTATACCAAGGCCAAAGAAGGAATTCTTTAAAAAGTTTTCAATATACTGGTCCACTGGTATCGAAAAACAAAAAATATATGTTTATGTCTTCACAGATGCATGTGCATTAGTTCTAGGCTTGATACTTTGATTTTTAAAATCACTTATTTATTTAGTATAACAAGATAACCGTGTGGATTTACAACACAACACAACTGATGGTGATATAATGATTAATGACAAATGATTGGAATGAAAAATTAATTATGATTAACATATGTGTGTATATGATCCAAACATTGAATCAATTAACATAAAATGCATGGACTTAGTAATAAAAATACAAATAAATGACCTTACGCAATACAAGGACAAAGGGCAAATGATTCACAGTGATTTCACGACAAAAAGAATTTGTTTTACTCAAATAGTAAAAAATGTATTTTACTCATATAGTAAAATGTATTCAAATAGTGAAATTATGTTTAAAAAGGGACAGATATACAAATCACCTTTCCAATCCCAAACACACACTGGGTTTTATGAACCCCCAAAATTAGTCTAAAAGATTACATGTATGGAGTTACACACTGGTGACCAGCACACTCCTCTACCAGTCACACTGGACAATCAAGCAGTCAGTATTCCAGGCTGGTCACTCAAGCAATCAGCACTCACCAATCTCAGTCAGCAATCCCCAATCACCAACTACTTGACTTGACCAGCAACACTTTAGCCAGCTCTATGACTGCTATGGTTCATCTTCACAGCTGCTATGGTCAACTTTTTTGGTTAGCTCTGCAGCTGATACCATGCCCACTATGATCTGCATTATCAGCACAATAATTACAAAACAATACACAAGTAGAGGGATACCCTTTGGCAGCCAACTGGCCCTATCCTGCACAACAGTCAACATATTCTCAATCTTTGCTCATCTCACATGATTTCTCCATAAGAAAGTTTTCAATTAAGTTGCCTAGTGTATCATTCAAAGAAAAAATTATCATCTAGTGTGCACAATGCCAAACAGAGAATGATTTGTGATTGGTGTGTTACAAAATATGTCAGACCTAGAAGTCACTCCTTGAGTGTAATGACTGATTTTCTTTTCTTTATAAGGAGAAACAAATCTCCATTTTTACTATTTACTATTTAGGGTTATTGTACTATTTACTATTTTACTATTTACTATTTAGGGCTATTAGACAGCCCTTCCAGCAGTAAATTTTCAAAGGGTTATTGAGCTACCCTTCCCATAACCCAGTTTTAAAATGGCTGTGCAGTACTGAGAGGTATGGTTACTGATATTAAAATTGGGGGAGGGGGGTGTTGGGGGGGGGGAATGAAACTAGTTTTAATGATTTAACACTTAATTGCAACTATAGCCAGATTCCCTCATCCTGTCACATGCAAAAGTAAAAGTCGAATAGAACTATATCTGAAAACTAATGCAATAAAGAATTTGATTAATTTAGAAACAAAATACAATAGTAGACAAATGTAACCTTAAAATAGTGTCCTGCCTTAAAGGCCTGTCATCTTATACAAATGTCACCAATCTACCACCAAATGTGGACAACATTACTATAATGAAAAGGAACTTTAAAAGACTTTTCACAGATTGATCAGCACAATTTGACCAAATTCTGCTATTCTGGGCTGTTTAACTTTGTACAGTTGATGCAAATTCACTATAAAAAAAATACATATAGTCACTGTTATTGCAAATAAAATAGCATTATATGACTTCTCAACAATTGTTACACACAGTTTTACCAAATTTTACAGAAAGAACCTTTGTATGAAGGTTTGTAAATACAGTCGGCTCTACTTATATGCATGGCCTCGGGACCGATGCTATGATATGCAATTAGGTGGCATATGCACTAAACCGGCGTTCATGTTATGACATGTATCTGGTGCAGCATGCATACTGATACCCATTATTTCTCCAAAACAAACCCCCATTTGGTCTAGTTCATTTCAATGTGATGCGATTTGCTCTGGTATCGTATGGAGGTCAGTTTCGCCAGTAGATCGAGGAGCAGATTTGTGGTCAGCGCTCCAGTCTTAATCTATCGAATTTAATGACCAGACTGGATCAGATTCTTAAAAAGGGTGATGCGAGTTTGTGTTAAAGCTAAAGAGTGTTAAAGCTGTCGACCATGCTTGGTTAATTATTATGGTTGTCTACTATAGTACCTCCTGGATATCAACAGAAAATCAGAGAGCTAATGCCATCTTAGTAATATTTATGGTTATATACTATAGTGCCTCCTGGTGACCAACGGAGATCTAATAGCTGTGATGTTGATATTAACAGACCTCTTTAATCATCCTTGACCGCCAATGTTCGGAATCGATTTATTTTCATTTTGAAAGGAACAATTTTGAACAATGCAGTTATCCGAAACAACTTAACACATGATAATGCATGTTCAGACTAGAAAAATGTATGCATTAATGCAAAATATGCATATAGACGATATGCAATTGTCCGACATTGATATCCAATGAAAACAATGGTAACAAATCGGGACCTGCACAAAGCTATGCAATAAAACGGAATATGCTTTTATACGATATGCACATATCTGGTGCCAACTGTACTTGTACAAATATTCCCAATCTGCCATTAAATATGGCTGCTATTTCTAATACATGTAATAGAAATACATTTTTCAGCTTCTTCTAATACACTGTCTGACAGCATTTGACCAAATTTAAAACACAAAAATACCAATCCTAGCTGGAAGTCCTATCACTTTTAAAACAAATGATGGTGCTTTGCTGCCATAATTATAAATAGAACATTTCCACATGTTTATCTCAAACAATTGATTAAGAGAATTTAACCAACTTTGACATCATATGACCTGGCATAGAAGTCTTCCTGCACTGCACAAATGCAGATGTACCATCAAATATTCATGAAGGTATAAAAGTTATAGAAATCATGAGACAGTTGTTTTTTAATGAAGATACATTGAACAGAATTGGAAGAAAATTCCCAAATGACCCCAAATTTCTTGCACTTTTAGCATTACCAGAAGGCACTTGTCAGACAGGTGAGTAATCTCAGGTCCAACTAAGACTCTTGCTTTCATTCAGTTTAAAAACTCACATTCATTTGATTACTTGCAATGTTTTCTCATCTGCAATGACTGTTGCATAATTTCAGACACTGTGGTTGCAATGTTTGTCAATCCCTGTGATTGTTTGTGTGGTATAATTTTTGTCTGAAGTGCATTAATTGGCAGCATGTCTTGTTTTCATTGTGAATCATCATCAAACATTACCCACAATTGAGTGGAAATATCATAGGGGGTGGGAATATCAAAGTGAGTGGGAATATCATAGTGGGTGGGAATATCATAGGGGGTGGGAATATCCCTATAGATTGAAGGTCCAGGTCACAGGGGGCAATAGTTGAAATTTTAAGTGGGTATACAATGGTTCAAGTTGTTAGTTCTGACAGCACTGTGTACTCATGCCATGAATGAGTTGATCAGAGACAAAGTGAACATATTTATAACAGGATACAAATAGGGCAACCAGTGTTACAGCAAAGGTCAAATGCACAGTGGTTTGTTTCTTTTGAGGCAGAGGTGGGGTCAAAAGTCAAGGTCAACTGATAAATTATTGAGAGTTTTATGAATGGGCCACATACTTACATATATGTTTATTATCAGTTCTGTCCCAATATTAGCAAAAGAATGGAGTGACTATAAAGGTCGGAATTCAAGGTCATATGATTGTTTAGTTAGATGAAACTATAGGGCCACACTAACATCATTACTAGCAAGACAATACACTTATGGATTTCACATTTTTATCGGGCCAGGCTATTAACACCTACTTAAGGGGACTTATAAAAATCCCTATTGATATGTATTGCTTAAAAGTACAGTTGAAACAGATGTTGGATACAGCATTTGCAAACTCAGATTGCAGAAATTGTATCTATGTGACCACACCAGAACTGATTATTATTTATTTTTGTTTGTTGTCTTTCTAAAGTATCCCATTTAATGCTGGCCTTTAACATGATGTACACTAATGAAGTGGTTTTATTGCAACACATTAGATGGGTTTAGACAAAATATGACTGCTAAAAATAACTTGCCTTGAGATTGCTTGAACATTTGGAAGGGATCAAAGATAAAAAAAAATGACAGTTTGAAAACAAATTTTCTGTAAGAGCCAGATAAGATGAGTTATTTATGTCTGGAGAATCAGCTTTCACCAAGGAACACAAGTTTAATATTATGATGTTTTTCTTCCTGTCACTGTTAATTTAGATTTCCTTCCATCCTTTATCACGACTACTGGGACCACTTTCACTGGTCTGTTCCCCGAACTTCCTCTCCAGATTTCCCTCTTTCCTTCTCTTCCTTCTGTCTCTAACGGAGACACTGGGACCACTCACTAGTCTGTCCCTCGAAGCTTCCTGTGAAAATCACAAGGCGTTAACATAGGGTTTATCACATCTCACCTCACACTAAAACATCAATTAACCATCAGATAAGGCTATTACCTTTTAGGACACGCATACATACACATCGAAATTCCCACACACTCTTACAGGGAAACAATGGCGTAATAGCACGATATCATACATATATCCATACATCATATCACATAAGTATATCTAATATATATATTTAATCTCATTGTACTTACAATATTACGACAGCCAGACGTATGTCTGTACACTACACTTCCACAAGCGTACACAAATATTCAAATGTTCATATTATTAATGTCTCACAGTGAAATCATTTCAAAGATACCATTCAATTTCTATAATTACATGGATAATGTGCTATGGTACTATAAAATAACCACATAGCGAATTATAATAGTATTAATTCTTACGACGGCTAGCAAGCAATACGATTCTTTACAAATAGAAACCCATTCTTCAAAATGTACAAACATATCAACATCACAAAATAATTACTCCTACTACGACTTTAGTAATAATACGTATATACCCGATCTATAATTAAATGCAGTCGCAGACAGCAAAGATCGAACAAATAGCTCACTGACCTTTTTAGAAGCTACACTTAGAATTCTGTTCCTAAGGTTTTTCCCGCCAATTAACGTATGGCTGCCGGAGTTCCAATTCACGGTGCATTCTGTAACGACTATGGCAACTAACGCTCGATGGCCGGGTTAAAGATATATATTTTAGAATAAATCAGGGTCCCACCCCTATCTCGATTCTGATTGGGTAGCGCTGGGACCCTATCCACTCGACTTATTCAATCTGGCGGTCCGTCAGCGTATCCAGAAGACAAGGCAGGCCCACTCCTTCTGGCAGCTTCTTTGATGTACAAAACATCCTTCCAGCTCAAGGTGCTAATTACACTTCTGACGGGCCTTGGTCAGCTTCCTCTCTTAACTATGGCCAACTTACGTAAGGGATGGTGTTAGCCTGCGGTCATGTGTAACAATAAACAGTGGCTTGTCCGACTTACTTGATAACACATGGTTCTAATTTAATTTTTGGGTCAGACAATGCCACATAGATTTTGATTAATTACTAACCATGTTGGTTTCTCTTTCCCCCCGAGAGGGAATATGTAAATAAATACTCTTAATTCTGCAAAATACCAGACATAAGAAAGACATGAATGCTCAACAGTGAGCATTTTGAGCAGTGCAAGTCATCTTCAGACATGTTGAGTCTTTGATCAAGCAAAGTCTTCTCGAGGTATACGGATTTGTACGGCTTAAATCAACCATAGTTCTAGGTGTTTTATAGCTGTAAGAACATCAGATGGGCAAAAAAGTAAATATATACTACAAAATTAGTTCCAAAATTAGGTACAAAACAGACTCATTGGTGATATAAAATATATTGATTACTGTGAAATTATAAATATATAGGTTGATTGCCTGAAACTACAATAGTGAGTGAATGGTAATGCATATGAGTGATTGTATCATGGGTGAACAGTGTACCAGGGTTAGATTATTTATGTATGAGTGATTGTATCATGGGTGAACAGTGTACCAGGGTTAGATTATTTATGTATGAGTGATTGTATCATGGGTGAACAGTATACCAGGGTTAGATTATTTATGTATGAGTGATTGTATCATGGGTGTACAGTATACCAGGGTTAGATTATTTATGTTAGTTCAGTCACCAATAGCTTGTAAAAATATTAGGGGACATGTAATTTTGTATCTAACATCATGCAGTCATTTGCAATAGTGACAAAAAGATTGAAAAACAAGAGAAGAAAGGAAACTGCAGATGGAAGAATGAAACAAAACACTGCAGACAGAAGAATGAAACAAAACACTGCAGACTGAAGAATGAAACAAAACACTGCAGACAGAAGAATGAAACAAAAGACAAGTCAATGTAAAGATAATAACATTCATAATGAAATTATTATTTGTATTGGAGAATATAACCAGCTATGTTAATGGATATTGACATCTGGCATTTGTGTAGAAACATTATGATCAAGTGTTTTAATGGTCAGGACTGGATTCTGTGAGATCCGATTGTTTGCTGTATGGCTAACCTGACATGTTGCCAGGGATGCACAGCACTTTCTGATTTAATTCCTATAATATACAGATGGAAACAAAATCTTATTGAAAATTTGGTAGCTCTTAATTCCACAATATTCTGGATTAAACAGATATATCACAGTATTAGGTTACCTCCCCTAGGTGAATGGTCAGATTTGTACTAGCCATGAATTCTAGATAATAATAATAATAATAATAATAATAACAATAATAATAATAATAGCGGTAGTCCGCTAGCCCGAAGCTAGTTGATTTCCTGTCGGACTAGTAACTATCATAATGTTATTAGTCCGAGGGGATAGTAAGTTTTGTTTATCAACAGTCAGCGTTTGTTTACTCAATACCTTAATAAAGACGTGACTTCAGCATATATTCGGTAGAATGAGCGCAGTGACCATTGTAAACACAGTCATAAAATATTAGCATGAGAAGATGAAGTCAAGTTCTGCCTCAGAAATGTGTTTCTATTACAAGAAGCCATCTGATTTTGTGCATTTCGCTTAACAGTGTCAATCATGGTCCCATCATGAACAAACAACGGAAGTTTGGTAATTTATATCCTAATGAATCTGACAGCGAATTAAATGAAAAATAACCTGGTTTCACACTTTATTCACGCGACCACATTAACAAACTACAAAACTACAACACATGGTATCAACTATTCAAAGAAATTAGTATGCATGCTCGCTTGTTTGTTTCCTTTTTTTTTTTTTTAACTTGCTAGCCAAACTCGCTAACAGTCACATGTCAAGACTTTATTAGGGAGAGGTCATTTACTTGAGAGAGGGGGGCAATGGCACGTGTTTTGAAATGCGTGTCTTGTTCGGACTTTGTTATATAAAGAACACTGACATTCTTTTTCTTACTTTAAATAATTAGCTACTGTAACATCTCGTATTTCAAAAAGAGGCACAACTCCTGCTATATAAGACAGGCAAAATGTGGCGTTTTAAATGAGGTGTTCAGCCTCCGGAAAAAGCAAAAGTTGAATGAAAATGAAATAAAAGAGAGGGATAATTCTTATGATAGGGAAAAGCATAATCGGATGTTTCAGAAGACATGGACAAAAGACAGGGAATGGCTGAATTATGTTGAGAACAAGAACGTTATGCAGTGTAACTGGTGTATGGAATTCGCAAAAACAAACAGAAAACAACCAGTTTTGTTGCGAGTTGTTCAAACTTTAAAATTGAATCAGAGATGAAAATGGTGAAGAACGACTGGAGATCTTGTTTGAAACCTTGGGTTCTGTCTGACCTACTCTTTATAATCTTCCATACAAATGACATTCCAACATATGATCCGTCACCAGCAGCAATACGTTTATGGAGAGAGACGGGTAAGAAGACCAGAACAAACCCAATATGGACCCAAGAGTGTAGGTGGAGGACGAAAAATGACATTTGGATCCCTTTCTGGAATTGGATCCAGATTATATTGAGAAACAAGAAATGTTAATTGACTGATTGATGATTTGAAGTAGGATTTATACTTCTGTACCTCTGCATGTCATATGATAATGAAGTCATGATGATAATGCTATTTATGAAAGAAAATTCTTGTTAATCTCAATACAAGTGTGTGACATAGTTTTGTGGACAGGACTAGTAAATGATAGGCAGGACTAGTAAATTTCTCAACACACTAGTCCTTCTGGCTACCAAGAAATTTGTGTTAAATTCAAGCCCTATTATTATTATTATTATTATTATTATTATTATTATTATTATTATTATTATAATAATGAGGTATTATTATTATAATAATAATAATGAGGACGTTGTATAGCACCTAATCTTTAGAAGCTTTAAGCACTTTACAACATATATAATGCTATGACTATAGATGTTTAAAAAAAACATGTCATTAGAAAACATATTTTAAAAAATGCTGAAAATATTTAGGGTAGGAAACTTTATTAGGTCTTTGAGTTTGTTCTTGCAGTTGAAAAAGGTGACTAAGTTTTAAGAGCACTCTTGAAAGGAGTATGCAGATCTTTGGTGCATTGAACTGTTATTGATGGATGCAGATCTTTACTAGTAACTGTGTTGACAGGAAAATAATGATCTAGGATTAAAAATACACCGCGATAAATGTCCTAACCGGTTACTATTTTTGGAGGATATTTTTAAATCTAGGCTCATTTTAAAGATAAAACATCTGGTTCCTGCGTGGGATGGAAAAGTATGTAACCAGAATTTACCTTAAAATTGTAGTGGTTATATTTTTTTGTGGACACCTAAAATGACCAGTTGTTTTTAAACCTGCACTCTTCTCCTGGGCTGGTAAAGTATAATATGGTGGGTGTTAATTCCTTTGTGTGCACGCATTTGGTGTCTTTTCGTTTTTTGTACACTTACATTTGACGCCCCTTAATTGTAAATGAACTGCTCCAGTGACCTAGTGGTCAGAGCATATTTATGCCTCAGATGTGGGAGGTCATGGGGTTTGAACAACAGCTGAGTCATACCAAGTACTTTATACAGATTTAACTAGCATCCTGCCTCCCTTGATGCTCAGCATTGACAGATTAGTGTTTGGAATGGTTGACCTCATGATGAATAATGTGAGTGGGTGGGACATGGTGCTACATATGTGAGGTCATGGGTTTGATTCCTGGCTGAGTCATACCAAAGACTTATAAAAAATTGGTACTAACAGCTGGCACTCAGCATTAAGTGATTTGTGTTAGGACATGTTGGCCTGTTGTCAGGATAATGTGACTGTGTGGGACATCATGCTACATGTCTACAGCACGATGTCCCAGTACTAGACATCACTATAAACTGCCACACTGCAGACATCATAGCGATATGACTGAAAAATTGTTAAAGTTACATTAAACATCAGACTGAATGTAAATAGAGTAATTACCCATCATGATATTCCTGATGTTTTGTTTCACATGCAATGTTCCCTCTAAGCTGTGCACGTGTGTGCGCACGCAGCTGCTCAGGCATCCCCGCACAGCTGAATTGTCAATTTTTGCTCAATCCAACATTAAATTTTATTTGTCTCCATAATGCTTGCAGTGAGCACTACGCGCACACCTACCATTCGCTTAGAGGGAACGTTGATCACATGACGAGTGGTAATTGACAAGGACCTTGCTGTATGCTTTTAATAGACTGCTGCACTTTTAAAAAATTAGAATTTGCCTTTTGAGCATGTAGATTTAATTTGAGTGATATGGTATCTAGTTTTGATGATATTAAACTGGGTCATCTTAAAAACTATGTCATTATCAAGAAATGGGAGAAATATGGTATCTAGTTTTAATGATATTAAACTGGGTCATCTTTATGTCATTGTCAAAAAATGGGAGAAATATGGTATCTAGTTTTGATGATATTAAACTGGATCATCTTAAAAACTATATCATTGCCAAGAAATGGGAGAAATATGGTATCTAGTTTTGATGATATTAAACTGGGTCATCTTTATGTCATTGCCAAGAAATGGGAGAAATATGGTATCTAGTTTTGATGATATTAAACTGGGTCATCTTTATGTCATTGCCAAGAAATGGGAGAAATATGGTATCTAGTTTTGATGATATTAAACTGGGTCATCTTTATGTCATTGCCAAGAAATGGGAGAAATATGGTATCTAGTTTTGATGATATTAAACTGGGTCATCTTTATGTCATTGCCAAGAAATGGGAGAAATATGGTATCTAGTTTTGATGATATTAAACTGGGTCATCTTTATGTCATTGCCAAGAAATGGGAGAAATATGGTATCTAGTTTTGATGATATTAAACTGGGTCATCTTTATGTCATTGCCAAGAAATGGGAGAAATATGGTATCTAGTTTTGATGATATTAAACTGGGTCATCTTTATGTCATTTCCAAGAAATGGGAGAAATATGGTATCTAGTTTTGATGATATTAAACTGGGTCATCTTTATGTCATTGCCAAGAAATGGGAGAAATATGGTATCTAGTTTTGATGATATTAAACTGGGTCATCTTTATGTCATTGCCAAGAAATGGGAGAAATATGGTATCTAGTTTTGATGATATTAAACTGGGTCATCTTTATGTCATTGCCAAGAAATGGGAGAAATATGGTATCTAGTTTTGATAATATTAAACTGGGTCATCTTTGAAACTGTTATTGTCAAGAAATGGGAGAAACTATCATGTGGCCACAAGATGTTTTGAGATAGTTAGGTTGTTGTCACCAGATAGTACCTCATGGCCATGCATATTGATTTTAATGATGTCCCTTTTATACTTCCACATGCAATTAAACTTCTGAGTAGAGTGTTGTTATTGGTCGCCTGAGATTGAACATTTCTTCCTTTGTTATGTTTTGTGGTAATAATATTCTCATGCCAGAACATGTCTGGATGCTTTTGAGGTACAGAAAAACTTTTGAGAATTTTTTTTATTTATTTTTTAGAACTCATGTTTAGACATGAAGCATTCAATGGTCATTTGCAGTTTACTACTAATTAGACTTTACTAAGTGTGCTTTTCCATGCCAGACAAGATACAGTGTATTAGAAAACATGATTAGCTGGCTTCTCTTAGCCATTCACAAAAAAACAAAATCTTTCCTTAATGCACTACTTCAAAGATGCAGTTGGATAATTGCCTGATAGGTAATGATATGTTAAGATGCCAAATGCTGCAGATGTTTTGTTTTGTTTTATTGACTTGGATACCTGAAGGAAGAATTAATGTAATTGGTCTCAGTATTAGGTTACCTCCCCTAAATGTACCAATCATAAAATCTGTACAACTGAGCAAAATTTATTGTGATTCAGTACATCTATTTTTAGTGTGATTATTTCAGTTGGTTTGGAGTTTCCCACTAGGTTTTGTATTTGGTTTGTTGATGGTTTGATGTGTCCCACTAGGTTTTTGATGTAGTTTGTTGGAGGTTGTAAGTGTTCCAGTAGATTTTTATGTACATGTAGTTTGTTGATGGCTTGATGTGACCCACTAGATTCTTCATGTTGTTTGTTGATGGTTTGATGTGTCCCAATAGGTTGTTGATGTAGTTTGTTGATGGCTTCATGTGTCCCACTTGGTTTGTGATGCAGTTTGTTGATAACTTGAAGTGTCCCAGTAAGTTGTTGATGTAGTTTGTTAAATAGCTTCATATGTCCCACTAGGATTTTGATGTTTTGAAGTGTCCCACTAGGTTTTTGATGTAGTTTGGTAATGGCTTGAAGCGTCCCATTATGTTTTTGATCTAGTTTGTTGAAGGCTTCATGTATCCCACTAAGTTTTTTGATGTAGTTTGTTGATGGGTTGATGTGTCCCACTAGTTTTCTGATGTAGTTTGTTGATGGCTTCATGTGTCCCACTAGGATTTTGATGTAGTTTGTTGATGGTTTGAAGTGTCCCACTTGGTTTGTGATGCAGTTTGTTGATGGCTTGAAGTGTCCCAGTCAGTTTATTTGATGTAGTTTGTTGATGGATTGATATGTCCCACTAGGATTTTGATGTTTTGAAGTGTCCCACTAGGTTTTTGATGTAGTTTGTTGCTGGCTTGGAGTGTTCCACTAGGTTTTTCATGCAGTTTGTTAATGGCTTGAAGTGTCCCATTATGTTTTTGATGTAGTTTGTTGATGGCTTCATGTGTCCCACCATGTTTTTGATGTAGTTTGTTGATGGGTTGATGTGTCCCACTTGGTGTTTGATTAATTGTTGAGCATGCCATGCATCTTCATGAAGTGATAAGGGTGGCCACATGTGTATATTTTTCCAAGAAAACTGTGTTTTATTCCATGTTGTAGCTTTGTTTCTGATTATGCAATTTTGTTGAAATTTAGATTTTGAGTTTGCTGCAAATTGTAGATTTTTTACAGATGAGGTGAACTTTTTCAACTGAATTCCATTTTGGGCACAGCTACTAACTATTTAGGTTTATTGAATATATGGTATTACCCTGTATCTGCTGTGCATCATTTGTCTTCAGTCACCTCTCATCCATCATCTGTCCTTCAACAATTGAGCTTTCACACTCGATTCTATATTTCTAAAATAATTTCAGACTTGGAATGTATGTTGATATCATCTAAATTTTGGACAAGTTGAAGATGGGCACAATGATGAGTTAATTTTAACTTTCTGACTAACTTTGTTATCACACTGAATGTGTACTGGACAAGTACAGTTATAAGCAAGATCCATACATATCAAATGATTAATATAATGGACAAGTACAATTATGAGCAAGATCCATACATATTAAATGATCAAAACAATGGATGAGTGCAGATATGAGCAAGATCATACTAAATGATTAAAAAAATGGATGAGTACAATTATGAGCAAGATCCATACATATTAATGGAGTGATTCTGAATTTGACTGGCAGAGCTTGCCAGAACTTTAATGTCTCTATTTCTGAATATTTTTTATCTAATTGATTAATAGGCTTATATCATCAAGATATTTCATTATGATATTTAAGATTCACAAATATAAATAAGATGATCTTGCATAGGTAGACAAATAATTGCCTTCTGAGTAATGTGTTTTTAGAGAAAAAATTCTGGCTCTCAATTACCATAAGAAAATTTAATTGGTTTTCAAGCAACAAAATCCTTTAATTATGCATGATATTAGATTTTTTTTATTGAGGTACATGTACAAGAAAAATATTCCTGATAAAAAGAATTCCCAGCCTATAACCCATCCACCCCCACCCACCCGCCCGCAAGAAAATTAATGGTGGTACCTTATTACACTTGACAATTAGTTCTCCATCAGGACTCTGACATTTTCACTAATAGCCACTTAAATGTCATGTGAGACAAATGGTTTTAAGTTTTAATTTGTTCAGCAGCAGATTTCTTTTTCCATCAGTTTTGCATAATATTAAAGACCTATGTAACTAGTTATTTGGGAAAAACCATTAAAAAATATTTTCCTGCTTGCTTTTGAAAATACATTAATTAAATGACCATTAATATTAAAATATTTGATGTCGTGTTCATGACAGATGTAAAATCCATATTTCTTTTTGTATGCCACCTAGACTCATCTATTTAGGTGTTGTCACATTGAGGTGTTGTCATATTTAGGTGTTGTCACATTAAGGTGTTGTCACTCATAAATACATTGAGTTACTTTTATGTAAATTACTGTTTGTTTTAACCATCACTAATACAAGGTGTCTAGAAGTTTTTGGAAATTGTTTAAAAATGAGGTTACGTAATAAAAACAAACTGCCTGAATAATTTGTTTGGAGTTGGGGGTGGGAAAGAACTCGTTTGATATGGCATTTAAATGTATCTTCACCTGAAGGTTATTATCAAATTAATTAATGAATTGGAACAAACAGGTATATATTCTGGCACATTTTCATGTTGGTGCACATTCTTGAACAGTTCCCTCAAATATGCTAATGCCACTGCAGATTATTTGATACTTTTAAATAGAACAGCGTTTTTAAATAATTTGCTATTGATTATCAAAGTAACATGTCTCTTTGTTCTTACAATATGCTTACCAGTACTTTCCTCTTAAAACATGTACAAGACAGGCTACCAGTTTAATTTTTCATGTACTGTACATAAATGTACATGGCAGGCTACCACTTTAATTTTTCATGTACTGTACATACATGTACAAGTCGGGTTACCACTTTAATTTTTCATGTGCTGTACATAAATGTACAAGGCAGGCTAGCACTTTAACTATTCATGTACTGAACATAAATGTACAAGACAGGCTAGCACTTTAACTATTCATGTACTGAACATAAATGTACAAGACAGGCTACCAGTTTAATTTTTCATGTACTGTACATAAATGTACAAGACAGGCTACCATGTTAATTTCATAGTCTGTATGTAAATAGAAGCTGCCTCATTCATATGTATTGGCAGGGAGTGATGATCAATTTCTCCATGCCTTGTGGCATGGTGTCCATTCTCTGTTTCTAAATATGGGTTATATTACCAATAATAGTAGTAAACTTTATGCTCTTACTAAAGTTAGTAAAATAGTGTAGAGTCAATGGTCTTTCATGTCAGTTTTAGATTTCAAGGGAGCCAACTCACTTTGATGTCAATGATTAGACTAAATAGTAGTTTTATACAATGAATAAATATTCTTCTCCTTTTTGTTATACATATAAACAATAGTATGTTTTAAAAATGAAATCATCATTATAATCCCTCAAGCTGAGCTGATATATATATATATATATATATATATATATATATATATATATATATTATCATTCAGATAAGACTACATTTTTACAAATATTGAAATACAGAATTGGTATGTTTATCCATTATGTTTGACTGTTTTACAAAATTAATTAACAATGTGAAATGTAAACAATGCAGTGCTGAATTAATTAGAATTTAACAAGGTCATATACAGGACTTATTCAGGCCTTTTTCAACATAGTACCAGTTAAAATCAATGTCACATGGAAACCTACAGGCACCAAAACCAAGAACAGAGCACTTTTAAAAAAAGCCTACAATACTCTAGTATAGTTCTCTGGAACAAGCTTAAACTACATGTAAAATCTGCTGAAAATATTAAAGTATTTAAGAAGAGATATCATGAGCATGTATGTGTTTCTAACAGATAATGGAATTTAGTATTTTAATAGTGAACACATTGAAATGAACAACAATTACTGTTATCTTTCATATAATGCACATTATTATACTCTTCTTCAGAGAGCCTCAAGGGAGACTAGTTTTTGACTAAATGAGTAACCCTCTGCAAATAAAGTATTGTTATTATTATTAAACAATGGATTACTAAATTAATGAGAAATTAACAAGGTGAAATGAAAACTATGGACTGCTGAATTAGAAATTAACAAGATGAAATGAAAACTATGGACTGCTGAATTAGAAATTAACAAGATGAAATGAAAACTATGGACTGCTGAATTAGAAGTTAACAAGGTGAAATGAAAACTATGGACTGCTGAATTAGAAATTAACAAGATGAAATGAAAACTATGGACTGCTGAATTAGAAATTAACAAGGTGAAATGAAAACTATGGACTGCTGAATTAGAAATTAACAAGGTGAAATGAAAACTATGCAGTGGTGAATTAAATAGTTTACAAAAGAGCAGTTTGGGGATTGCCAAATCACATCAAATTCAAACTCATGACACACAAGGTAGTCACAATGACAAAATTCAATCTCATGACTCACAAGGTAGTCACAATGACAAAATTCAATCTCATGACTCACAAGGTAGTCACAAGGACAAAATTAAATCTCATGGCTTACAAGGTAGTCACAATGACAAAATTCAATCTCATGACTCACAAGGTAGTCACAATGACAAAAGTCAATCTCATGACTCACAAGGAGGACACAATGACAAAAGTCAATCTCATGACTCACAAGGTGGACACAATGACAATATTCAATCTCATGACTCACAAGGTAGTCACAATGACAAAAGTCAATCTCATGACTCACAAGGTGGACACAATGACAATATTCAATCTCATGGCGTACAAGGTAGTCACAATGACAAAATTTAATCTCATGACTCACAAGGTAGTCACAATGATAATATTCAATTGCATGACTCACAAGGTAGTCACAATGACAATATTCAATCGTATGACTCACAAGGTAGTCATAATGACAAAATTCAATCTTATGACACACAAGGTAGTCACAATGACAAATTCAATCATGGCTCACAAGGTAGTCACAAAGACAAAATTCAATCTCATGGCACACAAGGTTGTCACAATGACAAAATTCATATCATGACTCACAAGGTAGTCACAATAACAAAATTCTGTGTAGTTGCATTGCTATGAGTATCTTCATTTTTATTCATTATGAGCTTAAAAAGATAGCACACAATAAAACAAAATTAATGAACAAGATCTCTGACAATAATTTTGAACTGTTGTTGGTCATTCAGTCATTATCAGGGCAGTTGTTGTCAGTCCCACAAACCAGTACATGTATTTATCTCTCCAGTCCAGATTATCTTTTCTCAGCCATGCAAGCTGTTTTGCTACTTTACCAGTCCGGTTGCCTCACTCAAGTTACCTCAGTCAAAGTGATGCACTAGGAACTACTTCTAAAAGGAATAAACCCTTGTTGTCTTCTGTTGTACCTGATGGAGTCATTATAAAATCAAACAACAACAATGACAAATATAAAACCAAAAAAAATTCACCCCATTAGCAACCTAAGGTCTGTCCAACTTTGATAATACACTATACAAAACATTTGATAATACACTGTACAAAACATTTGATAATACACTATACAAAACATTTGATAATACACTATACAAAACATTTGATAATACACTATACAAAACATTTGATAATACACTATACAAAGCATTTGATAATACACTATACAAAACATTTGATAATACACTATACAAAACATTTGATAATACACTATACAAAGCATTTGATAATAGACTATACAAAACATTTGATAATACACTATACAAAACATTTGATAATACACTATACTATACAAAACATTTGATAATACACTATACAAAACATTTGATAATACACTTTACTATACAAAACATTTGATAATACACTATACAAAACATTTGATAATACACTATACTATACAAAACATTTGATAATACACTATACAAAACATTTGATAATACACTATACTATACAAAACATTTGATAATACACTATACAAAACATTTGATAATACACTATACAAAGCATCTGATAATACACTATACAAAACATTTTGATAATACATTATACAAAACATTTTGATAATACACTATACAAAACATTTGATAATACACTATACAAAACATTTGATAATACACTATACAAAACATTTTGATAATACACTATACAAAACATTTGATAATACACTATACAAAGCATTTGATAATACACTATACAAAACATTTTGCTAATACACTATACAAAACATTTGATAATACACTATACAAAACATTTGATAATACACTATACAAAACATTTGATAATACACTATACAAAACATTTGATAATACACTATACAAAGCATTTTGAGACAGACACACACACATGCAAGTCGAGCTATTTGGTTTTTTGCTAGAAACTGTAGATAATTCATCATGGTAACTTTGATTTTATTTTTAACTCATTCAAGTCATTATCATTAAATGTAAATAAAAGTAAGTAATTAGTTTTAAATACTTTGTGTGAAATGACTTCAGTAGTTTTAACTACATTTTATGACACTGACCTGAAAATCTGAGCTACAGATAGAATAAAATCTGTAATGCTGTGTAGAATAAACTATAACATAAACACTAATCCATGCACACAGACTGCAGATCACAGACTACACACATCACAGACACAGACTACACACATCACAGACTGCAGATCACAGACTCTACATTACAGACTGCACACATCACATACTCTACACATCACAGACTTCATCACAGACTCCACACATCAAAGACTGCATACATCACAGACTGCATACATCACAGACTCTACACATCACAGACCGCACACATCACAGACTCCACACATCACAAACTCTACACATCATAGACTCTAAACATCACAGACTCCACACATCACAGACCCCACACATCACAGACTCTACACATCACAGACTCCACACATCACAGACTCCACACATCACAGACCACACATCATAGACTCTATACATCACAGACTCCACACATCGCAGACTCTACACATCACAGACTCCACACATCACAGACTCCACAAATCACAGACTCTACACATCAGAGACTACACACATCACAGACCACACATCACAAACTACACACATAACAGACTCCACACATCACAGATTACACACATCACAGACTCCACACATCACAGACTCCACACATCACAGACTCCACACATCACAGACTCTACACATCATCACAGACTCCACACATCACAGACTCCACACATCACAGACCACACATCACAGACTCCACACATCACAGACTCCACACATCACAGACTCTACACATCACAGACTCCACACATCACAGACTCCACACATCACAGACTACACACATCACAGACTCTACACATCACAGACTCCACACATCACAGACTACACACATCACAGACTCTACACATCACAGACTACACACATCAAAGACTCCACACATCACAGACTCCACACATCACAGACTCCACACATTACAGACTCTACACATCACAGATGTCACACATCACAGACTCCACACATCACAGACACCACACATCACAGACCACACATCACAGACTCTACACATCAGAGACTACACACATCACAGACTCTACACATCACAGACTATACACATCACAGACTCTATATATCACAGACTCTACACATCACTGACTCCACACATCACTGACTCCACACATCACAGATTCCACACATCACAGACTATACACATCACAGACCACACATCACAGACTCCACACATCACAGATTCCACACATCACAGACTCTACACATCACAGACTGCACACATCAAGACTCCACAGACTCCACACATCACAGACTCCACACATTACAGACCACACATCACAGACTCCACACATCACAGACTCCACTCATTACAGACCACACATCACAGACTCTACACATCACAGACTCCAAAACAGACTCCACACATCACAGACTCCACAGACTCCACACATCACAGACTCCACTCTATACAGACCACACATCACAGACTCTACACATCACAGACTCCACACATCACAGACTCCACAAATCACAGACTCTACACATCAGAGACTACACACATCACAGACCACACATCACAAACTACACACATAACAGACTCCACACATCACAGATTACACACATCACAGACTCCACACATCACAGACTCCACACATCACAGACTCCACACATCACAGACTCTACACATCATCACAGACTCCACACATCACAGACTCCACACATCACAGACCACACATCACAGACTCCACACATCACAGACTCCACACATCACAGACTCTACACATCACAGACTCCACACATCACAGACTCCACACATCACAGACTACACACATCACAGACTCTACACATCACAGACTCCACACATCACAGACTACACACATCACAGACTCTACACATCACAGACTACACACATCAAAGACTCCACACATCACAGACTCCACACATCACAGACTCCACACATTACAGACTCTACACATCACAGATGTCACACATCACAGACTCCACACATCACAGACACCACACATCACAGACCACACATCACAGACTCTACACATCAGAGACTACACACATCACAGACTCTACACATCACAGACTATACACATCACAGACTCTATATATCACAGACTCTACACATCACTGACTCCACACATCACTGACTCCACACATCACAGATTCCACACATCACAGACTATACACATCACAGACCACAGACTCCACACATCACAGATTCCACACATCACAGACTCTACACATCACAGACTGCACACATCAAGACTCCACAGACTCCACACATCACAGACTCCACACATTACAGACCACACATCACAGACTCCACACATCACAGACTCCACTCATTACAGACCACACATCACAGACTCTACACATCACAGACTCCAAAACAGACTCCACACATCACAGACTCCACAGACTCCACACATCACAGACTCCACTCTATACAGACCACACATCACAGACTCTACACATCACAGACTCCACACATCACAGACTCTACACATCACAGTCTCCACACATCACAGACTCCACAGACTCCCCACATCACAGACTCCACACATCACAGACTCTACACATCACAGACTCCACACATCACAGACTCCACAGGCTCCACACATCACAGACCACACATCACAGACTCCATACATTACAAACTCTACACATCACAGAGTCCACACATCACAGGCTCCACACATCATAAACTTTACACATCACAGACTCCACACATTACAGACTCTACACATCACAGACTACACACATCACAGACTCCACACATCACAGACTCTACACATCACAGATTCCACACATCAGAGACTCCACACACAGACTCCACACATCACAGACCACACATCACAGATGCCACACATGACAGACTACACACATCACAGACTCTACACATCACAAACTACACACATCACAGACTACACACATCACAGACTCTGCACATCACTGGCTACAAAATGAAAACTGCATTCCCTCAAGAAATAGCCCAGTTGAATCAAATATTGTTAACATTTGAAATAGCCCAGTTGAATCAAAGATTGTAAACATTTGAAATAGCCCAGTTGAATCAAATATTGTACACATTTGATAATTCCATCATTTACCAATCAGAGTATGGTTGCACAAGTAACAGCAGCATATTTTCAAGACAGAATAAAATATTAATTTCCAAGAATATCATGAATTAGAAATCTTCTCCATCACTACACAGTAAGAACTGTTTCCACTGTTAATAGGTACCCTTTGCCTACCACAGAATGTTTTCCAAATTAGATGAAAGTTAAAAGTTAGTTATTGTCATATGACATCCATGAAATAAATGTGATAATACAATACTAATATCAAATAATTATATGTTTCTATTTTATCATGCATAGAACTTGTGTATTACGGTTGACAGGTTGCACCATTAACCTCATTAACATGTTGTATTTGAAAAACAATAGCATGTGGATCTAAAAGCTCACAGTACAATACTTACGACACATAACAAATAGAACTTGTGTAGTTAGGGTTGACAGGTTGCACCATTAACCTCATGAACATGTTGTATTTGAAAAACAATAGCATGTGGCTCTAAAAGCTCATTGTACAATACTTACGACACATAACAAATAGAACTTTTGTTTCTTAATGTTTGCTTTGTTTCTAAGAGTGGCAGATATTGCTAGTTTCTACTTAGATAAATGTTTTGATATTCATAAAAGAGTACAAAACCTCATGACCTTTATAAAGAGTACAAAGCCTCATGACCTTTATAAAGAGTACAAAACCTCATGACCTTTATAAAGAGTACAGAACCTCATGACCTTTATAAAGAGTACAAAACCTCATGACCTTTATAAAGAGTACAAAACCTCATGACCTTTGTAAAGAGTGAGAAACTGTAACAGTTCCTGATGAATGCTGTGTTTTGAATCTGCTAACTAAATTACAGAAGTGCAGGTGTTTTTATTTTAATTGGAAAAAAATTGGGTGAGAAAAATAATCTATGTTGGTGTTTGTACCAAGAGATTGGAAATCCCAGTTATGGAGTCACATTATTTGTTGAGGCCCTGAGTGGCCGAGTTGTCTAAAGCGCTCTCTGTTATGAATCACTGCCATCTCACTTCTGCCTGTGTGGGTTTGATCTCAGATTCAGCCAATGTGGGTATGTGAGAAAGTTTGCCAATAGTTTCTGGTAGGTTGGTGGTTCTTTCCTGGGTTTTCCTGGGTTCTTCCTCCACCACTAATACTGGCCGCCATGTATAATATATCTTGTGCTGAAAAATGGCATTAAATCCTACAACAACAACAACAGCAACATTATTTGTCTACCCACTTGCTAATTAGTCTCATGGGGAAACAAATAGTGTAGCTCCTTGATTGGAATTTCCTTGTCTTGGTGCCAACCCCAATATAGATTGTTGAACTCCAATATAGTCCCACATTTGTCATTGATGTTTTGATGTCATTACATGGCTATGGAATAACCAATCTGCTTAAAATATAACAATAGCCTACTATGCATTTCGTTAGTTGCATAAAAGTCAATAATACTGAATTTAGCTGCATACTATTAAGTTATGCAGTGTGCCAGTTGACAGTATTCTGAATACAGTCATGTAAGCTGTAACGTATCTGAGTTTACTATTACAATGATTATACTGCCTGATTTTGCTGTGAGTTCATACAGAGCCAAATTATCAGCATTTACTTGAATTTGTGCAAGGATTCATTTGCTTTTTCTTTCCTATGTGTTTTTGAAAATGACGAGGTAACTATTTTTTGGCAGTCTCTCTTTACCCATCAAACTGTTGTCAGCTCCCTAACTTTGCTGAACTAATTCCATTTATATCAGGACCTTGCATAGGTTACATTCTATTGAAAATAGAAGCCACAAGACCACTAATGCCATCTATACTTTACTTACAGCAGGCCCGCACCTAGGTAATTCTGGGCCCCAGGCAGCTGACAGAGTTTGGGCCCCTTTCGTGTTTCAAATATGTGCGTATATGTGCCTATCTAGCTCGGGCCCCTGAAAAGTGCTATGGTTGCCTCCCCCCCCCCCTCCCAGTGCGGGCCTGCTTACAGGATGATGTCTATACCAATATATAGACTTTCAGGTTTTGGATATGTCTTTCTTATGCCTTGGCAATAAATCACAATATCCAATGTTTGACATTTTATTGTATGTCAACACCTCAGTCACACTGAGCATGTATTAGTATTATGTAATCCAATCAGTATAGCCATATTCCAAGCTGTCAGCATTTTCCTTAGTTAAAAATGCTGCAGACTGTACAAAATTTGTTGGTGCAAATCTATGTCTGCCCCTCAAGTAAAGTTTTGCATTTAAAGTTATATTAGAGGTGCATGTTGTTGAACTTTTGTTATTCATGAACATGTTTCTAGTTAATATATTGATTGTACCAAATGATACATTGGTTTTTTTTTCAAGATCCCCCTGCCAGTATACAGGCCACAGTTTCAAGATTCCCCTGCCAGTATACAGACCACAGTTTCATGATCCCCCTGCCAGTATACAGACCACAGTTTCATGATCCCCCTGCCAGTATACAGGCCAAAGTCTAGAAAAGAAATAGGAATTAGATAATTGAGTAGCCTTGGATTTTATGTGAATCAAGAACATCATTTGTGGACCAAAGAAAGCATTTCAGTTGAAAATAATGTTAAAAAAAACCTTCACAGACGATTTGATATCTTTACCAGTTAGGATACAGGTTGAGTATGAGTGTTCAACCAGTATTTTCCAGAAGATTCAAAGTTTTAAATTATGCAGCAAGTGCCCTTATACAGTTCCAGTTACTCATTATTGCATTATTGAAAGGGCAAATGCTGGGCATTAGTTCATTAGCAGGATGGTTAGAATTGACAGATGGGCTTTACATTATATAATTGCTTGTAGACCAAATATATGTATTCAGTGAGTTACAGAAAATAAGCACAGTACACATACTATTTCCATGGCCCAATGTATGGTTAGTACTTTTAAAATGTCTGGATAAATACATGGATCACTGATATCTGATCAGCCACAATTTTAAATTTTCCCCAAAACCTCAGTTTAGCCAATCTACCATTTAATTATTTTTTTATATTAAATTTGACCATCCACCATTTTTTTAAACACTCTATATACCACTAATGAAAATCCATTGTTTTGTTTTGTTTTTTCAAAAACAGAAATACTCGGCTACTAACAAAATTATCTAAAAAAATTCTTAGCTTTTTACAATCAAATCCTAAGCCCCCCCAAAAAAATCCTAGGCCACTAAATTTCAAAATTGTATGAAAACTCCTCGGCTGCTAACAATGCTAGGCCACTAATCCTGAGAATTCTATGAAAAATTCAAGATCACAAACCTCCAAATTTCAAGAAATTTTTTACAAACTCTCAGATTTTAATGAAGCTATTGTATAAAATGCAATTTTCTTTTTATAGATCAATGAGTAGCTAGATCACTACATTATCATAATTTTTAAGTTCTTTTCATAGGTAGAAAATATGGATTTGGACCACACAGTCACTTAGTATTATGTTTTGGACTAGTTGCAAATATTTTTTTTTCATCAATAGCATGGATTATTCACCATGCTTGCAGGTGGGGGATGTCGATGCTGATGTGCTCTGGTCAATAGTTTCAATCACTGTCATAGTTAAGGTAATTGTGTTTTGATTCATTTATCTGGAGTTAAATGGTTGTGTCAGAAAGTAAATCGCAATTACCAGGGATGGTTCTACAAGTTAGAGTTTAAGTATTTTCAGTTTGTGTGGATATGATTTTTGATAGTTTATCAAGTTGATATCAGTCTAATCGCACATTAAAATGTTGTGAAAGTCTGAAGGTGATCTAATCTGTGAAAATTATTTCTCATGAATTTCAAAAAATACATGTAATACTTGCATGCAGAAAACCACAAATTACATATCTGGCATTTTCTTCATTAAAATATTGCTTCCTAACTGATAACATCCAACTGATGTTCTGATTATTTACATGATCTGTGTCATCTCATAGGGCCATGTGGCACTTTGAGGGAAGTGAAATGTCAGACTATTTGCATGCCGACAGGTTTCAGATTTGTCTAAATAGGCCTTATGATCACCTAAAATAAACTTGATAAGGTATAAGGTTTAATCAAAGCCCAACAGACTCAACATGAGTAGATTCCATATCCACACTTCTACTCACAGACAGACCATATTTTGACAGACAATAAATCCTGTTTTGTCATCTCTACAAACAACTATTTATACCAGTGCAAGAATATTTATGATGAGGTGTTAAAAGGTCTCATTGGATGCCAGAAACAAAAAGCCATCTGTCTTGCATGGTCAACCAGGCACCAACATCAATAAGGTGTATGAATAAAGTAGCTTTCTTGCTAGCATCAATTTTCAGACAGTTCTTGAGGTACTGGCTGTCTTAGGTCCTTTTTGGCTTTATTAGGTGTTCATAATTGAACTTTATGTATTCTTGTGATGACTTTTCTATGCCACCTAGCTATTAGATCCAAATTGTCATAATCAGTATAAGCAATTAGATCAATATTTATCAAGATTATTGTAAGCAATTAGATCAATATTTTAAAGATCATTATACGCAATTAGTCACATTAATATTTTCATGATCACTGTAGGCAATTAGGTCACCATTTTCAAGATCATTATAAGCAATTAGAGCACCATTTTCATGATCATTATTAGGAATTATGATAGATCAATATTTTCAAGATCATTATAAGCAATGAAATCAATATTTTCATGATCATTATAAGTAATTAGATCAACATTATCATTGTCATTATAAGCAATTAAATCTACATTCTCATGGTCATAATAAACAATTAGATCCAAAGTGTCATGATCATTGTAAGTAATGAGTCAGACCAATAATTTCATGATCATTATAAGCAATTAGTCAGACCAATATATATATATATATATATATATATATATATATATATAAACCATATTTTCTGGCATAGGAATCCAATGTGACTGTGTAGTAGATGTCTGTCTGGTTTGAACATGAATACTTACTTATACAAGTGACTGTTTTTTTTTTATATATATATTCATTGTTGAGATGTTGTTGTGATTGGTGCATTCAGGTAAGGTGATTGGATTCCTATGCCATATCCCATGGGCCTCCAATGGCTTCAATTCACAGTAGAGGTTATCCATAATTTGACCAGAGTGCTTGTATAGTATCTTGTTTGATGTAAAAATGACACAAGATCTCAAGAGACATGAAGGGTCAAACATTATCTGGTGTTTGCCCTTTTTGAATTAGATGTAGCACCCATATCAAGTTACCATACTGTTGATGTGTTTAGAAAATGCACCCTAAACAATTCATACAAAAATGCAAGTTGTTTGATTCCATTTTGTGCTCCCTTTGTACATAGTATACAGATAACAGTAGCAGTCTCATCATCTAAAAATTCTTAGGTCATGTCGTTGACTTTGAAAAAATGAAATTTATATTAAAAAATCAGAAAATCGCTTTAATCATAAGTTGGATAACAATGAAAATATAATAAACTACAGTGTGTGCAGATCTGTATGATCTATAAACATGGTCATTTTCATTTAGAGTGATCAAGAAGCATGGTCATTTTCATTCAGAGTGATCCAGAAGCTTCATCATTTTCATTCAGAGTGATCCAGAAGCATGGTCATTTTCATTCAGAGTGATCCAGAAGCATGGTCATTTTCATTCAGAGTGATGCAGAAGCTTGGTCATTTTTCATTCAGGGGGCGCTCACCAGTTAATATGTACTTTTCAGATAGTGACGTATGTGAGGTGAAGTTGTTTGCATTTGTAACATGCACAATGGAGATAATGTTGGCATATCTCAATGCTACTTTGATGTAATGTGGCTGATATTTCTTTGGATACTGCACTTGTGGAAATTGTAAATGATCTAAGCGCATGGTATAACAAAATGGATGCTCCCATGTGCTTGAAAAATTAGCCAGAATTAATCAAAAGTACACTAACTTTAGCAGTTATTAAACTAGGGAAAACGAATTTTGCTGAAGTAGGCAATAGCAGCTTCTGAAAGTGCAATGAACAAATTACAAAATATCTGAAAAGTAAAAAAAGTTATCGTACCATTTTTCTACAATTTACCTCTGAAGTCCAGGGAGTGAAAATGACCATGCGGAGCTAGCAGTTTGTTTACATGAGCACATCTTATGTTAGCCCAAGCTGTATACTCTAGAACCTAAAGTACACCCATCAATCATACATCAAAATAAAGGGAATTGAAAGTTCTTCTCCCAACACCTAAGATATACAAAGTCTTTATTATATTGCCAGTATAACCAGTGAAGAAATCCCAGAAAATTATTTTTCTTTAAAATTCTAACCCTATGCAAAGTACGAAACTGTAGAGCGCCACCTCAGAGCAATTCAGAAGCTTGGTCATTTTCATTCAGAGTGATCCAGAAGCATGGCTATTTTCATTCATAGTGATCCAGAAGCTTCATCATTTTCATTCAGAGTGATCCAGAATCTTTGTCATTTTCATTCAGAGTGATCCAGAAGTATGGTCATTCAATGTGTGATACAGTCATGTTGTATAATCTGTGATACACTCATATTGTGTAATGTTTAATACACTCATATTGTATAATGTGTGATACAATCATGTTGTGTAATGTGTGATACAGTCATGTTTTGTAATGTGTGATACAGTCATTGTCAAGTTGAAATTTATCTTAGCAACCCTTTGTGCATACCATATACACATGTTTATAAGTCAAATCAAACTGCAAACTGCACATATCCAGATCTGCTGTGACATAATGCACTGGCAGATCTGGATCTGTGCAGTTTTTTAGGAGTGATCAAACAACATAGTCTTTGTTTACAGTTTTTTAGGAGTGATCAAACAACATAGTCTTTGTTTACAGTTTTTTAGGAGTGATCAAACAATATAGTCTTTGTTTACAGTTTTTTAGGAGTGATCAAACAACATAGTCTTTGTTTACAGTTTTTTAGGAGTGATCAAACAACATAGTCTTTGTTTACAGTTTTTTTAGGAGTGATCAAACAACATAGTCTTTGTTTACAGTTTTTTAGGAGTGATCAAACAACATAGTCTTTGTTTACAGTTTGATTCAACTTATAAGATATGGAGATATTGAATTTAATTAGAACAGCAGAGAGATGTGGAGATATTGAATTGAATTAGAACAGCAGAGAGACGTGAAAATATTGAATTGAATTAGAACAGCAGAGAGATGTGAAAATATTGAATTAGAACAGCAGAGAGACATGGAAATATTGAATTGAATTAGAACAGCAGAGAGACGTGGAAATATTGAATTTTGATTAGAACAGGTAGTTCCAAAGTTATTGACAGTCATTTAAATGTTCATTTGCTTGGTAACTGAGTCTGTAAACATTTACAGGAAGTATACCATGCTAAGCCATTGCAGTAATATGAGTAGTAAAGTTATTTGTTGTAATTTAAGAGTGTTACAAGTGAAAATGGAAGTTATGTGTTGTAATTCAAGAGTGTTGCAAGTGAAAATGGAAGTTATGTGTTGTAATTCAAGTGTGTTCCACATGACCAATAAAGTTATGTGTTGTAATTCAAGAGTGTTCCACATGACCAATAAAGTTATGTGTTGTAATTCAAGAGTGTTCCACATGACCAGTAAAGTTATGTGTTGTAATTCAAGAGTGTTACAAGTGAGAATGGAAGTTATGTGTTGTAATTAAAGTGTGTTCCACATGACCAATAAAGTTATGTGTTGTAATTCAAGAGTGTTCCACATGACCAGTAAAGTTATGTGTTGTAATTCAAGAGTGTTCCACATGACCAGTAAAGTTATGTGTTGTAATTCAAGAGTGTTACAAGTGAGAATGGAAGTTATGTGTTGTAATTAAAGTGTGTTCCACATGACCAATAAAGTTATGTGTTGTAATTCAAGAGTGTTCCACATGACCAATAAAGTTATGTGTTGTAATTCAAGAGTGTTCCACATGACCAATAAAGTTATGTGTTGTAATTCAAGAGTGTTACAAGTGAGAATGGAAGTTATGTGTTGTAATTAAAGTGTGTTCCACATGACCAATAAAGTTATGTGTTGTAATTCAAGAGTGTTCCACATGACCAATAAAGTTATGTGTTGTAATTCAAGAGTGTTACAAGTGAGAATGGAAGTTATGTGTTGTAATTCAAGAGTGTTACAAGTGAGAATGGAAGTTATATGTTGTAATTCAAGAGTGTTACAAGTGAGAATGGAAGTTATATGTTGTAATTCAAGAGTATTCCACATGACCAATAAAGTTATGTGTTGTAATTTAAGTGTGTTCCACATGACCAATAAAGTTATGTGTTGTAATTCAAGAGTGTTCCACATGACCAGTAAAGTTATGTGCTGTAATTCAAGAGTGTTCCACATGACCAGTAAAGTTATGTGTTGTAATTCAAGAGTGTTCCACATGACCAATAAAGTTATGTGTTGTAATTCAAGAGTGTTCCACATGACCAGTAAAGTTATGTGTTGTAATTCAAGAGTGTTACAAGTGAGAATGAAAGTTATGTGTTGTAATTTAAGTGTGTTCCACATGACCAATAAAGCTATGTGTTGTAATTCAAGAGTGTTCCACATGACCAGTAAAGTTATGTGTTGTAATTCAAGAGTGTTCCACATGACCAGTAAAGTTATGTGTTGTAATTCAAGAGTGTTCCACATGACCAGTAAAGTTATGTGTTGTAATTCAAGAGTGTTCCACATGACCAGTAAAGTTATGTGTTGTAATTCAAGAGTGTTACAAGTGAGAATGGAAGTTATGTGTTGTAATTTAAGTGTGTTCCACATGACCAATAAAGTTATGTGTTGTAATTCAAGAGTGTTCCACATGACCAGTAAAGTTATGTGTTGTAATTCAAGAGTGTTCCACATGACCAGTAAAGTTATGTGTTGTAATTCAAGAGTGTTCCACATGACCAATAAAGTTATGTGTTGTAATTCAAGAGTGTTCCACATGACCAATAAAGTTATGTGTTGTGATTCAAGAGTGTTCCACATGACCAGTAAAGTTATGTGTTGTAATTCAAGAGTGTTGCAAGTGAGAATGGAAGTTATGTGTTGTAATTCAAAACTGTTACAAGTGAAAACAGAAGTTATTTGTTCTAATTTAAGAGTGTTCTACATGACCAGTAAAGGTGTGTGTTGTAATTCAAGAGTGTTCCACATAAGCAATAATGTTTTGTGTTGTGATTTAAGAGTGTTCCAGATGACCAATAAAGTTGTGTTTTGTAATTCAAGAGTGTTACAAATGAGCAATAATGTTGTTATAGTCATTCAAGCATGTCACACATAAGCAATTATGTTGTTATAGTCATTCAAGCATGTCACACATAAGCAAAAAT
Organism: Unio pictorum; assembly: GCA_030141615.1. Taxonomy (NCBI): domain Eukaryota; kingdom Metazoa; phylum Mollusca; class Bivalvia; order Unionida; family Unionidae; genus Unio; species Unio pictorum. The sequence goes on from JARLTB010000048.1 coordinate 8,868,654, forward strand.
GTTAAGTTGTCAGTTTGCAAATGAACTGTAGGTGAATGTAATACATTTAAAAAAGTATTACACTTGAATAATAAGGGAATGTAATAAATGTTTAAGCATTACACTTGAATAATAGGTGAATGTGATAAATGTTTAAGTATTACACATGAATAATAGGGGAATGTGATAAATGTTTAAGTATTACACTTGAATAATAGGGGAATGTGATAAATGTTTAAATATTACTCTTGAATAATAGGGGAATGTGATAAATGTTTATGTATTACACTTTAATAGGGGAATGTAATAAATGTTTAAATATTACTCTTGAATAATAGGGGAATGTGATAAATGTTTAAGTATTACACTTGAATAATAGGGGAATGTGATAAATGTTTAAGTATTACACTTGAATAATAGGGGAATGTGATAAATGTTTAAATATTACACTTGAATAATAGGGGAATGTGATAAATGTTTAAATATTACACTTGAATAATAGGGGGAATGTGATAAATGTTTAAGTATTACACTTTAATAGGGGAATGTAATAAATGTTTAAATATTACTCTTGAATAATAGGGGAATGTGATAAATGTTTAAGTATTACACTTTAATAGGGGAATGTAATAAATGTTTAAATATTACTCTTGAATAATAGGGGAATGTGATAAATGTTTAAGTATTACACTTTAATAGGGGAATGTAATAAATGTTTAAATATTACTCTTGAATAATAGGGGAATGTGATAAATGTTTAAGTATTACACTTGAATAATAGGGGAATGTGATAAATGTTTAAGTATTACACTTGAATAATAGGGGAATGTGATAAATGTTTAAGTATTACACTTGAATAATAGGGGAATGTGATAAATGTTTAAATATTACACTTGAATAATAGGGGAATGTGATAAATGTTTAAGTATTACACTTGAATAATAGGGGAATGTGATAAATGTTTAAGTATTACACTTGAATAACAGGGGAATGTAATAAATGTTTAAATATTACTCTTGAATAACAGGGGAATGTGATAAATGTTTAAGTATTACACTTGAATAATAGGGGAATGTGATAAATGTTTAAGTATTACACATGAACAATAGAGGAATGTAATAAATGTTTAAATATTACTCTTGAATAATAGGGGAATGTGATAAATGTTTAAGTATTACACTTGAATAATAGGGAATGTGATAAATGTTTAAATATTACACTTGAATAACAGGGGAATGTGATAAATGTTTAAGTATTACACATGAACAATAGAGGAATGTAATAAATGTTTAAATATTACTCTTGAATAATAGGGGAATGTGATAAATGTTTAAGTATTACACTTTAATAGGGGAATGTAATAAATGTTTAAATATTACTCTTGAATAATAGGGGAATGTGATAAATGTTTAAGTATTACACTTTAATAGGGGAATGTAATAAATGTTTAAATATTCCTCTAGAATAATAGGGGAATGTGATAAATGTTTAAGTATTACACTTGAATAATAGGGGAATGTGATAAATGTTTAAGTATTACACTTGAATAATAGGGGAATGTGATAAATGTTTAAGTATTACACATGAACAATAGAGGAATGTGATACATTTATGAATGTTAGACATAAACAATAAAACTGCCTTTCATCCAAGTGCCAAATAAGTAGCAAATGTTTGAAAACTCTTAATAGAGCTAAGAAAATTAAGTGATTTTTTTTAAATACGGCATTGGTCTTATCTTTAAAGATAATATGACCTTACCATTTTATTATTGAGACTTTCATGCTGAATTCATATTAATGAATAATGCCAATTTGATTTATAATTACTTAAGTCAAGCCTAACTGCAAACTGTACAGACCTGTCTCTGTCATCATATAATGTGCCAATTTGATTTATAATTACTTAAGTCAAGCCTAACTGCAAACTGTACAGACCTGTCTCTGTCATCATATAATATGCCAATTTGATTTATAATTACTTAAGTCAAGCCTAACTGCAAACTGTACAGACCTGTCTCTGTCATCATATAATATGCCAATTTGATTTATAATTACTTAAGTCAAGCCTAACTGCAAACTGTACAGACCTGTCTCTGTCATCATATAATATGCCAATTTGATTTATAATTACTTAAGTCAAGCCTAACTGCAAACTGTACAGACCTGTCTCTGTCATCATATAATATGCCAATTTGATTTATAATTACTTAAGTCAAGCCTAACTGCAAACTGTACAGACCTGTCTCTGTCATCATATAATGTACCAATTTGATTTATAATTACTTAAGTCAAGCCTAACTGCAAACTGTACAGACCTGTCTCTGTCATCATATAATATGCCAATTTGATTTATAATTACTTAAGTCAAGCCTAACTGCAAACTGTACAGACCTGTCTCTGTCATCATATAATATGCCAATTTGATTTATAATTACTTAAGTCAAGCCTAACTGCAAACTGTACAGACCTGTCTCTGTCATCATATAATATGCCATTTTTGATTTATAATTACTTAAGTCAAGCCTAACTGCAAACTGTACAGACCTGTCTCTGTCATCATATAATATGCCAATTTGATTTATAATTACTTAAGTCAAGCCTAACTGCAAACTGTACAGACCTGTCTCTGTCATCATATAATGTGCCAATTTGATTTATAATTACTTAAGTCAAGCCTAACTGCAAACTGTACAGACCTGTCTCTGTCATCATATAATGTGCCAACATATCTGGGTCAAAGCAGCTTGTAAAGAGTTATCAATAGAAATAAATATTGGAGACACTGATGTGATGGTAGATTGGGCTCTGTGTTATTTGAAATTGGACTTGTCAGTGAGTATCAACAGCATCTAATTTTATGTGGAATCGGACTTGTAAGTGAGTATATACAGTATCTAATTTTATTTGAAATTGGACTTAAAAGTGAGTATATACCGGTACAGTATCTTATTTTATTTGGAATTGGACTTGACTTATAAGGGAGTATATACAGTACATAATTTTATTTGAAATTGGACTTAAAAGTGAATATGTACAGTATCTTATTTTATTTGGAATCAGACTTGTAAGTGAGTATATACAGTATCTAATTTTATTTGAAATTGGACTTGACTTATAAGTGAGCATATACTGTATCTCAATTTTTGGACTGGGAAGTTAAATGATTATATAATGATAATAGTGGTACTGAATTTGATTGATTGCCAATCAGCAGCAGCATTATTTCGAGAATTTTTTCATCATGAACATACTTCTGTCACTGACATAAAAATCATATTTATTTTAGGACAATAATAATACCTTGTGACAACATAATCAATTTTTTGCACAATGTAAAGTAATTTTTTTTCTCCTGGCATTACTCCCACACTTCATCCAGAGATTTCTTCATGACATTCTAAATGAGATTGAAGGGAGCGATACTGTTGTGATGGTCAAATATTTCCTGAGGGTTTTATTTTGGTTATATTAATGGAAAGTTTAAATGGCACAAACAAGATTTTTTTAACAGTTGACTTAAGGCAGGGTAAAAATGATTAATTAATCTTCACCACTCTGCTCATTTTAAAATAACAGATGAATTTAGTACATCTGATATAATTTATCAATAATGTATATGCACACAAATGTTATAAATATATATATATATATATATATATATATATATATATATATATATATATATATATATATATATATATATATATATATATATATATATATATATATATAAAAATATATATATATATATATATATATGATTGATTGATTTGCTGAATTTAAGAATATTGAAACGTAGACACCAGTACAAACATCCAAAAGTTCCAATCTAAGCATTCAATACAGAAATACAGGTTAATGAACATTTTTATGAATTCACAGATACTGGTGTAATGATATATCTTGATAAACTGGTATGTATTGGTACACTACCGTATCTTAATTTTTATCAGTACAGATTCATCAGCATCAGTATTTTCACCTTGCCTGACAGACTGTTTATGGAAGAATACAAAAAGTACTGGATACTGTATTGTCAAACAAACCCATAGACAGTCAGATATTTGGTTTATTGTTGGGACCAACAGTCACAGTTAATTAAGCATGAATTACAGGGATTTGGTTCATGGTTGCAGGGACAGGTTATGGAGTAGACAGTGTTGTGTTGCTGTGTGTTATGGAAATAACCAGAGGGAATTTTCTAGATGATGGGTTGCTGGATCTTATGTATGGCATGTGAACTAAATATGAACTCGTTTTCATATCTTACTTGGTCATACACATGATTTTCTTCTCTTACCTGGAATTACACACATATTAATTCATTACCTGGCCATATACTCAGTTCATCTCTTACCTGGCCTTTACACTTTATTTCATCCCTTACCTGGCCATATACTCTGTTTCATCCCTTACCTGGCCATACACTCTGTTTCATCCCTTACCAGGCCATGCACTCAGTTCATCCCCTACCTGGCCATACACTCTGTTTTATCCATTACCAGGCCATGCACTCAGTTCATCCCCTACCTGGCCATACACTCTGTTTTATCCCTTACCTAGGCATACACTCTGTTTCATCCCTTACCTGGCCATACACTCAGTTTCATCCCTTACCAGGCCATGCACTCAGTTCATCCCCTACCTGGCCATACACTCTGTTTTATCCCTTACCTGGCCATACAGTTTCATCCCTTACCTGACCATACACTCTGTTTCATCCCTTACCTAGGCATACACTCTGTTTCATCCCTTACCTGGCCATGCACTCAGTTCATCCCTTACCATGCCATACATTCAGTTCATCCCTTACCTGGCCAAACACTCTGTTTCAACCCTTACCTGGTCATATACTCTGTTTTATCTCTTACCAGGCCATATACTCAGTTCATCCCTTACCAGGCCATACACTCTGTTTCATCCCTTACCTAGGCGTACACTCTGTTTCATCTCTTACCATGCCATACACTCAGTTCATCCCTTACCTGGACATACACTCTCTTTCATCCCTTACCTGACCATACACTTTGTTTCATCCCTTACCTGACCATACACTCTGTTTCATCCCTTACCTAGGCGTACACTCTGGTTCATCTCTTACCATGCCATACACTCAGTTCATCCCTTACCTGGCCATACACTCAGTTCATCCCTTACCTGACCATACACTCTGTTTCATCCCTTACCTGGTCATACACACATTCATTTTCAATTGTTCCATGACAAGAGAAAGACAGCAGGTACACTATGTTTATTTACAGTAATAAATATTGACAGGTTCAGGAAATCACAGTTCCTATGCCATGGGTTTTGAAAATGCTTATCTTGGTAGCAATTCACATTGATACAAATTGTAATACACAACTATTCCTTTCACAGTAGGATTTCAGTTAGCAATGCTTAGCTCTGTTGTCACATCTACCATGTAAGAAGAAATACCATATATACTTGCTTATAAGTCAAATTGCAATGATTCTTATCTGTAGTATGCATCTGCAGGCTAGGGCCTATCTTGTTGGTTCCACTGATTACTCCAAAGAAACTGCACAGAACCTGGTCTGCTGGCATATTATGCAATGGCAGATCTGGGTCTGTGCAGTTTGAAGTTGGACTCATCTTATGATTATATACAGTGGATGTGCAATGAAGTAAGTAAATAATTAGCAATGATAATAATAAAGTTTTTGTTTTCAGAGGATAACCCAATTAGTGCATATACTAATTTTCATGAAACCATCTACTATATACAACTAGGTGGAAAATGTACACAGATGCATTTTAGAATGGCTATTTACAATTTCATGAAACTAGAAATTTAAGGAGAGAGAAAAATTGAAATAACAGTATGGTAATGTGAGAAAACAGAAAAAGAAAGAAACTGGAGGAATGAAAAAATTTACTTACTATTCACAATGATGTTTTCTTTTTCATATTCTTTGATAAAATAAAACTGGTATTTATTGAGAGTAATTATTTCACATCTTGAGATAAATTATTCTATATATTAGGCCTGAAAATGTAAAGCGTTTCTTAAATCTTCTATGGCTATGGAATTTTATAATTGTTCCTTGATGTAGACTATATAAAGGTTGTATTTCTGTTTGCTTTCTGTGGTTTGGAACGTAATCATATGATAAAAATAAAACTGTAGTCTTGATATGATTAGTTAAAGATTTAGTCTTGATATTGACCTCGATATGATTAGAGAGAGGCGTAGTCTTCATATGATTTGAGAAAGGTGTGGTCTCGATATGACTTTGATATAATTAGAGAGAGGAGTAGTCTTGACATGATTAGAGAAAGATGTGGTCTTGATATGATTAGAGAAAGACATAGTCATGTTATGACCTTGATATGATTACAGAAAGATGTAGACTGGATATGACATTGATATCACCAGAGAAATATGTAGTCTTGATATGATTAGAGACAGATGTAGGCGTGATATGATTAGGGAATGATGTAGTCTTCATATGATTAGAGACAGATGTAATCTTGATATGATTAGAGACAGATGTAGTTTTGATATGATTAGAGACAGATGGAGTTTTGATATGATTAGAGAAAGATGTAGTCTTGATATGATTAGAGACATATGTAGTCTTCATATGATCAGAGAATCATGTAGTCTTTATATGATTAGAGAAAGGTTGAAATGATTAGAGACAGATGTAGTCTTGATATGATTAGAGAAAGGTTGATATGATTAGAGAACAATGTAGTCTTGATATAATCTTGATATGATTAGAGACAGATGTAGTCTTGATATGATTAGAGAAAGATGTAGTCTTGATATGATTAGAGAAAGGTTGATATGATTAGAGACAGACGTAGTCTTGATATGATCAGAGACAGATGTAGTCTTGATATGATTAGAGAAAGGTTGATATGATTAGAGACAGATGTAGTCTTGATATGATTAGAGACAGATGTAGTCTTGATATGATTAGAGACAGATGTAGTCTTGATATGATTAGAGACAGATGTAGTCTTGATATGATTAGAGACAGATGTAGTCTTGATATGATTAGAGAACAATGTAGTCTTGATATGATTAGAGAAAGGTTGATATGATTAGAGAAAGATGTAGTCTTGATATGATTAGAGACATATGTAGTCTTCATATGATCAGAGAATCATGTAGTCTTTATATGATTAGAGAAAGGTTGAAATGATTAGAGACAGATGTAGTCTTGATATGATTAGAGAAAGGTTGATATGATTAGAGAACAATGTAGTCTTGATATAATCTTGATATGATTAGAGACAGATGTAGTCTTGATATGATTAGAGAAAGATGTAGTCTTGATATGATTAGAGAAAGGTTGATATGATTAGAGACAGACGTAGTCTTGATATGATCAGAGACAGATGTAGTCTTGATATGATTAGAGAAAGGTTGATATGATTAGAGACAGATGTAGTCTTGATATGATTAGAGACAGATGTAGTCTTGATATGATTAGAGACAGATGTAGTCTTGATATGATTAGAGACAGATGTAGTCTTGATATGATTAGAGACAGATGTAGTCTTGATATGATTAGAGAACAATGTAGTCTTGATATGATTAGAGAAAGGTTGATATGATTAGAGAAAGATGTAGTCTTGATATGTTTAGAGAAAGGTTGAAATGATTAGAGACAGATGTAGTCTTGATATGATTAGAGACAGATTTAGTCTTGATATGATAAGAGACAGATGTAGTCTTGATATGATTAGAGACAGATGTGGTCTTGATATGATTAGAGAAAGGTTGATATGATTAGAGAAAGATGTAGTCTTGATATGATTAGAGAAAGGTTGATATGATTAGAGACAGATGAAGTCTTGATATGATTAGAGACAGATGTAGTCTTGATATGATTAGAGAAAGGTTGATATGATTAGAGAAAGATGTAGTCTTGATATGATTAGAGAAAGGTTGATATGATTAGAGACAGATGTAGTCTTGATATGATTAATGACAGATGTAGTCTTGATATGACTAGAGACAGATGTAGTCTTGATATGATTAGAGAAAGATGTAATCTTGATGTGATTAGAGACAGATGTAGACTTGATATGATTAGAGAACAATGTAGTCTTGATATGATTAGAGAAAGGTTGATATGATTAGAGAAAGATGTAGTCTTGATATGATTAGAGAAAGGTTGATATGATTACAGACAGATGTAGTCTTGATATTATGAAAAAGGTTGTTATGATTAGAGAACAATGTAGTCTTGATATAACCTTGATATGATTAGAGACAGATGTAGTCTTGATATGATTAGAGAAAGATGTAGTCTTGATATGATTAGATAAAGGTTGATATGATTAGAGACAGATGTAGTCTTGATATGATTAGAGACAGATGTAGTCTTGATATGATTAGAGAAAGGTTGATATGATTAGAGAAAGGTGTAGTCTTGATATTATTTGAAAAAGGTTGTTATGATTAGAGAACAATGTAGTCTTGATATAACCTTGATATGATTAGAGAAACATGTAGTCTTGATGTGATTGGAGAAAGATGTATTCTTTATATGATTAGATACAAATGTAGTCTTAATATGATTAGAGAAAGGTTGATATGATTAGAGACAGATGTAGTCTTGATATCATTAGAGAAAGATGTGGTCTTGATATGACCTTGATATGATTAGAGAAAGATGTAGTTGTGATTTTATTAGGGAAAGATGTTGTTTTGATATGATTAGAGACAGTTGTAGTCTTGATATGATTAGAGAATGATGTAGTCTTCATATCATTAGAGACAGATGTAGTTTTGATATGCTTAGAGACAGATGTAGTTTTGGTATGATAAGAGACAGATGTAGTTTTGATATGAATAGAGAAAGATGTAGTCTTGATATGATTAGAGAATAATGTAGTCTTCATTTCATTAGAGACAGATGAAGTCTTGATATAATTAGAGACAGATGTAGTCTTGATATGATTAGAGACAGATGTAGTCTTGATGTGATTAGAGATGGATGTAGTCTTGATATGATAAGAGAATAATGTAGTCTTCATTTGATTAGAGAATAATGTAGTCTTCATATGATTAGAGAAAGATGTAGTCTTCATTTTATTAGACACAGATGTAGTCTTCATTTGATTAGAGACAGATGTAGTCTTGATATGATTAGAGAATAATGTAGTCTTCATTTGATTAGAGACAGATGTGGTCTTGATCTGATTAGAGAAAGATGTAGTCTTGATATGATTAGAGACAGATGTAGTCTTGATATGATCAGAGACAGATGTAGTCTTGATATGATTAGAGACAGATGTAGTCTTGATGTGATTAGAGACATATGTAGTCTTGATATGATTAGAGACAGATGTAGTCTTATATGATTAGAGAAAGGTTGATATGATTAGAAACAGATGTAGTCTTGATATGATTAGAGACAGATGTAGTCTTGATGTGATTAGAGACAGATGTAGACTTGATATGATTAGAGACAGCTGTAGTCTTGATATGATTAGAGACAAATGTAGTCTTGATGTTATTAGAGACAGATGTAGCCTTGATATGATTAGAGACAGATGTAGTCTTTATATGATTAGAGAAAGGTTGATATGATTAGAAACAGATGTAGTCTTGATATGATTAGAGAAAGGTTGATACAACTAGAAACAGATGTAGTCTTGATATGATTAGAGAAAGGTTGATATGATTAGAGACAGATGTAGTCTTGATATGATTAGAGAAAGGTTGATATGATTAGAGAAAGATGTAGTCTTGAAATGATTAGAGAAAGGTTGATATGATTAGAGACAGATGTAGTCTTGATATGATTAATGACAGATGTAGTCTTGATATGACTAGAGACAGATGTAGTCTTGATATGATTAGAGAAAGATGTAATCTTGATGTGATTAGAGACAGATGTAGACTTGATATGATTAGAGAACAATGTAGTCTTGATATGATTAGAGAAAGGTTAATATGATTAGAGAAAGATGTAGTCTTGATATGATTAGAGAAAGGTTGATATGATTACAGACAGATGTAGTCTTGACATTATTTGAAAAAGGTTGTTATGATTAGAGAACAATGTAGTCTTGATATAACCTTGATATGATTAGAGACAGATGTAGTCTTGATATGATTAGAGAAAGATGTAGTCTTGATATGATTAGATAAAGGTTGATATGATTAGAGACAGATGTAGTCTTGATATGATTAGAGACAGATGTAGTCTTGATATGATTAGAGAAAGGTTGATATGATTAGAGAAAGGTGTAGTCTTGATATTATTTGAAAAAGGTTGTTATGATTAGAGAACAATGTAGTCTTGATATAACCTTGATATGATTAGAGAAACATGTAGTCTTGAAGTGATTGGACAAAGATGTATTCTTTATATGATTAGATACAAATGTAGTCTTAATATGATTAGAGAAAGGTTGATATGATTAGAGACAGATGTAGTCTTGATATGATTAGAGAAAGATATGGTCTTGATATGACCTTGATATGATTAGAGAAAGATGTAGTTGTGATTTTATTAGGGAAAGATGTTGTTTTGATATGATTAGAGACAGTTGTAGTCTTGATATGATCAGAGAATGATGTAGTCTTCATATCATTAGAGACAGATGTAGTTTTGATATGCTTAGAGACAGATGTAGTTTTGGTATGATAAGAGACAGATGTAGTTTTGATATGAATAGAGACAGATGTAGTCTTGATATGATTAGAGAATAATGTAGTCTTCATTTCATTAGAGACAGATGAAGTCTTGATATAATTAGAGACAGATGTAGTCTTGATATGATTAGAGACAGATGTAGTCTTGATATGATTAGAGACAGATGTAGTCTTGGTATGATTAGAGAAAGATATGACCTTGACATGATTAGAGAAAGATGTAGTTGTGATTTTATTAGGGAAAGATGTTGTTTTGATATGATTAGAGACAGTTGTAATCTTGATATGATTAGAGAATGATGTAGTCTTCATATCATTAGAGACAGATGTAGTTTTGATATGCTTAGAGACAGATGTAGTTTTGGTATGATAAGAGACAGATGTAGTTTTGATATGAATAGAGAAAGATGTAGTCTTGATATGATTAGAGAATAATGTAGTCTTCATTTCATTAGAGACAGATGAAGTCTTGATATAATTAGAGACAGATGTAGTCTTGATATGATTAGAGACAGATGTAGTCTTGATGTGATTAGAGACGGATGTAGTCTTGATATGATAAGAGAATAATGTAGTCTTCATTTGATTAGAGAATAATGTAGTCTTCATATGATTAGAGAAAGATGTAGTCTTCATTTTATTAGACACAGATGTAGTCTTCATTTGATTAGAGACAGATGTAGTCTTGATATGATTAGAGAATAATGTAGTCTTCATTTGATTAGAGACAGATGTGGTCTTGATCTGATTAGAGAAAGATGTAGTCTTGATATGATTAGAGACAGATGTAGTCTTGATATGATTAGAGACAGATGTAGTCTTGATATGATTAGAGACAGATGTAGTCTTGATGTGATTAGAGACATATGTAGTCTTGATATGATTAGAGACAGATGTAGTCTTATATGATTAGAGAAAGGTTGAAATGATTAGAAACAGATGTAGTCTTGATATGATTAGAGAAAGATGTAGTCTTGATGTGATTAGAGACAGATGTAGACTTGATATGATTAGAGACAGCTGTAGTCTTGATATGATTACAGACAAATGTAGTCTTGATGTTATTAGAGACAGATGTAGCCTTGATATGATTAGAGACAGATGTAGTCTTTATATGATTAGAGAAAGGTTGATATGATTAGAAACAGATGTAGTCTTGATATGATTAGAGAAAGGTTGATACAACTAGACACAGATGTAGTCTTGATATGATTAGAGAAAGGTTGATATGATTAGAGACAGATGTAGTCTTGATATGATTAGAGAAAGGTTGATATGATTAGAGAAAGATGTAGTCTTGAAATGATTAGAGAAAGGTTGATATGATTAGAGACAGATGTCGTCTTGATATGATTAATGACAGATGTAGTCTTGATATGACTAGAGACAGATGTAGTCTTGATATGATTAGAGAAAGATGTAATCTTGATGTGATTAGAGACAGATGTAGACTTGATATGATTAGAGAACAATGTAGTCTTGATATGATTAGAGAAAGGTTGATATGATTAGAGAAAGATGTAGTCTTGATATGATTAGAGAAAGGTTGATATGATTAGAGACAGATGTAGTCTTGACATTATTTGAAAAAGGTTGTTATGATTAGAGAACAATGTAGTCTTGATATAACCTTGATATGATTAGAGACAGATGTAGTCTTGATATGATTAGAGAAAGATGTAGTCTTGATATGATTAGATAAAGGTTGATATGATTAGAGACAGATGTAGTCTTGATATGATTAGAGACAGATGTAGTCTTGATATGATTAGAGAAAGGTTGATATGATTAGAGAAAGGTGTAGTCTTGATATTATTTGAAAAAGGTTGTTATGATTAGAGAACAATGTAGTCTTGATATAACCTTGATATGATTAGAGAAACATGTAGTCTTGAAGTGATTGGACAAAGATGTATTCTTTATATGATTAGATACAAATGTAGTCTTAATATGATTAGAGAAAGGTTGATATGATTAGAGACAGATGTAGTCTTGATATGATTAGAGAAAGATATGGTCTTGATATGACCTTGATATGATTAGAGAAAGATGTAGTTGTGATTTTATTAGGGAAAGATGTTGTTTTGATATGATTAGAGACAGTTGTAGTCTTGATATGATTAGAGAATGATGTAGTCTTCATATCATTAGAGACAGATGTAGTTTTGATATGCTTAGAGACAGATGTAGTTTTGGTATGATAAGAGACAGATGTAGTTTTGATATGAATAGAGACAGATGTAGTCTTGATATGATTAGAGAATAATGTAGTCTTCATTTCATTAGAGACAGATGAAGTCTTGATATAATTAGAGACAGATGTAGTCTTGATATGATTAGAGACAGATGTAGTCTTGATGTGATTAGAGACGGATGTAGTCTTGATATGATAAGAGAATAATGTGGTCTTCATTTGATTAGAGAATAATGTAGTCTTCATATGATTAGAGAAAGATGTAGTCTTCATTTTATTAGACACAGATGTAGTCTTCATTTGATTAGAGACAGATGTAGTCTTGATATGAATAGAGAATAATGTAGTCTTCATCTGATTAGAGACAGATGTAGTCTTGATCAGATTAGAGAAAGATGTAGTCTTGATATGATTAGAGACAGATGTAGTCTTGATATGATTAGAGACAGATGTAGTCTTGATATGATTAGAGACAGATGTAGTCTTGATGTGATTAGAGACTGATGTAGTCTTGATATGATTAGAGACAGATGTAGTATTGATATGATTAGAGACAGATGTAGTCTTAAATGATTAGAGAAAGGTTGATATGATTAGAAACAGATGTAGTCTTGATATGATTAGAGAAAGATGTAGTCTTGATGTGATTAGAGACAGATGTAGACTTGATATGATTAGAGACAGATGTAGTCTTGATATGATTAGAGACAGATGTAGTCTTGATGTTATTAGAGACAGATGTAGCCTTGATATGATTGGAGAGAGATGTAGTCTTTATATGATTAGAGAAAGGTTGATATGATTAGAAACAGATGTAGTCTTGATATGATTAAAGAAAGGTTGATACAACTAGAAACAGATGTAGTCTTGATATGATTAGAGAAAGGTTGATATGATTAGAGACAGATGTAGTCTTGATATGATTAGAGAAAGGTTGATGTGATTAGAAACAGATATAGTCTTGATATGGTTAGAGACAGATGTAGTCTTGATATGATTAGAGACAGATGTAGTCTTGATATGATTAGAGAAAGGTTGATATGATTCGAGAAAGATGTAGTCTTGATATGATTAGAGAAAGGTTGATATGATTAAGAGACAGATGTAGTCTTGATATGGTTAAAGACAGATGTAGTCTTGATATGATTAGAGACAGATGTAGTCTTGATATGATTAGAGAAAGATGTGGTCTTGATGTGATTAGAGAGAGAGATGTAGACTTGATATGATTAGAGAACAATGTAGTCTTGGTATGATTGGAGAAAGATGTCGTCTTTATTTGATTAGAGACAGATGTAGTCTTGATGTGATTAAAGACAGATGTTGTCTTGATATGATTAGAGACAGATGTAGTCTTGATATGATTAGAGACAGATGCAGTCTTGATGTGATTAGAGACAGATGTAGTCTTGATATGATTACAGACAGATGTAGTCTTGATATGATTAGAGACAGATGTAGTTTTGATATGATTAGAGACAGATGTAGTCTTGATGTGATTAGAGACAGATGTAGTCTTGATATGATTAGATAAAGGTTGATATGATTAGAGACAGATGTAGTCTTGATATGATTAGAGACAGATGTAGTCTTGATATGATTAGAGACAGATGTAGTCTTGATATGATTAGAGACAGATGTAGTCTTGATATGATTAGAGAATGATGTAGTCTTCATATCATTAGGGACAGATGTAGTTTTGATATGCTTAGAGACAGATGTAGTTTTGGTATGATAAGAGACAGATGTAGTTTTGATATGAATAGAGAAAGATGTAGTCTTGATATGATTAGAGAATAATGTAGTCTTCACTTCATTAAAGACAGATGAAGTCTTGATATAATTAGAGACAGACGTAGTCTTGATATGATTAGAGACAGATGTAGTCTTGATGTGATTAGAGACGGATGTAGTCTTGATATGATAAGAGAATAATGTAGTCCTCATTTGATTAGAGAATAATGTAGTCTTCATATGATTAGAGAAAGATGTAGTCTTCATCTGATTAGACACAGACGTAGTCTTAATTTGATTAGAGACAGATGTAGTCTTGATATGATTAGAGAATAATGTAGTCTTCATTTGATTAGAGACAGATGTAGTCTTGATCTGATTAGAGAAAGATGTAGTCTTGATATGATTAGAGACAGATGTAGTCTTGATAAGATTAGAGACAGATGTAGCCTTGATATGATTAGAGACAGATGTAGTCTTGATGTGATTAGAGACAGATGTAGTCTTGATATGATTAGAGACAGATGTACCATTGATATGATTAGAGAGAGATGTAGTCTTATATGATTAGAGAAAGGTTGATATAATTAGAAACAGATGTAGTCTTTATATGATTAGAGAAAGATGTAGTCTTGATGTGATTAGAGACAGATGTAGACTTGATATGATTAGAGACAGATGTAGTCTTGATATGATTAGAGACAGATGTAGTCTTGATGTTATTAGAGACAGATGTATCCTTGATATGATTAGAGACAGATGTAGTCTTTATATGATTAGAGAAAGGTTGAATGATTAAAAACAGATGTATTCTTGATATGACTAGAGAAAGGTTGATACAACTAGAAACAGATGTAGTCTTGATATGATTAGAGAAAGGTTGATATGATTAGAGACAGATGTAGTCTTGATATGATTAGAGAAAGGTTGATGTGATTAGAAACAGATATAGTCTTGATATGGTTAGAGACAGATGTAGTCTTGATATGATTAGAGACAGATGTAGTCTTGATATGATTAGAGAAAGGTTGATATGATTCGAGAAAGATGTAGTCTTGATATGATTAGAGAAAGGTTGATATGATTAGAAACAGATGTAGTCCTGATATGGTTAAAGACAGATGTAGTCTTGATATGATTAGAGACAGATGTAGTCTTGGTATGATTAGAGAAAGATGTGGTCTTGATGTGATTAGAGAGAGATGTAGACTTGATATGATTAGAGAACAATGTAGTCTTGGTATGATTGGAGAAAGATGTCGTCTTTATATGATTAGAGACAGATGTAGTCTTGATGTGATTAGAGCCAGATATTGTCTTGATATGATTAGAGACAGATGTAGTCTTGATATGATTAGAGACAGATGTAGTCTTGATGTGATTAGAGACAGATGTAGTCTTGATATGATTAGAGACAGATGTTGTCTTGATATGATTAGAGACAGATGTAGTTTTGATATGATTAGAGACAGATGTAGTCTTGATGTGATTAGAGATTGATGTAATCTTCATGTGATTAGAGACAGATGTAGTCTTGATATGATTAGAGACAGATGTAGTCTTGACATGATTAGAGACAGATGTAGTCTTGATATGATTAGAGACAGATATAGTCTTGATATTATTAGAGACAGATGTAGTCTTGATGTGATTAGAGACAGATGTAGTCTTGATATGATTAGAGACAGATGTAGTCTTTATATGAGTAGAGAAAGGTTGATATGATTAGACACAGATGTAGTCTTGATATTATTTGAAAAAGGTTGTTATGATTAGAGAACAATGTAGTCTTGATATAACCTTGATATGATTAGAGACAGATGTAGTCTTGATATGATTAGAGAATGATGTAGTCTTGATATGATTAGAGACATATGTAGTCTTGATATGATTAGAGAAAGGTTGATATGATTAGAGACAGATGTAGTCTTGATATTATTTGAAAAAGGTTGTTATGATTAGAGAACAATGCAGCCTTGATATAACCTTGATATGATGAGAGACAGATGTAGTCTTGATATCATTAGAGAAAGATGTAGTCTTGATATGATTAGAGAAAGGTTGATATGATTAGAGACAGATGTAGTTTTGTTATGATTAGAGACAGATGTAGTCTTGATATGATTAGAGAAAGGTTGATATGATTAGAGAAAGATGTATTCTTGATATGATTAGAGAAAGGATGATATGATTAGATACAGATGTAGTCTTGATATGATTAATGACAGATGTAGTCTTGATATGATTAGAGACAGATGTAGTCTTGATATGATTAGAGAAAGATGTAATCTTGATGTGATTAGAGACAGATGTAGACTTGAAATGATTAGAGAACAATGTAGTCTTGATATGAGTGGAGAAATATGTCTTCTTTATATGATCAGAGAAAGGTTGATATGATTAGAGACAGATGTAGTTTTGATATGATTAGGGACAGATGTAGTCTTGATATGATTAGAGATAGATATAGTCTTGATGTGATTAGAGACAGATGTAATCTTGATATGATTAGAGACAGATGTAGTCTTGATATGATTAGAGACAGATGTAGTCTTGATGTGATAAGAGACAGATGCAGTCTTGATATGATTAGAGACAGATGTAGTCTTGATATTATTAGAGACAGATGTAGTCTTGATGTGATTAGAGACAGATGTAGTCTTGATATGATTAGAGACAGATGTAGTCTTGATATGATTAGAAACAGATGTAGTCTTGATATGATTAGAGACAGATGTAGTTTTAAAATGATTAGAGAATGATGTAGTCTTCATATGATTAGAGAAAGATGTAGTCTTGATATGATTAGAAAAAGGTTGATATGATTAGAGACAGATGTAGTCTTGATATGATTAGAGACAGATATAGTCTTGATATGATTAGAAACAGATGTAGTCTTGATATGATTAGATAAAGGTTGATATGATTAGAGACAGATGTAGTCTTGATATGATTAGAGACAGATGTAGTCTTGATATGATTAGAGACAGATGTAGTCTTGATATGATTAGAGACAGATATATTCTTGATATTATTAGAGACAGATGTAGTCTTGATGTGATTAGAGACAGATGTAGTCTTGATATGATTAGAGACATATGTAGTCTTTATATGAGTAGAGAAAGGTTGATATGATTAGAGAAAGATGTAGTCTTGATATGATTAGAGAAAGATTGATATGATTAGAGACAGATGTAGTCTTGATATTATTTGAAAAATGTTGTTATGATTAGAAAACAATGTAGTCTTGATATAACCTTGATATGATTAGAGACAGATGTAGTCTTGATATGATTAGAGTTTGATGTAGTCTTGATATGATTAGAGACAGATGTAGTCTTGATATGATTAGAGAAAGGTTGATATGATTAGTGACAGATGTAGTCTTGATATTATTTGAAAAAGGTTGTTATGATTAGAGAACAATGTAGTCTTGATATAACCTTGATATGATTAGAGAAAGATGTAGTCTTGATATGATTAGAGAAAGATGTAGTCTTGATATGATTAGATAAAGGTTGATATGATTAGAGACATATGTAGTCTTGATATGATTAGAGAAAGGTTGATATGATTAGAGAAAGATGTAGTCTTGATATTATTTGAAAAAGGTTGTTATGATTAGAGAACAATGTAGTCTTGATATAACCTTGATATGATTAGAGAAACATGTAGTCTTGATGTGATTGGAGAAAGATGTATTCTTTATATGATTAGATACAATGTAGTCTTAATATGATTAGAGAAAGGTTGATATGATTAGAGACAGATGTAGTCTTGATATGATTAGAGAAAGATATGGTCCTGATATGACCTTGATATGATTAGAGAACGATGTACTTGTGATTTTATTAGGGAAAGATGTTGTTTTGATATGATTAGAGACAGATGTAGTCTTGATATGATTAGAGAATGATGTAGTCTTCATATCATTAGAGACAGATGTAGTTTTGATATGCTTAGAGACAGATGTAGTTTTGGTATGATAAGAGACAGATGTAGTTTTGATATGAATAGAGAAAGATGTAGTCTTGATATGATTAGAGAATAATGTAGTCTTCATTTCATTAGAGACAGATGAAGTCTTGATATAATTAGAGACAGATGTAGTCTTGATATGATTAGAGACAGATGTAGTCTTGATGTGATTAGAGACGGATGTAGTCTTGATATGATTAGAGACAGATGTAGTATGGATATGATTAGAGACGGATGTAGTCTTATATGATTAGAGAAAGGTTGATATGATTAGAAACAGATGTAGTCTTGATATGATTAGAGAAAGATGTAGTCTTGATATTATTAGAGACAGATGTAGTCTTGATGTGATTAGAGACAGATGTAGTCTTGATATGATTAGAGACAGATGTAGTCTTGATATGATTAGAAACAGATGTAGTATGGATATGATTAGAGACAGATGTAGTCCTTATATGATTAGAGAAAGGTTGATATGATTAGAAACAAATGTAGTCTTGATATGATTAGAGAAAGGTTGATATGATTAGAAACAAATGTAGTCTTGATATGGTTAGAGACAGATGTAGTCTTTATATGATTAGAGATAGATTTAGTCTTGATATTATTAGAGAAAGGTTGATATGATTCGAGAAAGATGTAGTCTTGATATGATTAGAGAAAGGTTGATATGATTCGAGACAGATGTAGTCTTGATATGATTAGAGACAGATGTAGTCTTGATATTATTAGAGAAAGATGTAGTCTTGATGTGATTAGAGAGAGATGTAGACTTTATATGATTGGAGAACAATGTAGTCTTGGTATGATTGGAGAAAGATGTCGTCTTTATGTGATTAGAGACAGATGTATTCTTGATGTGATTAGAGACAGATATAGTCTTGATATGATTAGAGACAGATGTAGTCTTGATATGATTAGGGACAGATGTAGTCTTGATGTGATTAGAGACAGATGTAGTTTTGATATGATTAGAGACAGATGTAGTCTTGATGTGATTAGAGACAGATGTAGTCTTGATGTGATTAGAGACAGATGTTGTCTTGATATGATTAGAGACAGATGTAGTCTTGATATGATTACAGACAAATGTAGTCTTGATATGATTAGAGACAGATGTAGTCTTGATATGATTAGAGACAGATGTAGTCTTGATGTGATTAGAGACAGATGTAGTCTTGATATGATTAGAGACAGATGTAGTCTTGATATGATTAGAGAAAGATGTAGTCTTGATGTGATTAGAAAAATATGTAGTCTTTTTGTGATTAGAGAAAGATGTAGTCTTGATATGACCTTGATATGATAAGAATGATGTAGTCTTGATATGACCTTGATATGATAAGATAAAGATGGAGTCTTGATATGACCTTGATATGATTAGGGAAATGTGTAGTCTTGATATGATAATTGAATGATGAAGTCTTGATATGACCTTGATATGATTAGAGAATGATGTAGTCTTGATGTGATTAGAGAAAGATGTAGTCTTGATATGATAAGAGAATCATGTTGACTGGATATGACCTTGATATGATAAGAGAATGATGTAGTCTTGATATGACCTTGATATCATAAGAGAATGATGTAGTCTTGATATGACCTTGATATGATTAGGGAAATATGTAGTCTTGATGTGATTAGAGAAAGATGTAGTCTTGATGTGATTAGAGAAAGATGTAGTCTTAATGTGATTAGAGAAAGATGTAGTCTTGATGTGATTAGAGATAGATGTTGTCTTGATGTGATTAGAGAAAGATGTAGTCTTGATATGAGTAGAGACAGATGTAGTCTTGATATGATTTGAGACAGATGTAGTTTTAAAATGATGAGAGAATGATGTAGTCTTCATATGATTAGAGAAAGATGTAGTCTTGATATGATTAGAGACAGATGTAGTCTTGATATGATTAGAGAAAGATGTCTTGTTGTGATTAGAGACAGTTGTAGACTTGATATGATTAGAGAACAATGTAGTCTTGATGTGATTGGAGAAAGATGTAGTCTTTTTATGATTAGAGAAAGGTTGATATGATTAGAGACAGATGTAGCCTTGATATGATTAGAGACAGATGTAGCCTTGATATCATTAGAGACATATGTAGTCTTGATATGATTAGAGACAGATGTAGCCTTGATATCATTAGAGACAGATGTAGTCTTGATATGATTAGAGAAAGGTTGATATGATTAGAGACAGATGTAGTCTTGATATTATTTGAAAAAGGTTGTTATGATTAGAGAACAATGTAGTCTTGATATAACCTTGATATGATTAGATACAGATGTAGTCTTGATATGATTAGAGAAAGATGTAGTCTTGATATGATTAGAGAAAGGTTGATATGATTAGAGACAGATGTAGTCTTGATATGATTAGAGACAGATGTAGTCTTCATATGATTAGAGAAAGGTTGATATGATTAGAGAAATGTTTATTCTTGATATTATTTGAAAAAGGTTGTTATGATTAGAGAACAATGTAGTCTTGATTGAACCTTGATATGATTAGAGAAACATGTAGTCTTGATGTGATTGGAGAAAGATGTAGTCTTAATATGATTAGAGAAAGGTTGATATGATTAGAGACAGATGTAGTTTTGATATGATTAGAGAAAGATGTGTTCTTGATATGACCTTGATATGATTAGAGAAAGATGTTGCCTGGATATGACATTGATATCAGCAGAGAAATATGTAGTTGTGATATTATTAGGGAAAGATGTTGTTTTGATATGATTAGAGACAAATGTAGTCTTGATATGATTAGAGAATGATGTAGTCTTCATATCATTAGAGACAAATGTAGTTTTGATATGATTAGAGACAGATGTAGTTTTGGTATGATAAGAGACAGATATAGTCTTGATATGATTAGTGACAGATGTAGTTTTGATATGATTAGACAAAGATGTAGTCTTGATATGATTAGAGAATAATGTAGTCTTCATTTCATTAGAGACAGATGAAGTCTTGATATAATTAGAGACAGATGTAGTCTTGATATGATTAGAGACAGATGTAGTCTTGATGTGATTAGAGGCGGATGTAGTCTTGATATGATTAGAGAATAATGTAGTCTTTATTTTATTAGAGAATAATGTAGTCTTCATATGCTTAGAGAAAGATGTAGTCTTCATTTGATTAGACACAGATGTAGTCTTCATTTGATTAGAGACAGGTGTAGTCTTGATATGATTTTTAGAGAATAATGTAGTCTTCATTTGATTAGATACAGATGTAGTATTGATGTGATTAGAGACAGATGTAGTCTTGATATGATTAGAGACAGATATAGTCTTGATATGATTAGAGACAGATGTAGTCTTGATATGATTAGAGAAAGGTTGATATGATTCGAGACAGATGTAGTCTTGATATGATTAGAGAAAGATGTAGTCTTGATATGATTAGAGAAAGGTTGATATGATTCGAGACAGATGTAGTCTTGATATGATTAGAGACAGATGTAGTCTTGTCTTGATATGATTAGAGAAAGATGTAGTCTTGATGTGATTAGAGAGAGATGTAGACTTTATATGATTGGAGAACAATGTAGTCTTGGTATGATTTGAGCAAGATGTTGTCTTTATATGATTAGAGACAGATGTAGTCTTGATATGATTAGAGACAGATGTAGTCTTGATATGATTAGAGACAGATGTAGTCTTGATGTGATTAGAGACAGATGTAGTCTTGATATGATTAGAGACAGATGTAGTATGGATATGATTAGAGACAGATGTAGTCTTATATAATTAGAGAAAGGTTGATATGATTAGAAACAAATGTAGTCTTGATATGATTAGAGAAAGATGTAGTCTTGATGTGATTAGAGACAGATGTAGACTTGATATGATTAGAGACAGATGTAGTCTTGATATGATTAGAGACAGATGTAGTCTTGATGTTATTATATACAGATGTAGCCTTGATATGATTAGAGACAGATGTAGTCTTTATATGATTAGAGGAAGGTTGATATGATTAGAAACAGATGTAGTCTTGATATGATTATAGAAAGGTTGATACGACTAGAAACAGATGTAGTCTTGATATGATTAGAGAAAGGTTGATATGATTCGAGAAAGATGTAGTCTTGATATGATTAGAGAAAGGTTGATATGATTGGAGACAGATGTAGTCTTGATATGATTAGAGACAGGTGTAGTCTTGATATGATTAGAGAAAGATGTAGTCTTGATGTGATTAGAGAGAGATGTAGACTTTATATGATTGGAGAACAATGTAGTCTTGGTATGATTGGAGAAAGATGTTGTCTTTATATAATTAGAGACAGATGTAGTCTTGATGTGATTAGAGACAGATGTAGTCTTGATATGATTAGAGACAGATGTAGTCTTGATATGATTGGAGATAGATGTAGTCTTGATGTGATTAGAGACAGATGTAATCTTGATATGATTAGAGACAGATGTAGTCTTGATATGATTAGAGACAGATGTAATTTTGATATGATTAGAGACAGATGTAGTCTTGATGTGATTAGAGACAGATGTAGTCTTGATGTGATTAGAGACAGATGTAGTCTTGATATGATTAGAGACAGATGTAGTCTTGATATGATTACAGACAAATGTAGTCTTGATATGATTAGAGACAGATGTAGTCTTGATATGATTAGAGACAGATGTAGTCTTGATGTGATTTGAGACAGATGTAGTCTTGATATGATTAGAGACAGATGTAGTCTTGATATGATTAGTGAAAGATGTAGTCTTGATGTGATTAGAAAAATATGTAGTCTTTTTGTGATTAGAGAAAGATGTAGTCTTGATATGACCTTGATATGATAAGAATGATGTAGTCTTGATATGACCTTGATATGATAAGAGAAAGATGGAATCTTGATATGACCTTGATATGATTAGGGAAATGTGTAGTCTTGATATGATAATTGAATGATGAAGTCTTGATATGACCTTGATATGATTAGAGAATGATGTAGTCATGATGTGATTAGAGAAAGATGTAGTCTTGATATGATAAGAGAATCATGTTGACTGGATATGACCTTGATATGATAAGAGAATGATGTAGTCTTGATATGACCTTGATATGATAAGAGAATGATGTAGTCTTGATATGACCTTGATATGATTAGGGAAATATGTAGTCTTGATGTGATTAGAGAAAGATGTAGTCTTGATGTGATTAGAGAAAGATGTAGTCTTGATGTGATTAGAGAAAGATGTAGTCTTGATGTGATTAGAGATAGATGTTGTCTTGATGTGATTAGAGAAGTAAGTAGTGTTAATATGACCTTGATATGATTCGGGAAAGATGTAGTCTTGATATGACCTTGATATGATTAGTGAAAGATGTTATCTTGATATGATCTTAATATGATTAGAGAACGATGTAGTGTTGATGTGATTAGAGATAGATGGAGTCCTGATATGATTAGATAAAAATGTAGTCTTGAGGTGATTAGAGAAAGATGTAGGCTTGATATGACCTTGATATGATTAGAGAAAGATGTAGTCTTGATGTGGTTAGAGAAAAATGGTGTCCTGATATGATTAGAGAAAGATGTAGTCTTGATGTGATTAGGAAAATATGTAGTCTTTTTGTGATTAGAGAAAGATGTAGTCTTGATATGACCTTGATATGATAAGAATGATGTAGTCTTGATATGACCTTGATATGATAAGAGAAAGATGGAGTCTTGATATGACCTTGATATGATTAGGGAAATATGTAGTCTTGATATGATAAGAGAATGATGTAGTCTTGATATGACCTTGATATGATAAGAGAAAGATGGAGTCTTGATATGACCTTGATATGATTAGGGAAATGTGTGGTCTTGATATGATAAGAGAATGATGTAGTCTTGATATGACCTTGATATGATTAGAGAATGATGTAGTCTTGATGTGGTTATAGAAAGATGTAGTCTTGATATGATAAGAGAATCATGTTGACTGGATATGACCTTGATATGATAAGAGAATGATGTAGTCTTGATATGACCTTGATATGATAAGAGAATGATGTAGTCTTGATATGACCTGGATATGATTAGGGAAATATGTAGGCTTGATATGATAAGAGAATGATGTAGTCTTGATATGACCTTGATATGATAAGAGAATGATGTAGTCTTGATATGACCTTGATATGATAAGAGAATGATGTAGTCTTGATATGACCTTGATATGATAAGAGAATGATGTAGTCTTGATATGACCTGGATATGATTAGGGAAATATGTAGGCTTGATATGATAAGAGAATGATGTAGTCTTGATATGACCTTGATATGATAAGAGAATGATGTAGTCTTGATATGACCTTGATATGATAAGAGAATGATGTAGTCTTGATATGACCTGGATATGATTAGGGAAATATGGTGCTTCCTGTGGTTATCGAGGATCTTCCTTAAAATATGTGTGCAAGTTTAGACTGTCTCATAAATATTACTTCTGATTCAAAGAATTCATAATTTATCCACTGCATAAGAGAACTTTGCATGGATGAGTGTGGTATCATCATTATTAAATGTTATAGGTGAGACACAAATGATTGATATTATTATAAACATGATGGGATGTTAGTATGTAATCTTTGGGAATGCCATGCATCTACTGGATGAATTGATCTTTTTAGAGTATCCTATTTCCTGTGACATTTCTCCATATCTAAATGATAATCATGAAAACTGTGACATTTGGTACAAAACTATGCCATCAGAATGAAAACTGACATTTGGTCCAAGAATATGCAATATAAATGAAAACTGTGGCATTTGGTACATAACTATATAACAAGGATGAAAACTGTGACATTTGGTACAAAACTATGCCATCATAATGAAAACTGACATTTGGTCCAAGAATATGCAATATAAATGAAAACTGTGACATTTGGTACCTATCTATGCCATCAGAATGAAAACTGACATTTGGTACATAAATATGCAACAAGAATGAAAACTATTATTTAGTCATCTGTCTAAATTATAATGAATTATTTATCCAAAAGAAATTTGATTGTGAAATAAGTCCAAAACTTTTTTTAAAATCTGTTATGACTGTACATATGAGCTTTTCTCTTGGGATTTTATGCCATCTACCATTGATCTTAACGCTGTTTTAGAAGATTGAGTGCACCAGAATCAATAATGATTTTCATGAAATTAGTTGTTAAATATAAAAACAGTCTAGTAAACAGTCATGTACATGTTCTTTTATTAGTGAAGAAAGTGTTGGTCAGCTATAGATCCAGATTTGTGTATCATAGAGTAGTAATCAACTATAGATCCACTTGCATATATCATGGAGTAGCAATCAACAATAAATTAAATTTACTTGCATATATCATGGAGTAGTGATTAACAATAGATCCACTTGAATATATCATGGAGTAGTGATTAACTATAGATCCACTTGCATATATCATGGAGTAGTGATTAACTATAGATCCACTTGAACATATCATGGAGTAGTGATTAACTATAGATCCACTTGCATATATCATGGAGTAGTGATTAACTATAGATCCACTTGCATATATCATGGAGTAGTGATTAACTATAGATCCACTTGAACATATCATGGAGTAGTGATTAACTATAGATCCACTTGAAAATATCATGGAGTAGTGATTAACTATAGATCCACTTGAAAATATCATGGAGTAGTGAATAACAATAGATCCACTTGAAAATATCATGGAGTAGTGATTAACTATAGATCCACTTGAACATATCATGGAGTAGTGAAAAACTAAAGATCCACTTACATATATCATGGAGTAGTGAAAAACTAAAGATCCACTTACATATATCATGGAGTAGTGATTAACAATAGATCCACTTGAATATATCATGGAGTAGTGATTAACTATAGATCCACTTGAACATATCATGGAGTAGTGAAAAACTAAAGATCCACTTACATATATCATGGAGTAGTGAAAAACTAAAGATCCACTTACATATATCATGGAGTAGTGATTAACAATAGATCCACTTGAATATATCATAGAGAAGTGATGAACTATAGATCCACTTGAATATATCATGGAGTAGTGAAAAACTAAAGATCCACTTACATATATCATGGAGTAGTGATTAACTGTAGATCCACTTGAAAATATCATGGAGTAGTGATTAACAATAGATCCACTTGAATATATCATGGAGTAGTGATTAACTGTAGATCCACTTGAATATATCATGGAGTAGTGATTAACTATAGATCCACTTGAATATATCATGGAGTAGTGAATAACAATAGATCCACTTGAATATATCATGGAGTAGTGAATAACAATAGATTCACTTGAATATATCATGGAGTAGTGATTAACAATAGATCCACTTGAATGTATCATGGAGTAGTGAATAACAATAGATCCACTTGAATATATCATGGAGTAATGATTAACAATAGATTCACTTGAATATATCATGGAGTAGTGATTAACTATAGATCCACTTGCATGAGGAATATACATTTCATGAAAATCTTTGCATTAGTTATGGCATTTACATGGTACCATTCTAGTGTGTTATTTGTGCTAACATACCCGAATCAGAATTTTCATATATGTGTGTATGTATATATTGTATATGTATATATGCTTATATATGCTTCTTCTTGTTAGAGTTCAGTGAGGAACATGATATCTCTAACTGCTTTGGTTTTTGTGAGTACATAAGTGGCTGAGCAGTCAAATTAATGCTCTGAACTGTCTTTGGCACACTTGACAGGAAATACCAGTTTGGTTTGATTGATCAATAGAGAGTGTACTGTAGTTCTAAAATTTATGCTGCTCATTTTTATGCACTGCCTTTTTTACAAATTTACACTGCTCATTCTTTTGTACTGCCTCAGTTTCAAAATTTACATTACTCATTTTTTTGCACTGCCTCTGTTCCAAAATTTACACTGCTTATTCTTCTGGACTCCCTCGAATTCAAAATTTACACTGCTCATTCTTCTGCACTGTCTTTATTGTTCTCAAATTTACACTGCTCATTCTTCTGCACTGTTTTTGTTGTTCTC
The DNA here is from genome assembly GCA_030141615.1 of Unio pictorum. NCBI lineage: Eukaryota > Metazoa > Mollusca > Bivalvia > Unionida > Unionidae > Unio > Unio pictorum. The sequence continues at coordinate 8,896,223 of JARLTB010000048.1, forward strand.
AAATTTACACTGCTCATACTTCTGCACTGCCTCTGCTGTTCTAAAATTTACAATGTTCATTCTTCTGCACTGCCTGTACAGCTCTGCATATATGTTAATATATAGTAGTACCTCATGACATCGCAAATGACATAACATTATACAATGGTAAAGCCTCCAAATGTATACCATGTATATATGTCTTTTATGACACTCTTTTACAGTATAAATAAACTGGTCGATAATTTAATCTTTTGCTCACCTTGGTTTGAAGAAGAGAAATCATTTAACTCATTTCGTAAATTTAATTAGCAAATATGTACAACTGACAAATTTTAGGGTATTAAAAAAGTTTCTGCTAGCCCTTGAATTATTTGAATTTCTAAAAGAATTAAATTTGATAATTCACTGAGTGAATTATGAAAGATGTTTTTTCTTAATGCCTCAGTACACACTGCTATCATTATGATCATGAAAAAATTTGATTATCTTGTTTGTATTTGGTCTCTTGTTTGGTCTGGTTATACAAGTAGCCACCTGTCACATAGTGTGGCATTGCCGACCCAAAAATTAAATTAGATCCATGTGTTATCAAGTAAGTCGGACAAGCCACTATTTATTGTTACACATGACCGCAGGCTAACACCATCCCTTACGTAAGTTTGCCATAGTTAAGAGAGGAAGCTGACCAAGGCCTGTCAGAAGTGTAATTAGCACCTTGGGCTGGAAGGATGTTTTGTACATCAAAGAAGCTACTAGAAGGAGTGGGCGTGCCTTATCTTCTGGATACGCTGATGGACCGCCAGATTGAATAAGTCGAGTGGATAGGGTCCCAGCGCTACCCAATCAGAATCGAGATGGGGTGGGACCCTGATTTATTCTAAAATATATATCTTTAACCCGGCCATCGAGCGTTAGTTGCCTTAGTCGTTACAGAACGCACTGTGAATTGGAACTCCGGCGGCCATACGTTAATTGGCGGGAAAACCTTAGGAACAGAATTCTAAGTGTAGCTTCTAAAAAGGTCAGTGAGCTATTTGTTCAATCTTTGCTGTCTGCGACTGCATTTAATTATAGATCGGGTATATACATATTATTACTAAAATCGTAGTAGGAGTAATTATTTTGTGATGTTGATATGTTTGTACATTTTGAAGAATGGGTTCCTATTTGTAAAGAATCGTATTGCTTGCTAGCTGTCGTAAGAATTAATACTATTATAATTCGCTATGTGGTTATTTTATAGTACCATAGCACATTACCCATGTAATTATAGAAATTGAATGGTATCTTTGAAATGATTTCACTGTGAGAAATTAATAATATGAATATTCGAATATTTGTGTACGCTTGTGGGAGTGTAGTGTACAGACATACATCTGGCTGTCATAATATTGTAAGTACAATGAGATTAAATATATATATATATATACTTATGTGATATGATGTATGGATATATGTATGATATCGTGCTATTATGCCATTGTTTCCCTGTAAGAGTGTGTGGGAATTTCGATGTGTATGTATGCGTGTCCTAAAAGGTAATAGCCTTATCTGATGGTTAATTGATGATTTAGTGTGAGGTGAGATGTGATAAACCCTATGTTAACGCCTTGTGATTTTCACAGGAAGCTTCGAGGGACAGACTAGTGAGTGGTCCCAGTGTCTCTGTTATAGACGGAAGGAAGAGAAGGAAGAGGGAAATCTGGAGAGGAAGTTCGGGGAACAGACCAGGGAAAGTGTCCCAATAGTAGTGATAAAGAACGGAAGGAAAGTGAAGGGAGGAGAGGAGTCGGGAGAGGTGGAAACCAGGAGGAGTGGGAGGATAGAATAAATAGATGAGTACAACCAAAGGCCAGGTGGAAAATAGAACTCACACTGAAAATCATAAGATGAAATAGGCTATCACTTAAAGGACGAGTGATTGTGTGACATTTAAATTTATAGGCTTCATTAAATTGTTATTGTTGAATTTCATCTTCGTGTTATATATTTATATGTATATAATTTAACCGTCGGCAGTGCTGACTGGGGGCTCAGAGACGTATACCTATTGGGTCTTTAATTTAAATTTAAATTCACGAGCCAGGTGGAACTTTCATAATATTTTAATTAATACTTTGGAAGTACCCCACCCCAACCTTTGCAGAACGCTACACATAGGAATACCCATTTAAAGTTCTATCACATATTTTTTTTAGTTTTTCTTCTTTTTATGTCCTTTTTTTGTTGCTTTGAATTAGGAAAGAGAATAATGTTACAGGTACTACTGATATTTCCAGTTTGAATAAACAAAGCAAATCATACTACACCTCTCCCTCAATAACTTGCATGTAATGGGGTCCACACAATAAGCAAGGTGTTACTGAGGGACCTCTAAAAATATTTTAAAATTAGCTTTGACATTGAGAAAACTGGGGGGGGGGGGCATTGTTTGGGAACTGGGCTATTTAATGACTGAATCCTTACTTTACAATCATGTTGATAATAATTTTCAATAACGCACTTTTTCTAATGAAGTTGTTAATTATTCAGTTTAAATAATATTTATTTACAATGTCCAACATGTAAAACCATTACATATATGCAAAAAATCTGTGCATTATTACATCACTGCTTTTTGCTTTCTTGAATAGCCTGGTTCCCATAGTGGTGTTTCATAGGATTCCACAGAGCAGGGAACTAAACTAACTGTTGATACACCACCAATCAAGATTTCTTTTTCTCAGAAACATGTGACATTTATTTTGTGAGACAATCATCTATGTCAAAACTCAATTTTTGTATTGTTCAATTAATACAATATTGACGTTGTGATTCGTTGGAAGTAATAATAAAACTACTTATCATCTTTGAGAATATTTCTAAGTGCCAGTTCAAGATTTCTTTGAAAATTGCTTGCCCACCATGGTCCGTACCGGTGAAATCAAGTTCTTTATTTAGTGAAGTATTCATTTCACTTGGCTGCCTTGCTATCTTGATCACAGTTATGAAAGAGTCTGCAAATTTAAGGTAGTTTATGTTACATACACAATAGCATTTGTAATAGTGTTCAATTGATAAAATTAAGTGAGTTCACCCAACATACAACCAGGACCATTAGATTTATAGTTTGAAGGATTTTCGTGCCTAATAACATTTCTTTTATTCCACCTCCTTTATTGGATTCAAAAGACATAATTAACATGATAATACAAAGCAGGTAAGCTTTTAATTCTGTGTAACAATAAAAATAATATTTTCTACAAGTCAGTTATCAAAACACGGTCGGTACTTATATATGTTCTCAGAGAAATGCTTGTGGACATAGCTGTTATGGTAGATTGATGCATTTAACGTTTAATTACAAGAAGACACATTGCCTTTACGACAATTACAATTAAAGGAAATAAAAGGTAGAACTAAAATTTCAATTGATTAAAAAATTATTTAATTTGTATTTTTCTATAAAAATATTGCCTTCACTCGATATAAGTGACATTTTCCTTGATCAAAATTTCCTTACATATCCATAATTGCGGTGTACTAGGAATGTTGTTTGGAAAGAAAATATAAAAGTTGTATGACCTATTTTTAAATTTGACATTTCATAATGCTGATTAAAATTTCCAGCTCATATCTACCATTTTCGATGAAAGCGAGTGATATATCAAAGTTTATGTTACCAATTTTGAACACGATTTTCTTCCAGTTCTATAAATAAGGATCAGTTTTTGGGGTATTTTCTGGTTTAAAAAAATGGGATCCATGTCTGATCCCACATTATAAGTGGGTTTGCGAGTTAAGAGGACACAAGTCATCGAGGGAGTGGTGTAAACAGCTGCATTGTCACAAGGGATACCATGAGAAATCAGTTACTTCAATACACATATTGCTAGCCAATACATTGAAGCGCAAAAAAAATGAAAATATGCTTGTTCCACATGAATAATGGATAGATTTCATTTTGTGTGTGGTTCAACCCACTTAGTGAAATTTGTTTGTTTTTTACTCAATACTGTATAGTGATATATTATTAATTATGGTACATTGCTGGTAAAGTATGGTTATTTTACTAATTAAAAAAAGTCGAGAAAAATATCACTTTAACAATCAATGTCTTTTTCCCATGTGACATACATTGTATGGCAATAAAAATTCATGATGGATTCATACACCCACTTGTACTATTCTTGTATTTAGAATATTTCTGAGTTAGTTTCATGTGTAATTGATTATTTCTGAGTTAGTTTCATGTGTAATTGATTATCAGGATTGATAGTACATTGTTCATGCGAAAGTCAATAAACACCCACTCAGGGCATGGCAGTTAAGGCCAAACAGATGGAATTGGAAAGTTCCATACATATCATATTTACCATAAGTCTGAAAGGCAATTTGTCACTTCTGTAAAATTGTGAACAATGGAGTTAAATAGGCCTTGTATATGAGTAAGAAAAGAAGTATTTTGGAAAAAATTTCTGTAACAAGATAACAAATTAGGATTTTGGATTAACAACAGAACACAAATGATGGTGATACAATACATTATTTAATGATAAATGATTTGAATGAAAATTAATTATGATTAATATGGGCGTGTATATGATTGAAATATTGGATCAATTAACATAAAATGCACGGACGCTCCTATTTTGTCTGTGTGAGGTTTCAACTGGCCTAGTCTACCAACAATATGTCCCAAACATTCTAGGTTACAATATTCTAAACAACATTTTGTGGGCCTAGCTGTAAGATTTGCAGTGTGAAGTCTATCAGACAGATCCCTTAATATCTTAACATGTTCATACCAGGTATGTGTATTAACAAAGATATCATCTTTGTCGACATTTTCAATATCATTTATGAGTTTGATCATGAGATGAATGAACGATGCACTGACATTGACTAAACAGAAAGGTCCCTTGACATTGACTAAACAGAAAGGTCCCTTGACATTGACTAAACAGAAGGGTCCCTTGACATTGACTAAACAGAAAGGTCTCTTGACATTGACTAAACAGAAAGGTCCCTTGACATTGACTAAACAGAAAGGTCCATTGACATTGACTAAACAGAAAGGTCCCTTGACATTGACTAAACAGAAGGGTCCCTTGACATTGACTAAACAGAAAGGTCCCTTGACATTGACTAAACAGAAAGGTCCCTTGACATTGACTAAACAGAAAGGTCCCTTGACATTGACTAAACAGAAGGTCCCTTGACATTGACTAAACAGAAAGGTCCCTTGACATTGACTAAACAGAAAGGTCCCTTGACATTGACTAAACAGAAAGGTCCCTTGACATTGACTAAACAGAAGGTCCCTTGACATTGACTGAACAGAAAGGTCCCTTGACATTGACTAAACAGAAAGGTCCCTTTCCCTAACCTGTTCTTCACAAACAAAATTTTGAAGGGACTCCCCCTCACAACCATACTGTTTCTCCAGTTCCGCAAGTTCTTTCATTGATGACATTTCCAAAATATCTAATTTTACCAACTTAAAATGCAGTATTATGTACAAAATGCATAATTACTATAATTGCAACAAACCATATTTTCCTTCTCAAAAGACAACACAAACATGAAATGTGTACAAAAAATGTACTATTATCTGTCTATTTTTACCTCACTGTCTTGTCAAAAGCATCTGACACAAACAGATCATACAAGAATATTAAACAATAAATGCAGTGCTTCTTTAAATCCAAAATGATCCACTTCTGACACCATTTTAACAAGATAACCAGGTGGGGTTTCAGATTAACAACAGAACACAACTGCTGGTGATATAAATACAATGTTTATGACGAATGATTTAAATTAAAAATTAATTATGATTAATATGTACATGTACATGATCCAAATATTGGATCAATTAACATAAAACACACAGACTTAAGAAATGAAAATACAAATAAATGACCTTGCATTGTACATGCACAAGTGGTGAATGATTCACAGTGATTTCAAAACAAAAAGAATCTGATTCATTTGTTTTACTCAAATAGTAACAAATGTATTTTACTCATTTAGTAAAATGTATTCACTCAGATAATCAAATTATGAAAACAAATTATCTTTCCAATCCCAAAAACACACTGGGTTGTATGAACACCAAAAATTAGACCATGACTAAAAGATTACATGTATGAAGTTACACATTCCATCACCAGCACACTCAGCTACCAGTCACACTGGTCAATCAAGCCAATCAAGCTGTCAGTATTCAAGTTTGGTCAATCAAGCAATCAAGGCCCACTAATCTCAGTCAGCAATGCCCCAATCACCTGCTACTTGACCAGCAACACTTTATTCAGCTCTACAGCTGTTATGGTTCAGCTTCACAGCTGTTATGGTTCAGCTTCACAGCTGCTATGGTCAACATTTATGGTTAGCTCTGCAGCTGGTACCACACTCCAATCACTCTGATAACTCTGGTCAAATATCACTCTGATAACTCTGGTCAAATATCACTCTGTTTACTCTGGTTAGCTCTATAGCTGATCAATCCTGGTTAGATATCACTCCAGTCAAATATCACCCCAGTAACTCTGGTCAGCTGAAAATATATATAACATCATGTATGATGCATGACACGGGCATATATGATAAAATATGTATAACATCATGTACAATGCATGACACGGGCATATATGATAAAACATAATGATGTTACATATGGTAAGCAATACTGATTACATTATCTGCACAATAAATACAAACAATGCACAACTGCTCAGGTGGCCTAGTGGTTAGAGCATCCGCCACAAAACCGGGAAGTCATGGGTTTGATCCCCAGCTGAGTCATACCAAATATGTATAAAAATGGTACTAACAGCTGCCTCACTTGGCACTCAGCATTAAGAGATTAGTGTTAGGACTGGACGGTCTGGTGTCAGAATAATGTGAATGGGTAGGACATCATGCAAACAGTAACAGAAAATATTTGCATTGTACCTTATAGAACAAATCTACATGGAAAATATACAAAGATAAATCTGGTAGTGCAATAGTTATAATTTATACATCCAAAATTAATAACTCACATACCTCTACAGCTGAAGATGTGCAAGTCCGTAAAGTAAACCCATTCACATGGATGGATGGATGGATGGATGGATGGATGGATGGATGGATGGATGGATGGATGGATAGATAGATAGATAGATAGATAGATAGATAGATAGATAGATAGATAGATAGATAGATAGATAGATAGATAGATAGATAGATAGATAGATAGATATGTTATGTTATAAATTAGTGGGTGGGAAAGTGTATGTAATGTGACATAGTGTGACTGCTAGTGGGTGGGAGAGTGCATGTAATGTTACATAGTCTGATTGCTAGTAGATGGGAGAGTGCATGTCATGTTACATTGTATGATTGCTAGTAGATGGGAGAGTACATCTAATGTGACATTGTGTGATTGCTAGTGGGTGTGAGAATGCATGTAATGTGACATAGTGTGACTGCTAGTGGGTGGGAGAGTGCATGTAATGTTACATAGTCTGATTGCTAGTAGATGGGAGAGTGTATGTAATGTGACATTGTGTGATTGCTAGTGGGTGGGAGAGTGTATGTAATGTTACATAGTGTGATTGCTAGTAGATGGGAGAGTGTATGTAATGTTATATAGTGTGATTGCTATTGGGTGGGAGAGTGCATGTAATGTGACATAGTCTGATTGCTAGTAGATTGGAGAGTGCATGTAATGTTACATTTTTGGCATGTGATCAAATAGTTGCACAAGCGGTATCATAATGCATTTTAAATGTTTCTTTCATAGTATTATCACTTGAAGAAGTATTTTCAGTAATAAAAGAAGTGTGAATATCTATGTCTATTTCATATTGTTGTTGATTATTTTTATATATTATGTTTTTTTAATTTAGAATTAAGAAATCTTTAAGATTTGTAATCCATTTATAAACAACTGTGGGTTTTATTTCGTATAGAGATTTAACACTTGCTTTACATGATAATTTTAATAAATCCTGATATTTATTGATAATCTTACCTATATTAGGCAAACATGGAGTATATTTAAAAACAAAAAGAAGGATATCTTCATTGCTTGTTTTTTTTTTTCTAAAGATTTAAGTTGTGTAAGAGAAGATACTTTTTGGAAAGCAATATGAATGATGTCAATAGGGTAATTTCTATTTAAAAATGTTGATTTAACTCTGTCAAAGATGATTTAGAAACAATGTCATCAGAAATAATTCTTCTGTATCATTTTGTTGGACTGTATGGTATCCTGTTTTTACATGATTTAGGATGACATGAAGAATGTTCAACATGTTGATGAATATATTCATGTTTTTAACATGAACCATTGTGATGCCATTATTTTCATTTTTCATGACCTCAAGATCCAAAAATGATACTTTAGTTTTAGACACATTGAATGTAAATGTTTTTGTTGGATGTAATGTTTTTAAACAGCTGATAAAATAGTAAAGGTCTTCTAATGAATAACTAAAAAAAACTATAATGATATCATCTAAAATCATGACCAAACATCTGGTTTTAAGTGGCATTTATTTAGAGAGTCATTTTGGGGATAATTTGAAGCTGAAGTTGGCCACAGTTGGCAGAAACAGAACATTTAAATTCTCAGAAATTACTTAACATGATTTCACTACATGTTACATGCAGTATCCTTGCTTAAGGAGCACTGTCATTTATAAATGTTGCTGACCCTGTACTAAATATGGTTCCTGGAAGCAGAAAATCAGGTAAATGACTTATTAAAAACCATTTAACAAAATTTGAGTAAATCAGACATCATTAATCTTTGACCCAATGATGTTAATCTACAGTCAAATGTTGTTGTTACCATAAATAGAAGAAACTATATTAACTTACTTCTAAGCAAACTAGTCTGCAGAATTTGTCCAAACTTGACAGAAGGTATTCTTGAATTTTTGGTTTTGAGATTTATATAAATAATGGCAATTTACCATGATCAGTTGTTGCCAATATTAAAACTAGAAAATTACACAAATTAAAATTTTTAAAAAATCTGCAAAATTTGAACAAACTTGACATAAGGTATTCTGGTATGAAATGGTTTTTGACTTTACACAGTTGATATAGATCCATCACGAAAGGTTTCCACTTCTGAATTGGAAATAATTTTAATAGAAAGCTTTAAGGAACATTTTGTATTTTAAAAAATGCTAACCAAAATATGACCAACAGGGACGAAATACATTCTTTTACACAGGAATTTCATTAGTGAACAAATTATGCTTCAACCTGATTTCTCATTTTACTGGTCTTATATTTGGTTACTAAGCATATGTCAGTGGGTATGTGGCATAAAGCCCACATGTACTCTTAATTTTACAATTTTCTTTAATTTAATTTTCTTAAAGATATTCTTTATTTGGGGTTTAGTTGAATCAAAAGTTCAAACAGTTGGAAGGTAGATTATACAAGTTCACAAGGGTAAATGAATTAAGGCTCTTTATCATCATGACCCTGTCATGACTTCTGAACCAGTACTGTGTGGCAATTAAGTGCCATTGTATTTTCTAAGAAAGAAAGTAAAATTGCTTCTCAGAACCCTAACTATTTCTTAAAGTGACTGAATATTTGTTCATGCTTCCATACAAGTTCTACTTATTGTCTTAAAAGGTCTGTATTTTGGCAAAACCTTATCTTATAAGGAAAATGTGATTAATACCTTAAATTTTTATCTTATAATATCTGAATGTTTCTCTGACAATGTCCGATTTTTATCTTGCAGAATGTCTTAATGTTTGTCTTACAATGTCTAACTTTTTCTTGCAGAATATCTGAATATTTGTCTTACAATGTCTGAATGTTTGTTTTACAGGGTCTGAATGCTTCTCACAGAATGTCTGAATATTTGGCATAAAATTTCTGAATATTGTCTTATGTATTTGTATATTTTTCTAATAAGTGCTGTGCATGAATGACTGAATTTTTGTTGGAAATTCAGTAATAGTTCATATACAGAGCTGTAATGAAGGATAATAAAAAATTCAGTAACAGTTCATATACAGAGCTGTAATGAAGGATAATTAAAAAATTTAGTAATAGTTCAGATACAGAGCTGTAATGAAGGCTAATTCAAAAATTCAGTAACAGTTCAGATACAGAGCTGTAATGAAGGATAATTAAAAATTCAGTAATAGTTCAGATGCAGAGCTGTAATGAAGGATAATTTAAAACTTCTGTAATAGTTCGGAATTATGATATTCATTTTAATTCTTGGATAATAAATAGATTTAGCAAATTACCTTAGAAAGAACTTTTTAATGTTTTACATAATTGTATTGTTAATGTCAGACACATTTAGTAATTCTTTATGTGTCTGTAGGGACCATGCAGTCTGAAATAACCTTTCTTATTTCATCTTCTCATTAAAATATCAAACTATGTAATACAAAAATTAAGCTAACTTGCCACCTATAGCCTATATGTCATACATTTGGGGGTGGGGGTGGAATTTGTTCATGATAAAACATATGGTTTGCAAAATGTTCACCTGGGTGACAATTGATGGTATGGTCTGTCATCCATTTATCTTTTATCATGTGTCAGGCATCAGTCAATATTTTGTAGTTTCGGTCTCTGAACAACTACTTGACCAATTTCAACCAAATTTAACATAGAGAATCCTGGCTAAGCCTTGCAGTAAATAAGATGGAAATTTGACTGAATTTATAAAGCAACAAAGAAAGAATGTCTTTAACAACTACAGATGAAGCAATCATGCCAACATTACTAAACATCCTAAAATGTTTAAATAGTTTGATCCCAAAAACTACTTTAAGCAATCAGAGTAAATATGACAAAGTATAATGGCTTATCAGGAGTACAGAGTAGCATGGGTTATCAGGAGTACAGAGTATAATGGCTTATCAGGAGTATAGAGTATCATGGGTTATCAGGAGTACAGAGTATCATGGCTTATCAGGAGTATAGAATATCATGAGTTATCAGGAGTACAGAATATCATGGCTTATCAGGAGTACAGAGAATATCATGGCTTATCAGGAGTACAGAGTATAATGGTTTATCAGGAGTACAGAATATCATGGGTTATCAGGAGTACAGAGTATAATGGCTTGTCAGGAGTACAGAATATCATGGCTTATCAGGAGTACAGAGTATCATGGCTTATCAGGAGTATAGAATATCATGAGTTATCAGGAGTACAGAATATCATGGCTTATCAGGAGTACAGAGTATAATGGCTTATCAGGAGTACAGAATATCATGGGTTATCAGGAGTACAGAGTATAATGGCTTGTCAGGAGTACAGAATATCATGGCTTATCAGGAGTACAGAGTATCATGGCTTATCAGGAGTATAGAATATCATGAGTTATCAGGAGTACAGAGTATCATGGCTTATCAGGAGTACAGAGTATCATGGCTTATCAGGAGTATAGAATATCATGGCTTATCAGGAGTATGGAATATCATGGCTTGTCAGGAGTATGGAATATCATGGCTTGTCAGGAGTATGGAGTATCATAGCTTGTCAGTAGTATAGAGTATCATGGCTTGTCAGTAGTATAGAGTAGCAATTCTTGTCAGGAGTATCCTGCTTTTACAGGAGTATTATGTCTTGTCAGGCATGTTATGGCTTATCAGGAGTATAGAGTAGCATGGCTTGTCAGGAGTATAGAGTAGCAATGCTTGTCAGGAGTATAGAGTGTTGTGGCTTGTCAGGAGTAAAGAGTAGCAATTCTTGTCAGGAGTAGCCTTCTTTAACAGGACTATTATGTCTTGTCAGGCATGTTATGACTTATCAGTAGTATAGAGTAGCATTGCTTGTCAGGAGTATAGAGTGTCATGGCTTGTCAGGAGTATAGAGTATCATGGCTTGTCAGGAGTATGGATTATCATGGCTTGTCAGGAGTATAGAGTATCATGGCTTGTCAGGAGTATAGAGTATCATGGCTTGTCAGGAGTATGGAGTATCATGGCTTGTCAGGAGTATAGAGTATCATGGCTTGTCAGGAGTATAGAGTATCATGGCTTGTCAGGAGTATGGAGTATCATGGCTTGTCTGGAGTATCCTGCTTTTACAGAAGTATTATGACAGAAAGCATCTTGACATTAAGGTAGTTTACATTTTTATAAATTATACTGACTGATCAAATATATCCATTGCTGCTAAAAAGTAAAATTACTTCTCAAAATCTGTTCAATAGATCTGATCAGATTTTTCACAGAACATATACAGACATGATGTTGATACATCAAATGTCTTAAATCCGGTTTCCAGAAATCCATGTATCCAATAATGACACATCCAATCATGACGAGATATTTGTCCAGTTGCAAAATACTAGCGTCAGATATTTTTGTTATACAGATCATTCTTTTCCTTGTTTTAAATAGTAAAAGGAAATGCAGTGGTTTCCTTTCTGACATTTTCCAAAATGTTCACAAGAAAGCAAATTACCAGGAATGCAAAAGTTTTTTTCAATTCACACATGTTAATGGTGTTAAAAATCAACACTATTAATGGTAGAAAATGCTCTCATATTTATTCACAAGGTGTTCAATCTGCACCCAGGGACCAGTATGTAGGAAACATTTACTCAGCCTATACATTTTTAACCAGTTAGGACCAGAAGAGGAATGGTTTTCCTGAGTCCTTTTAGTCCTAATTGCTTCCTAATCATGCTTCCACCAAGAAAGCAGATTAAGGTATTTATACAGTCCTTCTCAGAATGATCCCATCTGTAGCATTTAGTCAAACATTACAACACAATCTGTGCTATCATTGATGGTATTGCTGTGCAAAATACTGTTGTGGATTTGTTTCCCCAAAAAAGTAATCACACAGAAAACAATATCTTTGCACTGCTAAAAGACATCGCCGAAAAGCTGAAAGACTTTGGCTTTTCACCAGACTCACTATTCATAAACAAATCTACGAAGCCGCTAAGAAGAACATCACAAACATAGTCCATTTAGCCAAATCATCCCACTACAGTACTAAGATCAGAGAGTTCCAGCTGAAATGAGCTCTCCGAGATAACTAACAAACTAATGTCAAGGAACAAATGTACACCACTTCCAACAACCTTTTCTCCACTAGACCTACCAGACCAAATTGCAAATTTCTTTGATGACAAAGTACAAACTATTAGATATTCGCTTGACAGCACAATTTCAACTGATTCGTCACCATACAGTTATGATGCAGAATTTCAGCGACAATTGTTAGGAGCATTTGAACCTGTTTCTATTGATTTAGTACGGACAATCATGATGAAAAGTGCACCAAAGTCTTGTTAACTTGATCCAATTCTGACATCACTGCTGCTTGAGTGCTTAGAACCAATATTGCCTTCACTAACTGATGTTATTAATATCTCTCTCTCATCAGGGGAATTCCCATCATTTTTCAAAACTGCCATCGTAAAGCCACTGCTGAAGAAACCAACACTGGATCATAATGATTTAAAGAACTACCACACAGTTTCTAATCTCCCATTCATATAAAAAATCTTAGGTTGTTCAAACTCAACTTGTATCTCATTTGAATTCAAACAGTCTTTTTAGCAATGTACAGTCTGCATATCGCCCTTGCCACAGTATGGAAACTACTCTTCTGAAAGTATTTAGTGACATTCTCTCTGCTTTGGATAGTGGAAAGATTACAGTCCTCACTCTCCTGGATTTATCTGCAACATTTGACGCAATAGACCATGATATATACCTTCACCGTCTCCAGCATGTATTTGGCATTCAGAATATAGCCTTACAGTGGTTCAAGTCCTACTTAGTCAACAGGACACAAATTATATCTGCAAATGGAATACACTCCAGCCGAGTTGACGTATGTTGTGGTGTTCTACAGGGATCTGTTCTTGGACCTGTTCTCTTCATTCTGTACACTCAGCCGCTCTCAAGTGTCATAGATCATCACTCAGTGTCACACCAATTGTATGCTGATGACACCCAAATATACAAGTCTAGCCACCCAACTGAAGTTGATGCTACCATCCATGGAGTAGAGAAGTGTATTTCGGATGTGAAATCATGGATGACATGTAACAAGCTGCAGATGAATGATGATAAAACTGAGGCTATTCTGATCACAACACAAAGACTTTCTCATTCACATCCTTTACCTCAGACAATTAATATCAGCAACACCAACATTAAATTCTCATAGTCAATACGAAACCTAGGCATTACTCCAGACAGTACTCTCACATTGCACCAACATGTCATGAACATATGCAAGGCTGCTTATCTTAAATTGAGACGCATCAGTTCCATTCATAAATATCTTTCAGTTGATGCCACAAAAACACTTGTGTGTTCATTAGTACTTTCAAGACTGGACTATTGTAACTCAATTCTGTCTGGTTCATCACAATATTTACTCCAGAAACTTCAAAAAGTTCAAAACACAGCTGCAAGTATCATCTTTAGAGTACCTCGATCAGAGCACACCTCACCACTGCTCTGTACCCTACACTGGCTATTGATTCGATACAGAATCAAACACAAACTTTTTTCTCTGTGCTATGTTTCAATGACAGACTCCAGTCCAACATACCTATCCAGCCTCACCCATGTGTATACACCAGTTAGATCCTTATGCTCTTCTTCTGATAATCGTATACTCATTGTTCCCAAGGTGAAAACAAAGTCATATGGACAACGTTCATTTGCACACCAGGGCCCGGCGACATGGAATGAATTGCCCATTGAAATTAGACACAAAGACACAGTGGTCTCTTTTAAGAGTGCTCTTAAGACTTGCCTGTTTCGACTGCAGGGACAAACTTAGCGACCTAATCATGTTTTGTATTTTATATGTTTTCAGCATGTTTTAATGTTTTCCAATTTCATTGTTTTTGTCATTTTTTGTACTGTAGTGTAGTCATATCATTATTGATGGTGTAAAGCGCTTAGAGCTTTGAAAGATTAGGCACTATACAAAGTACTCATTATTTACAACAAAATATTGAATATACAACAAAACATTGGATATGCAACAACACATTGAATATACAACAAAACATTGAATATTATGCTTTGCATGTTGTGTTAAAAGCACAAACTGAAGAAAATATTTTGTCAGTACAGTGTTTAAAATTTTGAAAATATGCCTTTGTCAGCCATACAGGAAGCCATTAACATGCACATTCAATGAATGCTGAGAATGTGCCAAACATCCAACATTTAATTCTCATGTGGTTTTGACAAAGAGTCTGACTTGGTAATGAAGATATGACAGTACTATTTTAAAATACCTAGTCATGTGATTGACGCCTAGTATTCCCTGAATGAGCTATGACTGTACTATTTTAAAATACCTACTCATTAGATTGACAAGTAGAATTTTCTGAATGAGCTATGACTGTACTATTTTAAAATGCCTACTCATTAGATTGACAAGTAGAATTTTCTGAATAAGCTATGACTGTACTATTTTAAAATGCCTACTCATTAGATTGACAAGTAGAATTTTCTGAATAAGCTATGACTGTACTATTTTAAAATGCCTACTCATTAGATTGACAAGTAGAATTTTCTGAATAAGCTATGACTGTACTATTTTAAAATGCCTACTCATTAGATTGACAAGTAGAATTTTCTGAATAAGCTATGACAGTACGATTTTAAAATGCCTACTCATTAGATTGACAAGTAGAATTTTCTGAATAAGCTATGACTGTACTATTTTAAAATGCCTACTCATTAGATTGACAAGTAGAATTTTCTGAATAAGCTATGACAGTACTATTTTAAAATGCCTACTCATTAGATTGACAAGTAGAATTTTCTGAATAAGCTATGACAGTACTATTTTAAAATGCCTACTCATTAGATTGACAAGTAGAATTTTCTGAATAAGCTATGACAGTACTATTTTAAAATGCCTACTCATTAGATTGACAAGTAGAATTTTCTGAATAAGCTATGACAGTACTATTTTAAAATGCCTACTCATTAGATTGACAAGTAGAATTTTCTGAATAAGCTATGACAGTACTATTTTAAAATGCCTACTCATTAGATTGACAAGTAGAATTTTCTGAATAAGCTATGACAGTACTATTTTAAAATGCCTACTCATTAGATTGACAAGTAGAATTTTCTGAATAAGCTATGACAGTACTATTTTAAAATGCCTACTCATTAGATTGACAAGTAGAATTTTCTGAATAAGCTATGACTGTACTATTTTAAAATGCCTACTCATTAGATTGACAAGTAGAATTTTCTGAATAAGCTATGACAGTACTATTTTAAAATGCCTACTCATTAGATTGACAAGTAGAATTTTCTGAATAAGCTATGACAGTACTATTTTAAAATGCCTACTCATTAGATTGACAAGTAGAATTTTCTGAATAAGCTATGACAGTACTATTTTAAAATGCCTACTCATTAGATTGACAAGTAGAATTTTCTGAATAAGCTCTGACAGTACTATTTTAAAATGCCTACTCATTAGATTGACAAGTAGAATTTTCTGAATAAGCTATGACAGTACTATTTTAAAATGCCTACTCATTAGATTGACAAGTAGAATTTTCTGAATAAGCTATGACAGTACTATTTTAAAATGCCTACTCATTAGATTGACAAGTAGAATTTTCTGAATAAGCTATGACAGTACTATTTTAAAATGCCTACTCATTAGATTGACAAGTAGAATTTTCTGAATAAGCTATGACTGTACTATTTTAAAATGCCTACTCATTAGATTGACAAGTAGAATTTTCTGAATAAGCTATGACAGTACTATTTTAAAATGCCTACTCATTAGATTGACAAGTAGAATTTTCTGAATAAGCTATGACAGTACTATTTTAAAATGCCTACTCATTAGATTGACAAGTAGAATTTTCTGAATAAGCTATGACAGTACTATTTTAAAATGCCTACTCATTAGATTGACAAGTAGAATTTTCTGAATAAGCTCTGACAGTACTATTTTAAAATGCCTACTCATTAGATTGACAAGTAGAATTTTCTGAATAAGCTATGACAGTACTATTTTAAAATGCCTACTCATTAGATTGACAAGTAGAATTTTCTGAATAAGCTATGACAGTACTATTTTAAAATGCCTACTCATTAGATTGACAAGTAGAATTTTCTGAATAAGCTATGACTGTACTATTTTAAAATGCCTACTCATTAGATTGACAAGTAGAATTTTCTGAATAAGCTATGACAGTACTATTTTAAAATGCCTACTCATTAGATTGACAAGTAGAATTTTCTGAATAAGCTATGACAGTACTATTTTAAAATGCCTACTCATTAGATTGACAAGTAGAATTTTCTGAATAAGCTATGACTGTACTATTTTAAAATGCCTACTCATTAGATTGACAAGTAGAATTTTCTGTTCATGTGACTGAGTTTATTTAACTTTATGATTTCTTGTTTTATTAATGTCAGTGCTTTGACATGATTAGAGAAATATGTAGTCTTGATATGATTAGAGAAATATGTAGTCTTGATATGATTAGAGAAATATGTAGTCTTGATATGATTAGAGAAATATGTAGTCTTGATATGATTAGAGAAATATGTAGTCTTGATATGATTAGAGAAATATGTAGTCTTGATATGATTAGAAAAATATATAGTCTTGATATTATTAGAGAATATGTAGTCTGTAATTAGAGAAATGTGTAGTCTTGACATGATTAGAGAATATGTAGTCTGTAATTAGAGAAATGTGTAGTCTTGATATGATTAGAGAATATGTAGTCTGTAATTAGAGAAAGATGTAGTCTTGATATGATTAAAGAATGTGTAGTCTGCTTGACATGATGAGAGAAAGATGTAGTCTTGACATGATTAGAGAAATATGTAGTCTTGATATGATTAGAGAAAGATATAGTCTTGATATGATTAGAGAATATGTAGACTTGATATGATTAGACAAAGATGTAGTCTTGATATGATTAGAGAAAGATGTAGTCTTGATATGATTAAAGAATATGTAGTCTGCTTGCCATGATGAGAGAAAGATGTAGTCTTGACATGATTAGAGAATGTGTAGTCTTGACATGATTAGAGAATGTGTAGTCTTGACATGATTAGAGAATGTGTAATCTTGACATGATTAGAGAATGTGTAGTCTTGACATGATTAGAGAATGTGTAATCTTGACATGATTAGATAAAGATATTATCTGGATATGATTAAAGAATGTGTACTCTTGATATGATGAGAGAAATATGTAGTTTTGACATGATTAGAGAAAGATGTAGTCTTGACATGATTAGAGAATGTGTAGTCTTGACATGATTAGAGAAATATGTAGTCTTGATATGATTAGAAAAATATATAGTCTTGTTATGATTAGAGAAAGATATAGTCTTGATATGATTAGAGAATATGTAGACTTGATATGATTAGACAAAAAATGTAGTCTTGATATGATTAGAGAAAGATGTAGTCTTGATATGATTAAAGAATATGTAGTCTGCTTGCCATGATGAGAGAAAGATGTAGTCTTGACATGATTAGAGAATGTGTAGTCTTGACATGATTAGAGAATGTGTAGTCTTGACATGATTAGAGATTGTGTATTCTTGACATGATTAGAGAATGTGTAATCTTGACATGATTAGAGAATGTGTAGTCTTGACATGATTAGAGAATGTGTAATCTTGACATGATTAGAGAAAGATATAATCTGGATATGATTAAAGAATGTGTAGTCTTGATATGATGAGAGAAATATGTAGTTTTGACATGATTAGAGAAAGATGTAGTCTTGACATGATTAGAGAATGTGTAGTCTTGATATGAATAGAGAATGTGTAGTCTTGATATGAATAGAGAATATGTAGTCTTAATATGAATAGAGAATGTGTAGTCTTGATATGATTAGAGAATGTGTAGTCTTGATATGAATAGAGAATGTGTAGTCTTGACCTGATTAGAGAATGTGTAGTCTTGATATGATTACAGAATGTGTAGTCTTGATATGAATAGAGAATGTGTAGTCTTGACATGATTAGAAAATGTGTAGTCTTAACATGATTAGAGAATGTGTAGTCTTGACATGATTAGAGAAATATGTAGTCTTGATATGATTAGAAAAATATGTAGTCTTGATATGATTAGAGAAAGATATAGTCTTGATATGATTAGAGAATATGTAGACTTGATATGATTAGACAAAGATATAGTCTTGATATGATTAGAGAAAGATGTAGTCTTGATATGATTAAAGAATATGTAGTCTGCTTGCCATGATGAGAGAAAGATGTAGTCTTGACATGATTAGAGAATGTGTAGTCTTGACATGATTAGAGAATGTGTAGTCTTGACATGATTAGAGAATGTGTAATCTTGACATGATTAGAGAATGTGTAGTCTTGACATGATTAGAGAATGTGTAATCCTGACATGATTAGATAAAGATATTATCTGGATATGATTAAAGAATGTGTACTCTTGATATGATGAGAGAAATATGTAGTTTTGACATGATTAGAGAAAGATGTAGTCTTGACATGATTAGAGAATGTGTAGTCTTGATATGAATAGAGAATGTGTAGTCTTGATATCAATAGAGAATATGTAGTCTTAATATGAATAGAGAATGTGTAGTCTTGATATGATTAGAGAATGTGTAGTCTTGATATGAATAGAGAATGTGTAGTCTTGACCTGATTAGAGAATGTGTAGTCTTGATATGATTACAGAATGTGTAGTCTTGATATGAATAGAGAATGTGTAGTCTTGACATGATTAGAAAATGTGTAGTCTTAACATGATTAGAGAATGTGTAGTCTTGACATGATTAGAGAAATATGTAGTCTTGATATGATTAGAAAAATATATAGTCTTGTTATGATTAGAGAAAGATATAGTCTTGATATGATTAGAGAATATGTAGACTTGATATGATTAGACAAAAATGTAGTCTTGATATGATTAGAGAAAGATGTAGTCTTGATATGATTAAAGAATATGTAGTCTGCTTGCCATGATGAGAGAAAGATGTAGTCTTGACATGATTAGAGAATGTGTAGTCTTGACATGATTAGAGAATGTGTAGTCTTGACATGATTAGAGATTGTGTATTCTTGACATGATTAGAGAATGTGTAATCTTGACATGATTAGAGAATGTGTAGTCTTGACATGATTAGAGAATGTGTAATCTTGACATGATTAGAGAAAGATATAATCTGGATATGATTAAAGAATGTGTAGTCTTGATATGATGAGAGAAATATGTAGTTTTGACATGATTAGAGAAAGATGTAGTCTTGACATGATTAGAGAATGTGTAGTCTTGATATGAATAGAGAATGTGTAGTCTTGATATGAATAGAGAATATGTAGTCTTAATATGAATAGAGAATGTGTAGTCTTGATATGATTAGAGAATGTGTAGTCTTGATATGAATAGAGAATGTGTAGTCTTGACCTGATTAGAGAATGTGTAGTCTTGATATGATTACAGAATGTGTAGTCTTGATATGAATAGAGAATGTGTAGTCTTGACATGATTAGAAAATGTGTAGTTTTAACATGATTAGAGAATGTGTAGTCTTGATATGATTAGAGAAGGATGTAGTCTTGACATGATTAGAGAAATAAGTAGTCTTGATATGACTAGAGAAAGATGTAGTCTTGATATGATTAGAGAATAATGTAGTCCTGATATGATTAGAGAATAATGTAGTCTTGATGTGATTAGAGACAGATGTAGTCTTGATATGATTAGAGAATGATATAGACTTGATTTGATTAGAGAATGATGTAGACTTGATATGATTAGAGAATAATGTAGTCTTGATATGATTAGAGAATGATGTAGTCTTGACATGATTAGAGACAGATGTAGTCTTGATATGATTAGAGAATGATGTAGACTTGATATGATTAGAGAATGATGTAGTCTTGACATGATTAGAGAATAATGTAGTCTTGATATGATTAGAGAATAATGTAGTCTTGATATGATTAGAGAATGATGTAGTCTTGACATGATTAGAGACAGATGTAGTATTCATATGATTACAGAATGATGTAGACTTGATTTGATTAGAGAATGATGTAGACTTGATATGATTAGAGAATAATGTAGTCTTGATGTGATTAGAGACAGATGTAGTCTTGATGTGGTTAGAGAATGATATAGACTTGATTTGATTAGAGAATGATGTAGACTTGATATGATTAGAGAATGATGTAGTCTTGACATGATTAGAGAATAATGTAGTCTTGATATGATTAGAGAATAATGTAGACTTGATATGATTAGAGAATGATATAGACTTGATATGATTAGAGAATGATGTAGACTTGATATGATTAGATAATGATGTAGACTTGATATGATCAGAGAATGATGTAGTCTTGATATGATTAGAGAATAATGTAGTCTTGATATGATTAGAGAATAATATAGTCTTGATATGATTAGAGACAGATGTAGTCTTGATATGATTAGAGAATAATGTAGTCTTGATATGATTAGAGAATGATGTAGACTTGATATGATTAGAGAATGATGTAGACTTGATATGATTAGAGAATGATGTAGACTTGATATGATTAGAGAATAATGTAGTCTTGATATGATTAGAGAATAATGTAGTCTTGATGTGATTAGAGACAGATGTAGTCTTGATGTGATTAGAGAATGATATAGACTTGATTTGATTAGAGAATGATGTAGACTTGATATGATTAGAGAATGATGTAGTCTTGACATGATTAGAGAATAATGTAGTCTTGATATGATAAGAGAATAATGTAGACTTGATATGATTAGAGAATGATGTAGACTTGACATGATTAGAGAATGATGTAGACTTGATATGATTAGAGAAAAATGTAGTCTTGATATGATTAGAGAATGATATAGACTTGATATGATTAGAGAATTATGTAGTTTTGATATGATTAGAGACAGATGTAGACTTGATATGATTAGAGAATTATGTAGACTTGATATAATTAGAGGATGATGTAGACTTGATATGATTAGAGAATAATGTAGTCTTGATATGATTAGAGAATAATGTAGTCTTGATATGATTAGAGAATGATGTAGACTTGATATGATTAGAGAATGATGTAGACTTGATATGATTTGAGAATGATATAGACTTGATATGATTTGAGAATGATGTAGTTTTGATGTGATTAGAGACACATGTAGACTTGATATAATTAGAGAATGATATAGACTTGATATGATTAGAGAATGATGTAGTTTTGATGTGATTAGAGAATGATGTAGACTTGATATGATTAGAGAATGATGTAGTCTTGATATGATTAGAGGATGATGTAGACTTGATATGATTAGAGAATAATGTGGTCTTGATATGATTAGAGAATAATGTAGTTTTGATGTGATTAGAGACAGATGTAGTCTTGACATGATTAGAGACAGATGTAGTCTTGATATGATTAGAGAATGATACAGACTTGATATGATTAGAGAATGATGTAGTTTTGATGTGATTAGAGACAGATGTAGTCTTGATATGATTAGAGAATAATGTAGTCTTCATATGATTAGAGTATGATGTAGACTTGATATGATTAGAGAATAATGTAGTCTTGATATGATTAGAGAATAATGTAGTCTTGATATGATTAGAGAATAATGTAGTCTTGATATGATTAGAGAATGATGTAGACTTGATATGATCAGAGAATGATGTAGTCTTGATATGATTAGAGAATAATGTAGTCTTGATATGATTATAGAATAATGTAGTCTTGATATGATTAGAGACAGATGTAGTCTTGATATGATTAGAGAATAATGTAGTCTTCATATGATTACAGTATGATGTAGACTTGATATGATTAGAGAATAATGTAGACTTGATATGATTAGAGAATAATGTAGTCTTGACATGATTAGAGAATGATGTAGTCTTGATATGATTAGAGGATGATGTAGACTTGATATGATTAGAGAATGATGTAGACTTGATATGATTAGAGAATGATGTAGACTTGATATGATTAGAGAATACTGTAGTCTTGATATGATTAGAGAATAATGTAGTCTTGATGTGATTAGAGACAGATGTAGTCTTGATGTGATTAGAGAATGATATAGATTTGACTTGATTAGAGAATGATGTAGACTTGATATGATTAGAGAATGATGTAGTCTTGACATGATTAGAGAATAATGTAGTCTTGATATGATTAGAGAATAATGTAGACTTGATATGATTAGAGAATGATGTAGACTTGATATGATTAGAGAATGATGTAGTCTTGATGTGATTAGAGACAGATGTAGACTTGATATGATTAGAGAATAATGTAGTCTTGATATGATTAGAGAATAATGTAGTTTGGATGTGATTAGAGACAGATGTAGACTTGATATGATTAGAGAATGATATAGACTTGATATGATTAGAGAATGATGTAGTTTTGATGTGATTAGAGACAGATGTAGACTAGATATGATTAGAGAATGATATAGACTTGATGTGATTAGAGAATGATGTAGACTTGATATGATTAGAGAATGATGTAGACTTGATATGATCAGAGAATGATGTAGTCTTGATATGATTAGAGAATAATGTAGTCTTGATATGATTAGAGAATAATGTAGTCTTGATGTGATTAGAGACAGATGTAGACTTGATATGATTAGAGAATGATGTAGTCTTGACATGATTAGAGACAGATGTAGTCTTGATATGATTAGAGAATAATGTAGTCTTGATATGATTAGAAAATGATGTAGACTTGATATGATTAGAGAATGATGTAGACTTGATATGATTAGAGAATGATGTAGACTTGATATAATTAGAGAATAATGTAGTCTTGATGTGATTAGAGACAGATGTAGTCTTGATATGATTAGAGAATGATATAGACTTGATTTGAATAGAGAATGATGTAGACTTGATTTGATTAGAGAATAATGTAGTCTTGATATGATTAGAGAATGATGTAGTCTTGACATGGTTAGAGACAGATGTAGTCTTGATATGATTAGAGAATGATGTAGACTTGATATGATTAGAGAATGATGTAGTCTGGATGTGATTAGAGAATAATGTAGTCTTGACATGATTAGAGAATAATGTAGTCTTGATATGATTAGAGAATGATGTAGTCTTGATATGATTAGAGACAGATGTAGTATTGATATGATTAGAGAATGATGTAGACTTGATTTGATTAGAGAATGATGTAGACTTGATGTGATTAGAGAATAATGTAGTCTTGATGTGATTAGAGACAGATGTGGTCTTGATGTGGTTAGAGAATGATATAGACTTGATTTGATTAGAGAATGATGTAGACTTGATATGATTAGAGAATGATATAGTCTTGACATGATTAGAGAATAATGTAGTCTTGATATGATTAGAGAATAATGTAGACTTGATATGATTAGAGAATGATGTAGACTTGATATGATTAGAGAATGATGTAGTCTTGATGTGATTAGAGACAGATGTAGACTTGATATGATTAGAGAATAATGTAGTCTTGACATGATTAGAGAATGATGTAGACTTGATATGATTAGAGAATGATGTAGTCTTGATATGATTAGAGAATGATATAGACTTGATATGATTAGAAAATGATGTAGTTTTGATGTGATTAGAGACAGATGTAGACTTGATATGATTACAGAATGATGTAGACTTGATATGATTAGAGGATGATGTAGACTTGATATGATTAGAGAATAATGTAGTCTTGATATGATTAGAGAATAATGTAGTTTTGATGTGATTAGAGACAGATGTAGACTTGATATGATTAGAGGATGATGTAGACTTGATATGATTAGAGAATGATATAGACTTGATATGATTAGAGAATGATGTAGTTTTGATGTGATTAGAGACAGATGTAGACTTGATATGATTAGAGAATGATATAGACTTGATATGATTAGAGAATGATGTAGACTAGATATGATTAGATAATGATGTAGACTTGATATGATCAGAGAATGATGTAGTCTTGATATGATTAGAGAATAATGTAGTCTTGATATGATTAGAGAATAATATAGTCTTGACATGATTAGAGACAGATGTAGTCTTGATATGATTAGAGAATAATGTAGTCTTGATATGATTAGAGAATGATGTAGACTTGATATGATTAGAGAATGATGTAGACTTGATATGATTAGAGAATGATGTAGACTAGATATGATTAGAGAATAATGTAGTCTTGATATGATTAGAGAATAATATAGTCTTGACATGATTAGAGACAGATGTAGTCTTGATATGATTAGAGAATAATGTAGTCTTGATATGATTAGAGAATAATGTAGTCTTGATGTGATTAGAGACAGATGTAGTCTTGATGTGATTAGAGAATGATATAGACTTGATATGATTAGAGAATGATGTAGACTTGATATGATTAGAGAATGATGTAGTCTTGACATGATTAGAGAATAATGTAGTCTTGATATGATCAGAGAATAATGTAGACTTGATATGATTAGAGAATGATGTAGACTTGATATGATTAGAGAATGATGTAGTCTTGATGTGATTAGAGACAGATGTAGACTTGATATGATTAGAGAATAATGTAGTCTTGACATGATTAGAGAATGATGTAGACTTGATATGATTAGAGAAAGATGTAGTCTTGATATGATTAGAGAATGATATAGACTTGATATGATTAGAGAATGATGTAGTTTTGATGTGATTAGAGACAGATGTAGACTTGATATGATTAGAGAATTATGTAGACTTGATATAATTAGAGGATGATGTAGACTTGATATGATTAGAGTATAATGTAGTCTTGATATCATTAGAGAATAATGTATTTTTGATGTGATTACAGACAGATGTAGACTTGATATGATTAGAGGATGATGTAGACTTGCTATGATTAGAGAATGATGTAGACTTGATATGATTAGAGAATGATGTAGACTTGATATGATTAGAGAATAATGTAGTCTTGATATGATTAGAGAATAATGTAGTCTTGATGTGATTAGAGACAGATGTAGTCTTGATGTGATTAGAGAATGATATAGACTTGATATGATTAGAGAATGATGTAGACTTGATATGATTAGAGAATGATGTAGTCTTGACATGATTAGAGAATAATGTAGTCTTGATATGATCAGAGAATAATGTAGACTTGATATGATTAGAGAATGATGTAGACTTGATATGATTAGAGAATGATGTAGTCTTGATGTGATTAGAGACAGATGTAGACTTGATATGATTAGAGAATAATGTAGTCTTGACATGATTAGAGAATGATGTAGACTTGATATGATTAGAGAAAGATGTAGTCTTGATATGATTAGAGAATGATATAGACTTGATATGATTAGAGAATGATGTAGTTTTGATGTGATTAGAGACAGATGTAGACTTGATATGATTAGAGAATTATGTAGACTTGATATAATTAGAGGATGATGTAGACTTGATATGATTAGAGTATAATGTAGTCTTGATATCATTAGAGAATAATGTTTTTTTGATGTGATTAGAGACAGATGTAGACTTGATATGATTAGAGGATGATGTAGACTTGCTATGATTAGAGAATGATATAGACTTGATATGATTTGAGAATGATGTAGTTTTGATGTAATTAGAGACAGATGTAGACTTGATATAATTATAGAATGATATAGACTTGATATGATTAGAGAATGATGTAGTTTTGATGTGATTAGAGAATGATGTAGACTTGATATGATTAGAGAATGATGTAGTCTTGATATGATTAGAGGATGATGTAGACTTGGTATGATTAGAGAATAATGTGGTCTTGATATGATTAGAGAATAATGTAGTTTTGATGTGATTAGAGACAGATGTAGTCTTGACATGATTAGAGAGAGATGTAGTCTTGATATGATTAGAGAATGATATAGACTTGATATGATTAGAGAATGATGTAGTTTTGATGTGATTAGAGACAGATGTAGTCTTGATATGATTAGAGAATAATGTAGTCTTCATATGATTAGAGTATGATGTAGACTTGATATGATTAGAGAATAATGTAGACTTGATATGATTAGAGAATAATGTAGTCTTGATATGATTAGAGAATAATGTAGTCTTGATATGATTAGAGAATGATGTAGACTTGATATGATCAGAGAATGATGTAGTCTTGATATGATTAGAGAATAATGAAGTCTTGATATGATTAGAGAATAATGTAGTCTTGATATGATTAGAGACAGATGTAGTCTTGATATGATTAGAGAATAACGTAGTCTTCATATGATTAGAGTATGATGTAGACTTGATATGATTAGAGAATAATGTAGACTTGATATGATTAGAGAATAATGTAGTCTTGACATGATTAGAGAATGATGTAGTCTTGATATGATTAGAGTATGATGTAGACTTGATATGATTAGAGAATGATGTAGACTTGATATGATTAGAGAATGATGTAGACTTGATATGATTAGAGAATAATGTAGTCTTGATATGATTAGAGAATAATGTAGTCTTGATGTGATTAGAGACAGATGTAGTCTTGATGTGATTAGAGAATGATATAGATTTGATTTGATTAGTGAATGATGTAGACTTGATACGATTAGAGAATGATGTAGTCTTGACATGATTAGAGAATAATGTAGTCTTGATATGATTAGAGAATAATGTAGACTTGATATGATTAGAGAATGATGTAGACTTGATATGATTAGAGAATGATGTACTCTTGATGTGATTAGAGACAGATGTAGACTTGATATGATTAGAGAATAATTTAGTCTTGACATGATTAGAGAATGATGTAGACTTGATATGATTAGAGAAAGATATAGTCTTGATATGATTAGAGAATGATATAGACTTGATATGATTAGAGAATGATGTAGTTTTGATGTGATTAGAGACAGATGTAGACTTGATATGATTAGAGAATGATGTAGACTTGATATGATTAGAGGATGATGTAGACTTGATATGATTAGAGAATAATGTAGTCTTGATATGATTAGAGAATAATGTAGTTTTGATGTGATTAGAGACAGATGTAGGCTTGATATGATTAGAGAATGATATAGACTTGATATGATTAGAGAATGATGTAGTTTTGATGTGATTAGAGACAGATGTAGACTAGATATGATTAGAGAATGATATAGACTTGATATGATTAGAGAATAATGTAGTCTTGACATGATTAGAGAATAATGTAGTCTTGATATGATTAGAGAATGATGTAGTCTTGATATGATTAGAGAATGATGTAGTCTTGATGTGATTAGAGACAGATGTAGACTTGATGTGATTAGAGACAGATGTAGTCTTGATATGATTAGAGAATAATGTAGTCCTGATATGATTAGAGAATAATGTAGTCTTGATGTGATTAGAGACAGATGTAGTCTTGATATGATTAGAGAATGATGTAGTCTTGATATGATTAGAGAATGATGTAGACTTGATATGATTAGAGAATGATGTAGTCTTGATATGATTAGAGACAGATGTAGACTTGATATGATTAGAGAATAATGTAGTCTTGATGTGATTAGAGAATAATGTAGTCTTGACATGATTAGAGACAGATGTCGACTTGATATGATTAGAGAATGATGTAGTCTTGATATGATTAGAGAATAATGTAGTCTTGATATGATTAGAGACAGATGTAGACTTGATATGATTAGTGAATAATGTAGTCTTGATGTGATTAGAGAATAATGTAGTCTTGACATGATTAGAGACAGATGTAGACTTGATATGATTAGAGAATGATGTAGACTTGATATGATTAGAGAATGATGTAGACTTGATATGATTAGAGAATAATGTAGTCTTGATATGATTAGAGAATAATGTAGTCTTGATATGATTAGAGTATAATGTAGTCTTGATATGATTAGAGACAGATGTAGACTTGATGTGATTTGAGACAGATGTAGACTTGATATGATTAGAGACAGATGTAGTCTTGATATGATTAGAGAATGATGTAGTCTTGATGTGATTAGAGACAGATGTAGACTTGATATGATTAGAGACAGATGTAGTCTTGATATGATTAGAGAATGATGTAGTCTTGATGTGATTAGAGACAGATGTAGACTAGATATGATTAGAGAATGATATAGACTTGATATGATTAGAGAATGATGTAGACTTGATATGATTAGAGAATAATGTAGTCTTGATATGATTAGAGAATAATGTAGTCTTGATGTGATTAGAGACAGATGTAGACATGATGTTATTAGAGACAGATGTAGTCTTGATGTGATTAGAGACAGATGTAGTCTTGATGTGATTAGAGAATAATGTAGTCTTGACATGATTAGAAACAGATGTAGACTTGATATGATTTGAGAATAATGTAGTCTTGATGTGATTAGAGACAGATGTATTCTTGATGTGATTAGAGAATAATGTAGTATTGACATGATTAGAGACAGATGTAGACTTGATATGATTAGAGAATAATGTTGTCTTGACATTATTAGAGAATGATGTAGACTTGATATGATTAGAGAATGATGTAGACTTGATATGATTAGAGGATGATTTAGACTTGATATGATTAGATAAATATGTTGTCTTTCATTGGTTTTTACTTGCATGTCTTGTATCAACAATTTATAAAACTAATGGTTGGGATAAAAATATAAATAAGTACCAGAATAAGTGGTCTTTAGATTGTTATAAAAATCAACATTAGAGTAATGTATTTGTTTTAATAACATGTCAGTGCACTTTCCTTTTCCACATTGATTGTGCTAATTTTTAAACCACTATTAGTAATATGCGCCAGAAGTTTGACATTTAAAATAAAAATGAGTTAAGACTACATTCCCGAATAATTCCCTCTCTGACGTAATCCACTAAAGGTTGAATCTTTACAGTAAAACTTCTTCTCAAATATTTGGTACACAGTTTAGTTTGTTAAAACTCTGCATGGTTTTGCACTGGTACACCATGGTAATCACACAGATCTAGAGAGCCACAAACATTTGGAATGCTTCTGATTTAAATGAACATAAGTATTTCTGAATTCTTTGTTAAATAACACATGGTCCCATTATGTCAAATGTTGGGACTATGTGGATTGTACTTACAGCTTTTTGAGACAAATTATAAGAGAAACTTCAGTTGTTCGTGGATTTATTTATGTGGTAGTTATGCTGGTACAGTTGGTAGAAACTTTAGTATGGAGATGCATTCACCCCTAACTGAAATGAAGATAGTAGATAGACTGTGTGGTGGGGTGGGGTGATAACTATTTCAGAGACTTACAAGAAGTATATGCAGTGGTCATAGTGGTCAAAATTACTTTTCAAATTGTGCATTTAGTTTTTAAGTAAATATCAGCAATGTGAATAATCTCAGGACCTCTTGCTTTCACCTTGAATTTAATTTTTTTGTGCCAAAACCAGGAATAAGTCTTAGCATGCTAATGGAGAAATTGAACAAATGAGACCATCTGCTATCAAAAGAAAAAATGTACTGTATGAAAAACAATTATATTTATATGTTTGAGCACCCTCCTGTCCCCGTCTGACCACCACCAATGAATTACAAATTGTGATTAGTCTAACAGTTTGGCTAATATTTCCATATTGCTGTTAAAGCATGTTGCACAAGGAGATAAAATTTGAGTGATGTATTAATTGAAGAAAAAAAACCATGTTTTACATCAGTGACAAGAATGAAAGTGTGTTGTTTTTTATGATAGTAAAGAGAAATGGTTCAAGTAAAAATTGTATATTCATTTGCAACAGGCAGTGAAAAGGTACTAGTTGAAAGGCATTTCCTGTCCATGAAAAGTGTCACTGTAAAATATATGCAGCAATGAAATACAAGTTGTGATGCAGTCCGTGTATAGAGAATAAATGATGCAGCATCTGTATCCAGTGTTCTGATCTGGTAAGTGTTTCATTCTAATTCCACTTGGAGAGAGAGAGAGAGAGAGAGAGAGAGAGAGAGAGAGAGAGAGAGAGAGAGAGAGAGAGAGAGAGAGAGAGAGAATTGTTTTTTTTTCCTATACAAATAGTATGCATGTCTGTACAAGTATTTTAGGGCACATCAGCACATGTAGGCTATTTTTTGCCAAAACAACACGAGTAATATGCCTTGATGGAGGACTCACCATGGAAGCTAACCTAGGGCTGATCTCACACCCTTTCTTTTCACCATGGAAGCTAACCTAAGGCAGATCTCACACCCTTTCTTTTCACCATGGAAGCTAACCTAGGGCAGATCTCACACCCTTTCTTTTCACCATGGTAGATAACCTAGGGCTGATCTCACACCCTTTCTTTTCACCATGGTAGATAACCTAGGGCAGATCTCACACCCTTTCTTTTCACCATGGTAGATAACCTAGGGCTGATCTCACACCCTTTCTTGTCACCATGGTATTTAACCTAGTGCTGATATCACACCCTTTCTTGTCACCATGGTAGCTAACCTAGGGCTGACCTCACCCCTTTCTTTTCACTATGGTAGCTAACCTAAGGCTAATATCACACCCTTTGTTGTCACCATGGTAGCTAACCTAGGCAGATCCCACACCCTTTCTTTTTCACCATGGAAGCTAATCTATGGCGGATCTCACACCATATCTTTTTACCATGGTAGCTAACCTAGGGCTGATCCCACACCCTTTTGTTTCACCATGGTAGCTAACCTAGGGCTAATATCACACCCTTGTCACCATGGTAGCTAACCTAGGGCTGATCTCACACCCTTTTTTGTCACCATAATAGCTAATATCACAGGTCCAGTTGGTATATTTGAACCCATACCATTTTGTCTCACAGGTCTGGCACACTAATCGCCAATCCCACACTGGTCACTAATGAAAGATAGACATTAATTGACAGGTGGATTGTTAAATTATAGCTTTTTGAATTATTTTATGTTTTGAGATTTCTATAATTCATATCCTGTTTGTTGATGTTTGGTGCTCTAATTCATATCCTGTTTGTTGATGTTTGGTGTTTGTACAGTATATAGATAGATCGTGTATTTGTAGTTGTAGAGTATTTAGATAGATCATTTATTAGTGTTTGTAGATTAGACAGATTGTGTCTTGGTATTTGTAAAGTACATGGACAGATCATATATAGGTGGTTGTACAGTGGATAAACAGATCATGTATCAGTGTGTGTACAGTTTGTAGAGAGATCATATCTTGGTATTTGTAGCATACTTGGACAGATCATGTATTGATTTTTGTAGTTTTTAGACAGATCATGTCTTACTTGTAGAGTACTTGGATAGATTATGGATTGGTGTTTGTACAGTATGTAAATGGATAACAAGTGTCACCATTAAAGTTGCTTCTATAATGGTAACTCCAACATCAATATTGTTTGAGCTCATTGACTTTTGGTCAGTTAATGCTAAAAGCTAGTGGATCTTTTTTTGGGGGGGGGATTTTAGTGTTTGAATCTAATCTTTACAGTATTGTTTCAAGAAGATATCTCATTACAGATTCTGAAAACTGACCTTAATGTTTATTAAACAGTACTGATCCATCTATGGCCTCTTCAATGGAATTTTAGCATTATCTGAGTTGTTAAATATCAGCTGGTTTTCAGTAAGGTCATCAGCTGGTTTTCAGTAAGGTCATCAGCTGATTTTCAGTAAGGTCATCAGCTGGTTTTCAGTAAGGTCATCAGATGGTTTTCAGTAAAGCCATCAGCTGGTTTTCACTAAGATCATCAGCTGATTTTCACTAAGGTCATCAGCTGGTTTCCAATCAGGTCATCAGCTGATTTTCACTAAGGCCATCAGCTGATTTTCACTAAGGTCATCAGCTGATTTTCACTAAGGCCATCAGCTGATTTTCACTAAGGCCATCAGCTGATTTTCACTAAGGCCATCAGCTGATTTTCACTAAGGCCATCAGCTGATTTTCACTAAGGTCATCAGCTGGTTTCCAATCAGGCCATCAGCTGATTTTCACTAAGGCCATCAGCTGATTTTCACTAAGGTCATCAGCTGGTTTCCAATCAGGCCATCAGCTGATTTTCACTAAGGCCATCAGCTGGTTTTCACTAAGGTCATCAACTGGTTTTCAATCAGGTCATCAGCTGATTTTCACTAAGGCCATCAGCTGATTTTCACTAAGACCATCAGCTGGTTTTCAATAAAGTTCTCAGTTAGTTTCTAAGAAGACCATCAGTAGGTTTTGAATAAGGCCATCAGTAGGTTTTGAATAAGACCATTGGCAAGTTTTAGCTAAGACCATCTTATTATCAGCTTTTGGATAAAGCCATTACTGGATTTCGAATATTGGATGCAGCAGGTTTTGGTCAGGGCCATTAGCGGATTTTGAATGATGCTATCAGCAGATTTTGGGTAGGACTTTAAGTACATTTTGAATAAAGCAATTGGCAGGTTGTGGATAAGAACATTGGCAGGTTTTGGTAGTTTTGGGTAGGGCCATCAAAAGGTTTGGCAGGGCCATCAGCTTATCAGCTGATTTTGAATAAGGCCATCAGGAGGTTATGTGTAGGTTTTATGCAGGTTTTGTATACATCAGTAGGGTGATCAGCAGGTTGTGGATAGTGCTATCAGCAGGTTAGGGTACGGTCATCAGCAAGCTTTGGTAGTTTTGGGTGGGGCCATCAGCAGTGTTGGGTAGGGCCTTCAGCAGGTGTTGAGTAAGGTTTCAACAGGTGTTGTGTAGGTGCCTTCAACAGATCTTGGGTGGGACCTAAAGCAAGTGTTGGGTAGGACATTCAGCAGGTGTTTGGTAGAGCCTAAAGCAGATGTTGGGTGGGAACTAACGCAGGTGTTGGGTTAGGTCATCAGCAACTTTTTGGTAGGGCCATCAGCACATTTTCAATAGGGACATCAGCAAGTTTTGTGTAGGGACATCAGCATTGTTTGGTTAGGTTTTGGGTAGGGACATGAGCCGGTTTTATGTGTCATCTGCAATTTTTGGGTCGGCCCATCAGCAGATTTTATGTAGGGCCATCAGCAAGATTTTGTAGGGACATCAGCACATTTTTTTATGATTATTAGCAAGATTTGGTAGGGCATTCAGCAAAGTTTAGTAGGACCATCAGCAAGTTTGTTTTAAGGACATCAGCAAGATTTTGTAAAGCCATCATCATGTTACATGTAAGGCCATCAGCAAGTTTATGTAGCACCATCAGCAAGTTTTATACAAGGTCATCAGCACATTTTTGTGTAGGTCCATCAGCACGTTTTATGTAAGGTCATCAGCAAGTTTTTGTGTAGGGCCATCACCAAGTTTTATGTAAGGTAGGGACATCAGCAAGTTTTTGTAAGGCCATCAGCATGCTTATGTAGGGATATCAGGAAGTTTTTGTGTAGGGATATCAGGAAGTTTTATGTAGGGATATCAGCAGGTTTTGTAAAGCCATGAGCAATTTTTATGTTGGGTCATCAGCAATTTTTATAAAGGGTCATCAGCATGTTTTTTGTTGGGACATTAGCACATTATTTGTAGGTGTTACATGCTTAGGCTCGAATAAGCAGCAACACAGAAAGAGTGAAAACTAACAAGCTTGTATAACTTGAACAATGAATTTATTAAGTACAAATTTTGTATAAGATAACATAAATAAACTTACTGTTTCAGAGAATCAAATCCAACATTAATCCAATATAGAATTCACAAAAATAATCCACTAATGGAATTGCAAGAGTCCTGATAAATAAAGGTTCGAATCTTGACGATGTAATCCAAAATGGCTGACAATGTCACGTGATGCAGTTCTTGTTTTATAATCATCCAAATGAAATTATGAAACACATGTCCTTTTCCAGATAAATACAATACATTTTCTTGCTCCAACAAATTGACACAATTCCCTGTTCAAGGTAATTATAACTCAAACAGAAAACACAACTTAACATCATAAAAGCCCAACATCTGTTTTATCCCAAACAATAATTTATATACCTGTTTTTCTTAAGTAAACAAGTGATCGCGTGATTTTATGGAAGTTCATGGAAGGTCACAGAAAGAGGCTGCCTTCACTAAATCACATACTCAAAGAAAGATCTAGATATTTCCTACCCCCAAGAACTAAAAATAAAAAGTTGTCCTTGAAATTAACCAATAGTTTTAGAAGCTTGTTGACAATGTCTAAAGCAGGGTCAGGAATTAGGTCAACAAGCCAAGGACAAAAACTTGTTTACAGTTAAAGGATGGTCATAGAGATTTTTTAGAATAATCTCCCAATTAATTCATTTTAAAGGCAAAATGACAAATTTGGATTTAACATTAAAAAATAAATAATTTAAATCCAATAGACGTAACAGTAGGATCAGCATGTTTTTGTAGGGAATTCAGTACATGTTTGTAGGGCCATCAGCAAGTTGTTGTAGTGCCATCAGCACTGTTTTGTAGGGCTATCAGCACATTTTATGTAGTGACATCAGCAGGTTTTATGTAGGGCCATCTGTAAGTTTATGTAGGGAATTCAGTAAGTTTTTGTAGGGGCCATCAGTAAGTTTATGTAAGGACATCAGTAAGTTTATGTAAGGCCATCAGTAAGTTTATGTAGGGCCATCAGTAAGTTTATGTAAGGCCATCATTAAGTTTATGTAAGGCCATCAGTAAGTTTATGTAGGGAATTCAGTAAGTTTATGTAAGGCCATCAGTAAGTTTATGTAGGGAATTCAGTAAGTTTATGTAAGGCCATCAGTAAGTTTATGTAAGGCCTTCAGCAAGTTAATGTAGGGGCCATCAATAAGTTTATGTAGGGCCATCAGTAAGTTTATGTAAGGCCATCAGTAAGTTTATGTAGGGCCATCAGTGGGCCATCAGTAAGTTTATGTAAGGCCTTCAGTAAGTTTATGTAGGGCCATCAGTAAGTTTATGTAAGGCCATTAGTAAGTTTATGTAGGGCCATCAGTAAGTTTATGTAGGGCCATCAGTAAGTTTATGTAGGGCTATCAGCATGTTTAATATATAGCCTTCAGCATGTTTATTTAGGGCCATCAGTAAATTTATGTAGGGCCTTCAGCAAGTTAATGTAGGGCCATCAGCAAGTTTATGTAAGGCCATAAGTAAGTTTATGTAAGGCCATCAGTAAGTTTATGTAAGGCCATCAGTAAGTTTATGTAGGGCCATCAGTAAGTTTATGTAAGGCCATCAGTAAGTTTATGTAGGGCCATCAGTGGGCCATCAGTAAGTTTATGTAAGGCCATCAGTAAGTTTATGTAGGGCCATCAGTAAGTTTATGTAGGGCCATCAGTAAGTTTATGTAAGGCCATCAGTAAGTTTATGTAAGGCCATCAGTAAGTTTATGTAAGGCCATTAGTAAGTTTATGTAGGGCCATCAGTAAGTTTATGTAGGGCCATCAGTAAGTTTATGTAGGGCCATTAGTAAGTTT
Source organism: Unio pictorum (assembly GCA_030141615.1). NCBI lineage: Eukaryota > Metazoa > Mollusca > Bivalvia > Unionida > Unionidae > Unio > Unio pictorum. The sequence continues at coordinate 8,932,542 of JARLTB010000048.1, forward strand.
ATGTAGGGCCATCAGTGGGCCATCAGTAAGTTTATGTAAGGCCATTAGTAAGTTTATGTAAGGCCATCAGTAAGTTTATGTAAGGCCATTAGTAAGTTTATGTAAGGCCATTAGTAAGTTTATGTAAGGCCATCAGTAAGTTTTTGTAAGGCCATCAGTAAGTTTTTGTAAGGCCATCAGTAAGTTTATGTCAGGCCATTAGTAAGTTTATGTAGGGCCATTAGTAAGCTTATATATAGCCATTAGTAAGTTTATGTAGGTCCATTAGTAAGTTTATGTAGGGCAATCAGTAAGTTTATGTAGGGCCATCAGTAAGTTTATGTAGGGCCATTAGCATGTTTAATGTATAGCCTTCAGCATGTTTATTTAGGGCCATCAGTAAATTTATGTAGGGCCTTCAGCAAGTTAATGTAGGGCCATCAGCAAGTTTATGTAGGGCCATCAGCATGTTTAATGTATAGCCTTCAGCATGTTTATTTAGGGCCTTCAGCATGTTTATTTAGGGCCATCAACAAGTTTATGTAAGGCCATCAGCATGTTTAATGTATAGCCTTCAGCTTGTTTATTTAGGGCCTTCAGCATGTTTATTTAGGGCCATCAGCAAGTTTATGTAGGGCCATCAGCAAGTTTATGTAGGGCCATCAGCATGTTTAATGTATAGCCTTCAGCATGTTTATTTAGGGCCATCAGTAAGTTTATATAGGGCCATCAGTTAGTTTTTGTAGACTATAATCTTAAAAATGCCTCACAATTACAAAAAACTACTTTAATCTTAAACATACCCCACATACTTTTATCCCAAAACAGACTATAATCTTAAACATACCCACACATACTTATATCCCAAAACAGACTGTAATCTTAAACATGCCCCACATACTTATATCCCAAACCAGACTATTATCTTAAACATACCCCACATAGTTATGTCCCTAAACATACTATAATTTTAAACATACCCCAATATACTTTTATCACAAAACAGACTATAATCTTAAACATACCTCACATACTTATATCCCAAAACAGACTGTAATCTTAAACATACCCCACATACTTTTATCCCAAAACAGACTGTAATCTTAAACATACCCCACATACTTATATCCCAAAACAGACTGTAATCTTAAACATACTCACAAACTTATGTCACAAAACAGACTTATGTCACAAAACAGACTGTAATCTTAAACATACCCCACATACTTATGTCACAAAACAGACTGTAATCTTAAACATACTTATATCCCAAAACAGACTGTAATCTTAAACATACTCACAAACTTATGTCACAAAACAGACTGTAATCTTAAACATACCCCACATACTTATATCCCAAAACAGACTGTAATCTTAAACATACCCCACATACTTATATCCCAAAACAGACTGTAATCTTAAACATACTCACAAACTTATGTCACAAAACAGACTGTAATCTTAAACATACCCCACATACTTATGTCACAAAACAGACTGTAATCTTAAACATACCCCACATACTTATGTCACAAAACAGACTATAATCTTAAACATACCCACAAACTTATGTCACAAAACAGACTATAATCTTAAACATACTCACATACTTATGTCACAAAACAGACTGTAATCTTAAACATACCCCACATACTTATGTCACAAAACAGACTGTAATCTTAAACATACCCCACATACTTATGTCACAAAACAGACTATAATCTTAAACATACCCCACATACTTATGTCACAAAACAGACTATAATCTTAAAATATTCCAAAAACTGATATCACAAAACAGACTGTAATCTTAAACATACCCCATATGCTTATGTCACAAAACAGACAATAATCTTAAAAATACTCCACATGTTTATATCCCAAAACATACTTTAATTTTAAACAAATCCCACATACTTATATCCCAAACCAGACTATAATCATAAACATACCCCACATACTTATATCACAAAAAAGACTATAATCTTAAAGATACCGATCACTTACAACACAAAAACATACGATAATTTTAAACATACCCCACAATTACAACACAAAAACTGACTATAATCTCAAAAACATACCATACACTTATATCACAATACGGACTATAATTTACTACAATGTTGTACATACCCAACACTTACAACACAAAACAGACTTTAATCTTAAATATAACCCACACTTAGAGCACAAAAACAGACTCTAATTTTAAACATATCCCTCACATACAACACAAACCAGACTTTAATCTTAAATATAACCCACACTTAGAGCACAAAAACAGACTCTAATTTTAAACATATCCCTCACATACAACACAAACCAGACTTTAATCTTAAATATAACCCACACTTAGAGCACAAAAACAGACTCTAATTTTAAACATATCCCTCACATACAACACAAACCAGACTTTAATCTTAAATATAACCCACACTTAGAGCACAAAAACAGACTCTAATTTTAAACATATCCCTCACATACAACACAAACCAGACTTTAATCTTAAATATAACCCACACTTAGAGCACAAAAACAGACTCTAATTTTAAACATATCCCTCACATACAACACAAACCAGACTTTAATCTTAAATATAACCCACACTTAGAGCACAAAAACAGACTCTAATTTTAAACATATCCCTCACATACAACACAAACCAGACTTTAATCTTAAATATAACCCACAGTTACAACACAAAACAGACTTTAATCTTAAATATAACCCACACTTAGAGCACAAAAACAGACTCTAATTTTAAACATATCCCTCACATACAACACAAACCAGACTTTAATCTTAAATATAACCCACACTTAGAGCACAAAAACAGACTCTAATTTTAAACATATCCCTCACATACAACACAAACCAGACTTTAATCTTAAATATAACCCACAGTTACAACACAAATAGACTATAATCTCAAACATATATCACACACTTACAACATAAAACAGACTATAATTTTAAACATACCCCCCCCCCCCCCGACACTTACAGCACCAAAACAGACTATAATTATCAGCATACCTCAATTACAACACAATACAGACTGTATAATTTTAAACATTCCCCACACTGACAACACCAAAACAGACTATATTCTTCAACATACCACACATGTAGAAAACCAAAACAGACTATAATATTAACATAAAACATAAAATTGTTATGGTGTTATAAAACCAGCAGAGTGACTTAGACACTAATTGTACTGACAAACCTTACAACACAGTTACACCACCAGCAGAGTAAAATAAATGTGGATGACAAACCTTACAACACAGTTACACGCCCAGCTGAGTAAAATAGATGTGAATGACAAACCTTACAACACAGTTACACCCCCAGCTGAGTAAAATAGATGTGGATGACAAACCTTACAACACAGTTACACCCCCAGCTGAGTAAAATAGATGTGGATGACACACCTTACAACACAGTTACACCACCAGCATAGTAATATAGATGTGGATGACAAACCTTACAACACAGTTACATCACCAACAGAGTAAAATAGATGTGGATGACAAACATTACTCAGTTTTGACACCAGCAGAGTAAAATAGATGTGGATGACAAACATTACTCAGTTTTGACACCAGCAGAGTAAAATAGATGTGGATGACAAACATTACTCAGTTTTGACACCAGCAGAGTGATTTAGACACTAATAATGGAACAACAAAGCTCACCATACACTTACAACACTAGCATGGTAATTTTATGCTAGGGATATTATTACCAAGCAGGTCATGCCCTACTGAATGGTAATTTTATGCTAGGGATTTTATTACCAAGCAGGAAATGCCCTACTGAATGGTAATTTTATGCTAGGGATATTATTACCAAGCAGGAAATGCCCTACTGAATGGTAATTTTATGCTAGGGATATTATTACCAAGCAGGAAATGCCCTACTGAATGGTAATTTTATGCTAGGGATATTATTACCAAGCAGGAAATGCCCTACTGAATGGTAATTTTATGCTAGGATATTATTACCAAGCAGGAAATGCCCTACTGAATGGTAATTTTATGCTAGGGATTTTATTACCATTCAGGTCATGTACTACTGAATGGTAATTTTATGCTAGGATATTATTACCAAGCAGGTCATACCCCATTGAATGGTAATTTTATGCTAGGATATTATTACCAAGCAGGTCATGTACTACTGAATGGTAATTTTATGCTAGGGATATTATTACCAAGCAGGAAATGCTCTGCTGGATGACACCTTCAACTCATTTTAATTTTTCAATCACAAGTTCTTATGCTTAATGCTAAAAAGGACAAAATGTAGCCACCATGGGGTCATTTGCAGTTCAACAATCTCTTATTACACTGTTGTTGTAGTAGTAGGGTTTAACACCATTTGTCAGCACATGATAGGCTATACATGGCAGCCAGTATTGATGGTGGAGGAAGAATCCCGGGAAAAACCCCTGAAAGAACCACTGACCCATGTGAAGCTACTGGCAAGCTCTCTCACATATCCACATTGGCTGAATATGAGATTCAAACCCACACAGACAGAGGTGAGATGTCAGTGATCCATAATGGAGAGCACTTTAGACCACTCAGCCACTTGGGGCCCCTTCTTATTATTCTGGTTTCAGCCTAATATTTTTTTCCTAATGGTCCTCCTCTTTGTTGAATTGATGAATAGGCTTTATGTCACCCACAGCATGATCCGAGAACCGGATAATAGATCAACCTTTTTGCCCTGGAATGAGACACATGATAATGTTCCAGTTTAACATTTCTAAATGAATACAGTTTATCAGAAATTGGACATTGCTTTTAAAAGATTTGATTCTTTTTGGGTTTCATCATGTTTTTAAGTGCATTGAATGGGATTCTCAAACTTTTCCTAGTCACTGTGCTGATATACCTTTAACCCTATTTAGAAATACCACATCCAAAACAAACATTACATCGGCCATGTTAAACCTTATTTAGAAATACCATGACCAAAACAAACATTACATCAGCCATGTTAAACCTTATACAGGCATACCACATCCAAAACAAACATTACATAATGCAGTGTATTTTTTTCAATTTGAGTGAATTCATTGGTTTTATCTTCAGGAAACCATATCTTATATGTAGTGAGTGCTTATTTCCACAACAAGGTCTGTTTTTAAGCAAGCCAAAGTTGTTAAAAGATTGTAATATTTTATTATTAAATTCATGTAAAATAAACAAAACTGGATGGTACACATATCACTTGATATGACCACCCCTCTGTCCCTAATCTTCCCCCTCCCCATTTCTTTTAACAATCACAGCAATTTTACTTATGGTATATGGCAGTAGTAGAAAGAGGTGATTTTAGACCAGAATAGATGATAATATGGTAATGGCAACATATAAATTAAAGTCCAGGCATCATTGGAGGCTGGGTCTTTGAAGATGTCAGGCAGTCTGTTAGCATAGCAGCAGACATATGGCCATCATGAACATACCAATTAGAACATACCAATTAGAGATGCCAGGAGAATATGGGATATTGTCATGACATTAAGCAAATAAAGGTGAAAAATTAATTAGGTGCTATCATTTGTTTCCAAGCCAATAACCCAATGCTTTAGGTGAGATTCCCCAGTATCTTACACATTGGATGCATATCTCTGCACTCCACATCAGAAGATCTCATGGAGACATATTCCAAAAGAATTTATATATCTGGAAATATGAAGCTTGCTGATGCTATTGGTTTTAGCGAACACAAAAGCCACAGAGAGAAAGATAACAAAGACCAGCCACATCAGGTAACAAGTGATCAACAACACACCATTTAAAGATACAGATTCATGTTATACACCATCATAAACCATATACATGTATATATATATATATATATATATATATATATATATATATATATATATATATATATATATATATATATATATATATATATATATATATATATATATATATATATATATATATATATATGCCTTGATGTTTGTATGCCATACAAGACATGCTTAATGCTTACTGTATCATTTATGCTTATAAATACCAAGTGGGGATTCAGTGCAGTGATGGCATTCTTGTTTTACATTCATATGCAACAAATCTACCTCATAGACCAGTCTGCACTCTTGTTTTACATTCATAAGCAACAAATCTACCTCATAAACCAGTCTGCACTCTTGTTTTACATTCATATGCAACAAATCTACCTCATAGACCAGTCTGCACTCTTGTTTTACATTCATAAGCAACAAATCTACCCCATAGACCAGTCTGCACTCTTATTTTACATTCATATGCAACAAATCTACCTCATAGACCAGTCTGCACTCTTATTTTACATTCATATGCAACAGATATCCCTCACAGACCAGTCTGTGTCAACATCAGAACCATTTAGTGTGATTAATGTAATGTATGTATAAAGAAAGTTAAATAACAATTACAATAACATTTAAAAGTAGCAAGCATTATATAATAATGCGTCTACCACTTGTTTACCATATTGGGGTTTTAAATATGTTTGGCATCAATCTCCAGATATAAATTGTCTTACCAAATTTTGTCCCATTAATTTTCTATCCAATTATTATTTTCAGTTGTTTGGCCCTTAAATAAAAAGAGAAGTGTGTGATTTGCCATCTGCTCTGCTTCCATTTCATTATATTTTATTGACGAACAGCAAATAACTAATAGCATTGTCTTGTGATTTTGCAGCCATGTTTGGTTTGTGCCTAGAGCAATTCAAATATTCATTACAATCAAGCACTGTAAAAATAAGATCAAATTACAAAACCAGGTCAATATAAGAGCTGATTTTTTATTCAGACAACAAAATAACAGTGTGTGTGTGTGTGTGTGTGTGTGTGTATGTGTATGTGTATATGTGTGTGTGCATTGTTCTGTATTATTAGAGTGATATTGACCCATGGATAGATTTAAAATTATTCTTTTTAGAAATGATAGTTCTGATGTCCCTGAGGATGTTTGACTCACCATCAGCTTTGATTCCATTGTATCTCTATTGATTTATAGTCATTAATTACTGATGTTTTCTTGTTGTTTGAATGCCAGTAATGGAACATGGCTGTAGAGCAACTCAAATATTTAATTGTACCTCAGTATGAAACCATGTTCCTTCTCAATAGACTGGGAAATGTTACTGTGGAAATGATCTGGTACTTGTTGATGCATGACTAGACTTTTCACTAGTCCATCCAGGTTATATATTTCTTTTGGACTGTCTTTTCTCCACCTTGATCATTGATTGCTTACTGAAGCTAACTACCTTTGATATTTGTTGTTGTTGTAGGGTTTAACATCGTTTTTCAGCACAAAAAAGGATATGCATGGCGGCCAGTATAAATGGTGGAGTAAGATCCTAGAAAAACCCCTGGAAAGAAACGCCAACCCACAAAAAAGCCACTGGCAAGCTTTAATAATAATACTAATAATAATGAGGACTTTGTATAGCGCCTAATCTTTCTAAGCTCTAAGCGCTTTACACCATCAATAATGATATGACTACACTACAGAACAACAAATGACAAAAAGAATGATATTGGAAAACATAAAAACATGCTGAAAACATATAAGATACAAAACATGATTAGGTCGCTAAGTTTGTCCCTGCAGTCAAAACAGGTGAGTCTTGAGAGCACTCTTAAAAGGGACTTCTGTGTCTTCGTGTCTAATTTCAATGGGCAATTCGTTCCATATCGCTGGGCCCTGGTGTGCAAGTGAACGTTGTCCATATGACTTTGTTTTCACCTTGGGAACAATGAGTATACGATTATCAGAAGAAGAGCTTAAGGATCTAGCTGGTGTATACACATGGGTGAGGCTGGATAGGTATGTTGGACTGGAGTCTGTCATTGAAACACAGCACAGAGAACAAATTTTGTGTTTGATTCTGTATTGAATTGATAGCCAGTGTAGGGTACAGAGCAGTGGTGAGGTGTGCTCTGATCGAGATACTCTAAAGATGATCCGTGCAGCTGTGTTTTGAACTTTTTGAAGTTTCTGGAGTAAATATTGTGATGAACCAGACAGAATTGAGTTACAATAATCCAGTCTTGAAAGTACTAATGAAAACACAAGTGTTTTAGTGACATCAACTGAAAGATATTTACGAATGGAACTGATGAGTCTCAATTCAAGATAAGCAGCCCTGCAGATGTTCATGACATGTTGGTGCAATGTGAGAGTACTGTCTAGAGTAATGCCTAGGTTCCGTACTGACTGAGAATTTAATGTTGGTGTTGCTGATATTTATTGTCTGAGGTGAAGGATGTGAATGAGACAGTCTTTGTGTTGTGATCAGAATAGCCTCAGTTTTATCATCATTCATCTGCAGCTTGTTACATGTCATCCATGATTTCACATCAGAAATGCACTTCTCTATGCCATGAATGGTAGCATCAACTTCATTTGGGTGGCTTGACTTGTATATTTGGGTGTCATCAGCGTACAATTGGTGCGACACTGAGTGATGATCTATGACACTTGAGAGTGGCTGAGTGTACAGAATGAAGAGAACAGGTCCAAGAACAGATCCCTGTAGAACACCACAACATACGTCAACTGGGCTGGAGTGTATTCCATTTGCAGATATAATTTGTGTCCTGTTCATTAAGTAGGACTTGAACCACTGTAAGGCTATATTCAGAATGCCAAAAACATGCTGGAGACAGTGAAGTAATAGATCATGGTTTATTGTGTCAAATGCTGCAGATAAATCTAAGAGAGTGAGGACTGTAATCTTTCCACTATCCAAAGCAGAGAGAATGTCACTAAATACTTTCAGAAGAGTAGTTTCCGTACTGTGGCAAGGGCAATATGCAGACTGTACATTGCTAAAAAGACTGTTTGAATTCAAATGAGATACAAGTTGAGTTAGAACAACCTTTTCTAAGATTTTTTATATGAACGGGATATTAGAAACTGGGCAGTAGTTCTTTAAATCGTTATGGTCTACTGTTGGTTTCTTCAGCAGTGGCTTTACGATGGCAGTTTTGAAAAATGATGGAAATTCCCCTGATGAGAGAGAGATATTAATATCATCAGTTAGTGAAGGCAATATTGGGTCTAAGCACTCAAGCAGCATACCTAAACCAAAGGTCTCAACAAGTAAGCATTGGCAATATTAGCTCTCAAACTCGCACTATTCATTCAGGAGTCCCTCAAGGTTCAGTTTTAGGCCCTCTCCTCTACCTTTTCTATATCAATGATCTACCATTAAATAATGAATCCACCAATACAGAATTGTTTGCAGATGATGCAACCTTGTATACAGCTAGTTCTGATACTGAAGTTATCCAAACAAGATTGAACTCAGATCTTATTAGAGTCCAAAACTGGGCACAACAAAATAGGATGGTAATTAATGAAGGTAAAACAAAATGTATGATTCTGGGGATGACACAAAAGCTACACAAGTCAGGGAACCCAAAACTATCTCTTGCAATAAATAATCATCCATTAGAAAATGTCAATCATGAAAGGCTTGTAGGTGTGTCCATAGATAATAATTTATTATGGAATGACCATATTGATAAGCTTTGTAAAACACTGTCTTCCAAAATTGCCCTTCTCAGCAGAATCAAGAAATATTTACCTATGGAAACTCGCAATCTATACTACAAGACATATATTCTTCCAACAATGGATTACTGTTCTAATGTATGGGGAAACTGTGCTAAATCTGAGCTTGACAGGATTTATAAACTCCAGAAACGAGCAGCACATGTAATTTTAGATACATCTGTTGACCATCCCTCAAAAGCATTATATACAGAACTCAAATGGTTCACAATATATGACAGGATAGATTTTCACAAGGCAGTTCTTTTATATAAATGTCTACATGGAACTGCACCAGAGTATCTTCAGGACTTATTCAGGCCTTTTTCAACACAATACCAGTTCAGATCAATCTCACATGGAAACCTTCTAGTACCAAAACCAAGAACAGAGCAATTCAAAAAGAGTTTTCAATACTCTGGTATAGTTCTGTGGAATAAGCTTCCACTACATGTAAAATCGGCTGAAAATATTAGAGTATTTAAGAAGAGATATCAGGAGCATGCATGTATTTCTAACAGATAATGGAATTTAGTATTTTAATACAAAACATGCTAATATAAGCACTAATTATTGCTTCTTCACACAATGTGCATTTGTTATACTTTCATTAAGAGGGCCTCAAGGGAGAATAGTCCTTGACTAATGAGTCACCCTCTATAAATAAAGCATTATTATTATTATTATTATTATTATTATTATTATTATTATTAATATTGATGTCGGAATTGGATCAAGTTCACAAGACTTTGGTGCACTTTTCATCACGATTGTCTGTACTAAATCTATAGAAACAGGTTCAAATGCTCCTAACGGTTGTCGCTGAAATTCTGCATCATAACTGTATGGTGATGAATCAGTTGAAATTGTGCTGTCAAGCAAATCTCTAATGGTTTGAACTTTGTCATCGAAGAAATTTGCAAATAGGTCTGGTAGGTCTAGTGGAGAGAAGGTTGTTGGAAGTGGTGTACATTTGTTCCTTGACATTAGTTTGTTAGTTATCTCGAAGAGCTCTTTGCAGCTGGAACTCTCCATGATCTTAGTACTGTAGTGGGATGATTTGGCTAAATGGACTATGTTTGTGACGTCTTCTTAGCGGCTTCATAGATTTGTTTATGAATAGTGAGTCTGGTGAAAAGCCAAAGCCTCTCTGCTTTTCGGCGATGTCTTTTAGCAGTGCGAAGCTGGTCCCTAACACTGCTATACCAAGGAGAACACTTTTTTGTTGATAGTCTGCATTTGGTGGCTGGGGCATGTTTTTCAAGCAATGAATGCAGGCAGTTAAGTTGTTCTGCTGTTGGATGTAAGAAAGTTGTTAGGTTTTCTTGGATGTCAAATTGACTGTTTAAGATTGAAAACATGAATGGAATCTAGGAGTTTTGACGTGTTTGGTTTATCATGACAGTCATAGTGAAAGTTGAAATCTCCAAGAATAATTAGGTTGCCACCTATCGAATTTCCATACTCTAGAAGATTTGGAAACTGCTCCAAAAAGAGAGATTCAATCAGCTTGTTTTTTCTACTAGGAGGAGGACAGTAGAAACAGAAAAAATGGACTGACCTTTGTGACCTTTCTCACATACCCACATTAGCCAAACCTAATACTCAAACTCACACAGGCAGAGGTGAATGGCAGTGATCCATAACAGTGAGCACTTTAAACCACTCAGCCACTTGTTGGATATTTGTTCAAGCATTCTTTATAATTAAGCGATTTTTTTTTTCCTCGCCAATCTGTTATTGTATATGATCGCTTAAAAACAACATAGACCCTAATATATAGACCTTGATCCCCAATTCCATAATGTATCTCAGATCAAGGTCTGTTTTGCTTGTCTTACTGATTAATCATTACAAACTGCATAGACCCATATCTGTTGATAAATTATGCAATGAAAGATCTGGATTTATGCAGTTTGGTTAGTCTTGTACAGAAGTATATTTGGTATTATGTGATTCTGTCATAATACATAGCACATTGAAGACAATTATGGTTATAGGTATAATGCTGCATAGTTACATTGAAGACAATTATGGTTATAGGTATAATGCTGCATAGTACATTAAAGTCCATTATGGTTATAGGTATAATTCTGCATAGTTACATTGAAGACAATTATGGTTATAGGTATAATGCTGCATAGCACATTGAAGACAATTATGGTTATAGGTATAAAGCTGCATAGTACATTGAAGACAATTATGGCTATAGGTATAATGCTGCATAGTACATTGAAGACAATTATGGTTATAGGTATAATGCTGCATAGTACATTGAAGACAATTATGGTTTTAGGTATAATGCTGCATAGTACATTGAAGACAATTATGGTTATAGGTATAATGCTGCATAGTACATTGAAGACAATTATGGTTATAGGTATAATGCTGCATTGTTACATTGAAGACAATTATGGTTATAGGTATAATGCTGCATAGTACATTGAAGACAATTATGGTTTTAGGTATAATGCTGCATAGTACATTGAAGACAATTATGATTATAGGTATAATGCTGCATAGTACATTGGAGACAGTTATGGTTATAAGTATAATACTGCATAGCACGTTGGAGACAGTAATGGTTATAGTCATAATGCTGCATAGTATATTGAAGACAATTATGGTTATAGGTATAATGCTGCATAGTACATTGGAGACTGTAATGGTTATAGGTATAATGCTGCATAGTACATTGAAGACAATTATGGTTTTAGGTATAATGCTGCATAGTACATTGGAGACAGTAATGGTTATAGGTATAATGCTGCAAAGTACATTGAAGACAATTATGGTTATAGGTATAATGCTGCATAGTACATTGAAGACAATTATGGTTATAGGTATAATGCTGCATAGTACATTGGATACAGTTATGGTTATAAGTATAATACTGCATAGCACATTGAAGACAGTAATGGTTATAGGTATAATGCTGCATAGTACATTGAAGACAAGTATGGTTTTAGGTATAATGCTGCATAGTACATTGAAGACAATTATGGTTATAGGTATAATGCTGCATAGTACATTGAAGACAATTATGGTTATAGGTATAATGCTGCATAGTACATTGAAGACAATTATGGTTATAGGTATAATGCTGAATAGTACATTAAAGAAAGGTATGATTATAGGTAAATGCTGCATAGTACATTGAAGACAGAGGTCCCAAGTGGCCAAGTGGTCTAAAGTGCTTTCCGTTACAGATCACTGCCATCTCACCTCTGTCCACGTGGGTTCGAGTCTAAGATTTGATTAATGTTGTTATGTGAGAAAGCTTGCCAGTAGCTTCTCGTGGGTCAGTGGTTCTTTCTGGGGTTTTATCCGACATTCTTCCTCCATCAATAATACTGGTTGCCATGTATAGCCTATCATGTGCTGAAAATTGGCGTTAAACCCTACAACAACAACAACAACATTGAAGACAGTTATGGTTATAGGTATAATGCTGCATAGTACATTGAAGACAATTATGGTTATAGATATAATGCTGCATAGTACATTGAAGATAGTAATGGTTATAGGTATAATGCTGCATAGTACATTGAAGACAGTTATGGTTATAGATATAATGCTGCATAGTACATTGAAGACAGTTATGGTTATAGGTATAATGCTGCATAGTACAATGAAGTCAGTTATATTTATAGGTATAATGATGCATAATACATTGAATACAGGGGCTCCAGGTGGCCAAGTGGTCTAAAGTGCTTTCCGTTACAGATCACTGCCATCTCACCTCTGTCCACATGGGTTCGAGTCTAAGATTTGGCTAATGTTGTTATGTGAGAAAGCTTGCCAGTAGCTTCTCATGGGTTGGTGGTTCTTTCCGGGGTTTTATCCGGTATTCTTCCTCCACCAATGATACTGGTTACCATGTATAGCCTATCATGTGCTGAAAAATGGCGTTAAACCCTACATCAACAACAACAACATTGAAGACAGTTATGGTTATAGGTATAATGCTGCATAGTTACATTGAAGACAATTATGGCTATAGGTATAATGCTGCATAGTACATTGAAGACAATTATGGTTATAGGTATAATGCTGCATAGTACATTAAAGTCTATTATGGTTATAGGTATAATGCTGCATATTACATTGGAGACAGTTATGGTTATAGGTATAATGCTGCATAGTACATTGAAGACAATTATGGTTATAGGTATAATGTTGCATAGTACATTGAAGACAATTATGGTTATATATATAATGCTGCATATTACATAGAAAATGTTTATCAATATTTGTATCATGCAATAAGGTTCTTATAAAATAGCAATGAGGCTAGTTAGATAAGAAAGTTATTAGTGAAGTTTTGTTTTGGTCTTGGAACAATATATGTATTAATTTTATAACTATTACAGCATTCAGAACTAAATATTTCTAGTAATTATGTATTCAGCCCATAAATTGGCACAATTAGGTTTATATATGCTGTACAATCATACAATTTTAGTGTAATATTTAAATGGGTTATATTGCATACAACTTTCTTCACTTTAATTTTCTTTGTTTGAAATGTCAAAACATTTGGAAATTACTTTATGCTCAATCTAACCATCTGAAAAATCACATTTAAAAATGGCCAAACTTCGAAGGGATTTCATTGTCATAAAATAGATTTTGACAACACCTAATAATATCGTGTGACAATTTGTAAGAGTAATTTAAGGTATAAACAGCATGATAGTAGATCTATATGATTTTTCATTGATAGTAGATCTATATGATTTTTCATTGATAGTAGATCTGTATGATTTTTCATTGATAGTAGATCTGTACGATTTTTCATTGATAGTAAATCTATATGATTTTTCATTGATAGTAGATCTATATGATTTTTCATTGATAGTAGATCTATATGATTTTTTATTGATAGTAGATCTGTATGATTTTTCATTGATTTCTGTGATAAAAAAAGACTTTGTACCACTGTCACCAATGGGATAAATATGTATACAGCTCTCCTTGAAGTACAGCAATATGTATATACAGCTCTCCTTGAAGTATATACAGCCCTCCTTGATCTTGATGTACAGCAATATATATATATATATATATATATATATATATATATATATATATATATATATATATATATATATATATATATATATATATATATATATATATATATATATATCCTTGAAGTACAGCAGTATCAACAGTTTTTTTTCAAGATGTTGGATCCAAGAGATAATTTGTTTTGTAATGAGATCATGGAGTTTTTCAAAGTTTTACTCATTACAAGTTTATATTCTCTCTCTCTCTCTCTCTCTCTCTCTCTCTCTCTCTCATACAATTTTCAAAGGACGACCCCTCCATCAACTTACACATACTCATCCCAGATACAGCTACATGGCAAGTTTAATATTAATAAGTGAAGCTGAATTAGAGTCTTAGTAAGACAGATGGAGTCAAAGAAATATATTGACAAAGCAAATCCCATATAATGTCAACTTAATGGCATGGTAAATATGAGTGAAAATATTTTCAACAGGTGGGAATTATTGACTCATTTCCCAAACATAAAGAGTTATCAGGAGTACACAAAATAAAATAATCAAGTATGGCTGACTAGGCAATGATTAAAATCCCATTTTTACAAAAATTAATATACAGGTTCAGTTTGGTTCTCGGATTTGTTCCCTTTTTTCATTGGGGGTGGGTGGGTGAGGGGGTTGGAGTATTTCAACACCAAAAACTGCAGTTTTCCAGCTCTCAGATAGCTATTAAAAATCTCATTCTTATATAAGAAAAAAGAATATATTATATCCAGTTAAATTAGTTATAAAAAAAATTGATTATCTTGAAGTAACATAGACAAAATATTTATAGTTGAAAAAAATCCAAGGGCCATATCTCCTTTGTCAATATAATTTATTTGTCCCTGAGCAGACATTTTTATGTGCTCCATATTACAACAGTTGTAGAAAATGTAGAAATTTATTTTTTATTTGTAAAATGTGACTATAATTACCATTACAGTTACAAACTATTAAAATAAGTTTTTACCTACTAACTGATGTCAAAGATATTCGATTCTAAAAAGGCTATTATAAACAACATTGATTAAAATATGGCATTTTTGAACATTTCTTGAAAGTTTGACATAAAATTATGTGTTTTTTAAAAAGTTTTGAAAATCTATGTTTTTTGCACAATTGTACTGGAGACCAACAAAGTTTTTAAAAAAGTATGTTTCTTGCAAGGCTGTACTGGGGATCCAAAAGTTTTGAAAAACTATGTTTTATTCATGGCTGTACTGAGGACAAAATAAATTTTGAAATAGTATATTTTTTGCATAGCTGTACTTGGAACCAAAATACACACATTTGTATCTAGATTTTGTTGTAATAAAATATTTCATCCAATATTGTGTTAACAATGTTACAAATTAATTTTTTTTTGGGGTGGGGGGTGGGGAATATGAAAACATATTTTCTAAATTTTTGTAATAGAGTTTTAACAGTTGCTATGCAAGCTGTCAAAAATAGAACTTGCTTAAAAATTAATGTTACACCAAATATTGTTATTTCTTTAGATGTCAAGTTGTTTGTTTGTTTGATTAGGATTTTTACATAGCTTTAAAACAAATTCAGTCATATCGCTACGATGTCTGCAGTGAGGAAGTTTATAGTGATGTCTAGCACTGGGGCATCATGCCACAGACATGTAGCATGATATCCCACCCAGTTACATTATCATGATGCCAGGCCGACCAGTCGTAACACTAACCTCTTTATGCTGAGTGTCAAGCGAGGCAGCTGTTAGTACCATTTTTGTAAGTCTTCGGTATGACTCAGCCGGGGATTGAACCCACAACCTCATGCTTATGAGATGGACACTCTAACCACTAGGCCACTGGAGCAGTTAGATGCCAAATCGTAATTTTTTTATAAGATTGTTATGGGAACAAAAATTGTGTCACTTTGTATGTTGATGCAGAACTTTTGACTTAAATGAATATTGTATGATATTGTATGCATCGATTCTCACTCTCCATGAAGCTTGATTGGCTGAACACTGACATCCTAGTCTAAGCCATGCTGATGTGTGCAGTTCTTTGGTACAAATATTTACATTATATTGAAATTAAAGTTAAATTATATCAAGAAAGAAATTATCAGAAAAATCCACATGTCAGCGTGATCTTTTTTTATGACATGTTAACTTCTGCTATAACCTCACTGGCTATAGCTGTATGCACAAAAAATTAATGAAAATTCCATGACAACGGTTGCAAGGTTGCACATACTCAGAGCACCCGCTATATGACATTATTGTCACATGGGTTAATGGTACAACCATAGAGAGAAACCCTGTCAAAGACCTTTGATCCTAAAGATGGCATTAAAGCAATGTGAAATGACACAACCTTGAGGTTTTAAAAATCAAGACACAGCCAATCTCATGTCCTTTCCCTACCAGTAACTTTGATCTTAAAGCTACAAACCTGCCAGCTCAGTCATTAGGTATGGAACTGGATAAAAGTTTATCATAGTCTATGAAGTATCTGGTATTTAAAAACTGATTGTCTAGATAAGGAAGCAGACTGACTTCCCTTATTTTTGACCTTAACCTTAATATATGACTAGGATGAATACACAAGACACTCTCAAGTCTAGATATACAGCATACTAAAGTTGCATATAATGCCTTCATCAGTTCAAATATTATTGGTGTACATGGACAGAAGATGCTGATTTATTATATTTTTCCTGGCTGTGACCTTGAGACTGAAGTCATGGCCATGGTATATATATATATATATATATATATATATATATA
The DNA here is from genome assembly GCA_030141615.1 of Unio pictorum. Lineage (NCBI taxonomy): Eukaryota > Metazoa > Mollusca > Bivalvia > Unionida > Unionidae > Unio > Unio pictorum. The sequence goes on from JARLTB010000048.1 coordinate 8,949,902, forward strand.
TATATATATATATATATATATATATAACTGGCTCAAGTTTTATCCAAAAAAATCTTTAGTAGTTTAAACACTTTTACCACAATTTCAATTCTTCTTGTTATGATATATTTATGGGTAGAGTTTCCTGAAATATCTTCATCTGTCACAAAGTTACAGGCAACATATGCAAATGGTACCAGAAGGATGGAATGAATGCCTAATTTAAAACAGTTGTGAAAGAAATGCATTGACATGATACAAGTGTTCTGGGCTTGACCTTAGCTTTAGGAAATGACATAAAATATGGTACATACATGTTAAATAACCATTGAGATAACAGCCTGGATTTTAGCCAAATTAAATATGTTAATATTTACGATAGAACCATGACTTGATATTTGAAACATGGCATGATTATCATTGATATAAGTTAATTCATCTTTATTTAATGGGATTTTTAGTTTTTAGAGGAAAAGTATAGATATTATCAGGCAAAAAATATACACAGATTCCCTAACAGTCATGCTTCTGTCAGTGTTTGCTCAGCTCACTTTGAGTCTAACCAGACACCATGGTTTTATTATTGATGAAAATACCTGGCATGCTGGAATGAATAATTTGGTTAAACAATGGCTTTAAAGATTCTGTGTGTGATATTATGCCTGACAAAGAAATATAATGAATATGGAATATAAATTAAAAATTGTGTGCAATATGATACCCTGCAAAGAAATGATGTGTAAAGCAATTAAATTATTTTCTAATGGATATAATGTCCTCATTTAAGTGTATTAGATATTTGTAAGACAAAATTAGCATGGCAATGCCATTGTTAGATAGAGATAAAAAAGGAATACAATATTTCTGTAGATTCATAAAGCATGGAATATCAAATAAACACATTGTAATTCACAGTTGCAATTCAATTTTTGCTGCTATTATTTGTTAAAATGTTAGATAGATGGATATGTTAATATGTCAGGTACCAAGTCTGGTTGTCCAGCAGGGAACTAACTGGTCAGTTCAATTTGTACAGGGTCAGCTTTCTCCACTCCCATTTTGTACAGTTTAACCCATCCACCACACTGTCACCTCTATTTTTGTCCTCCAAAGTTACAACTGAATCTCAGTGATGTTCCAAATAATTTTCAATAATGAATGAGTAGATTTGCATGTAGTCTTGAATGTGGTCATGTGCCAATGGCAGTGAGTGTGATGATGTACTAACAGCCTTTTGATGTATCACAATAATATAGTACAAAAATATCCTTGTCTGAATTCACTATAATTCCAAATTATTGTTTCTGTCCAAGAATATTTTTGAAGAGAACTTTGCATTTCCAATGAATAATAATTTAAATAAACTGTTCCACCCACATGAAAAACTGAACACCATAATAGACAAATTCAACTTCAACAAGTTAAGGCAAGAAGTAGTATTTTTTTCAAGTAAACAAATTCATATAAATAAGTAAGAAAATACAACAAAACTAAGATAAGGGTCAAAAGTTAATTTCTAGAATATGCTAAGTTGTCAATAAGACAAGATCTATTACTAAAATTATAATAAAGAACATGGCAAACATTTGTTACACAAGCTTTTTCCCTGTGGGACTTCTGATGTCCAATACTCAAATTAAGATAGACATGTTTACCTACATTAATAATGATCGCAATATGTAATATATGCTTAAAAATAAATATTAGCCATGTATTGTATTGCTTACAATAATAAATGTCCCTAGATAGGTACATAGTGAACTTTATTTTGGACATGGTCAAGTACAAAATACAAATGTATATAAGATAATCATTAAGAAAAGCCAGTAAATATTACATATTAATTACAGTGTATATATAACAGCTGTTTGCAGTTGGAGTGTGTATACATATTGTAAACTATAATCATAAGACACTGAGGTAAACCCCTTTTCCATTTAATCTGAGTCCAGCGAAAGTGTAAGACATGTGATTTACAAGACCCTATATGCTAAATTTCAGTGATGTAGCCTGAGGTTGAAGATACTGATTATTTTCAATTGACAGTTTAGTTAAAGATATATATATATATATATATATATATATATATATATATATATATATATATATATATATATATATATATATTTGTAAATGAAAACTCATTCAAATGCAATAATTCAAATCAATATTGTTTGTCATCATATTTTACCTTTAATCCTTTAATAGACCACTCAACTTATTTCTGTTCTCAGTAGTTTACATTTGTCTGTGCTTTGGGCCCCAAAACTTGAAATTGTTTGTAATAAATAGGTTATTGTGAAACAGTATTTTATATCTTTGATGTTAGGTTAGGGCCTGCTTGACTTCACAACAGATGGACATGATATCAGAAAAAGTGATATGAGTTTTACATCAACAATTAAATCTTTGATTCCTGTTATGAAAATATGTTGATAATTGACATTTATTCTTGCTAAAAAGGAAACCATTGGTGCTTTGGTTTTGTTTTGAGAGAATTATCCTTTTTTTCTTCATTTTGCATCATTTTGAAACACAGGTTCTTGAAAAAATTATTTTGGAACCCATAAAATGTGTGTCGACCTATATTTCTGTATTACTAATTTAGTAACACTAATCCCCTAGAGTACTGTGATGCTTATTTCCAGAAGAAAGACCTTTCTGTTCAAATGCAAAGTAAATGAAAAAATTATTATTAAAATGGATCAAAATGAGACAGACAGACAGACAGACAGAGACAGACATACAGAGAGAATGAGAGAGAGAGATGATTATGATTTGTGAAACCTTTTGTTTTTTAAATTTGTTTTTACTTTGGCAGATGTCAGTCTATACTGTTTAAAATCAATAGTTGTACACACAACATACATCTGATAGATCCACACATGTTAAGGGAGATCTGGGTTGATGCTAACTTTGAATTATTAGAAAACAAACAGAATGGACCCTGACTTGTCAGCACATGTTAAGGGAGATCTGGCTTGATGTTAACTTTGAATTATTAGAAAAACAAACAGAATGGACCCTGACTTGTCAGCACATGTTAAGGGAGATCTGGCTTGATGTTAACTTTTGAATTATTAGTAAAACAAACAGAATGGACCCTAATATGTTGGCACATTCTGTGCTGCAGATCTGGGGTGATGTTCACATAAATGTTAGATGAACAAACAGTATACACTCTAATCTGACATGAGAGCAGGTCTGGGTTGATGTTAGAAGTTTTAAACAATAAAAACCCTGATATGGTGGTACATCTCAACCCTTTATATTTGATGTGTTTTATACAAAATTTTAAAACAGCTTTTATTAGATGCTGTCTTAATTTTAGCTGGGGTTTATGGTGTTTTATATCACACCAACAATTTTAGGATTATATGCCAAGAGACCAGCTCCCTTATGATCTACTTAGTCACTGAGCCACCAAGGTTAATGAAGAATCTAAATACAACAGGTTGCAAATGTTTTTGTTGCATTCTGTTTTGTTGAGACTCTTTGACATAAAAAGGATGAACATTTTGTCCTATCATACAACCAGTACCAATAAAATAGATGAACATATAGTCCTATCATACAACCAATACCCATAATAAAAAATGATCATTTGTTTTGTCATATCATGCAACTAGTACCCATAGTAAAAAGGATGGAGACCCTCTGTTGGTCTAGTAGTTATAACATCCACCTAGGATGCAGGAGGATGAGTGGGTTATTTCCCTTGCTGAGTCATACCTAGGACTTACAAAAATGGTACTAAAAAGCTGCCTCACTTGACACTCATCATTAAGAGGTTAGTGTTAGGACTGGTCGACCTGGTGTCAGGATAATGTGACTGGGTGGGATATCATGCTACATGTCTGCGGCACGATGCCCCAGTGCTGGACATCACTATAAACTGCCACACTGCAGACATCGTAGCGATATGACTAAAAAATTATTAAAGCTACATTAAAACTCCAAACACACGCACACACACACACACACACATAAAAAATGGACCTTTTTGTCCTGTCTGACAAACAGAATGGATAATAAAAAGACGGACTATTGCATCCTATTACATGACCAGTACCCATTATAGCATCTCTCTATATTTCACTTAAAACAAAGCTTGCTAAAATTGCTCTATTGTTTAAATTTGCCCTAATGTTTAAATTTGCCCTAATGTTTAAATTTGCCCTAATGTTTAAATTTGCCCTAATGTTGTTCTAAATTATTCAAGGTATGGAATTAAAAAACATGATTATTTTAAAGGTCTTCTATCAATTTATTTTCCAGTTATATAATTGACAAATAATCAGCTTGGTAGCATTTGTTCACGACAGATAATTTACTCAGCAATATTATGGATAAATTAATTAACCTAACAAGAACACAGCTTGCTTGAATAAATAAAGTCTGTTGTCATTTATAAAAACTAAAAACGTTTAATTCTTGTTCCTGTATAAAATCCATGATGATCTAACCTTGACAGCCATTATTGTACATCTTTATAAGGCTACTTGTCTGTGTATGGTCATATTGACACAGGCTTTAACTAGAGAACTAGAGCAATAACTATAGCAATAACTAGAGCAATAATTAGAACAATAACTAGAGCAATAACTATTACAATAACTATAGCAATAATTAGGACAATAACTATAGCAATAACTAGAGCAATAACTAGAGCAATAACTATAGCAATAACTAGAGCAACAACTATAGCAATATCTATAGCAATAACTAGAGCAATAACTAGAGCAATAACTATAGCAATAACTATAGCAATAACTAGAGCAATAATTAGAACAATAACTACAGCAATAACTATAACAATAACTATAACAATAACTATAGCAATAACTATAGCAATATCTGTAGCAATAACTATAACAATAACTATAGCAATAACTATAACAATAACTATAGCAATAACTATAACAATAACTAGAGCAATAACTAGAGCAATAATTAGGACAATAACTATAACAATAACTATAACAATAACGAGAAATAATTAGAACAATAACTATAACAATTACTATAGCAATAACAATAGCAATAACTATAGCAATAACTAGAGCAACAACTATAGCAATATCTATAGCAATAATTATAGCAATGATAATGTTGCTCAACTTGACTTGGGGCCAGATCAGGTCAAGTGATGAGATGGGGCATTTCCAAAATTTTATAAGGGTCTTGAGGACACCAAAGTCTAGCTGTCTATTTACTTGAAGTCTGCATCATACGCATTTAAAGCGGTCCTGAGTGGCCGAGTGGTCTAAAGGGCTATCTGTTACAGATCACTGCCATCTCACTACTGTCTGTGTGGGTTCAAGTCTCAGATTCGGCCAATGTGGGCATGTGAGACAGCTTGCCAATAGCTTCTCATGGGTTGGTGGTTTTTTCCGGGGGTTTACCTCTGCTTCTTCCTCCACCATTAATGCTGGCTGCGATATTTAACCTATTGTGTGCTGAAAAATGTCATTAAACCCAACAACAACAACAACCATACCCATTAAATATGTAAGAATAAAATGATGGTTCAATATCAAGCAACAAGTGACTAAGCATTTTGAGTATGTTTATGTTTTTTTTTAAACCTGGGAAATCCAGAAACTCTGATTTCTCACACACAACCTCCAATCCTGCATTGGACTGCCAACATGACTCATTAATGTTAGCATTGGAAATCTTGTTTTCACTATTGACTCTTGTGGAAGATCAGGGTCAATTGAAAATGCTGGTTAATTAATGTATTTATGTTAATTAATGTATTTAGGTAAATTAATGTATTTATGTTAATTAATGTATTTAGGTAAATTAATGTATTTATGTTAATTAATGTATTTATGTTAATTAATGTATTTAGGTAAATTAATGTATTTATGTTAATTAATGTATTTATGTTAATTAATGTATTTAGGTAAATTAATGTATTTATGTTAATTAATGTATTTAGGTAAATTAATGTATTTATGTTAATTAATGTATTTATGTTAATTAATGTATTTAGGTAAATTAATGTATTTATGTTAATTAATGTATTTAGGTAAATTAATGTATTTATGTTAATTAATGTATTTAGGTAAATTAATGTATTTATGTTAATTAATGTATTTAGGTAAATTAATGTATTTATGTTAATTAATGTATTTAGTTTAATTAATGTATTTAGGTTAATTTATGTATTTAGGTTTTCTTCATAGTTATTGATGTCAAAACCTGAAAGGGATATGCCTATCACAATCTGAGATGTGGAATTAGTAAGAAGCTAGTAGTCATTTTTTTCCCAATTGACCTCTGACTTGTTGCAAAAGGATATATTTGTTATTTCATCCTTTTGACAAATATTTTTATTGGGATTTTTCCCAACCAACCTTCTCTGTACAATTTTATACACATAATGTAAGGGTCTCCAAATTTTCTGGAAAGCCTGGCACCATAATATTTTTGGAAAACAGTTGAAGTTTGGTGATAATTTATTTCATTGAATCTATAGTACAATTATGAATCGTCTGAGATGATGCATAGGTCAGATGACTGGTCAGTCTTTAGAAAGGTCAAAGGATAGAAACTAAAAGACAGGGAAAGTGGGGAGGGGGGGCAATTGTGACCTATAAGAGAGCATCAGGTTGAATGAAAATATCATAAACTTGGTAAGATTCATTTAATTTTCAAATTTTATCAAACTTGTGTACCCCAATGGACTCCATGAGCATACCCTGAGAGAGAAGCATAATGCGGTAAAAAAGGTGAATCAGTATGCATTGTAAATCATGAAAGTTTATTATGGAGTTTAAACTAAACATAGTAAATGGATGTAAAAAATTTAACAGCTATGGAGTGGAGCTGATTCAAACAGTTTTTCACAGAATGTCAAGTTAGATTTGATTGGTTTCTGATAATATTTCAGGAACATAGTGTCTTTGATCCAACCAGTTGATTTTAATATCACCAGAGGCACTGTGACTGAAAATGTAGCACTAGTAAATGTCTATTGTTTACCATGCAGTGTAAAATATCGGCTGACAGCATACGACTGTGCACTGGCTGAAAATGGGTCTGGAATCAAATATTTGGACTTCATTATTCCTACTACTGTTTGTTCTGTCTAAATTTCCATAAGAGTGACTTTGCAATGCACTGTCTGAAGCATAAACTTCAATGAGAATTTAACTCGAATGGTTTCCTGCACATGGTTGCTTAAGTATAAAGACAAATCAATTTTTATTTACATCTAAATTTCTAAGATCAAAGAAATAGAAGGTTTGCTTTCTATGTCCAGAAAGAATTACCATAAGCCAAACAAATTTGCATGACGGAAATTTCAAGGGCAGTTTCCAAACTGATGAAAGCTATTGTAAGTATTGTAGCACATTATCAACATCTCATTTGATTTTGTTTTAGAGTAAATTATCAACATCTCATGTGATTTTGTTTTAGAGTAAATTATCAACATCTCATTTGATTTTGTTTTAGAGTAAATTATCAACATCTCATTTGATTTTGTTTTAGAGTAAATTATCAACATCCCATGTGATTTTGTTTTAGAGTAAATTATCAACATCCCATGTGATTTTGTTTTAGAGTAAATTATCAACATCCCATGTGATTTTGTTTTAGAGTAAATTATCAACATCTCATTTGATTTTGTTTTAGAGTAAATTGTCAACATCCCAAGTGATTTTGTTTTAGAGTAAATTATCAACATCCCATGTGATTTTGTTTTAGAGTAAATTATCAACATCCCATGTGATTTTGTTTTAGAGTAAATTATCAACATCCCATGTGATTTTGTTTTAGAGTAAATTATCAACATCCCATGTGATTTTGTTTTAGAGTAAATTATCAACATCCCATGTGATTTTGTTTTAGAGTAAATTATCAACATCCCATGTGATTTTGTTTTAGAGTAAATTATCAACATCCCATGTGATTTTGTTTTAGAGTAAATTATCAACATCCCATGTGATTTTGTTTTAGAGTAAATTATCAACATCCCATGTGATTTTGTTTTAGAGTAAATTATCAACATCCCATGTGATTTTGTTTTAGAGTAAATTATCAACATCCCATGTGATTTTGTTTTAGAGTAAATTATCAACATCCCATGTGATTTTGTTTTAGAGTAAATTATCAACATCCCATGTGATTTTGTTTTAGAGTAAATTATCAACATCCCATGTGATTTTGTTTTAGAGTAAATTATCAACATCTCATTTGATTTTGTTTTAGAGTAAATTATCAACATCCCATGTGATTTTGTTTTAGAGTAAATTATCAACATCCCATGTGATTTTATTTTAGAGTAAATTATCAACATCCCATGTGATTTTGTTTTAGAGTAAATTATCAACATCTCATTTGATTTTGTTTTAGAGTAAATTATCAACATCCCATGTGATTTTGTTTTAGAGTAAATTATCAACATCCCATGTGATTTTGTTTTAGAGTAAATTATCAACATCCCATGTGATTTTGTTTTAGAGTAAATTATCAACATCCCATGTGATTTTGTTTTAGAGTAAATTATCAACATCCCATGTGATTTTGTTTTAGAGTAAATTATCAACATCCCATGTGATTTTGTTTTAGAGTAAATTATCAACATCTCATGTGATTTTGTTTTAGAGTAAATTATCAACATCCCATGTGATTTTATTTTAGAGTAAATTATCAACATCCCATGTGATTTTGTTTTAGAGTAAATTATCAACATCTCATTTGATTTTGTTTTAGAGTAAATTATCAACATCCCATGTGATTTTATTTTAGAGTAAATTATCAACATCCCATGTGATTTTGTTTTAGAGTAAATTATCAACATCCCATGTGATTTTATTTTAGAGTAAATTATCAACATCCCATGTGATTTTATTTTAGAGTAAATTATCAACATCCCATGTGATTTTGTTTTAGAGTAAATTAGGTCTCTTTTTAAACACTTATCTCCTAAAACTTTAAAGCAATACTTTGAACCATGAGACAAAAATAGAACTGTGCTTGTAACAGATTTGGCGGCATTTATAGCACTCTATCCTCTCTTGAATCAATGACAGCAATGAATAGCAAAGACCCAGATCTGCTGGCAGACAATGTAATGACAGATCTGGCCTTTAGTAGTGTGCTGTTCAATTGAAATTAATGGCATAGATTCAGATCTGCTGGCATACAATGACAGATCTGGCATTTGGTAGTATGTACGTGTACATTATTCTTCTTCTGAAATAATAAGAAGACTTAATGGCATAGATTCAGATCTGCTGACAGACAATGCATTGGCAGATCTGGCATTTAGAATATTAGATACCATGGATCAATCAAATTGTTTTTGTTAGGACAGATACAATGTTTGGTGATGATAACAGTCCTCCTGATGTGCAATTATGTAAAATTGCACAGCTTGCCAGAGGTAACATTTGCTGTTTGCAGTAAAAACACTGAATCTCTTTTATTGAATTATTACATGAACAAGAAATGAAAAGTTTGAATCTAAAATGGTGTTTCTTTTCTTCTGTTTCAATATTTTTAACATTTCATCTGTTTGTCTGTTGACCCAGCCAGCATTCACAGATTTATTTACTGGAGCATAATTCCAAAAAAATTCAAGATATATTTTTATTAAATTGGATACACAGATTTGAATTGTCATTCAGATGCACTAGTTGTTACATGTATTTACAAGTCTTCAGATTTAAATATTTTTAATGTTTTTGTCTGTTTATCCATCCATTATCTACACTTTCACTTCCACTTTCATTTCCACGCCAAAACTGTTTAAAAGATGTCTCTGAAACTTGGCAAACATATTAAATTAATTACATGTATCTGACTTTTTTGGATAATTATAAATCATCAGTTTTATATTTTTAGTGTTTTAATCTGTTGTTTATCTATTTACCCTTTATCTTCGCTATAGTTTTTGGGGCAAAATTCCAAAACCATTTAAGACACCAAAACTCCAAAACCAATTAAGATACCATATTGTACACTTACTTCACTAGTGCTGCAGATATATGTTTTGCTGTTGTCAGTTCTTCACTTTCAGTATTTGTAAATATTTATCGATTTATATATTCATCCATTCATTCTCTGTGTTACACTTTCATTTCCAGAGCATAACTAACTCTGTGAATCTTGTTCCACACCAAACTATTGATCCTGTTGCATCTTCTACTATTTACAGCTTTTTAATAATTTTAAAGTTTAAGTCCCTATGTAATGTCTCTCTCTTAGTAAGAAGGGTAGTTAATTGGATTTAGCTACCTTATCTAGGGAATGACCTCCTTCAATGTTATGACCCAGTCTGAATGAAAAGATAGAATATCAACAGTGAACTGGACAAGGTTATTGGGAAGAAATAATGCAATACAAGCCTGTAGACAAGAAGAAAAAAAACAAATTTAATCAAACAAATTAAAAATAATAGTAATAATTTAAATTTAACTTCAGTTATATCAGGATTTACTAGCATTGTCTTATTTGGTATTATTTCATCATCATAATGAGTGGTTAAAAGAGCACAATATCCATGACTGATTGCATCACCTTCCTCTGGATCATTCAATGCATTCAACTTTAAGGTTCAATGCTTATTTAAAATTCAACACTTCAAACCATAATTCCATCTATCTGGCCAGCTGTTATCCACACTTTTTCTTCTATTGTAAACATTGAAACATTTAAATATATCTGTGATATTTGACTAGTGATTTGGATTCCAGTTTCAGTTTCCATATTTTAAACATCATCCTTGTACCATGTACTGTGACACATTCATTTCTGAGCAAAACTTATAATACCTATCATCATGCTAGTAGCCTAGTGGTTAGCTTATCTCCCTTGGATGCTGGAGGTCATGGGTTTGATCCCCAGCCGAGTCATACCAAATACATATAAAAATGGTACTAACAGCTGCCTCACTTGGCATTCAGCATTAAGAGATTAGTACTAGGACTGGTCAGCCTGGTGTCAGGATAATGTGACTGGGTGGGACATCATATTACATGTCTGCGGCATGATGCTTCTGGAGTGTTAGACATCATAGCGATATGACTGAAAACTTGTTAAAGCTACATTAAAAATCCAAATCACACAAACACACACACACATAATATCTATCAACTCCATGCATACTTCATATACATTAACTTCTGATATAAGAAATCTTCAGTAAATAATTATGTTTCAATTCCAACATTTCAGTTCGACGCATGATGAAGATAATCTGTCATCTTTATCTTTTTAGTGTTTTTTACTCTCCATCCCCACCCCCCAACTCTCAAATCTTTTAAGATATTTCAACCAAATTTAGTACTATGTCTAGTAAGTTGCATAGTGTCATACTTTGATACTTAAAATCTTTACACATTGCATTATTTTCTATGTTGCTATGGCAGCAAAGTCGAGGATAAATAGTATAAAAATTGAGATCTTTTGGCCATAGGGTTACTTTCATATCTTGCATAAATGTTGAGTTTGGTGGGTTATTGGGCACATTTAAAGTCCTTATGTAAGTTATTGTTGTTGTTGTTGTTGTTGTTGTTGTTGTAGGATTAACACCATTTTTCAGCATAAGATAGACTGTACATAGCGGCCAGTATTAATGCTTTATGTAAGTAGAATGCTGAATAATAGTGTACTTTTAGGGGTCATTACATAGTGGGGTACTGGATTATAAGGTACTTCTAGGGGTCATTACATAGTGGGGTACTGGATTATAAGGTACTTTTAGGGGTCATTACATAGTTGGGTACTGGATTATAAGGTACTTTTAGGGGTCATTACATAGTGGGGTACTGGATTATAAGGTACTTTTAGGGGTCATTACTTAGTGGGGTACTGGATTATAAGGTACTTTTAGGGGTCATTACTTAGTGGGGTACTGGATTATAAGGTACTTTTAGGGGTCATTACATTGTAGGGTACTGGATTATAAGGTACTTTTAGGGGTCATTACATAGTGGGGTACAGGATTATATGGTACTTTTAGGGGTCATTACATAGTGGGGTACTGGATTATAAGGTGCTTTTAAGGGTCATTACTTAGTGGGGTACTGGATTATAAGGTACTTTTAGGGGTCATTACATAGTGGGGTACAGGATTATATGGTACTTTTAGGGGTCATTACATAGTGGGGTACTGGATTATAAGGTACTTTTAGGGGTCATTACATAGTGGGGTACTGGATTATAAGGTGCTTTTAAGGGTCATTACTTAGTGGGGTACTGGATTATAAGGTACTTTTAGGGGTCATTACATAGTGGGGTACTGGATTATAAGGTGCTTTTAAGGGTCATTACTTAGTGGGGTACTGGATTATAAGGTACTTTTAGGGGTCATTGCATAGTGGGGTACAGGATTATATGGTACTTTTAAGGGTCATTACTTAGTGGGGTACTGGATTATAAGGTACTTTTAGGGGTCATTACATAGTGGGGTACTGGATTATAAGGTGCTTTTAAGGGTCATTACTTAGTGGGGTACTGGATTATAAGGTACTTTTAGGGGTCATTACATAGTGGGGTACTGGATTATAAGGTATGTTTAGGGGTCATTACATAAGTGGGGTGTTGGATCATAAGGTACTTTTAGGGGTCATTACATAAATGGGGTGTTGGATCATAAGGTACTTTTAAGGGTCATTACATAAGTGGGGAGTTGAATCAGAAGGCACTTTTAGGGATCTTTACATAAGTGGGGTGTTGGATCATAAGGTATATTTAGGGATTATTACATAAGTGGGGTGGTGGATCATAAGATACTTTAAGGATCATTACATAAGTGGGGTATTGGATCATAAGGTATATTTAGGGATTATTACATAAGTGGGGTGTTGGATCATAATGTACATTTAGGGATTATTACATAAGTGGGATGTTGGATCATAAGGTATATTTAGGGATTATTACATAAGTGGGGTATTGGATCATAAGGTATATTTAGGGATTATTACATAAGTGGGATGTTGGATCATAAGGTATATTTAGGGATTATTACATATGTAGGGTGTTGGATCATAAGGTATATTTAGGGATTATTACATAAGTGGGGTGTTGGATCATAATGTATATTTAGGGATTATTACATAAGTGGGGTATTGGATCATAAGGTATATTTAGGGATTATTACATAAGTGGGGTATTGGATCATAAGGTATATTTAGGGATTATTACATAAGTAGGGTATTGGATCATAAGGTATATTTAGGGATTATTACATAAGTGGGGTGCTGGATCATAAGATACTTTTAGGGGTCTTTCCATGTGTTGAATACTGGATTATTGGTTGCTTTTAAGGGATGTTAAAAAATGGGGTACTAGATTAATGGATACTTTTTGGGGTCTTTCAATAAGTGGGGATGTGGTAGAAACTGTCTTTTCCAGATGCTGCTTAGTTTGGATTAATGAATTAGTTTGCATACAACAACCAGCTCTGTTCGTCACTAAAACTTGTACTTGTCCAGCATAAATATCGAACATATCTGAGTTATGAAAATAGTTGCATTTTATCTGTAAAAATATATTTAACATTACTTTTGTACATCATAAGACCCAGAATATAAAATATCTTTTAAATACATGCTTTTCAATCCCGAACATGTGTACTCTGCATTGATTGAAACATGAATTTACAATTATAATTGGACAAACTTTTTTTGAGTGTTTCTTTTATGAAGACCCAATTTTCTCAAGTATGCATGGCATGTGGATGTATTTGATAATTGTTTTAGATGGTTGTTATTGAGAAAAATGTCATAGGAACTGGATAGCTTAATTTCAGGATATCTGTACAAATTTTCCATTGTTTTGTTGCTACACTGATTGAGAATGTTTTACAGATGACATTTAATTGATGTATTCAAGTGAGTGATACTCCATTAAGCTTTGCATTAACTGAAATAGCTTCTAGCTACAAGGTTCTTACCCCTTCCTGCCCCTCTAAACCTCTCAATTTAGATGCTGAAGTGACTCTAGTAGGTATTTCTATGTATAGAAATAGTCCTATAAGAATATTGTGCCATATTTAACTGTTGCCTTGCTGCCTCTTTTTTAGCTGCCACATTCAGCCTGCAAAAAGAGGAATCTGTTGCCAATACCTTTTCTTCATTTCTTGGAAGCAGTGGAATAATCTTCTAGGAATGTGTTGTCTTGGTCCATGTCCTTATCAGTGGAGTTTCTCCACCTTCATAGTGATAAGTTTGACACCTCCAAGGTCTCACTAGAATGTAGTAAGAACCTTTCGAGGGCTGACCCCTTGGAGGAAGAGTCTCTACTTGGCAGGCTTATCCACTCTGTGGCTACTCATGGTTTGAGATACTGTTAAATTAGTCCCTTGAATGAGCTTCTGCCTATTCAAAACTAGCCAAGAGGAGGAAACAGCCTAACTTATATATATATATATATATATATATATATATATATATATCTTGCGTGTGCCATTTTGCTCCCCAAAATTTTGGGAACAGGTCAGTTTTATTTGTATTTGTGAAGAGCATGGAAAAGGGAGGTAATAAATCAGAGAAGATAACAACCCTTATTGAACAGGCCTATAGAGAAATATCACTTTCTATCTGCTATCTCTTCAATAATGAAGTTGTCGATCTCAAGTCAATGACCTCAGTGGTCGGTATTTTACCCTAAAGGAACATAAACTCCACTGCAGATCTGGTTACCCTAATCAGACTGCTCTTGTATCCATTATTGTTTCTGCTCTTCATGGCTTGGAATCCATTTAGTGACTCCCTGAATGCCTCATTTTCTCATGGTTGATATTTTTCACCATCATCTGAATTGGTGGACAAATGTGGAATAGTTTTAAATTAGAGTCCCCATGAATTCCCTCCCCAAACCCCCTCCCCAATCCCAAATTTTACATGTTTAGAGATACACCAGATGCAGGTTGGGACCCCCATCCAAATCTGGAGGGACTGTTCTTTTAGGGTTCATGGTCTCAGGGAGAAACTACCCTCTACATCAAGAAACTAAGAATGAGAGCAGTGTCTTAAGGCCTTCAGGGTTGTATCCACCAAATAGGTGGTCATAGCATTATGGTCTCCTCTGACATTATGTTAACAGTAGCACACCTCTGTTGACACCTCGCTGCTTGGAGGTTTGAAACCTTTTCAGAGGTATATTCCTTCTAGTTTGCCACATTTCCAACAGGATGAACATTTTGGTATTCAGTTTTTAAAGGAAGGAAAGATGTTTGTATGAAATGGTTGCTCCACTTCATCTGTAGCAGAATCCCTGTTTCACTTTCGGGAAATTATCTTGATAGACATTTTCCCCATGATGCTGCAAAAGAAGCAGCTGCTCCATTTTTACATTTCACCAATCCATGACCAGAGTCCCTGGCAATGGACACTTTCATCCTGAAGTGGAATCATCTGTTCACTTAATATGTCTTCCCACTATTCAGGATGATGCAATAATGAAAAAAACTCCATGGCTGACCTCATTCTGATTGCCTCTTGGTGACCTCAGTAATGGTGGTTCTGTGATCATCTTGATCTGCTGGTGGACCTCATATTAGAGGAAGAACTCCTTGTCACAATGCAGGGGGATTCTTCTATAAAACAGGCAGCAGATTATTTTCCTTCATGCTTCGCTCATCTCAGATGATCTCTCTACATAAAACGTTTTGCTCCCAAGTTGCCAAGTGCATCACTTAGTCCAAAAGATCAATGTCTATGGTGTATATTTTGGAAATGCAAAGACAAGGGATGCACACGCACGCACGCACGCACGCACGCACGCACGCACGCACGCACGCACGCACGCACACACACACACACACACACACACACACACACACACACACACACACACACACACACACACACATAGCAGGGCTGTATCAGGTTCAAGCGAAAGTATAAATAAGCTTCTCTTATTGCCAACCAGGTTTTTCTTATCAAAATCACAGCTCCCTTTCTTGGCTCTACTCCCATGGAAATCCCAGTTTCAGCAATATCTTTGCTACCAATGACCCAGATGGATGTCTAGGGCTGTATCTGTTTATTTGATAGTCTCAAAAAATAACGAAAGGTTCAGCTTATACAATGTATTTAAGATTCCAACATGGAGAACATTAAGAATCAAAATAGGTTACCAGTCCATTCTGATATGGACCTATGTTACATGAATAGGTTACCAGTCCATTCTGATATGGACCTATGTTACATGAATAGGTTACCAGTCCATTCTGATATGTTACATGAGAATTAAATTCCATGAGGTTTAAGCCATTGCTACATCATGGGCCTATCTCACTCAGTCATTTGTAGAGGATGTGATACAATCTCACACTACTTTCTCCTTCTGTTAAGTACCTTCACTTGTTAGCCCACCAAAGCAAAGATATTTTCTCACTTGGCCAAGAAGTGAGCCATGTTTATTCTATCCTGTAGCAGTCTCCTGATCTTCTGTGATGCTGAGTATTCATTGTGTTTGCTTATAATACATCAGACAAATACATGCAGTAGTAACATGTATTAATGAGTGTAAAATATAGTTCTTTTGGTGGTGGTGGTGGGGTATTGAAACTAATTTTAATGATGTAATACTTACCTGTTATTATTGCCAGATTCCTTCCTCCATCCACTGAATGATGTCCCACTAGATTAGGTTGCTCCCTCAAAATAGTCACCCTCATACATGCCCATTATATGTGTGGGTATCCAGCAGGATATTATGGAAGATTCTGGTTCTCGCTAATGGGAAGACATTTGTCATTATGTCAGAGTAGTCTCCTCCTGGAAATGTACTAGCTATGCAATAGACACAGGCAAGCTATACAATCATTAGAATTAGTTTTACCCCAAACAAAATTACATATCACTACTCTCCTGAATGGTGGACCTTGGATGACCATTGGTCTTGCCTTTATGGATTACTTACATACCTCAAATGTGCATAAGTTTGAGTCTTGGTTTGTCCAGTGGAGAGTTTGTGAGAAAGCATACAATTAGCTTCCACTGGGTTGGTGGTTCTTCTCAGGTTTGCGAAATTGTCCTGGCTGTCATGTAACCTTTGATTGTTAAAATGTCCCAAACCCCACAAAACCCAAAACCAATCATCATGATTGGATGGTTGTACTGATATAGGGTTTTCACCAAAAGACATCTGATGATGTTTGTTTTGTCTATTAAAAATAAAGCTGACCAGTATGGATGACACAGTGGCTACTTTTTTCTAATAAAAAAACAGCTGACCAGTATGGATGCAACAGTGGCAACAATTTTCTAATACAAACAGAGCTGACCAGTATGGGTGCCACAGTGGCTACTTTTTTCTATTAAAAATAAAGCTGACCAGTGTGGGTGCCACAGTGGCTACTTTTTTCTATTAAAAATAAAGCTGACCAGTGTGGGTGCCACAGTGGCTACTTTTATACTATGGTTATTACATAAAATGACAGAAATGGTTTCAACACAAAGTGTCTAAAACAGAGGAAATGGTCATATCATGAAATGCTGGAAATTGGTTGTGGACATACGAATATTGGTCAGTTTGATAGACTTATGTTGATATCTTGTATCCAAGTAAGTGACTACCACAACCAATGACCTGAATTGCATGAAAAGTATAAAAAAACTAAATGAAATATATAAGAAACACTCAATTAGCATAGTGAACATTACTGGGGAGAAATAGTCCCACAATGATTTTGCATCTCAGACTAACGGAAATTTGTGTTACCATTTCAATATACAAATGAAGGAAGTAATAAAAGGAACTTAATTAGTATAGACTTTCATACCATGGAGAAATAGTCCCATAAGACATTGCAACTCAGGTTGAGAGAAATTGGTTTTTCTAATTTTAATACAGAAGTGAAGGAAATGTAACGGGAACTCAATTAGTTTTGTCTTTCCTACAATGAAAAAACAGTCCCATGATGGTGTTATGTCTTGAGTTGACGGAAATTGATATTTCCAGTATCCATTCACAATTAAAATGAAAGATATAATGAACAGATATAGTTTATTTATTTCTAATTTGGAGAAGAAGAGCCATACAAATTTTGAGCCACATTTAAACAAAAATTCATTTTTTCATTTTCAGTACACAAGCATTGTATTATCTCTAAATTGAAATT
The DNA here is from genome assembly GCA_030141615.1 of Unio pictorum. Lineage (NCBI taxonomy): Eukaryota > Metazoa > Mollusca > Bivalvia > Unionida > Unionidae > Unio > Unio pictorum. The sequence goes on from JARLTB010000048.1 coordinate 8,967,972, forward strand.
TGATTATTATTCATAAGGCTTAATATTAGGATGATTATTTTTATGATCTTGTTTTGTTTTGTTGATAACATAGCCAAAAGCTTTTTCTCAAGAACCAGTTTTCAATATTCTGCTTCAGAAAGAAATTATTAAAGAATTTCTGAACATACTTCTGCAAGTGTGTGTGTGTGTGTGTGTGTGTGTGTGTGTGTGTGTGTGTGTGTGTGTGTGTGTGTGTGTAGGTAGGTAGGTAGGTAATGTTTAATGGCAGATCAGAACATTAATGGCTATATGGTAGCAATTAAAAGTAAAGTTCTATAAATGTAAATATTAGGAATTACACCAAATTCAATGAAAACATGTTAAAAATAAAATGAACTGAATGAAGGATATGTCTAAAATGTACCATCAGCGTTTGTTTCTACAGTTGATATTTATTGATGATTACTGTACAGTTGCTATAAAGAATTTAAACTAGAAATTAGAGACAGGTTTATTACTACCAGAGGTGTTTTACTGTAATTTATACCCCTAAAAATAGAAAATGACAACTGAGTCAGGAACCTCCTTTTGCTATGATTGAATTCATGTTCTTTTGAGATCAATTTACAATTCATGTTCTTTTGAGATCAATTTACAATTCATGTTCTTTTGAGATCAATTTACAATTCATGTTCTTTTGAGATCAATTTATAATTCATGTTCTTTTGAGATCAATTTACATGAAGAATGGTTCAAAAGATTGAGATGTAATGAATAAATGGCTGAAAATTTAAAAAATACCTCTCATTTTTAAAATTAGGTTGTAGCCACCTACATTTGATTTGGCTGAGTTATGTAAAAATGCATCAATACATCCATTTTCATGGATTTTGAGAACTTGACTAGCTTTATGAAGTAATGAATAAACAAATGAATGTACAGATGATTAATGCTCCATTCTCTACCAACCTTGATGGCATTTGTACATTAAATTGCTACTGTTGATTTATGCCTTGAATTAGGCATATAGTTGACACAATTGCTATTTAACCCAAATATTTACATAACTGAATATCAGATTGGATGGAAACAAAACTTTGCTACCATATATACTTGCTTAAAATTTAAACTGCAAACAACAAAGGTCCTGATCTGATACACCATTATGTGCCTGCTGATCAGGGTCTATGTTGCTTGTTTTTCTGATTACACCAAACAAACTGCACAGATCCAGCTCTTATGGCACATGACATGACAGCAGATTTGTGTCTGTACAGTTTGCAATTGGACTGTACTTATAAGCCAGTACATATGGTACAGTACATGTAAGTTAGAAAACTAATAACAGTTATGACACATCATTCATTAAAGTTACATTTGGCACAAGTTCTGTGCCTTTTGAAATCTGTCATGAAAATGCAGAATAGATGCAGCTATTATAAATTCAGGTTTCTTTACTGAATGCAAAATACTCATGGGGAATATCTTTTGTCATATTTGAGGGTTAATGAGTTCTAGTAATTTTGTGCAGACCATTAAATTGATTTTAGGACTAGTGACAAATATTACAGATGATATTAATTTAACATGTTGGACTTAATTAGTGAGTGCAGTTTTCTTTGGGTTGTTTTAATTAACTCAGACAACTGCAGGTAAAGGATCATACATCAATGTTTATCAGATATGAAATTTATACAACAGATACGAAATTTATACAACAGTTGTGTGCAGTATAAATCATGGTGTTTTAGCATCATTTAATTTGAATTTAATCTAATTTCAGTATCTTAGTGACCTAAAATGTTAGTTAATGGATACAAATATAACATTTTTATTGTTTCGTCTTGTATACCATATAAATCTAGCCACACTTCTAGCAAAGAAAGACCCTGACCTGCCATAGCAAATCAGAGTTTATGCTGTACTGATTATTCTACTGATTACTACTAACAACTGCAAAGACCCATGTCTGCCTGACAGTGCATTATGCAATGGCAGATCTGGGTCTTTGCAGTTTGCAATTGGACTTGACTTTTTTGTGAGTATATACAGTAAACAAAATCAAGTAGACTTGCAACACAAGGTAGTCACAATAATACAACCCACTGCCAAATGTTAAAATATAATTATAGTCAATCGATGTCCATCTGTACACCACATTTATATTATGTGTCATTAATTTACGTGAAATGGTGGGAACAAAAATCTGGTTTCAGTCACAAGCTCACATAACCAATTTAAATGAAATTATGAAATATTTTTTATTACATAATTTGAACAAACAAATTAGTTTGCTTGCTAAATTTGCTGACAATCTATGCTTTATCCTGTTTATCAGTTAAACTGCAAAGATATTATTTTACTATTTAATATCGCTACTGACTATGTGGGTTGCATTATTTCTTAATATCGCTACTATATGTGGGTTGCATTATTTCGTAATATTGCTACTATATGTGGGTTGTGTTATTTCTTAATATTGCTACTATATGTGGGTTGCATTATTTCGTAATATTGCTACTATATGTGGGTTGTGTTATTTCTTAATATCGCTACTATATGTGGGTTGTTACGTGTTGTGCATGAGTGTGACCTTGACCTGTTTGAGTTTTAACTCACTGGACTGTAAGGTACAATAAAGTGACCTCTAGATGTTGTCTGAGTCTGTCTTGTATTGTGCTTGTTTCAACTCAACCAAATTTACAGTACATTCTAGCAAAAGTGTCTTTAATTTTTGCAGAATGATTCCAGTATGGCATCCATTTAGGCTAACATAATCAAATTAAGATATAAAACAGCTTCTTAAGAATTCCCCAACATGTAATTTAACCATATTATATGGAAAATACCCTTACATAATGGCTTTTTACATTTGGACAAATGATGCTAATATCTGCCAACAAATATGGCTGTCATTACTAAAAATAGAAAAACTTTAAAGGATAAACTACTCAACATAATATCAAAATTTGGCAAACAATTTAAAAGAAGAAAAAAATATAAAAATAGAAAGAAAAAACATTATAGAAGTTTCTGTTGAAGAACACTTTAGAATAATCCAATTTGCCATTTGGTATGGTTACTCTTACTGATATATACAAATATTTCAGTGACATCTGCTCAAAAACATCTAAACAGAATTGGCCAAATTTGTATAGAAAGCATCCTGGAATGAAGACCTTTACACAAATTCTGATTTACTACCGGTATCTAGCATGGCCACAATTACTAAACATAGAGAAGCCTCAAAATAACATCTATAGTTAACTGCACTTCCTAGAATTTGAAAATGTTTTACAGCAAGTCAGCCAGCATATTAAAGGGCAGAAGTCAGCCAGCATATTAAGGGGCAGAAGTCAGCCAGCATATTAAGGGGCAGAAATCAGCCAGCATATTAAGGGGCAGAAGTCAGCCAGCATATTAAGGGGCAGAAGTCAGCCAGCATATTAAGGGGCAGAAGTCAGCCAGCATATTAAGGGGCAGAAGTTATCTTGATACAAAATCTAATAATGATGCCGATACTAAAATAATTTTCCAAACAATACAGTGGAATTTGGTCTGCATTTTAAAACTTAGACAAATGATGGCATTAAATTCGGATAGTACAAATATAAAAGCCTTAAAACATCTTTTGTTATAACTGATCATTACTAGCCAAGGAATTTTGGACTGACATTAACCCATATTTCTAGTAGAACTAATATGGCATTTTTTATTTAGTAGATACATTAGCAATCTCGGGCTTCTAGTAATGACATATTGCTGTATGTCTTAAGAAAGGTGTATATGTGATAGGTGGATAGCCACCATACTCTCACAACACAGTTGCTGTATGTTTTAATAAAGGTGTATATGTGATAGGTGGATAGCCACCATACTCTTACCACACAGTTGCTGTATGTTTTAATAAAGGTGTATATGTGATAGGTGGATAGCCACCATACTCTTACCACACAGTTGCTTTATGTTTTAATAAAGGTGTATATGTGATAGGTGGATAGCCACCATACTCTTACCACACAGTTGCTGTATGTCTTAATAAAGGGGTGTATATGTGATAGGTGGATAGCCACCATACTCTCACAACACAGTTGCTGTATGTTTTAAGGTGTATATGTGATAGGTGGATAGCCACCATACTCTCACCACACAGCATGATATATGATCAGCTAATATGTTGTCCCATATATTGATGTAATGTTGAAAATAGGTCAAGATGCCAACATTATTCTACCATAGCCTTGAAAAGATTTACAAAAAGTTGCTTTTTTCTTCTTTTAGGGTGTATTCTGAAAGAAGAAACTATTTTCTGTCAGAAAATGTATAACTTTCTTTTAGTTTCAAGGTACAAATACATTGAGATATTTCACTTAAGATATATATCAAGGCCAGACATGTTATGAATATTGGACCTGAGTGAAAATTCAGTTTCATGGTGAGGTTTTTTTTGATCCAATTGAGATTTAGCTAGATGACTTTAGGCATTTGGTGTCACATGATATTTTAACACAGAATTGGATACTTTATTATGGTAGCACTGTCTACAGATAGTATGTACTGCTAAAAGAGTGATGTGGAGTTGTTCATAATGGAGAGTATGTTGGAATAGCTCTTATGTTACATTCAGGTACTGTGACAGAAATTTCTTTGGAAATTGTATTTGATCTAAGCATTATGTTACATTCAGGTACTGTGACAGAAATTTCTTTGGAAATTGTATTTGATCTAAGCACACAGCTAACCAAAATGGCTCTGACCATGTGCTTGAAAAATCAGCTTCATTAGTTTGATGTACACTATCTTTAGCAGCTATTAAAATATGGAAAACCAATTTTGCCAGCTTCTGAAAGTGCAAAGAATGATTCACCAGCTATGTCTTCAGTATAAAGCGTTATTTGCACTTTTGTTACAATTGATGTTTAAAGTAGTGGAAGTGAAAATGACCACTCTAGAACTGAAATTACATGCATGAATCTTACACCAAATAAAGAGAATAACAATACTTAAAAGATACAAGTTCATTAAAAAATGGCAAGAATGAGTCAAATATGGGAAAACCAGAGAGTCAAATATGGGGAAACTAGTGAGTAAAATATGGAAAACTAGTGAGTAAAATATGGGATAACCAGTGAGTAAAATATATGAAAAACCACTGAATAAAATATAGGAAAACCAGTGAGTAAAATATGGAATGACCAGTGAGTAAAATATGGAATAACCAGTGAGTAAAATATGGGATAATCAGTGAGTAAAATATGGGAAAACCAGTGAGTCAAATATGGGTTAACCAATGAGTCAAATATGGGAAAACCAGTGAGTCAAATATGAGAAAATATTTTTCTTTAAAATTCAAACCCTATGCAAAATGAAACTGCAAGCACCAACTACATAATACTGAATTAGTGTACTTTGTTAAAACTTGTTCTGCCCTTCTATCAGTTCTTGACTGCTACCTCCAAAAGTGTCTATTTTGTGATAACAATTAAGTTTTGAATGGAAATTGAGAAAGCAAAAACAATTGAGACAAATTTGTCTCAATGACTAATAAAATAGTTGATTAGGAAAAGAAACATTGTTTGCTGTGGAGAGATGAAGACTGAGAAAGAAAGAAGCATTCATTTTATTATCACTATATATGCAAAAGTTTCTCTGACATCTCTTCTGAATTATATGAACTTAAATGACATTAATTACTCTAATTAATTTTATCTTTAAATTTAGCATAATCATTTCACTTAATCTCAGTTAATCTCATTTTAAGAAGAGAATTCACAAATAAATGGATGAATAAGAAGACTGAGTAGAGAGAGAGTTAAAACAAGTTCACTTATATATATATATATATATATATATATATATATATATATATATATATATATATATATATATATATGCATATAACAACCATAGAGTTTGTGCTATGTATTCATATCTGCATCTCAACTTAAAACTTTTATTGTAGTGTATATTTGTTTGATTATCTGGAGTCAGTTGTGGGAATATATTTCTCAAACCTAGCAATTTGACAATTAGTAACATGCCATCATGTTCATTATTCATTCGACTTTGAATAGTTTCATAATATGGTCCTTAATTTCTTAACATAAGAAATTCTCATGATATTCAAACGTAAACATGTTTGATCATTTCAAAGAGGTAACTTCTATGTACTAGGTGTTTGGATGATGACTTGGCATGAAATACCACTCTGCAGTATAAAAAGTATATTGATATTAAATTGAAGCATTTAAAAAATGTGCAGTCATTAGCTGACTAAAGAAAATTTATCTTGTGGTATAAATGTGTTTAAAAACCCTTTAGTTGACAATGACAGTTGACTTAAAGTTTATGGAAATAGGAGAAACATCGACCTCAAACTAACCTCACACTAGAGTTGTTTGACTTGCTCAGCAGTGAGACCTCTTGCATGGGACATAAAAATGTACTGGTGGCAGAAGTGGGATTGGTTTTGTGATGTTTTTATTCTTTTGTTACTTCTAGCTTTATCAGGCTATCTTACATGACAACTTGAGTGAAATGCATAATTTGAATTCTGTCATAATAAAATATTATCAGTAAAATATGATAAAGCTAGGTGACTTTTATTGTATAAATGAAAAATTTTTTGGGGATGGGAGTGGCGGGGAAGTCTCCATTTCAGGATAACTATGAAAATTGGTACACAAATTAGACTAGTGGTACAATTGTGCCTTTTGCTATCTACTATTTCTCATGTTCAATTTTTTTTATATGTTTTTGTCTTTTCATCTTAACATCCATCCATCCATTAATTATTCACACACTCATTTCTAGGGTAAAACTATTTGCGATATCTCTATGAAAATTGGTACATTTATTAAATCATTGATGTAGATATGCCTTTTGATGTTCAGTAGTTTTAAAATTTTATATGCTTGCTCATCCATCCATTCATCCATACTTCACTGTTTTCAAAGAAAAACTATAAAATAACTATGTGCATCTTAGTACAACTGTATGGACATTACATACTTGTCTGGATGGTCCCTTTTATATTATTATTTATTCCGTTTTAGGATCTTTTATGTTTTTACCAACTTGTCCATCTATTATTCACAATTTTGTCATCTCCTAGGATGTAATATGTTGAGGGAATAAAACTATCACTATAATGTCTGTCTGTCTGTAAAACATTTTCATTGCTGGAGCATAACTAAAGGTATTTAGCATAATGACTAGTATTTGTGGATGTGTATAGTCTATGTATATGTGTAATATATATATATATATATATATATATATATATATATATATATATATATATATATATATATATATATATACAGTAAAACCTGTTTTGAGAGACAAGAATATCCATGCACAGATTTATTCATTATATAGTGTTATGACCTGTCTTGAGAGACCATTATTTTTAGGCAGAAATACAAATAATACTATCATACTGGTTAGATAATAATTAATTCATACTCTACTAGGAATCGAATCCATGTCTGGAGTAAATGGCACCAATTGCCTTGTCTGCATGCACCAGTCCATAGATCACCAAAAGGTGATGTTACAGTCAGGTGCATATGTCCTCATGTATAGCAGATAGACTCAGATGTTGACATAGTAATTGATTCTTATCTGATTACAGTCATTCCAGATTCCTCAGATAGAAATCATGGTGTGTAGAATTAACATCAAGAGCTACAAATATATACCAAACAGAACATAAAGTGCTGTCCATGGATTCTACAGATGAATGCTTGATAATACCTGACAGATTTAGTATTTTAAGACAAATAACACTAACAGATAAGGTTGAGAATTATATATTCACCTACCCAACTTACTTGGAGAGTGAAATTACCAGAGTCCTTATATAAGGCTGACCAGTGTTTCTCTTTAATGGAAAGAATGTTCTGTCACGCAAATTGCTGTCTTTATTCATTCACTGTAAGTGTTTTATTTTATGTTGTAAGCTTGTTTTCCATTGTTGTAATCAAGCTGATAAAACCACACTTTTACTTCAAAGAACTAAATATTTACCAGAGGGGAACACATATGTTTCAGGCTGTGATTACATGTACTTACAAATATTACAAGTATCACAAAATAAACAACAACATATCACATGATCAAATAAAACATAATCAACATTACTGCAGTAGCTAGTTGAGTGGTGTTTACCCTGGGGAAGTACAAAATTTTAACTTGTCTAGTCATTTTGATAATTTTCAACTCCAATACCTGCATAAGCTGTATTTTATTTGAGTAAGGCAAGTAGACCAAGGGGTATTTTAACTAGGTGTATTTTTTATAAGCCAGGCATTGTATATAAGCTAGGCACTGTATGCCATATGTTACTTACTAAATATATTTGTATAAGTTCTACCATATGGTACTTATTAAATATCTGTATAAAAGCTAGGGTCTGTGTACCATGGGGTACATTAACTAGGTATCTTTGTATAAGCTAGGCACTGTGGACCATGGGGTACATTAACTGTGTATCTTTGTATAAGCTAGGCAATGTGGACCATGGGGTACATTAACTAGGTATCTTTGTATAAGCTAGGCAATGTGGACCATGGGGTACATTAACTAGGTATCTTTGTATAAGCTAGGCAATGTGGACCATGGGGTACATTAACTAGGTATCTTTGTATAAGCTAGGCACTGTGGACCATGGGGTACATTAACTGTGTATCTTTGTATAAGCTAGGCAATGTGGACCATGGGGTACATTAACTAGGTATCTTTATATAAGCTAGGCAATGGTTGTGGGGGACTGATCATCTCAAGATGACTGTTAAAAGTGTGCAGTTTATATGGACAAAGTTTAATCTTGGAATGTTTCATTATCATTACTTTTAACTGTGTTCTGTTTAGAGGGAAATATTACCAGATTTTACCTTCTGTCTCAGTGTACATATTTGCATTTGCTTGCAGGGGTTTGTCTGTCTGAAGATTTTGGCAAGACCTTTTTGAAAGCTTTTTAATCCCACCATAAGGCACTATAAACTTTGTGGATTGTTTTCACATAAGGTAAGGAATCCTTTTGCTTTCATAGTCAAAAGGTCAAAGGAAATGATTACTGTTACTAAAAGAAGAACAGGAATTTCCAGACAAGAACTCGAGTTCTCTAGTATTTGTAGTTACCAAATGTTATGGATGGCTTGTACTTAAGGTAAAGAAATTTCATGTTTATTTTTAAATGAAAAGGTCAAAGGTCAAAATCACAGTGACTGAAAGAACAAAATGGTTTGCATAATACATTTTGTGCTAGACCACTTATCTTAACCAAAGTTTGCAGATGGCATGCCCTATATTAAGGTATGGAAGAGACTGTATTTGGAAGTCAGAAGTTAAAATGTCAAGGCCATTGCACCTGAAAGAACACAATCACCTTAAAGAAAGTTGTGCTCTACTATCCAAAACGACATTTGGGGAATACAAGATAAGACTATCCTGTTTGACTACCTAGTGCTAAAACCATCTCAGATATTTTGTACATGTATTGATATCAAGATTTTAAAATTTTGATGACTATGCTGGTAATATCAGATGCCAGATCCACGCCATTTTGATATAGAAGAAACTCAACATCATTAAAGGTTTCCTGGTAACAACCTCATATCAATATGACCATCCATTCTGTAGGAGTAACTTATAAGATTTTCAAGATGGCTGGTACCATTTCTTTAGGACCATCTAGATAGGATGCCAGATCCACGCCATTTTGATATAGAAGAAACTCAACATCATTAAAGGTTTCCTGGTAACAACCTCATATCAATATGACCATCCATTCTGTAGGAGTAACTTATAAGATTTTCAAGATGGCTGGTACCATTTCTTTAGGACCATCTAGATAGGACTTACGGTGGAAATCCCAGTGGTTATGGTGGAAACCCCAGTTGCTATATCACTTTTGGTTTAGGAGGACTACTGATAACAAGGTCATCAAGATGGTGGTCATACATATACATGTCAGAATTATTTTTACTGAGGACCAATTAGAAATGCATAAAATATCTGGTGAAAATCCCATTTGTCTGATTGGAAGATAAATAACAATGTTGATCACGTGATTAGATTTTTACAACATTTAGGCAGTTTGAAATCTTTTATCAGTTATTTGCACCTTTTGGACTTTTGGGTAAAACTTTTGTTGCCTGGTAACAGGAAACTGCATGACAAAAGCTGTACAATTGTATTGTGCATGATTGTATGCATGTACAGATACCAGTATTAGATCTTTCTGGTATTGATATCAAAATTTGGCAAGTTTTGTCAAGATTTTTTTTATTTTAGCACCAATAATTGGATACATGTATTGTACAAATCTTTAAGTTTTCCTATTGTTTGAAGTTTTATTTTTTCAGACCTGAAATGAGTTGCTCAAGTGCTGCTTAACCATTTTAAAAGAGACAACATCCATACATCATTTCTTTTGCATAAACTTTGCAACCCTTGATAAACAAGTTTGTCTTCATATTTATTGAGGTCATAGGGTGCAAATTTTTTACCTGACTTTGAATAGTTTACCTGCACATTGCTTACTTAAGCTGTTTTCTTTTGACTCCAATTTGACTAGGCTGTTAAATTGATTTTTGCATATCTGCATGCATTCCAATGATTTTCTGTGCCATACATATGTTCATAGTGTTTGTTGATATCATCTTGGACTTGTAACTTTCTCACTGTTATTCCTGAAAATCTATGGAAAACAGCATGATTGGAATAACTTGCTTCTGTAACAGTTTACTAACAGTTGCAGATGTAATTAGGTTTACTTGAGTACATCAGGTATAATTGGGAGGTTTTATTTACTCCTTCAACTTTTGTTTGTGCAGAACATGGTTTCATGAGTGTAGAGGTCAATGCAAGCACTAATATCAGAAGTAAATACAACCACTAATATCAGAGGTCAATACAAACACTAATATCAGATATTGAAAAAGAGCTGTGAGAGTTTATTTATCTGTCAATGAATGTTTTGTTTGATTTATGGATTGCAGATGAGCTGATTAATTATTGTCTGCATATTAGGACACAATGACTTGGATCTGACAGTCAAATGGTTCCTTTATACTGGTATATGGGTTCATTGGTACTTGTGTATGGGTCCTTTGGAACTTGTGTATTGGTCCGACCCTTGGAACTTGTGTATTGGTCCCTTGGAACTTGTGTATTTGTCTCTTGGTGCTTGTATATTTGTCTCTTGGTGCTTGTATATGGGTCTCTTGTTACTTGTGAATGGGTTCATTGGTAATTGTGTGCGAGTCCCTTTAAACTTGTGTATGGGTCCCTTGGACTTGTGTAAGGGTCCCTTTGTACTAGTATATGGGTCCCTTTGTACTTGTGTATGAGTCCCTTGAAGGCTTGGACTCATGGAAGGGTCCCTTGTTACTTGTATATGCATCCCTTGATACTTGTGTATGAGTCCCCTTGTACTTATATTTGGGTCCCTTGGTACTTAGATTTGGGTCCCTTGGTACTTAGATTTGGGTCCCTTGGTACTTAGATTTGGGTCCCTTGGTACTTAGATTTGGGTCTATGTTGTTTGCTCTTATGATTTACTCCTAATAAACTGATCAAACCCAGGCATGCTTACAGATTATGTAATGGAAGATCTGGATCTATACAGCTTTTAGAACTGGACTTGATTTATTTACAAGTATGTATAACTCAGGTGAAATATTTTTAATTTATATACAAATAACCCAGGTGAAATATTTTTTTTATTATATACAAGTATGTATAACCAGGTGAAATATTTTTTTATTTATATACAAGTATGTATAACCAGGTGAAAGATTTTTGATTTATATACAAGTACATGTATGTATAATCCAGGTGAAATATTCTTAATTTATTTACATGTACAAGTATGTATAAAACCTAGGTGAAATATTTTTAATGTACATGTATATACAAGTATGTTTAACCAGGTGAAATATTTTTAATTTATATACATGTACAAGTATGTATAACAAAGGTGAAATATTTTTTATTTATACACAAGTATGTATAGCCCAGGTGAAAGATTTTTTATTTAAATACAAGTATGTATAATCCAAGTGAAAGATTTTTACAGTCTGTACAGTAACCAGTTTTTTCCTACTTTTCTCACTTTTTCCTGAAGTTTCATTTGACGTTTTATTTATCTCTCATTTTTTCAAATTCGTTCCACTAGGCATACTCCTTTAAAATTTTATGTTGAAATCTTTTGTATAGTGCATGAGTGGCCATAGTGAAGTAAATCAGGTATTGTTTCTCTCTGATGTGTAAATGGGTGTGCAAGAAGATAGGAGAAACCTGGACTAAAGAGAAAGTCTCACTAATAAATGGCCACTTGCAAATAACAGTCAGTACAGTGTCCCAAGGCTTTGAGACTCAAGCCATCACTCCTAAACAATGGACACTGGCTATGGATAACTGCCATCTCACCTCTGTATGTGTGGGTTTGTGTCATGGATTCAGCAAATGTTGGTATGTGCGAAAGCTTGCCAGTAGTTTCTCATGGGTCGGTGGTTCTTTCTGGTGTTTTCCCAGGTTCTTGCTCCACCATTAATACTGGCTGCCATGTATAGTCTATCTTGTGCTGAAAAATGATATTAAACCCTACTACAACCTTACATTGATGCCCTTTAGACCTACATGTACTCAGATTTAATTAAAACATGACTTTGTATTGATGCCCTTAAAACCTATTTAGTTTTAATTAAAACATGACCTTGTATTGATGCAAGTTAGACCTACTCAGTTTTAATTAAAACATGACTTTGTATTAATGACCTTTAGACCTATTCAGTTTTAATTAAAACATGAGTTTGTATTGATGACCTTTAGACCTATTCAGTTTTAATTAAAACATGACCTTATATTGATGCCCTTTAGACCTACTCAGTTTTAATTAAAACACGACCTGGTATTGATGCCCCATAGACCTACTTAGTTTTAATTAAAACATGGCCTTGTGTTAATGCCCATTAGACCTACTCAGTTTTAATTAAACATGACCTTGTGTTAATGTCCTTTAGACCTACTGTTTTAATTAAAACATGGCCTTGTGTTAATGTCCTTTAGACCTACTCAGTTTTAATTAAACATGGCCTTGTGTTAATGTCCTTTAGACCTACCCAGTTTTAATTTAAACATGGCCTTGTGTTAATGTCCTTTAGACCTACTCAGTTTTAATTAAAACATGACCTTGTGTTAATGTCCTTTAGACCTACCCAGTTTTAATTAAAACACGGCCTTTAGACCTACTCAGTTTTAATTAAAACATGGCCTTGTGTTAATGTCCTTTAGACCTACTCAGTTTTAATTAAACATGGCCTTGTGTTAATGTCCTTTAGACCTACCCAGTTTTAATTAAAACATGGCCTTGTGTTAATGTCCTTTAGACCTACCCATTTTTAATTTAAACATGGCCTTGTGTTAATGTCCTTTAGACCTACCCAGTTTTAATTAAAACATGGTCTTGTGTTAATGTCCTTTAGACCTATTCAGTTTTTATCAGAACATGACCTTGAGAAAAATAACCAAGGATTATGTTATCATCTAGAATATTAAATATTTAGAACAGATTTTCAGCATTATTAGGCTGGCAGTTCTACTGCAGGAAAGATTTTGACAAATAATTTTGATCCAGTTATTTAAACAATTTCTTGTCAAATAAATCCTTACAAATTTGTCAGACTTAAAAAAATTATAAAAATTTTATGTATAGGAAATAAAAACTGAACTAGCACACTAGTGTCTATGTGACAATGGTATTAATTAGTACACAATTGCATATGTGACAATCGTATTAATTAGTACACAATTGCATATGTGACAATCATATTAACTAGCACACTAGTGTCTATGTGACAATGGTATTTTTTAGTACACAATTGCCTGTGTGGGCAAACTTTTAATTAGTACACAAGTGTGTACCTAGACATACTTATTATTAATTGTCACAGTCATGTGTGACTTGTGATTCAACGAACTAGTATAATATAAATGTTTACAAGATATTCTGTATTGTTATTAAGTATATGTAGTAACAGGACAAATACATGCATTTCCTATATCAGCCATATTATTGACAAAATAAAAAAAATGTAACAATGAAACCCAACTTTTGTTCTGCAGTTCAGCCATACATTTGTTTGTTTAAGTTCAGTTAAAATCATGCATTAAATCCGATAGTTTTGGTGTTCTTTTGTTGTTTACATTTATCTGTGATGAAACCCTTTATTATTTTACTCTTTTTTTAACAGTACTGGTGGCATCTCACTCGTGGTGTTGTATGTACTATGGACATCAACAGTTAATGTATGACTATTACATTTCTCAGCAGGTTAATACATCCTACCCTATGTAAATTACATTTTCAGCTTCTTAATACATCCTACCCTATGTAAATTACATTTTTCAGCTTCTTAATACATCTTAACCATATGTAATTACATTTGTCAGCTTGTTAATACATCATAGCCAAGGTAAATTACATTTTTCAGCAGGTTAATAAAATCCTACCCAATGTAAATTACATTTTTCAGCATGTTAATATATCATAACCAAGGTAAATTACATTTGTCAGCAGGTTAATACATCTTAACCAAGGTAAATTACATTTTTCAGCATGTTAATATATCATAACCAAGGTAAATTACATTTGTCAGCAGGTTAATATATCATAACCAAGGTAAATTACATTTTTTAGCATGTTAATATATCATAACCAAGGTAAATTACATTTGTCAGCAGGTTAATACATCTTTACCTATGTAAATTCCATTTTTCAGCTTGCTAATACATCATACCCAAAGTTCCCTCTAAGCTGCACGCCCAGCTGCTCAGGCATCCCCGCGCAGCTGAATTGTCATCTATTGTTAAATTTTGCTCATCTCTGTAATGCTTGGGCAGTGCAGCAAGCACTGCGCGCACATCTACCATTCGCTTAGAGGGCACGTTGATCATACCCAAAGTAAATTACATTTGTCAGCAGGTTAATACATCTTAACCTTTGTAAATTACATTTGTCAACAGGCTAACACATCCTACCCAAGGTAAATAACTTTTTTTCAGCTGATTAATACATCCCACCCAAGTTAAGTAAAAACTCTTGGCTTATTACATGTATCATAATTGTGAAAACAAAGATATTCTGATTTTTCATTCTTTGAGATTGGTTCATTAATGATGTCACATGTAACAGTTAATTTATTTGATATTAATATGTATAATTAATATATTTTTGGCATTTATTTTTATGAATCACTTTCAGGCTGCTGCATTGCCTATGTATGTCATTTTGACTATATGGTAGATAGACACTGGTATTTAACAATGATTGTTTTAGATGAATAAAACAATTGCACAATCAAATTAAGATGCTTTGAAAACATCTTCATGAGGCAATTTTGATTAATGTTCTAGATGAGGCTGACAGTTATTTTTTAGCAAATCACTGATAGAAAACTTGATATCCATTCTTTTTGTGTGTTATGTGTAATGAATTATAAACAGTATGGATTCTGAGCATGTCATACACTGCATTGGTAGGTCCCATGATATTTTCTCACAAAATGCATTGGCAGGTCACAGGATCTGTTGTCACAAAATGCATTGGTAGGTCCCATGATCTGTTGTCACAAAATGCATCGGCAGGTCCCATGATCTGTTGTCACACAATGCATTGGCAGGTCCCATGATATGTTGTCACATAATGCATTGGTAGGTCCCATGATCTGTTGTCACACAATGCATTGGTAGGTCCCATGATCTGTTGTCACACAATGCATTGGTAGGTCCCATGATCTGTTGTCACAAAATGCATTGGTAGGTCACAGGATCTGTTGTCACACAATGCATTGGTAGGTCCCATGATCTGTTGTCACACAATGCATTGGTAGGTCCCATGATCTGTTGTCACACAATGCAATGGCAGGTCACATGATCTGTTGTCACAAAATGCATTGGCAGGTCCAATGATCTGTTGTCACATAAAACAGGTCCCAAGGCCTAAAGTCACATAGTGCATGAGCAGGTCTCAGGGTCTGATGTCACACATTGTATTGGTTATGGTCTTAGGGTGTGATGTCATACAATGCATTGGCAGGTCCTAGGGTCTAATGTAAAACACTGCATCAGCAGGTCCTAGGTTCTGATGTCACAGCCCATCAGCAGGTCCCAGGACCTGATATCACACATTGCACTGGCAGATCCCAGGGTCTAATGTCACAGTTCATCAGCAGGTCCTAGGTTCTGATGTCACAGCCCATCAGCAGGTCCCAGGACCTGATATCACACATTGCACTGGCAGATCCCAGGGTCTAATGTCACAGTTCATCAGCAGGTCCTAGGGTCTTCGCTATTCAATCCTCAGCATTGTCTGTAACATTTTGTACATTTTTGTATTTGTCTGTCCATCTTTTTGGTCTAACATCATTGACTCAGTGTTTGATAGATGGCCTTGAAACACAGTAACTGTTACTGTTATCACCTAAAGTTGTGTGCCTTCATGAAATCTAGGATATGATGACATTTAAGTGTTAATGTCCTTTATAGTAAATGTAGGTTGATGTGATCAAAACTTTGGAAACATTGATGTTGTTTAATTTCAGCTTATTAAATACTATAGAAACCTCTGTGCAATATTTGCTATCAAAATGTTCCAAATGAGGCTGATAGTGATGTGGCTAGATAGCTATCAAAGTGTTCCAAATGAGGCTGATAGTGATGTGGCTAGATAGCTATCAAAGTGTTCTGCTCCAAATCAGGCTTACAGTGATGTGGCTAAAGCTATCAAAGTGTTCCAATTGAGTCTGATAGTGATATGGTTAGATAGGTATCAGAGTGTTCCAAATGAGGGTAATAATGATGTGGCTAGATAGCTATCAAAGTGTTCCAAATTAGTCTGATAGTGATATGGTTAGATAGGTATCAGAGTGTTCCAAATGAGGGTAATAATGATGTGGCTAGATAGCTATCAAAGTGTTCCAAATGAGTCTGATAGCGATATGGCTAGATAGGTATCAAAGTGTTCCAAATTAGGGTGATAATGATGTGGCTAGATAGCTATCAAAGTATTCCAAATGAGACTGATAGTGATGTTGCTAAATAGCTTTCAGTGTTCCAAATGAGGCCGATAGTGATATGGCTAGATAGCAATCAAAGTATTCCAAATGAGACTGATAATGATGTTGCTAAATAGCTTTCAGTGTTCCAAATTAGGCTGATAGTGATGTGGCTAAAAAGCTATCGAAGTATTCCAAATGAGGCTGATAGTGATGTGGCTAGAGAGCTATCAAAATGTTCCAAATGAGGCTGATAGCGATGTGGCTAGATAGCTATCAAAGTGTTCCAAGAGGCTGATAGCGATGTGGCTAGAAAGCTATCAAAGTCTTCCAAATGAGGCTGATAGCAATGTGGCTAGATAGCTATCAAAGTGTTCCAAATGAGGCTGATAGCAATGTGGCTAGATAGCTATCAAAGTGTTCCAAATGAGGCTGATAGCTGACTAAATGGGAATCATACCAAATTTTTCTTCTAGATAAGAGCATGTATGATAATGGAAACGTTAGTAGGAATTGTCTGTAAATGTTGACAAGAAAAAAACAAACCATGCTGTGACAGAGAATTCCATCATCATTAGACTTCATTTACACAATCATGCTGTGACAGAGAATTCCATCATCATTAGACTTCATTTACACAATCATGCTGTGACATAGAGAATTCCATCATCATTAGACTTCATTTACACAATCATGCTGTGACAGAGAATTCCATCATCATTAGACTTCATTTACACAATCATGCTGTGACAGAGAATTCCATCATCATTAGACTTCATTTACACAATCATGCTGTGAGAGAGAATTCCATCATCATTAGACTTCATTTACACAATCATGCTGTGACAGAGAATTCCATCATCATTAGACTTTATTTACACAATCATGCTGTGACAGAGAATTCCATCATCATTAGACTTCATTTACACAATCATGCTGTGACACAGAGAATTCCATCATCATTAGACTTCATTTTTTCTTTCTTCAATATAACATGGATAGACCCCCCACCTGCGAACAATGTATTCCAAAGTAAATTTTTTGTGGTGTCATAAATATGAAATTGTAATTTGATTGGCGAATCAAAAGGTCAACAGGTTAAAGGTTACCTCATATTAAAATCTACTAGTAATTTAAAATGTCAGATGCAAAAGAAAATGACCAAAATGTAGAAATGTTTTAACGTATTGAATAAATAGTAACTTCTGTGTCCTATTTCAGTTAATTAGTACACTAGTGTGTATCTGGACAAACTTTATTAATTAGCACAATAGTTTACATGGACAAACCTATTAATTAGTATGATAGTGTGTACCAGACAAACCTATTAATTAGTATGATAGTGTGTACCAGACAAACTTATTCATTAGTACACAAGTATGTAACTGGATACATGTATACTTATTATTAATTGTCAGTCATGTGTAATTTGTGATTCAATGAACTTTTATAATACCGGTATACAAGTTTACAAGAAAATCTGTATTGTTATTAAATAATAATAATAATAATATAAATAACAATAATCATAATAATAATAATGAGGACTTTGTATAGCGCCTAATCTTTAGAAGCTCTAATCGCTTAATACATCTATAATGATATGAATGCAAGAACAATAAAAACAGACCAACAAAAAAACATGATGAATTTGATAAACAAAAAAATGATGAAAGAATTTAAGGTAGAAAACATTTACAGGTCTTTAAGTTTTTTCTTGCAGTCAAAAAAGGTGCGTTTTAAGAGCACTATCTATTGAAAGAGATCACTGTGTCTGTGTCTAATTTCAATGGCCAATTCATTTCACGTCGTAATGTTGTCCATATGATTTCGTTTTTATAGTGGGAACAATGAGTAACAAGACAGATGAATTTTTGGAGTAGGTTCTTTTTAAATCATGCATTCAATTCATTAAATAGGGTGTGATTTCTTTATACATTTTTATTTGTGGTTTATCAGACGTTTTATTATATATTTGTGTTTGTTAACAGAAACTCAGTCATTATGTTATATGTACCTGGGACATCACATTATATTTGTCAGCAGGTCAATTCATCCTATCCTAGGAAAAGTACAGTTGTCAGCAGGTTATTTTATCCTATCCTAGGTAAATTACATTTGTCAGCAGGTTAATACATCTTAACCTGTGTAAATTACATTTGTCAGCAGGTTAATACATCTTAACCTATGTAAATTACATTTTTCAGCAGGTTAATACATCTTAACCAAGGTAAATTACATTTGTCAGCAGGTTAATACATCTTAACCAAGGTAAATTACATTTGTCAGCAGGTTAATACATCCTATCCTAGGTAATTACATTTGTCAGAGTGTGTCACCAGCTGGACCTGTTGAGAGCAAACTCTTCCCAGGTGTTGACATTGATGTCAATGGCTTTCATGTCATGCTTGCAAGCATCCTTAAAGTGGAGATGTGGCCATCCAATTGACCTTTTGGCAGAGGCAAGTTCCAAATAAAGAAGGTCTTTGAGGATCCGTCCATGATCCATCCGACATACATGGCCCAGCCATCTGATGTGATGTTTGCAGAGGAGTGTGACCATTCTGGGAACCTTGGCATGTTCAAGCATCTCATTGCTTGTTACTCAATCACTCCAAGTGATCCCGAGTATGTGTTGGAGACATCACATGTGAAAGGTGCTCATTGTTTTCTCTTGTGAGGTATACAGAGTCCAGGTTTCACTGGCATACAGGAGATTGCTTAGCACACAGGCACGGTACACAGAGATTTTAATATTCAGGGTCAGCATATTGTTGTTCCACATTCTTTGTGACAACCGGGAGAGAGTTGTTGATGCCTTTCCAATCTGCTTGTTTAGATCAGCATCAAGTGATAAGTTGTTGGCAATGATAGAGCTGAGGTACATGAACTGACTGACTATCTTAAGTTCATAGTTGTTGATGATAATGCTTGGGGATGTCTGTGCTCTGAGCCATCACATTTGTTTTCTTCAGCCCAAACTCACTGCATGTTTTACCAAAGTAGTCCATTAGGTGCTGTAACTCAGGGCAGCATCCTCTGCAAAGAGCATGTCCCTGACGGATGCTTCATGCACTTTGCTCTTTGTCTTTAGTCATGCCAGGTTGAACAGTTTCATGTGTGATCACGTGTGCAGGTAGATCCCTTCTGTAGATGTCCCAAGGCATGCTTGAGCAGGACAGCAAAGAAGATGCCAATAAACGTGGGGGCTGGGATGCAACTCTGTTTCAATCCACCTTGGATGTTGATGAAGTTGGATGCTGAGTCATCATACTGTACTGTAACTTTCATGTCATCGTAGTAGGACTGGAACACGCTTAGCAGGTGTGGAGGGCATCCAATCTTCACCATGATTGTGAAGAGTCCATCTCTGCTGACCAGATCAGACACTTTCTATTAAAGCCAAGAAGAAGGGTTTGTGTTGTTCTCTGCATTTCTCCTGCAGTTGCCTGATGGAGAAGATCATGTTGATTGTGGACCTATCTGCATGGAACCCGTATTGTGACTCTGGAAACACTCTGTCAGCAAGCGTCGGCAGTCTTTTCAGGATGTGCAGTGACTTTACCCATGATGATGTGACCATAAGTGGGAGGTTTTCAATGGCATTGAGGGTATCATTGATCATGTGGTTCTCTCTGAAGTACAGGTCAGAGTAGTACTCACCCAATGCACCATCTACTTGAACTTGTCATGGTTGGTATTGCCTGTGGCAGACTTCATACATACTCTGATGTTTCTGATATCTGCTGCTGACTGGATGCTCTGACAGAGCGAATCCAGTATTTATTGGTACACTGCCATGCTAACCTTTGGAAAATTATTTCTGGTAGACCTGTATGCCAATAGAGCCCTCTGGCAGGGGCATTGTTTGTATTCCGGTGCTTAGGCTCGAATAAACAGTAACATAGAAAGAGTGAAAATAACAAGCTTGTAAAAACTTAATAAAACAATTTATTGAGCACAAATATTTTCCAGAAAAGAAAAATAAACTTACGGTTTTAAGAATCAATTCCAAAATTAATCCAAAAATAATTCAAAATATAATCCACTAGTGAAATTGCAAAAGTCCTGGTAATAAAATGTCCTAATAATTCCCAGTTCGAATCTTAGTGAAGCATCCAAGATGGAAGACGATGTCACGTGATGAAGTCAGTTCTGGTCTTATGAAATTAAATGAGCACAATTGTTTTCCAGATAAATAACAAAATAAATCCTCTTGATCCAAACGAATTGAAATAACCAGTACAAGGTATATTTAAAATAACTCAAAATAATACAACTTAATATTCTAACAGCCCAACTTTCTACTAAATAGTTCGCTCCAAAACATAATTTATATACCTGTTTTTACGTAAACAAGGAAGGGGTCACATGATCTTCTATAATCTTTAGAACAAATTTACGTTCAAAAAATCTTGTGCACACAGTATGACCCAATTAAAAATAGACAGATGTTTACAACAAAGCTCCATAATGTCCTTGGAATCAACCAATCATTTTAAAAGCTTGTTTACAACTCTGAAGCAATGTCAGAAATTAGGTCAACATCTGGTATTTATTTGTAAAGTACAGATCATCCCACTTTTTAAAAAAATATCTCCCAGTGAATGAATCTTAAACTTAAAATGTCAAATTTGAATCTGACAAACAAACAATTAAAACAAAAATAAATGACTTAAATCAATTATACGTAGCACTTCGACACTCTTCTATGGCTGGTGTGAGTGTGGTGGAGTTAGCCTCAAACCAGTCATTGTTGTTTGACTGCTTCTTACCAAAGATCTGTGTGGCTGTGCTGTACACAGTCTCTCTGATGGGATCCCATCTCTCTTTGGCACTGCCGTTCTGAGGTTCTGATTCAGACATCTTGTAGAGGATATAAGTGAATTCCTCAGCCTTGTCTGGATATGACATCTTACTCATGTCAATGCATGGTTTACCCTCCTGCCTAGAGCTGTGTACTTTCTTTGGCTAAAGCTTCATTTTGCAGCACACCAACTAGTGGTTAGTGTCACAGTCAGTGCTGTGGAAGGTACGGGTAAGAAGCACACCCTTCATGGCAGACTGCCTCGTAACAGTCAAGTCCAGTTGGAAACAGTGTTTTGACTGGGGATGTCTCCAAGACACTTTTTGCTGTGGTTTTGCCTGAAAGAATGAATTGGTGATGCTGAGGTCATGGTACGACCACATCTCTAGGAGTCGCTGCCTGTTCTCATTCATCTTCCCAATGCCAAACTTAACAAGACAGCCAAAAGCCATGATTAGCACCCACCCTAGCATTAAAGTCTCCCAGTAATATCAAGTTCTCTTCCTTAGGAATTTTGTTGATGAGCAAGTTGAATTAATCATAGAAATCATCCTTGGCATCTGTGTTGGTGCTTAGTGTGGGAGTATAAATGCTGAACTGGTTGACATGCATAGTTGTGATGTGGAGGCAGAGAGATAACAGTCTTCTGTTTCCTTGTTGGCATGGTTCTATCATCCCAAGCAGAGAGTTCCTGATGGCAATATCCAACACCAAACTCTCTGGCTTCATTGGCACTCTTTCCTTGCCAGAAGAACATGTAGTTCTCTTAACTGAGGGACCCGTAATCTGGTAGCCATGTCTCCTATAGTGCAGCAATGTTGACCTGGAGCCTTGTAAATTTTTCATTGATGACTTTCATCTTTCGAATATCGCTGATTGCCTGGAGATCATCTGAGTGTCCAGTCAGCAATTGTTTGGATATTCCCAGGTACCTAGCTTGAGTATTGGATGTTTCCTTGTTCATTTTTGTTTTCTGTTTCTTGTGCAATAGTTGCAGTCTGCTTTGTAAGGTAATCGCATACCTTTAGCCATACACTCCCAGTAAGGCAGACAAACTGTGGTGGGTCAGAACCTTATTTTCTGGGGACTGCCCAGCTTTAGGCAGGCAGTAGCTGTTCAGTGAGACCTGTTTGTCTCTACCACCATCAGAAGCAACACCTGGCATCTGACTGTGCCAATTGAGCAATGACTTATAACTGGTAAACTGCTGCTTCCCAGCACTCGACACTATGAAGCAAAGCTGGGTTGTCCTCCTCTCCAGGGTGCAAGCCTAGGCAGGGTGATATGGAGAATCAGTTGTTACCAATCAAACTGATTCCCCCTCTCCATGCAGCTGATGAATGTAAAGGAAAGGACAAGCTGATATGTCATGGTACCAGCTGCATCACAGGAGTTACCAAAATGACACTGACAAAAATGCCGAGTCACAATCTCCAGATTTTCTGTTAGGATTTATTCCCTTAGCCTTTCCCATGAGAAGGTATAGTCACAAGGCAGCAATAGTTGAAGTCAGAGTTTACCTTCTCCTAGATAGGTGACCACTCAAGGTTAATGATCCCCATCTGCCTGAAGCATCTGGTTTTGAGGCACCAGAAACTCACCCATCATCCCTTCCTTCAGTCTGTTTAAATAGGATCTACCAGGCTTAGTCATGCCAATTGTGAACGCCTGGAGCTGGATTTGGTTGTCACAGGCTCTATCAGAGGCAAGCCATTGGGGGTTTTCCAAGGGAAGTGGGTGCTTATCTCCCATGTCCACCCCAATGATAACAACCCTTGGAATGCCATCCTGTCCCAGGGTATGTGCTTTTTAATATGCTGCATTGTCTGTAACTGTTAGTAACTTTTTGGGTCCATCCATCCATCCATCCTTCTATCCTTCCATTGCACAATCTTGTGACCATACATAAACCCTCAGTTTTCGAGGTAAACATTTCATGTACAATGGATACTATTTTTGGGTGATGGAGCAGTTTGTTGTACATGAGGTGCTGTTGTGTAATTATGTAATGCAGACTCTCATGATATATATATAATATATGCATACACACACACACACACCATGCAAGATAATTATTGCCGCAATGACTACTGTTAAAAAATTAAATTTGAAGCTGAAATCGAATGGTGACATAATTGCGTGATCATTTCACCTTACTTAATACATTAGACTGTTCCATCTTTGTTAGAAAACAAATTCAAACTTTCATTCACTACTGACTGATGCAATTTTCAGATTACAAAAGTTTGCATGCATAGAACAAGTTATGATCAGAAGTTTAAAAGTAATTAAGATTAAGTAATTTTGAACTTGATTAAAACTTTTTATGGTAATTACTTTCCAAAATATAATGTGGGGTACTATTTAGAATGGGTTGGAAGCTTACCATAGCTTAGTCATTTTTAGCTATTTTTGGCCATAGACACAAAAGTTTATGGAATGGCCTGTTCGTCATCTGTCCATTGGCATAAGTTTTGTCAGGTTCTCGCAGGTCATGAGCATTACTCATATAATATTGTATAAGCCCCACTTGTCAAAGGGTAAGTGTTATGTCCCACTTTGTCAAGGGGTATTGCACAATATATAATAATAACACTATAACCCACTCCCCTCTGATACTTGTTATCTAAGAGATGACCACCCTCTGTATAATTGCCTGGTTCGAGTTAGAGAATGGATATGGCAACCTGAGCGGGTATATTGAACAAAACAACTCCGAGCCCCCGTAAAGATAAATAAACAATTTAATCAAATACATACACAGTCATGAAATTTCCTTTCATTAGGAATACACGCGGGTTAGAAATAAACTTTCCCCAAATTACAAATAGATTTGAAATAGAATTAAACAAATTAGCCGTTCTATTACTGATAGTTAAAAATCATCATAGGATCGAGTGTCAGAATCGAAGTCAATGCTTTGTTTAATTTTCATAACCTGTTATCCTTGAATTACGTTCTCTGCTAAATCTAATGTTGTCCTATAAGTCTGTTCCTCTCTAAATAATCTGCCCTCATGGATGTCCCGCTTGAACTCAGACTTATCCACTGTCATGTATACACCTCTCAATTCTTTTTTTCCAAACTTTTACGTCTTTATTTCTGTACTTCACGCCTTCCCAAAAGCTATTTTCTTCCTTCCAAAAGAAAATTAAAACACCCTCATTACAATGGTTATAGTTGAGACTGTCCATTATTCCTGGTTCGAACAATCAGATATTTCTATCAGTGATAACAATTTTACGGCTAGTAATTCACTACACATGTCCTCAAATAAATGTAGTTTAACCATTTGTTAAGTCATTTTGCCTTGACTTAATACATTAATGTCTTATAAAGCGAGATGTTGAATCATATACACTGTCGCTAAATTATCTATGAAATCAAAATTCAGTGAAATCACATGTATCCATGTAAATCATTAACTAATGTAATACATTAAATTCTTAGAACACAATCATTATTCAAACAATATGATAAATGCAAGAATTAACATAACACTTCCTATCCATAACTCAACATAGTGTTTCTATGACATAAATTAACACTACGTCATTCTTAACTAAGAATTAAGGTAAGAATTCCAATTTATAATTCAAAAGCACATTATTAAATAACTGTATCAAATGAAATCATGTAAATATGTAAATACTTCTGATTCATAATACAAAACACATTATTATACAAATGTATCAAACAAAATCATGTAGAAGTGTAAACGAAGCAGACATTATATTAATTACATCACAATAAATGTGAAATTGAGACAATACCTTGTGTTTTTGGTGTGTCACGCAACCGATGTTTTTTTGGCAATTTTTTCCGTGGTCTACTGCTTAACATTCGAATGTATTTCTCTCAAATAACATTCGGAGTCTTTACAAAATAATCCTGCCACTCCTTCTCTCTTGCAGAGAAATGTTAAGACTAAGTTCTAATTTAGCTAGTGAGATATTATGTTCTATAGATTTCTTGTTTAAAATACACACCCTATTTAACCACGACCAATCAGCATCAAATGTATTTCCTCCTGCTTCCCTCCAAAAGTCGCTTATGTCATGGCCAATATGACATGCTTTGGCTTTAAGTAACATAATCTTTCATGATAAAATGAACCTTTACAAGGTCACTGTCGGTCTGTACTGGCTCTGAACAAATATGGCTAATTAGTGTAATGGCCATATCCTACTACACTGATACCTCTCCTTTGCACAATGTGTCTCATAAATCTAACTAATGGCTATCTGGCCTCAACTAATGGTTTATTAATAGATCGACTGAAAATTTGGCACTTCACAAGTTTGTTATCTAAGTTTGATATACTTCTGATCTACTTAGAGGATTGAAATGAAACTGTATGCGTACATTCTTCCCAAGATCTGGTTGGGCCCAACATGTAAATGGTGCTGCTTGAACATCCAATATGGCCACCATAGTGGCCATCTTGAAAATCTTGTAACTACTCATGCTCAACTAAGATATTTTGTAAGATGTCTAGTTAGTCCTGGATAAAAATGGCACCAGTCTAAGAGCTAATATGACCACCATGGCAGTCACCTTGAAATAATTATCACTACTTCTGAATGAAGTAATGTTTTCTACCAGAAGACTTCTTATGATATCAAGTTGATCCTACGTGAAAATGGTGTCATTCTGACCTCCAACATGGCCACCATAAAGGCTACCTTGAATTATCTTGTTATTGCTGGATGGATGGTATCTTAACAGAGGGTTTACATCAAAAGACTTGTAATGTCTTGCTTGTAATTTACAAATGGTTTTGATCTGACATTCACTATGCCAGCAATTGTTAATTATGTTCTTATATGGAAAGTCACATAGACATTGGATTTCATCAAAACGATTTTCTAGTTAGTCATCCATGAAAATGGTATTGATCTGATCTCCAATGTGGATGCCATGGCTACTTTCTTGAAAGTCTTATTTTGCCTACTCCAACTGATTGCATGGGCATACCCTCATGGGGCTTTCTCCAAAAGACAAATTATGATTTCTAATTGGTCTTTAATCAAATTGGTTTTAATTTAACATCTGATCCAGCTGCCATGGCAACATTATTAATAATGATGTCATTGCTACCCTCCTAAATGAAATGTCATATTGGCTTGAAATTTTGACCAGAAGTCTTCATATGGTTTTATTTTTGATCCTTAATGAATCGAGTCACCATGATCATTTGTAATCATTCTCAATTTTCAATGTCGGTCCTTAGTATTGTTCTTTTGATTTAAAAGGAAACATACCACACATGTATTGAGCAAAGCTTTGAACATTAATATGGACTTGTAGTAGGCTAATTCATTTTCAAATTAAATTTTAAATATTTAAATCCATTTTCAAATTAAATTTTAAATATTTTAATCCATTTTCAAATTAAATGTTAAATATTTTAATCCATTTTCAAATTAAATTTTAAATATTTTAATCCATTTTCAAATTAAAGCTATTTTAAGTCCAAGATTAGACCTTTTGGACAGTGTATAAAATGCTAGATTTAGGAAAGGTCTTGCTGCCATTTTTCGAAATCTGTAAATTGTTTCTATAATGCTATCAGTTATATTTTGTCCAGATTGTGCAATGTAGTCTAGTAGACGAAGAACAAGTGCATTATATATTAATTTCTGATATCGGAGTGGTAGAAAAAACATATCACACTTTCACTGATTTTCCATTAAATTAGTCTGCAATCTAGAGATAAATGTATGGAATACACATGATGATAAAAAAGTACAGGGTTTTCCAGGAGTAAGACACTGTTTGGAATCTTCTGGCTGACCCTAGCATATTCTAGAGTTTTAGACATAAATAAAATTTTGCAACTTTGTATTTTCTCTGTTAGTATTTGATATATTGGAAGTTACATTTGTTTCTTGTAAAATAGATAATTCCTTTGGACTTTTCCGCCTTTTCAATAAATGTTTTTTATAGATTTCTTTTAGCAGATTGAATCTCAAAGCAGTACATCTATTATGCCAGATTTTATGGTTATGTCAGACGTTGACTTTATGAAAATAGTCTCTTTTCTATCTGGCTTCATTTAATCCAGTCATTGACTTTTTCTTTTCTGTCTGTTTTCATTTAATCCAGTCATTGACTTTATGAAAATAGTCTCTTTTCTGTCTGGCTTCATTGAATCCAGTCATTGACTTTTTCTTTTATGTCTGTCTTCATTTAATCCAGTCATTGAATTTATGAAAATAGTCTCTTTTCTGTCTGGCTTCATTGAATCCAGTCATTGACTTTTTCTTTTCTGTCTGTTTTCATTTAATCCAGTCATTGAATTTATGAAAATAGTCTCTTTTCTGTCTGGCTTCATTGAATCCAGTCATTGACTTTTTCTTTTATGTCTGTCTTCATTTAATCCAGTCATTGAATTTATGAAAATAGTCTCTTTTCTGTCTGGCTTCATTGAATCCAGTCATTGACTTTTTCTTTTATGTCTGTCTTCATTTAATCCAGTCATTGAATTTATGAAAATAGTCTCTTTTCTGTCTGGCTTCATTGAATCCAGTCATTGACTTTTTCTTTCCTGTCTGGCTTCATTGAATCCAGTCATTGACTTTATGAAAATAGTCATTTTCTGTCTGGCTTCATTGAATCCAGTCATTGACTTTTTCTTTTCTGTCTGTTTTCATTTAATCCAGTCATTGACTTTATGAAAATAGTCTCTTTTCTGTCTGGCTTCATTGAATCCAGTCATTGACTTTTTCTTTTATGTCTGTCTTCATTTAATCCAGTCATTGAATTTATGAAAATAGTCTCTTTTCTGTCTGGCTTCATTAAATCCAGCCCTGAGCCGCATAGAATTTTGAGGGTGTTTCGCTATTTTTATTGGTATAGCTTTACATCAGAGCATGTTGATCTGAACAGAATTTGAAACGTGTACCAGATTTTGAATGCTACAAATTTGGATCCAAGACATTTCCTACATTAAAGAGGTTAGAGTTTGCCATATCAGCCAGAAATTTTGCACCATTGAAATTTTGGAAGCAATCATATTTATGTCTTGTGATTATGTTTTTTTTAAATATATATTTCTAATAAGCTTTGAACATTTTAGTCATATTTCAATGATGTCAGCAGTGTGGCAGTTTATAGTGATGCCTATAGCACTTGGGCATCATGATGCAGACATGTAGCATGATGTCACACCCCGTCACATTATCCTGACACCAGGCCAACCAGTCCTAAAACTAATATCTTAATGCTGAGTGCCTAACGAGGTAGCTGTAAGTACCATTTTGTATTTGTGTTTAGTTTGACTCAGCTGGGGTTTGAACATATGACCTCCTGCATCAGATGCTGATGTTCTAACCATTTAGACCACTAGAGCAGTGGATTCATTTATAGCTTTTTTTGTATCATTTCCACACTAATCATTTTGAGTGTGATATAAAGAGGATAAAGGGCACTTACTAATAAACAAGGAATATGTAAATCAATCTTATCCTCAGATTTGTTACTGTATACATTATCAATTAGTGTTCTTGGTGTTACAGTGACCCTTCTTGGTGAGGTAACAAGTTCAAATAACTAATAAGATTCAGTCATACTTAGCTGTCATACAAATTTCTTACAACCCAAGTAGTCAATGATAAAATTCATCATTAGAATAACTCTTGATGTAGAGCTACCCTAGTTAAACTTCAAGCCTCTTTATACAAGAGACAGGTGAATCAGGTGGATTGTAGACATAAAATACCATACCAGCACTGACCTTTATTAGGTGAGACTGATTCCTATCCATATAGTCTCAAGCTGACTGATCTCAAAGTTTTTAATTCACTGGAAATCTGATCTCAAAGTTTTTAATTCACTGGAAATCTGATCTCAAAGATTTTAATTCACTAGAAATCTGATCTCAAAGTTTTTAATTCACTGGAAATCTGATCTCAAAGTTTTTAATTCACTGGAAATCTGATCTCAAAGTTTTTAATTCACTGGAAATCTGATCTCAAAGATTTTAATTCACTGGAAATCTGATCTCAAAGATTTTAATTCACTGGAAATCTGATCTCAAAGATTTTAATTCACTGGAAATCTGATCTCAAAGTTTTTAATTCACTGGAAATCTGATCTCAAAGTTTTTAATTCACTGGAAATCTGATCTCAAAGTTTTTAATTCACTGGAAATCTGATCTCAAAGATTTTAATTCACTGGAAATCTGATCTCAAAGATTTTAATTCACTGGAAATCTGATCTCAAAGTCTTTAATTCACTGGAAATCTGATCTCAAAGTTTTTAATTCACTGGAAATCTGATCTCAAAGATTTTAATTTACTGGAAATCTGATCTCAAAGATTTTAATTCACTGGAAATCTGATCTCAAAGTTTTTAATTCACTGGAAATCTAATCTCAAAGTTTTTAATTCACTGGAAATCTGATCTCAAAATTTTTAATTCACTGGAAATCTGATCTCAAAGATTTTAATTCACTGGAAATCTGATCTCAAAGATTTTAATTCACTAGAAATCTGATCTCAAAGTTTTTAATTCACTGGAAATCTGATCTCAAAATTTTTAATTCACTGGAAATCTGATCTCAAAGATTTTAATTCACTGGAAATCTGATCTCAAAGTTTTAAATTCACTGGAAATCTGATCTCAAAGTTTTTAATTCACTGGAAATCTGATCTCAAAGATTTTAATTCACTGGAAATCTGATCTCAAAGATTTTAATTCACTGGAAATATAATCTCAAAGTTTTGTTATTCACCAGAAATTGTATTGTATATATATATATATATATATATATATATATATATATATATATATATATATATATATATATATATATATATATATATATATATATATATATATATATATATATATATATACACACCTCTACCTTTCTTATGTTCTGT
This sequence comes from Unio pictorum, assembly GCA_030141615.1. Lineage (NCBI taxonomy): Eukaryota > Metazoa > Mollusca > Bivalvia > Unionida > Unionidae > Unio > Unio pictorum. Next base: position 8,998,692 of record JARLTB010000048.1, read on the forward strand.
CTTTTTCTCATTTCATATCCCTCTATACCATGCTCATTTTTTCTTTATTTTCTACATCAATGCAAAAAAAATTAAAAAATTTCACATACACCTAACATGTGGATGTTTCTGTTTTGAATTAATACAGTGAATGTTTCTGTTTTGATACAGTGGATGTTTCTGTTTTAATACAATACCAGTCTACCTCGCCAAGTTTTGGCAAGATGTGTCTAATTGAAAACCAGGCCTAGTGAAGTAACAATTTGCATATGGAATGGATCAGTGGTCTCATACCAAATGAGTCCCAGTATTACTAACAGTGTCAACAGAGCTAGATTGCTGTCTGAAAGCAATCAATTTGATTGGTACTATACAGGCATTCCTTGGCTAGGGATAGACTAATGAATATTACTGCAAACTATTAGTAATTACTCCACCAGAAACATAGCATTGACTAGTATAATTCATTGGTTTTATTAGAACCCTTTGGCCTCTCCATGTGTGTGTGAATTAGCAAGGAGATTTATTGATATTGATCATTACAGGTGAAGAATAGTCTCCAGAACATATAGAGGATTTCTAGCACCAAAAAAAACATAAGATAAAGAATTCCAGCTAGTAAGGCAATTTCTTCATTGCAACATAAGTGCCTGACAACCACACAAGTTGTAGTGTATTCTTCCCTCCTTCACACCCCCACCCCCACCCCAGTTCCTGTAAATATGAGTACTGTGTAATCCCAAGCAGTAGAACTGTAACTATTAAGTTGCCATTTTTGGTTGTTGATGTAATGCACCAATGTCTGTGAGAAAAGGTGCTGTACCCTTCTGATTTGGATAAATCTGGTCTCTGTGATAGCACTCATATGGTACACCATAATTATAATTGACATAGTACTTATATTGTAAACAAACATTAACATTGATATAGTACTCATAGAATACACCAACTTTAAGATTCATATAGTACTTGCATTGTACACCAACATTAAGATTGACATAGTACTCATATTGTACACCAACATTAAGATCGACATAGTACTCATATTGTACACTGCCATTAACAATGACATAGTACTCATATCAAACACCAACTTTAAGATTCACATAGTACTCATATTGTACACCAACTTTAAGATTCACATAGTACTTGTACACGATAATTAAGACTGATATAGTACTCATATTGTACACCAACATTAAAATTGGCAAAATACTCATATTGTACACCAACATTAAAATTGGCAAAATACTCATATAGTACACTACCATTAACAATGACATAGTACTCTTATCATACCCCAGCTTTAAGATTGGCATAGTACTCATCTTGCACACCATTAAGAATGTCATAATACTAATATTGTATACCTCTATTAAGATTGTACTCATACTGTATACCAAAATTAACTTGGCATAGTACTCCTATTTTATATCACCATTAAGACTGACATAGTACTCATATTGTACATCAACATTGCAGAACATTACAATTGAGATAGCATTCATACCATCATTAAGACATGGGTAGTACTCATTGTAATGGTGTGAAGGTTTGTATATAATTTTGCAGGACATTCTGTCATGGTCAGTGTGACATGTAACAATTAATACTGAGATATGGACTAGGCTCGCAATAACTTTGTTGCTTGTAATACTTCACCTTTATTGTTTGGAGGCATAAGTTAATTTGAATTAGATTTCATTTGATAATTGTCAGACAGATGTAAAAGGCCAATATTAAAATAAGGTCAAGTATTGGAAATTAACAGAGTTGAAAGAAGCCAGAGCAAACATTTTGGAAACAGGTGCCATAAAATGACATTTTCCAGAATAGTGATACAGTTTTTGGCAGTTTTAGAACGTCATCTGAATAAGCTAAATGAGGCTGTGGTTCCCCCACAATATTTGTTTAGGTATAATACAATGACATTTTTAACAAAGTAACATTGTTAAGACAAGGAGTGAAGTTATTTATATTATGAAGCTGTGAATTCTTTTCAACCAAGAATCAGTGGTGTTAACATTAGGGACATTGCATCAACTGACATCATCAGCTAACGATTTACAGCCCGATTTGCAGCCCGCAGGAGTGCAGTAATAATTTTCTAAGAGGTCTAATTATGTTATAATTCCAATAGAAAGTGAGAAGCAGCTAGGAAAGACATTAATTTATAGTCATATTCTGAGTATGTATTTAGCTGTGAACTGACCATACCTAAGATTCTCTAAAATTCCAGTGAGACAATAAAAAGAGCAGAAATATTGTTTGATCCCAGGAGAAGGGCAAGATATTTTCTCCATACCTGTCCTGCACAGTGGGAAAGAGCACAGTCTACAACCAAGATGGTTGATGGCCTAAAGAGTTGAGAGAGAGAGAGAGAGAGAGAGAGAGAGAGAGAGAGAGAGAGAGAGAGAGAGAGAGAGAGAGAGAGAGAGAGAGAGAGAGAGAGAAAAGGAAAAGAAATATGCCAATGTTGACCTATCACAAACAATGATTTGGAAAAAACTAGAATCAATCAGGTGATGTTGACTTGCCATCAATCTGAGTTTGATCAGCCACTTGATTAGATGATAAAAATTGTTCTGTCGTAAAACAATGACTAACTATTATGTTCAATTTCATTTTGCTTGTGCATTTGATTAAATTGTTATATTTTATGTTTTTTTTTATTCTGTTCATTAATTTCAAATTTTATTTTGTCGTTTACTCATGCAGTCTGGGCAATAACACTGTGGTCAGTCATCTCCAAGTTAATTATAACCAAAACTCATCAGGAGGGGGATCTCACATCATCCCCCACCTTCTAACTATATGCAATTGTAAGATCCAGGTACTACCCTCAAAATTCCCAATCTCCAGCCAAATATTTGATGGATCTATTACCTTCAGTGGAAACTTTCAGAAGTATATGTGTAGCATTAGCAGGAACAATCAGTTTAGTGTATCCCAATGGGCAGGCCATCAAGGAAGTGGTGGCAGTATTTTTCTATTTTATTTTTTAAACTTGTGCATTATAAATGCCTTTATTGTTATAAAAGCAACAGACATACATTGCCACCTGAAGAAGAGTTATATCCTCATCATTGCCGAGTTGATGTTTCCAAAGGGTTCATTACTATCCAATCCATGCACCAATTCAGCAAAGAGTTCAATGGGTTTTTAAGCTTTTGTGCCCAAAAGTGGTACACACCAAGAGAGGAGAGAATGCACAATTAGGAAATTGCATAATTAGGAAATTGAATAATTAGGATATTGCTTAATTAGGAAATTGTTTAATTATAAGCTTGCTTACTGATGCATGCAACTTCAACATTAACTTATGCAAATCTGGATGCTTTTATGGATGCCATGCTATTCATGATTTTTTTATTTGAAGTATGAGAATTATTTTGCTGACTATTTTCAAGATTTGACGTATATAATTGTCCTTTTCATTTTAGATTTCTGTCTTAACCTACACTTCATTCACATTGTTTACTTCCATGTCATGGTCTACATTTGTTTGATTTATGGAACCAAATTTTCGTAATTTAAGTGTTTCCACTTAAAACAGGCATTTATGTTTAGAAAGTTTGCCATCATACAACTCTGAGAACTGTTTGAATGCGATGTCTTTAAATTAAATCCCAAAACATTTCACATTATTTATCTGTGTTTTTATTCATGTCAGAAGGGTTACCATGGCAACAGAACAGTCTGATTGTCACAAACATGATTTATACAAAATAAATATATCTTTTTAAGAAGTATAAAATACAAATACTATTCAAAAATTAATTTAAAAAAAGGAATTTGTCTCAGACTTTTCATAATTTGTATCAGACTTTTCATAATTTGTATCAGACTTTTCATAATTTGTCTCAGACTTTTCATAATTTGTATCAGAGATTTGAAAATAATCATATTTCTTGTTAGATTCTTTATAGCCATGGTAAAATATCCACATTGATGATGAATGCCCTAAACATCATAGGAACCATTGCTACTGAGCCAATAATTATGAAATATGAAAAAGGGCCAATAATTGTGTATTTTTGATATTTTTAAACAAAACATGTTTGTAATCAGTTTTCATTGCCATGTACTTCCACTCAGTAACTAAGATTTGTAACCTCCATAGATACAAAGATAAATATTTGGCTTTGTGAAATGAACATATACTAGCATCAAATTCCTACATAATCAGTGACTTTCTGTGCAAATCAGGCTGTTGAAGTGCCTTACAGTTATTGTGCAGTGTTGCTTTTTAATGTGATGGAGAGATGGGTGGAGGAATGATGGAGAGAATGATTTAGCAAAGCTAGCATGGTTAATAAAGTTTCAAAACATATTGATTATTTTTATAAGGTGCATTTGTGGATCTACAGTGACTAAGAAACAATGTAGTAGATTACAAAGTTCAAAGTGTTTCTTTAAAATAAAATGTTAGCTATCAAAGATTCTGTTAACAAGTATGTGTTTCCATGGTAAATAATGTAATTTACAATAAAAAAAATTATCAACTTTATTTTTTGTGAATATTGGAGTGGGGAGTCCTTGCATCCTTGAAAGCCATGTGCATGTTCATTTACATGTTTATCAATTTATAAGCATTTCCAGGCAGTAAAATGAATGAAATTAAACTAAATGGTGCAGTCTTAATGATGTGTTTTGTGTGTTACAAGCAACTCAGACTGCTCAGGTGGCCTAGTGGTTAGAGTGTCTGCCTTGGATGTGGGAGGTCATGGGTTTGACTCCCGGCTGAGTCATACCAAAGACATAACAAATTGGTACCAGCAGCTGCCTCACTTCACACTCAGCATTAAGAGGTTAGTGTTAGGACTGGTTGGCGTAATGCCAGGATAATGTGACTAGGTGAGACATCATGCTACATGTCTGTGGCATGATGCCCCAGTGCTAGACATCACTTCAAATTGCCAGACTACACACATCATAGCGATATGACTGATTTTCATTTTAAAGCTACGTTAACCCAAATCACACACACACAAACAATCTTAGTCTTTGCTTTAAGAAAAGAATTAACATAATCCTAATACAATCCTGTAAATTAACAGATAATCTTAATACAGTTCTATGAATTAACAGATAATCTTAATACTATCCTCTTAGCAGAGACATGTAATTTAATTGTAATTGGTAATTCTCATAGATAATAAAAATGTTTTTTTATTTTACCTTGAAAAACATGTTTTTTTATGTTTTTTATTTTTTGTGTTTGCGAAAAGCTGGACAATATAAATTATATGGAGGAAACCATAGAGTGGTCAGATCAGTCAGATGGTAATAACAACATTTAGTGAAAAAAATTCAATGTTATCTGGACTACAGTTTAAAACTTTTGACATTTTTTTCATATTTGTATCACTGAAACTTTAAAACTGGTATGTAGTGTGTAAATAGGTAAAATATTGATTTTTGTGTTGCCTAAAAACTACTGGAATGTTTTTGTGTTTTTTTAATTTATTGAGAAAAATGCATTTTTTTTACATTTTTTATTTTAATTTTAATGTTTTTAACATCTATGGTAATTCCTATGTCAATGTATGTTTACATGCTTAACAATTATGTTAAGTAAATGTTTTCAATTAATGAAAGTAATTAGAAACATAAATATTGTTAATATGAGCTGTTAAAAATATGACCTTGACCTTGTCAAATGCTGGCATGAAACTGCAATACAGTTTTGTGTTATAAAACATGAAATATCAATACAAATATCAAATATTAATACCAATGTGCATATAAAAAGGTAATCACTTATAAATAGATGTGTGTCTGTAGCATAATAATTGCTTAAACTTTATTGCTAGGTTGAAATAAAGTACTTCTGTAAATTTTACAAAACTGAGTTTAAAGATGATTCAGTTTTAATGATAATAATATAGAAAATTAACCTCAAAGATGATTCAGTTTTATTGAGAATTATTTAGCAAACTGACTCCAAAGAGGATTCAGTTTTAATGATGCTAATTTAGAAAAATAACTCCAAAGAGGATTCAGTTTTAGTGAGAATTATTTCAAATTTTACTTTGCAGACAATTTTATTTGAAAGATAAAGGCATTGTAGATTTAAAATGTACAATGTATCATAATCTTTACTGTAATACAAACCTGATTTTCAAACAATAAAATGTATTCCTTATTTAATTTAGGAGGTTTACCTATGCACCCAGATATGGATTGACCTTGCAAGGCAATATAATGGTTGTGTAGTGTCATAAAAGGTAATAATCACTAGTCTGTGAAAATAGTACTATTCATTAGTCCTGCCTTGTCAAATATTGTTTAAAACAGTAAACTACTCCAGTATGTAGCACTTCATAATACTATATTGTTGTATTTATTATGTTCCATATATATATATATATATATATATATATATATATATCACACACAGCAATTTACCCTCTCTCTTAGACTGATATGGGCATGCAACTCATTTGTTAGGTTGGAATTTATGAAGAGGAATAGCATATCCTGGCTGATAGGGAGTTGTTCACTTGGTGGTTTTCAAGTGAGTCATGATTTGGATTAATCAAATACTAAGTTGTGCTTCAATGGAGATTTAACAGTAGTACACACACCTGTTTTATTTTTTAAAAATTAAGTTGGTTAGGTTTATGGACATGGATTTAAAGTTATGGAGAATGTGTTGATGTGTCTGAAGTACCTGGCAGTGTTATCTAAGGGTAATTTACATCAGCATACATGTACTGACTCTTCTTGCAAGTTGTATACAGGAGTGGATGGCAATTCATTGGAAGTATAGGTAATACAGGTAAGGAAAATGTATACATTACATAATTGACAGGTGTTTTTTAAAAGTCTCTTGTACTTTTTCTAGATTGTATAGGATTTCATAATAAGATTATGGCCTGTTTTTATAGCCATTAAACAAGATCTACCATTAGGTATTCATTGAACTTACCAATAATTCACCTATTGCCCAAGCCCAAAAAATGGGACAGTTTGTTTCACAAACTTTTATGTTTGCAGTTAATGACATCATCATTACAGAGAGGCCTTGATCCTCAGAGTGCATTACTTGTGAACCGCTAGTGACACCATTCCAGACAGCACTTGATGCTGGATTTCAATACATGTATTAAAAGTTAATGACACCATTACAAGTAGGATTTGATGCTGGAAAACATGTGCTCTGGACTATAAATGAAGGATATTATATCTTTGTGGATGTCAGTTTCATTGAGGATTAAGTGGTAATTTTTAATCTTGTCTTTCTTAGCATCTGTTTGGTTTTGTTTGGCACATGTACATAAGTATAAGTACATGCAGGTTATTTAGTGCTGAGACATTAGGGCATACCATCATAGCTGACCTGGGCTGGTCCATTGATAGAATGTTTAAAGGACTTAAATACACAGTCCATGGTGGTAATTAGCACTGTTCCTGCTCCATTAGTTTCATTTTATGACTTGCAGGAGAGCCTTTTTGGCATATTTATTGCCAACCAGCCAACCATCAGGACAGCCCATTTGGCCCATTTTTCTGAGACAAGCCTACAGGGACAGCCCATTGGACCTATTTTACAGCTACAAGCTTGCATGGGGTTACCATCTGTAATTACATGTATGTGTTAATTCTCCTGAAATAGATAGGGGAAAATCCATGCAGCTTAAAATTTCATTGAACTCATACAAAATTGTTGTCTTTAATTCACCCAGGCAGTACCCCAGATAGAATCCAAACAATGTCAAGGATGAGTGGGTCCTTCTGAATTTGTTGTCTATTTCTGCTACAAATTATTGTTGAAAAATTCATACCATTTGTATTATTTGCCTGTAATTTTACAACTGGCAATCAGATTTCAGTTGAAAATCTTTATAATCAGTGACATAGACTGAATTTTTTTATTTCCTTTCTTAAATTTGAACTGACCTAAACTTAAAGTTAACAACATTTACACATTGTATTTATTTATCATTATTTACACATTGTATTTATTTATCATTATTTACACATTGTATTTATTTATCATTATTTACACATTGTATTTATTAATCATAACTTTATCTGAAAATTTAAAGAAAACCTTATAAAACTAGGATGATAATTTGTTGTCATCAGGAACATAATTTTCCTATTTATTTTGATTTCCATTGTATCTCTTTACCTATTTATATAGATTTCTAATCTATTTCTTGAAGATCAACATATTCCATAGAAAAGGGATTACCGCTCACTATTTCCTCTTTGTCTTGAATATGACCATATGCATATTAAAGTTAAAATTAATTTTCACAAAGTCAAAAAGCTTGCAATCTCAACAACTGATAAAATCTCTCCATGAAAACAAATTAGGAAAAATAAATATTTCCATCATAATTTGATAGAATGTGTCATTTAATAGCTCTATAGTAATTTTAACAACAATTGCATGATAATTATTGGATTAAAGTTGACTTTGTCATCAGTACCATTTTGGATTAGGATCAACGTGATGAATGTGTGTATGCAGTTTGAATAATTTTTATAAGAACAGCAACAACAACGTTATTATCATTTTTCTCTTTAGCTCTACTGGCCAATTGACCAGATGATGTACTTTCATCCATTAGCCATCTGTCCATTAGTTTGTTATCAGCTGCTTGGTGGAAAACTGTTTATCAACTGCTTGGTGGATAACCGCTTATAAATTGCTTGGTGGAAAACCGTTTATCCACTGCTTGGTGGATAACCACTTATAAACTGCTTGGTGGAAAACTGTTTATCAACTGCATGGTGGATAACCATTTAACAGCTGCCTGGCCAATAACTGTGAAACTAATCACACATTTATTCAATGGTCAAGTTGGTCCTAAATGAAATATCCCATGGTCAAGTTGGTCCTCGATGAAATATCCCATGGTCAAGTTTGTCCTAAATTAAATATCCCATGGTCAAGTTTGTCCTAAATGATATATCCCATGGTCAAGTTGGTCCTCCATGAAATATCCCATGGTCAACTTGGTTCTCAATGAAATATCCCATGGTCAAGTTGGTCCTAAATGAAATATCCCATGGTCAAGTTGGTCCTAAATGAAATATCCCATGGTCAAGTTGGTCCTAAATGAAATACCCATGGTCAAGTTGGTCCTAAATAAAATATCCCATGGTCAAGTTGGTCCTAAATGAAATATTCCATGGTCAAGTTGGTTCTCAATGAAATATCCCATGGTCAAGTTGGTTCTCAATGAAATATCCCATGCTCAAGTTGGTCCTAAATGAAATATCACATGGTCAAGTTGGTCCTAAATGAAATATCACATGGTCAAGTTGGTCCTAAATGAAATTGCTACTGTTCAGAAATCAAATTTTTTCACCCCATCAGCCATTTTTAAAATCTGCTTGGTTATGAAAATAGTGCCAGTCAGATGTTGAATTTTGCTATCACTACTCCACCTGAGTAGATAGATTGTCCTATCAACATTACATTTTCACAACAAGATTTCTTTTTGATGTCTGACTGGCCACCACAGAAGTCATCCTGAAAATCTAGTTATTGCAACTACTTCTAAACAAAAAGCCATTTTGACATGAAATTTTCACCAGAAGACTTATTATGATGCCTAACTGGTCCTAAAGGAAAATAGTGCTGCATGCACCTCCAAGATGGCTGTCACTGCTGCCATCTTAAAAACTTTGTTGTTGCTGCTTGTCCTGAATTGATTGTTATGTCATGATGGACTTTTTACTGAAAGACTTTCTATTACATCTAGTTGATCCAGATGGGAAATGGTGCAGCTCTGACATCCAATATGGTCACCATCAAAGGTGTCAAAGGCGAACAAATTTCATGGGCTAGTTTCTAGTCGGTCTTAAGGGGTCATGGGCCAGATTCTAGTTGGTCCTAAGGGGTCATGGGCCAGTTTCTAGTTGGTCCTAAGGGTTAATGGGCCAGTTTCTAGTTGGTCCAAAGGGATCATGGGCTAGTTTCTAGTCGGTCTTAAGGGGTCATGGGCCAGTTTCTAGTTGGTCCTAAGGGGTCATGGGCCAGTTTCTAGTTGGTCCTAAGGGGTCATGGGTCAGTTTCTAGTTGGTCCTAAGGGGTCATGGGCCAGTTTCTAGTTGGTCCTAAGGGGTCATGGGCCAGTTTTAATGTACAAATTTGATGGCACAATTAGTAACCTAGTATAAAAAAAATCAATAAAAATCAAATACACAAGTCAAAAAGGTCTATATTTTTAGATACCTATATTATAACAAAGTATAAGAATATTTTCCACTTGAAAAGAGTCAATGGCAATTTATTGCAGAAAAAGTATATGCAGCCTAACTCCAAATTTCTACCTGCAATTTTCAGGTCTGATGGTCATTTTTTGATACCATTTGATACAGTGTAAACAGGAGCTTTTTTCCCAGATGACAATTCTGCAAAACAGTGTTTACTAAACAGGCTGATGCAATTGAAATAGTTGTCATCCAAACCGTTTTTGAGATATTCTACTTACCCCATACCCTTGTGTTTACTACTATGGGAGGCTAGCTCTTCCTCCTAGCCGACTATTGGTATTTCACTATCAACATTCTGCAGAGTAACTATGGAAAGTGTACATGTCTGACATCAATTTCAAGAACAACACAAGCCTGAAACACCTAGTTCACAAATATATCTATATATTTAATTAGTAAACAATAATAGATGAAAACGTCAAACCATAGCCTTAAGTTCAGAAATTAGCCAGGGGCCAATTTAAGAAGCTGGACCCTGCCACCTAAATGAAAATGATACAAACTGTCCCTCAAATGGCCATCATGGTGGTGAAATATTATCACTCCAAATACATGTCAATATCAATAGCTAGGGCATGCAGTGGCATCAATCACACATCAAGTATGTCTGTCATCACAGTTGTCTTGAGAATCGTTCTGGCACTACTATTCCTGAATGGATGGTCATTATAACATTGATTTTAACCAAAAGAACAAGAGTCTCTTGTTTTTATTATTGTAGATATTATTGAAATAATAATAATAATAATAATAATAATAATAATAATAATAATAATAATAATAATAATAATAGTAGTAGTAGTATATTGCATAAATTATTATTAGCAATATTATTATTGTAGATATTATTGAAATATTATTATTATTATTATTATTATTATTATTATTATTATTATTATTATTATTATTATTATTATTGAAATAATATTATTATTAATATTCAGTGCTTGAAAAATCTCTAAAGATACACTTGCACAATGGGGCAAGTAAAAACCTTTTCCTTGCCAGAATAAACTGTTACTCATCCAGCTATCAGAAAATAAAAATGACAATGTTAATGGATTAAAAGTGATCTTGTGGAAAGTTGCTTTCTTGAACTTGTTCTGTAACTCTTCTAACACAAGCTGAGATGGATCTGTAATCATTTATTGAATTATGAAGCACTTGTATGAGTGTAATCAAGTACAAAACAAACCTCTTGTAGTTAACAGATTGGACTTGTAATGAACAGGAGCAACATTCTTGATGGATATAACATATTTTTCATTAAAAAGAATCACTGTTCATTTTATAATAGGCACTAATCTGATCAAGTGTGGGATTGGAAAATTAACTTGACTTCCAAAAAATTTCACTTACTATTCTGAGTTGAGTGAATCAATTTTCAAATCCAGCTATTATATTATTATTATTATTATTATTATTATTATTATTATTATTATTATTATTATTATTATTTTTATGTATAAATAATTTTACAAACTGAAATATCGAATTGATTTCATTAATGGAAAAATATTAAAAAGTTCTTTAATGTTTGAAAGAACATATAAATACAGAAGTAAAATCAAATTTTTAAAATGAAAGAATAAAAAAATGGAAATAACAAAATTAGGCTAATGCAAGTTGGCATTTAGATGTGTCATTTTGCATTCTATATGTATATCTTTCAGTGAAAACTAAGTTCACAAGAACAATTTTTTAGGGTCCAGTAATTTGTGTTCACCTTTACATTTCCCATGTTGTGCATTTTCTCGGACACTATTTCCTTTTGAGAATGATAACTTGGTACATTAGTTCTACAATCATCATTGAAAACTAGGACACAGTAATGCATAGTTTAGTGTTTGTCTTTACATTTTGCTTGTGTTCAGTTTCTCTATGTTATTCTTTGCTTGTTAGGTCATTTTCAGTCACTATTCCTTGTAGAGTCTCATAAGTTGGTATTTAGATGTCTCATATGGAGTGGCCGAGTGGTCTAAATCGCTTTCTGTTACGGATCACTGCCATCTCACCTCTGTCTGCCTGGGTTCAAGTCTCAGATTCGGTCAATGTGGGTATGTGAGAATCCTTGCCAGTAGCTTCTTGTGGGTCAGTGATTCTTTCCAGGGGTTTTCCCTGGTTCTTCCTCCACCATTAATACTGGCCGCCATGTAAGGCCTATCATGTGCTGAAAAATGGCGTTAAACTCTACAAGAACAACAACAACAACAACAACATCAACAACAACAACAACAACAACAACAACAACTTTTAGTATAAAATTAGGTGACTGTTTCATGGTCCAATGATTTTGGTTAACCTAACACAGTTAGCTTATTTTCATATGGGTAACGGAATAACATAAAACATTGGGTATGTAAATGCATCATGAGGAGAATTACAGTTAAATTAAAATTTGGTCACTGCGATCTATAATTTTCTGTCATAGAATCTGGCCATTGTATGATGTATGAAAAACATTTATGTACCCCCAATACACTTTAACGACATGTAACATAGCAGTCAAACCATCTTTTAGATCAATGTTACCCATCAAATTATTGTATTACTTCCTCCACTTAATTATTCTAATAATCTTTGAGTTTGAGCCATGAAACTTTATTACTCTCTACAGCTCTGTCACAAATTTCAAGTTTATCATTTTACATGTTTACAGATTTCTGTCAGTTGCCAAGGGGATGACAGACAATCACCAATATTTGCTTATTTCTTACTGCACTAGAAAGTCATGTATTACAACTCTTTTTACATTTATACTTATTGCATTCATTTACTGTGAGTGTATTCTACAGGAGTGACAGGGTTATAGTTATACACATGAATGAATATAGATGATGAATGTACACTTATTCAACAAGAAGTTAAAGAAAACACACTACACACCTAAATCAGGTACCACCACTGCCCAAAAAATCCCCAAACTTTACTTTTTATCTCTGGCAGTTTGATTTAATACTTTGTTTGTTATAGTCTAGTATTGTAAAACAACTATAAATTAGGAAAAGAAATTATAACTTGAAAGGCTATATGAGTGTGAAAATGGCTGTTACCTTCTTAAAGTATTCTGATCAATCAAAATCTCCAATGTCTTATTTTTAAGGACTTCTCATTGCAACAAGCACTTGCTGGTTGGCTGGTACTTTATGTTGCTATTAGGGTGGTACTTGATATTGCTGGTAGAGTGGTACTTTATATTGCTGGTTGGGTGGTACTTTTTATTGCTGGTAGGGTGGTACTTTATATTGTGGGTAGAATGGTACTTTATATTGCTGGTAGGATGGTACTTTATATTGCTGGTTGGGTGGTACTTTATATTGCTGGTAGAGTGGTACTTTATATTGCTGGTTGGGTGGTACTTTATATTGCTGGTAGAGTGGTACTTTATATTGCTGGTTGGGTGGTACTTTATATTGCTGGTAGAGTGGTACTTTATATTGCTGGTAGAGTGGTACTTTATATTGCTGGTTGGGTGGTACTTTATATTGCTGGTAGAGTGGTACTTTATATTGCTGGTTGGGTGGTACTTTATATTGCTTGTAGAGTGGTACTTTATATTGCTGGTAGAGTGGTACTTTATATTGCTGGTTGGGTGGTACTTTATATTGCTGGTTGGGTGGTACTTTATATTGCTGTTAGAGTGGTACTTTATATTGCTGGTAGAGTGGTACTTTATATTGCTGGTTGGGTGGTACTTTATATTGCTGGATGGGTGGTACTTTATATTGCTGGTAGAGTGGTACTTTATATTGCTGGTAGAGTGGTACTTTATATTGTGGGTAGAATGGTACTTTATATTGCTGATAGGGTGGTACTTTATATTGCTGGTTGGGTGGTACTTTATATTGCTGGTAGAGGGGTACTTTATATTGCTGGTTGGGTGGTACTTTATATTGCTGGTAGAGTGGTACTTTATATTGCTGGTAGAGTGGTACTTTATATTGCTGGTTGGGTGGTACTTTATATTGCTGGTTGGGTGGTACTTTATATTGCTGGTAGAGTGGTACTTTATATTGCTGGTAGAGTGGTACTTTATATTGCTGGTTGGGTGGTACTTTATATTGCTGGATGGGTGGTATTTTATATTTCTGGTAGAGTGGTACTTTATATTGCTGGTAGAGTGGTACTTTATATTGTGGGTAGAATGGTACTTTATATTGCTGGTAGGGTGGTACTTTATATTGCTGGTTGGGTGGTACTTTATATTGCTGGTAGAGTGGTACTTTATATTGCTGGTTGGGTGGTACTTTATATTGCTGGTAGAGTGGTACTTTATATTGCTGTTAGAGTGGTACTTTATATTGCTGGTTGGGTGGTACTTTATATTGCTGGTTGGGTGGTACTTTATATTGTTGCTAGGGTGGTAACATATGGTGCTGATAGGGTGGTACTTTATATTGCTGGTTGGATGGTACTTTATATTGCTGATATGGTGGTACTTTATATTGCTGAAAACCAAAGTTTTCTGTATAAATGTGTCATATATTTAAAAAAATTCACTAAAAGATTGACCATTTGTTTTTATTGTAGAAAGGTCCTTGCATTTTTGGAAAAAAATATTCTCAAATAGCCTGAACAAATATTCTTGCCTGATTTGTAGAAAAAAAAGAAAATATTTATATTCATAATGTGTTAGGAATTTGGCTTGATGTAATCTTTGGCAGTAAATTTCAATTTTTTAATTTCATAAACTATTTGACCCTATCCAAGAAAAATGCAAGTCTGAATCAGCAGTGCAGCACAGTGAGTACCAAGAGATGGGGAAACTGGGTATATAACCCCAGGGGCTGGGCCAAACAACACTTTTTAATTTTTAAAAGGAGCATTGTGTTTGAACAAGAACTAAGAGAGACCCAGATGTTTATTACCCTAGGGTCCATGATCATTTTCTATGGCCATGTTTGTCATTGACAAGGAAGTAAGGGGAAAAAACTTCATACAGACATGAACAGCAGGAGGCAAATTTCGTTATCAAAGATTATTTTCCAAGTTTGAAATGATGGCAGTTTCTATTAAACAGTTCTAGCTTACAAAGTACCCATTTTTGTCATTGCATGTACAATTTTTATAGGCATACACCACAGGACATGTTGGGAAATCTTTCGTTTTCAAACGTGAAAAAGAAGTATATAATTTTCACATATTAAAATATAGGAATAAATGAAATATGAAAATATTTAGCAAATAAGTCTCATTATCTTGTTAGCTTGTTTAACAGGCACATGTAATTGATGTATTGATAATATTAACAATAGCTTTTTAAAACATGTTTATAATTGAATTTTAGATTATGTCTCAAATTGATAGTTTATAAGAGATATGTTCATAATTGAATTGTTGATAATGTCTATGACTTACAGCTTTATAAAAGAGATATATTTATTATATACTTAAGTGTGAACTGTACATGTATTGATAATTTTAACAATAGCTTTTTAAAACAGATGTTTATAATTGAATTTTAGATAATGTCTCCAATTGATAGGTTATAAGAGAGATGTTCATAATTGAATTGTTGATAATGTCTATGACTTACAGCTTTATAAAAGAGATATATTTATTATATACTTAAGTGTGAACTGTAGAGACTTATTTGCAAAATATTTTCATATTTTGATTCATTCCTTTTTTTCACATTATTGACATTTTGATTATTACTATTTATTTTATAAAGCTACAGTTGTAAACTAAAAAAAAATTAAAAAATAATGATGATGATAATAATAATAATAAATAATAATAGCCATAACAATAATAGTAACAATAGTAATAAATAATAATAATAATAATAATAATAATAATAATAATAATAATAATAATAATAATAATAATAATAATACAGAAATAAGTAATAAATAAATAATCTAGGATCAAAGATAATACAACCAGCAATTTCACACAAAATATTGCCACAAAAATCACAAATAAATAATAGCAGTTTTTTACTCCTTCAAGCAATTATGAATGAATTATGATAGTAAGCAATTATTGATGAATTATGACAGTATGCAATTATTGATGAATTATGACAGCAAGCAATTATTGATGAATTATGACAGCAAGCAATTATTGATGAATTAAGACAGCAAGCAATTATTGATGAATTAAGACAGCAAGCAATTATTGATGAATTATGACAGCAAGCAATTATTGATGAATTAAGACAGCAAGCAATTATTGATGAATTAAGACAGCAAGCAATTATTGAAGAATTAAGACAGCAAGCAATTATTGATGAATTATGACAATAAGCAATTATTGATGAATTATGACAGTAAGCAATTATGAATGAATTATGATGCAATCAATTATTGATGAATTATGACAGTAAGCAATTATTGATGAATTATGACAGCAATCAATTATTGATGACTTAAGACAGCAAGCAATTATTGATGAATTAAGACAGTAAGCAATTATTGATGAATTAAGACAGCAAGCAATTATTGATGAATTAAGACAGTAAGCAATTATTGATGAATTATGACAGTAAGCAATTATGGATGAATGATGATGCAATCAATTATTGATGAATTATGACAGTAAGCAATTATTGATGAATTATGACAGCAAGCAATTATTGATGACTTAAGACAGTAAGCAATTATTGATGAATTAAGACAGTAAGCAATTATTGATGAATTAAGACAGCAAGCAATTATTGATGAATTATGACAGCAAGCAATTATTGATGAATTAAGACAGTAAGCAATTATTGATGAATTAAGACAGCAAGCAATTATTGATGAATTAACACAGTAAGCAATTATTGATGAATTATGACAGCAAGCAATTATTGATGAATTATGACAGCAAGCAATTATTGATGAATTAAGACAGCAAGCAATTATTGATGAATTAAGACAGTAAGCAATTATTGATGAACTAAGACAGCAAGCAATTATTGATGAATTAAGACAGCAAGCAATTATTGATGAATTAAGACAGTAAGCAATTATTGATGAATTATGACAGTAAGCAATTATGAATGAATTATGATGCAATCAATTATTGATGAATTATGACAGCAAGCAATTATTGATGACTTAAGACAGTAACCAATTATTGATGAATTAAGACAGTAAGCAATTATTGATGAATTAAGACAGTAAGCAATTATTGATGAATAATGTCTACAGAGGAGTAAAATACAAATTCATGCAATATGATTTAAACAACAAAACTTGTACACCTGTATAATATATAGGAACTTATATGCATATTTATTTACTCATGTACAAAGAGAACAAGGATTTATTGTATATCAAGATCGTCTAACAAATAAGAACATATGACATGCCCTAGATACACAAAATACTCATTCACAAAGAGCAGTTTTTCTCTGCAAGGATTTTGAGGTCTGAAACATGTTGTTGCTGTGTTTCTTTTGTACTTAATAGCATTTGATTATGTGAACCTCTCACATATTCTTTACAGCTTTTGTAATCCACCAATATATGGGCTAATGTTGAAGTAAACTGTTATGTCCAATAAAAGACTTTTTTCAAATCATGACTAAGGACATCAATATACACATTAAACATAAATGGTGATAGAATACCTCCTTGCCACACAACATTTTTCATATGGAAATACTCAGTAGTTTTCTGATCCTACTGTAAACAAAATTGTTTCTATCATACCAATTAAAAAGCAAATTAACAATATATAAAGGATTGTTGTTGCATTAGTTGTTAACGGGTTTAACTCCATTTTTCATGACAAGATAGGCTATAAATGGTGTCCACTCGGGGCCCAATAAAGGATTGTTACAGTGACATGAACTCAACTTCCTTAATCAACATAGTAATTAATGAATTTCTTGAAGGCAAACAGATACACATCAGTGGAAAGATGTCACTTAAAGACAAGCTGATTGTCTTGTAGTTCCGTTTTACATCTTTGAAGCAAAATTAGTTATAAATCTTTTTATATCACATCAGCCATGGCAATAGGTCCATAATTGTTTCCACGGGGTATATCTTCAGTCTTTGATTTGATTATTGGTATTGGAGTTACTCTAGTGTGGTGTATCAACATGCTCTTGAAACATATCATAAGTAACACACATGATCTTTGATTGACATATTTAAGGTGCTATATTTGAAGAGAAATGGCTCTCGGTAAATGACCAGTTTGCAACATTGTAATAGTATTATTAATCTCAAACATATGTATAAACTCCATCTGCAGTTTGTTTATTTAAGTCAGTCAATACACTGCTTGTGTGTGTTTCACCTTTAAATGACTTAATTTAAGTATATCAAAGTACTAACTTTGCCACATAACAGCAGTATTTTGCTGACCTGTCACCTACCCATGGAATGTACTTGAGGAGAGCATTTTTTTGACTCTTAGCAAATATCATTCCAAAATAATTTATCATCTTTACTGCTGGACTTCTGTGCATATGAGGCAGCCCTATATCAAGATTCTTCCATCTTAAATAATCTTAAGGCACACTTAGACTGCTTCCTCATCATATCACATACAGGAGCATGCCTGAGCTTATCATGCCATAAGGTATAATAAGACCTAGCCTCTTTAGGCAAGAGTCATTCCATCCTGGTACTACCGACTTTTCACAGTTAACACTGTTTTCAATGGTATTACCAGTATCTGCAAGCAACGTTCCTTCTAAGCAAATGATAGATGTGTGCGCAGTGCTCGCTGCACTGCGCAAGCATTACGGAGACTAGCAAAATTTAACGTTGGATTGAGCAAAAATTGACAATTCAGCTGCATGGGGATGCCTGAGCTGCTGCATGCACGCATGCACAGCTTAGAGGGAATGCTGTCTGCAAGGGCTTGTTACAATGGCATGATAAAAGTACCTATACTGGTAGCTTCGTGAAGATCGATATGAACAAAGTTGATTGTGTTGCACAACACAGCTTCAGACATTATATGCACAATGCAAAGCATCATTACTATCATTCATGCCTCTTCTCTGCTTCAGTCAAGTCACACCAGTTTATAAACCAATGTTTTGCTACTGTTCAAACCCTTGTATTCAGTTATTGGTAGATTTCCAATGTATAGTAAATAATGCTGGCATATGATGTGAGCATGCTATTTTAATGTAGAACTGTCATATCATTGATAAGGGGATGACCTAAGCTTGTCAAAAGACAAGGATCTAACCACAATACTGTATGATGACATGACATAGGTGTACGTGTTAGGGTTGGTTCCAAGTAGATCAATATCAGATAAGATATATCCAAATTCAGCACAAAAAAAATCTTTAATAAATTACCAAAGAAACGACACTTTAAGTCAGCATTCCAATCAGATATATATATATATATATATATATATATATATATATATATATATATATATATATATATATATATATATATATATATATATATCTTTTATAAATTATCAGATGAAGACAGTATAAACAATTCAATTATAAACATATTTTTTATGAATTTATCAGATGCAGACATTATAGACATTTCAATGATAACCATATCTTACATTGAACGTATCAGATGCAGACATTATAGACACTTCAATGATAACCATATCTTACATTGAACATATCAGATGCAGACATTATAGACACTTCAATGATAACCATATCTTACATTGAACGTATCAGATGCAGACATTATAGACACTTCAATAATAACCATACCTGTAATATTCTCTGTGCTTGATTTTTTTAAAGGTGCCATTTGGCAGATTTTGGTTGTAGCAGAAGTCTTTTGCCATATATCTAGTGATATCCATTTAAAATGAAGCGTCATTCTGCAAATTCATAGCACATTTTGTGTTACATGATGTGTGTCATGCTGCTAGAAGTTCATCCTCTTCCAGTATATATCCTTGCCATATGATGTTTTGACCCCTCTGGTCATGAGGCTAACATCAGCATCTCTATGAATTAGTCGATGAAAACAGTGACCATTTCCTACTACATTCCTTTTAAATGCATTGAAATCCCATCAAGAAATTCATAAGGCAGGACTCAGGAAATTTTTTCCTTGCAATCATCCTTGGGGTAAGTGAGTTGCAAGGCTGTTATTTGTCATTGTTGTCAATGTAATCAACAGAGTACACTAAAGAAGTGAATGAACTTGATATTGAAATGGGTCAAAACCATGAATATATTGTGTTCTAATTCATTAACTAAATAAACAGATACAGGTGATGCTTGATTTACACCAATTCAGTTTACATTTATAATGAAGAAATAGCATTCAATATTTTTGGTCACAGTGCTCATATTTATGTCATGGCTCCATGTGCGGTGACTCATCAGCAACTCAGGTAAATAGTTTTATTTGCACTAATTTTGATTTATGCCATAATGTCAGGAACACATGTGGCATAAATACCATAACATTAGGAACACATATGTGGCATAAATGCCATAACATCAAAAACATATGTGGCATAAATGCCATAACATCAGGAACACATATGTGACATAAAATGCCATAACATCAGGAACACATATGTGGCATAAATGTGACAAAAATGCTATAATATCAGGAACACATATGTGGCATGAATGCCATAATGTCAGGAACACATATGTGGCATAAATGATATAATGTCATGAACACATATGTGGCATAAATCCAGCGTTACCTGTATTAAGAGAATAGATCTGTAACTTTAAATATATCAGTAGCACACACAAGTCTCGATTTCTTGATTTTATTCACAATTACAGTGACACCTTTCAGTAATATAGCTTTCATTTTAATGTTTTGAAATTGTCCTTTTAATGAGCAATCAGAAGTTATTAAAAATTAGATATGGGACAGGTTAAGCGATGAAGGACATCAACATTTTATGATTTTTTTCAGACAGTCAAACACTTGCCTCATCATCGGTATTTTCAAGGTAATGCAAGTCTAAATACAATGACAAGCAAAAGAAATATTGCCAACAGATATTTGTAAATGTAATTACTTTTCACAAGAACAATGTTGTTAACTAGCAGATTTTGAAAGAAGAGTTCCATCTGTTCTCAAGTTCCACAACTTTTGCACATTCACAGTAAAATCTCCCAGTAATTCAAATGTCCATTCTAGAGAGTTTCTTGGTTCCATCAAAGGGATAATTGCTCACTTGGAATATTTCTAGGGCATGACACCAATTAAATACACACTTTAGAAATAGATGATAATGCCATGTATTGTGTGAATGTTGGTTGATTTTGCTTGCAAAACTTAAAAATACTTATTGCCACTGTAAGTCTGCAACATTTATCATGCAAAAGGAATTACGTACTTACAGAACTACCTGCTGGCATCTTTCTTTAATATTGAAATGTATCTTTTAAGTTTCAGACATCAGACTGGTAACTGCTTTAGCATTGAAATGTATCATTTAAGTTTCATCATCATCAGACTGGTAACCACCTTAGCATTGAAATGTATCATTTAAGTTTCAACATCATCAGACTGGTAACCACTTTAGCATTGAAATGTATCATTTAAGTTTCATCATCATCAGACTGGTAACCACCTTAGCATTGAAATGTATCATTTAAGTTTCAACATCATCAGACTGGTAACCACTTTAGCATTGAAATGTATCATTTAACTTTCAACATCATCAGACTGGTAACCACTTTAGCATTGAAATGTATCATTTAAGTTTCAACATCATCAGACTGGTAACCACTTTAGCATTGAAATGTATCATTTAGGTTTCAACATCATCAGACTGGTAACCACTTTAACACTGAAATGTATCATTTATGTTTCAACATCATCAGACTGGTAACCACTTTAGCATTGAAATGTATCATTTAAGTTTCAACATCATCAGACTGGAAACCACCTTAGCATTGAAATGTATCATTTAAGTTTCAACATCATCAGACTGGTAACCACTTTAGCATTGAATTGTAACATTTAGGTTTCAACATCATCAGACTGGTAACCACTTTAGCATTGAAATGTATCATTTAAGTTTCAACATCATCAGACTGGTAACCACTTTAGCATTGAAATGTATCATTTAACTTTCAACATCATCAGACTGGTAGCCACTTTAGCATTGAAATGTATCATTTAACTTTCAACATCATCAGACTGGTAACCACTTTAGCATTGAAATGTATCATTTAGGTTTCAACATCATCAGACTGGTAACCACTTTAGCATTGAAATGTATCATTTAAGTTTTAACATCATCAGACTGGTAACCACTTTAGCATTGAAATGTATCATTTAGGTTTCAACATCATCAGACTGGTAACCACTTTAGCATTGAAATGTATCATTTAAGTTTTAACATCATCAGACTGGTAACCACTTTAGCATTGAAATGTATCATTTAACTTACAACATCATCAGACTGGTAACCACTTTAGCATTGAAATGTATCATTTAGGTTTCAACATCATCAGACTGGTAACCACTTTAGCATTGAAATGTATCATTTAGGTTTCAACATCATCAGACTGGTAACCACTTTAGCATTGAAATGTATCATTTAAGTTTTAACATCATCAGACTGGTAACCACTTTAGCATTGAAATGTATCATTTAGGTTTCAACATCATCAGACTGGTAACCACTTTAGCATTGAAATATATCATTTAAGTTTCAACATCATCAGACTGGTAACCACTTTAGCATTGAAATGTATCATTTAAGTTTCAACATCATCAGACTGGTAACCACTTTAGCATTGAAATGTATCATTTAACTTTCAACATCATCAGACTGGTAACCACTTTAGCATTGAAATGTATCATTTAAGTTTCAACATCATCAGACTGGTAACCACCTTAGCATTGAAATGTATCATTTAAGTTTCAACATCATCAGACTGGTAACCACCTTAGCATTGAAATGTATCATTTAACTTTCAACATCATCAGACTGGTAACCACTTTAGCATTGAAATGTATCATTTAGGTTTCAACATCATCAGACTGGTAACCACTTTAACATTGAAATGTATCATTTAGGTTTCAACATCATCAGACTGGTAACCACTTTAGCATTGAAATGTATCATTTAGGTTTCAACATCATCAGACTGGTAACCACTTTAGCATTGAAATGTATCATTTAAGTTTTAACATCATCAGACTGGTAACCACTTTAGCATTGAAATGTATCATTTAGGTTTCAACATCATCAGACTGGTAACCACTTTAGCATTGAAATGTATCATTTAAGTTTTAACATCATCAGACTGGTAACCACTTTAGCATTGAAATGTATCATTTAACTTTCAACATCATCAGACTGGTAACCACTTTAGCATTGAAATGTATCATTTAACTTTCAACATCATCAGACTGGTAACCACTTTAGCATTGAAATGTATCATTTAACTTTCAACATCATCAGACTGGTAACCACTTTAGCATTGAAATGTATCATTTAAGTTTCAACATCATCAGACTGGTAACCACCTTAGCATTGAAATGTATCATTTAAGTTTCAACATCATCAGACTGGTAACCACTTTAGCATTGAAATGTATCATTTAGGTTTCAACATTATCAGACTGGTAACCACTTTAGCATTGAAATGTAACATTTAGGTTTCAACATCATCAGACTGGTAACCACTTTAGCATTTAAATGTATCATTTAAGTTTCAACATTATCAGACTGGTAACCACTTTAGCATTGAAATGTAACATTTAGGTTTCAACATCATCAGACTGGTAACCACTTTAGCATTGAAATGTATCATTTAACTTTCAACATCATCAGACTGGTAACCACTTTAGCATTGAAATGTATCATTTAACTTTCAACATTATCAGACTGGTAACCACTTTAGCATTGAAATGTAACATTTAGGTTTCAACATCATCAGACTGGTAACCACTTTAGCATTGAAATGTATCATTTAACTTTCAACATCATCAGACTGGTAACCACTTTAGCATTGAAATGTATCATTTAACTTTCAACATCATCAGACTGGTAACCACTTTAGCATTGAAATGTATCATTTAGGTTTCAACATCATCAGACTGGTAACCACTTTTGCATTGAAATGTATCATTTAAGTTTCAACATCATCAGACTGGTAACCACTTTAGCATTGAAATGTATCATTTAAGTTTCAACATCATCAGACTGGTAACCACTTTAGCATTGAAATGTATCATTTAAGTTTTAACATCATCAGACTGGTAACCAAATCCACAGGTATTATAATCTAACCAGACGGAGAAAGTTTTTTAAAAAGATTCTCCATTTTCTGTCTCATAACTTCTCAAAGTTTTCACTATGACGATGAGTGACAGTTCATTGAAATGAAGACTTTCTTCACATCTATTTGGTGTCTAAATTACTAGACAGTGTTACTGTCAATGCTAGTATTACTGAGACACCAAGGGCAGTAAAATATGCTCATGACTTTTAACCATGTTAGTATCAAGATTATATCATGCATAACAAGATGACATGTTATAGACTGATACCATGCAGGCAAATTAGTTAAAATTAATCTATAATTGACATGTGCTAACGGTTAAGTGATTTTATAGTTTGGTGCATGTTGAATGGCGTAGATGGTGTTGAATGGTAGAAAATGGTGTTGAATGGTAGAATGGTGTTGAATGGTAGAACTGGTGATGAATGGTAGAAATGGTGTTGAAGGTAGAAATGGTGTTGAATGGTAGAACTGGTGCTGAATGGTAGAAATGGTGTTGAATGGTAGAAAATGGTGTTGAATGTAGAAATGGTGTTGAATGTAGAAATGGTGTTGAATGGTAGACATGGTGTTTAATGGTAGAACTGGTGTTGAATGGTAGAAATGGTGTTTAATGGTAGAAAATGAGCTCATATTGTTTTCTCGAGATGCAAATATGCATTAGCTCTGCTATTATGTAGTTAGACTTTACTCAGCCCAACCAGTCATAGTGGGAGTAATGCTTTACTCAGCCCAGTCAGTCATAGTGGGAGTAATGCTTTACTCAGCCCAGTCAGTCACAGTGGGAGTAATGCTTTACTCAGCCCAGTCAGTCATAGTGGGAGTGATGCTTTACTCAGCCCAGTCAGTCATAGTGGGAGTAATGCTTTACTCAGCCCAGTCTGTCACAGTGGGAGTAATGCTTTACTCAGCCCAGTCAGTCACAGTGGGATTAATGCTTTACTCATCCCAGTCAGTCAAGGTGGGAGTAATGCTTTACTCAGCTTAGCCAGTCAGGATGGGAGTAATGTTTTACTCAACCCAGTCAATCCGGTTGGATGTAATGTCTAATTCAACCTTGTTGGTCAGTATGAGAGGACAAGTGGTTTTGCTAAACCCTGATAAAAGAACCATAATAAATATAAAAGGAACTAAAAGAGAGAATTAGAACACAAATTTCAATTGATAAAAATGATTATTTAATTTGTATTTATAAATTAAAGTACTGCCTCCACTCTGCGTAAGTGAAATTTTCATTGATCGAAATTTCCTTACATATTAATTGTGGGGTACTAGGAAAATTTGTAAAGAAAATGGAATTTTTTATGACCTATTTTTAAATTTGATATTTAATAATGTTGATTAAAATTCCCATGTTCTATCTACTGTTTTCAATAATAATACATACAAGCAATATATCAAAGTTTCCATTATCAATTTTGATCAGGATTTTCTTGAAGTTCAACAAATAGGGATCAATTTTGGGGTATTTTCTGGTTTTAAGAAAGGGGATCCATGCCTGACCCTGCTATATAAGCAGGTTTGTGAGTTATCAGGGTGCATGTTATTGAGGGAGTGGTATATATGCTAACTTATGACATCATATATATGTTATGATGCCAGATTTTAACATCAGTGTCCAAATACTCCAGCATCTAAATAATTTTAGCAGATCTTTTCTTCCATTGGCTTGAGTCCCAAACTCCCATGGAGAGAGAGACAGGGTCACTAAAGAAATAACAACAAATACAAAAGTGAACTTGCAGAAACTAACCTCAGAACAAAAATAGGTACATGCAAAGAATATTATTTCAAAACAGGGATTGTGTCTCTCAGGTAGTACCGATGCCATCAAGTTAATGTCAGTTTGGATGGATCATACCATAGCATGAAGTCCAAAGATAGCTTAACAAATATATTCTTTTTCTGATTTATTTGGAAAAGCAATGATATATATATATATATATATATATATATATATATATATATATATATATATATATATATATATATATATATATATATATATATATATATATATACAAACACAGTAGAACATTGCTATTATGCAATAATTGGGGTCCAATAAATTGGAGCATGTTAAAAGCGTGGTCATGTTAATGTAGGGTTTTACGGTATATTTTAAAAAAATCAGCAAACACCACATTGTCATATATACGTGTACTCGTGTCTAATATAAAAAAATCGGAGTATTATCAGATGAATATTAAAAGGAATGTATAATAAGACTTATTCAAAATAATGGACGGATAATATATTTATAGGTTATTAATTTGCGTTAAATAGTTTTTCTAATTTGTATTGTTTACACACATCCATCCATCCATCCATACATACATGGCACTGACTCACAACACTCTCCAGGGGTGCCAACTGAGTTGTGATCAGACTGTGCAGAACTGATTTGCCATTCTATCACTCCTCTCCTTTCTGCCAAATCTAATTTGAGGTTTCCTCAGTCTGTTTTCTTACAATCATGACTAATTTCCAACAGCTAACTCCTGTAATCCCAATGACTCCCATGGCATGCCAGTGTTGTTTGATGCAAATCTATGGCATCATATTTCTATCTATATATGCCAGACATTCTATCAATTGTAATGGTATTTGTATATGTGGCTAATACTTGACCAATTTCTTCTCATGGGCTTCTTTCATTCTAACTTCTGAAGGCACTGTTAGTTCTAACAAAATCATCTGCTTTGTACCTACTGACCACACTACAATATCAGGTCTGAAGTTAATGTTACAGATGTCTCTTGGGAGGTTAGCTTTCCTTTTACATCCTGCATATCCCAGTCATGTGCCATTGTCAAGAAGCCTCTTGCTTCAGTCTTTTGCCTTTGTGTCTCACCACTTCTCATAAAGCTGAGGAAGCTGTGACAACTATTCACTTGCTGTTTCTTTCTCCTGGCTCTACCCATAATGGCAGGAGTCTCAGCAAGCACTTGGTCATCTGTTAGAGCTCTATTGCCCGATGACATTGATAATGGCACCAAAAATAACAATGGTCTGTTAGAGTTCTATTGCCAGATGACAGCATGCCATCCACATTTGCAAGTCTCTCACAAAGGTTACAGTTATATCTGTTATATCAAAAGAAAAATAGTAATAATCATCAGTTAAATGAGATAAAAACCCAGAATATCCTGAATTAAATTTCAAATAACCAAACATCGAAAATTAAATGTTGATCACTAAGAGTAAAATTCTAAGTATTAATAATCTCAATTTTGTATAAAAGCAAAGTGTCATACAGTTGTCATTGAGACTGGTGTAAAGTGGCATTTTATCAACAAATTTAAAACAGTGGTGCTATCTACCAAGGGGAGGCAACTATAACAAATATCCCACTCTGAACAATATACATTCATATTTCATATGTAACAAATGTCTTCAAAGAACATTGACACATTATGTACATTATAGCTTCTGACAAGGGGCACTGGATGGCCAAGCATTCTAAAGCACTAATATTTACAGATGACAAAGAGTGTGCATGTGAGTTCATGTCTCAGCTTGGCCATGTGGGCTATAATGTAAGACAGCTTGCTAGTAGCTTCCAGTTTTTCTTCATAGGTTCTTCTCCACCTGACATAATGGCCATCATTATAGCCCATGATGTCTTGAAAAATGCATTTAAGCCCAAAATACCAAACTTAATATAACAAATGACTCCAGAAAAAACAGGTAGCACATTATGTGCAAGAAGGTCTGTGACATTTTTACCTTGTGGCATCAAAAGAGTAGTTGGCAAATTATGTGTGGGAACATATGGGACAATGTTATACCTTGTAACAAATGACTGGGGACAATGTTATACCTTGTAACAAATGACTGGGACAATGTTATACCTTGTAACAAATGATTGGGACAATGTTATACCTTGTAACAAATGACTGGGACAATGCTATACCTTGTAACAAATGACTGGGACAATGTTATACCTTGTAACAAATGACTGGGACAATGTTATACCTTGTAGCAAATGACTGGGACAATGTTATACCTTGTAACAAATGACTGGGACAATGTTATTCCTTGTAACAAATGACTGGGACAATGTTATACCTTGTAACAAATGACTGGGACAATGTTATACCTTGTAACAAATGACTGGGACAATGTTATACCTTGTAACAATGACTGGGACAATGTTCTACCTTGTAACAAATGACTGGGACAATGTTATACCTTGTAGCAAATGACTGGGACAATGTTATACCTTGTAACAAATGACTGGGACAATGTTATTCCTTGTAACAAATGACTGGGACAATGTTATACCTTGTAACAAATGACTGGGACAATGCTATACCTTGTAACAAATGACTGGGACAATGTTATACCTTGTAACAAATGACTGGGACAATGTTATACCTTGTAACAATGACTGGGACAATGTTATACCTTGTAACAAATGACTGGGACAATGTTATACCTTGTAACAAATGACTTGGACAATGTTATACCTTGTAACAAATGACTGGGACAATGTTATACCTTGTAACAAATGACTGGGACAATGTTATACCTTGTAACAAATGACTCAACTGGCACATTATGTATGGCAAGGTCTGATTCTATGTAACATGAAATTTATTGATGTGTGCTAAACACAGGTAAATAGTTTCTCAGTGGTCAATAAGAAACAAAATACATTCTTGTCTTGAATGTATCATACCTTCCCATTTTTTTGTAACCATTGATTCATAAAACAAATTAGCATGTCTTCTGTTTTCTAAATGTTTGTAACAATTTGTGGTCCTATAATCAATATTTATTTATGACTACCATCCTGTCTGTCCAAATGTCCTTTACACAGCAGTCATCTGACCTTTCCCCAGGCAATTTTTTTTTAATATAAATGTCATCTATTACCTGCTTCCTACATTCATCATACAGGTGTTTCCAAACCAAATAATAGTTTCTCACTGCTTTAAATGGTCACACATCATATTTAACAGTGACTGCTCAGTGTATGCAGGTTAACCATTTGCTTCATGATGAAAGCATGTCTATGAATTGATGTACATACATTGCCTGTTATCACTGTCCAGGAGTCACATTATAGTGCAATACATTGGTGTCCAGATGTGTAGGTCCAAAATGAGACAAATTTTATCATTAAGGTAAAGGGTTGAATGAATTCATATGTGGTTTCATGGAAAAAGAACTTGTCTTAACACAGCAAGAAAGTCCCAATTTGTGCCAGTATGAAAGGTATAGTTTAATATCTTCATTTATTTGCATGTAAATTGAAAGCTAAATTGAAAGCTATCATTGATAAGTAAAAATCATCTTTGAGGAGAGATAGGAGTTGCATCCTTTTTCATTAGGGCCAGGGGTCAATCAATATTTAAATAACTTTCCTGTAAAGGCAGACTAAGTTTAGGTTTATTAAGAATAGTCATGTAGGACTTGTTTGGTTCCATATTTGTCACATTCTCTCACATAAGTTGACTGTCTTTTGATCATGGAGAGGTGAGGAACAAGTAAATTCAGATATTGTTTGAAGTGTGAACAGTTGTCTCTTAGGACTAATTTGAACAAGTTGGTCAATTAGGGAGTCATTCCTGTTTCACAGTCAGATGTAAGCTGTCAGTAGTAAAACTAGTTGTTGGTTGTTGTTGGTGTAGGGTTTAATGCCATTTTTCAGCACATGATAGGCTATACATGACGGCCAGTATTAATGGTGGAAGAAGAGCCCAGGTAAACCCCTGGAAAGAACCACCGACCCACAAGAAGCTACCAGCAAGCTTTCTCACATACCCACATTGGCCAAACCTGAGACTTGAACCCACACAGACAGAGGTGAGATGGCAGTGATCCGTAATGGAGAGCGCTTTAGACCACATGGCCACTCAGGTCCCCAGTAAAATTAGTGTTTTGTGATAGTTATCTTTTAAAGAGTAGGGATGATTTATCTTTTAAGATGGATTAAGGTATACCTAAGTCTGGAAGAGAACAACATGTACTTATGATTTTACTGAATTGTTCACATATCAAAATATGTTGATAATAATAATAATAATAATAATAATAATAATAATAATAATAATAATAATAATAATAATAATAATAATTAGTGCATGAAAACAGGTCCAGTGTAATGTGCTTTATTGAAAAATACAAAGCATTTCAGTGTCAAAGGTGACTATGAAATAAGAAAATACAGCTTAAGAGGGACTTAACCTCACATAACAGTAAGGTGTTCTCATGAAGATGAAATTGATGTCTTTGAAATGCAGTATCCCAGTCTTGTAAGAGATCCAATCCTGGTGATTATGTCCTAATGATGCCTTGATATCACGCCTTGACTGCTAAAGATCATGGAAGACATTCCAATCTTCTGCATTGGTTCAAATGCTAGATCAGGGCTGAAATGAGCCAACATGGTTTGTTCTTCATCAATAAGCTGAATGTAAATTAAGTGAAAATGTGCTGGACATGGGTACTTAAATGTGACATGGGTACTTAAATGTGACATGGGTACTTAAATGTGACATGGGTACTTAAATGTGACATGGGTACTTACATGTGACATGGGTACTTACATGTGACATGGTTACTTAAATGTGACATGGGTACTTACATGTGACATGGGTACTTACATGTGACATGGATACTTAAATGTGACATGGGTACTTACATGTGACATGGGTACTTAAATGAGACTTCAAGTGTGGAAGCATCGGAAAAAATTAGACTTAACATAGTGACATTTAGAAACGTAAAGCAACAAAGATGTATTACTCATCGCCAAATTTGTCTCCTGGAGTATACTCATCGGAGTGTGATGAGACATTTCAAAATTAAAATACTAAATAAAAATACAACTAAATAAAATAAAAAGTTTAAGGCAGCCATCATTAAGACAATATGGGGAAGGGAAGTTTTGATCCATGCCCAGGGACTTTGACCTTGAAGATAACTCCCCTAATATGGTAAGGTTACAAAAAAAAATACCAAATGTTCATCCCTTAGTGCCCAATAGCCAAAATGGGGAAAACATAAAATTTGGATATGTGGTATTGACACTGAAAGTAGGGCTTCCATTATGATAAGATGTATACAAATGATACTGACCTTGAAGGTAGGACTCCCAATATGATATAATGCAGACATATGACATTGACCTTATGATATAATGCAGGCAAATGATACTGACCTTGAAGGTAGGACTCCCAATATGATATAATGCAGACATATGACATTGACCTTGAAGTTAGGACTTCTCATATGATATGATGCAGACATATGACATTGACCTCGAAGACAGGACTCCCAATATGATACAATGCAGACAAATGATACTGATCTTGAAGGTAGGACTCCCAATATGATATAATGCAAACATATGACATTGACCTTGAAGATAGGACTCCCAGTATGATATAATGCAGACATATGACATTGACAGTTGTTTCACATATAAATATGGGAAGCAGATACTTGTATAACTTTAAAAAAATAAGTATCAGAAATCATATACACCACAATGTTTAAATTCTTTGAAGAAGTCATAATGTTGAAGAGTCTGACTTGTCAAAGAACATTGTCTGTTTTTTTTCTGGCATCTTACTGTAAATAATAATTGCATTTCTTATGCTGGTGCCAAATAACACTCATCATAACCATCTGAATGTCACTGACCGACTTTCAGAACACAGCCTTGTCTGTTAGCAAAGCAAACAAAATTAGGGGCACATATCTGGCTGATATTTTATTTAAAAAACAAGCAAATAATGTTCTGTTGATGGTGTATACATTCAAATGAATAACATCAATGACTATTAGATAAGAATCAGATAAATATAGACTGTTGAAAATTATTTAAACCTACAAACATTTGGCTAAAATTTCACGGTAAGAGCTATTTCTTTTGTATGGTAAAAAGACTACAAAGTAGCTTGTTGTAAGGTTTAATCTCTGCTGTCATCAGTGTCGGAAATTAATTCAACCTCACATAACTTGGGACAGTTTCTAGGTTTCATTTTAATTTGAAAAAGTACTTGCTAGCTGCAATTGCTTTGTTCCAATATGTGTCACAGATGTAGCAGCTATAAATTTGAACTGAGCTTCAATTGTACATGTATGAGTAGTTTGTTTGTTTGTTTGTTTAGGATTTTTAACGTAGCTTTAACAATTTTTCAGTCATATCACTACGATGTCTGCAGTGAGGCAGTTTATAGTGATGTCTACCACTGGGGCATCATGCCGCAGACATGTAGCATGATATCCCTCCCAGTCACATTATCCTGATACCAAGCCGACCAGTCCTAACACTAACCTCTTAATGCTGAACGTCAAGCGAGGCAGCTGTTAGTACCATTTTTGTAAGTCTTTGGTATGACTTGGCCGGGAATCGAACCCATGACCTCCCGCTTCCGCGGCGGACGCTCTAACCACTAGGCCACCGGAGCGGTTGTATGAGTAGTTTAAGTCTAAAATTGAAATTTGGGATACAAATTTGTTTAAGTATTAGTGGTTAAGGATGTTTTGGTTTACTGCAAAATATACAAAAATAATATAATATTAAAGTATTAAAGAAGAAAAATTTTAGACGACAAAAAACTGCTTTCGTAATTTGGTTTTCAGGGTATTCCAGAATATTGAAGTTTCAGGTTTGTTGAGTTTTTTTTATATATAATCCTTTGATTTCTACCAAATGTGAAGTCATTAACTTGCAGTGGAGATTGTGGTGGTAAATTGTAAATCTTAAGTTATGATTTGACCTTGAAGATGTAATCTCATTGTGACAATCCATGGACCTTCTAATGACCTTGAAGATTTGATCTCAATGTGGTTAGCAATATACCTTCTAATGACCTTGAAGATGAGACCTCAATGTGCCTACCAATGTACATTCTAATTATTTTGGAGATGTTATCTCAGTGTGGTAAGCAATGTACATTCTAATATGTATGTATGTATGTATGTATGTATGTATGTATGTATGTATGTATGTATGTATGTATGTATGTATGTATGTATGTATGTATGTATGTATGTATGTATGTGTAAGGGTGCTGCCGGTTATCAAAGTGCTATTAGTACAATATTGCACAAGGCCTGGTCAGAGGTATTGCACAACTTGGAAAAACAACACTTGAAGACCGCCTCCCTCTAATAATCGTTATCTAGAAGATGATCTCTACGGTGTAATTTGCCCGGTTAGTGGATATGGTAATCTGAGATGGTACTTTGAACAAGACAACACACGAGCCCCCGTAAAGATAAAATATGAATTTAATTAAAATATAATTAAGAAAAGAATGACACTGTGAATTACAATTTCTTTCTTTCTGAATACACTTAGTTCAGAAATACATAAACTGAAGCTTTAAAATAATGGATACATTCATAAGAATCCAAACACTAATAAAAATAAATGAAGTTAGCCGTTAATACTGAGAGTAAATTTCATCATGGAATCGAATGTTCATTTTACATTGGACTGTTGGGTGATTCAAAATGACCTTGTTCGTCGACTGGTTTTTTCTTCTTCTGCGTTAGTCTCAACTTGAGCTTGCCCTATGGTTGTACGTGGGATTACACAACTCTGTCTTCCAACTTCTTTTTCCGTCTCTGAATTTCGGCTTCAAACAAACTATTTTTCCTTTGAAAGGAAAAGGGTAAAACGCCCTAAGTATCTTGTTACTTTAAGAGTTGAGATTGTAAGTCCGTCTTCAGGTTCGAAAAATCAGATCTTACTATCAGTGTTATCATTTATACGCTAACAAATACTATACAAGTCTTCAGATCAATAGAGCTATACTGCTAATTATCGACATCAGAATTCGGGAAAGTCATATATTCCCGTAAATCATTACGTAAAGTGAGGCAATATATCATAACACCCAATGCATATTTACTAATATGATAAATTCAAATTAATGTAACACTTTCCAATCATAAATGTACACGGCGGGTTTTCTACACCACCCATTTACCTACCTAAGTATATAAGGTAAAAATGCTAATTCAAAATTCAAAAATACATTATTAAATCATTGTAATACCGACTATCCATACAAAAATATGAACACATCATGCATCTGTAACAAAGAAACATCATATCAAAGTACGTTATTAAATCAATGTAATACTGAACTATTTGTATCATAGTATCGATACATTATGCATCTATGACAAAGAAAAACATCATATACATTACATCGTGATAAAGGTGAATTTGAGTTAAATACCTTGTGTTTTTTTACGTGCTTCTGCCATTTGATTTCCGGCGGACTTTCCTGGGCTTAT
The DNA here is from genome assembly GCA_030141615.1 of Unio pictorum. Classification (NCBI taxonomy): domain Eukaryota; kingdom Metazoa; phylum Mollusca; class Bivalvia; order Unionida; family Unionidae; genus Unio; species Unio pictorum. The sequence goes on from JARLTB010000048.1 coordinate 9,033,337, forward strand.
TATTATGAAGGCACTGCTGTAAAATTACCCCCGGAGTCCTGGTAATTACTTCTACCTTTGGTTTCTCTCTTGCAGAGAAATTTTCAGACTAATTCAAACTCATTAACTCAGAGAATATATTCCACAATTCTAGGTTTCGACCCAACCCCCTTTTCCTCAACATTTGACCAATCGGAATAAATGCTATTCTTGCGGACCTTTTGAAAACCGTCTATCAAGATGCCAAAAATGCCACTTAGGATCGAAATGTCACCTTATCATTTGTTTCCAATCACTCTGACAGCTCTACGTGAGGAATCACCTAATTTTAAGCATGTCAGACACTCAGTTTGCTTTCACTCTAAATTTTGTAACAGTCTGACCGAGGTAAACTAACATTCTTTCCGTTCAAACTCTACTCCAAGACAGTTGATTGTCGGCTAGCCTACGAATTAATTACTGGATTTCACTGACGAAAAATTTGGCACTTGACAGTATGTATGTATGTATGTATGTATGTATGTATGTATGTATGTATGTATGTATGTATGTATGTATGTATGTATGCATGTATGCATGACAGATTGACTTTCTTCATTTCCTATTCAGAAGAGATTTCATTCAGTTAATTTTTTTTTAATGATGCTTATTCATCATGTAATGGCTAGCAAACACATTTGGTTGCCATGTAATATCTACCCAATTTACCAGAGTGTTATGGTACATATTCATGACCTCTCCAGTGGCCTAGTGGTTAGAGCATCTGCCTTGGATGCGAGAGGTTGTGGGTTTGATCCCTGACTGACTCATACTAAAGACTTACAAAAATGGCACAAAAAACTGATTGGTACTCAGCATTAAGAGGATAGTGTTACTGGTTGGCATGGTGCCAGGATAATGTGACAGGGTGGGACATCATGCTACATATCTGTGGCATGATGCCCCAGTGTTAGACATCACCATAAACTGTCACATATCAGATATTGTAGCGATAAGACCAAAGAAAATTGTTAAAGCTTGTAACATACATATCCTACACACATATTTGTTAGCAAAGGAATTTTACCCCTTGTGAGATCAGTGACTAGTAAATAAATAAAACTATTTTTTGTATTGTCTGCATAAGCTGTGTGCCTGTAGTCTAGTCCAATCAAAGCATGATGTTAGGCAATTTAAACTGCAAAGCTCAAGTCATTTTCAGGATGTTTGGCTTTTGTCTTAGATCTTATCTGAACAACGTGTTACATTTTCTGGATAAGGAAATAAAACTATATTTCATATGTAGGAAATCAAATGATATACAACAAACCATACAAACTGGTTTGTAAGTTAGGTTCAGCTGCAAGCTGCATGGACCCAGATCTGCCATTGGATAATATCATGGCAGATCTGGGTCTTTACTGTTTGTTAGGAGTAATCAGTAGAACAAAAAACATAGACCCTGACCTGAACTTTATCTGACTTGTAGTTTTGTTCTCAAATTTTCTCAGTAGAATTGGCATCAAACATTCTGGCATCAGGGAACTTCAGGTCTTTTTCAAATGATGCTGATAGGTTGCTATTATTATTTACTGAAAAATCTTACATTTTTCAAAAAACTACTTGACAGAATTCAAATTTTAAAGAAAAGAAAAGAATTAGACATAAATGTATTTAAGATTTCAGTTGGTATGGTAGTTTGCTTTAAATTCATGCAGAAACAGTTTTAGTGTTACCGGTAATCTGATCTCAGGAACTTGCAATTTTTCAGCCCCAGATTCATCCGGATAACCAGTTTCCATACATGTCTGTTGTTTTATGCTCAAGTAATTTCAAGCAGGATAATTAGTTTCCATTCATGTCTATTGTATTATGCTCATTTAATTTCAAGCAGGATAACCAGTTTTCTTTATTCCCATTGTTTTGTACCAGTACTCATTTAATTTCAATCCAGATAGCCAGTTTTCATTCATGTTTATTGTTTTATGCTTATTTAATGTCAAGCAGGATAACTAGTTTCCATTCATATCTATTGTTTCCTACTTAAAATTAAAACAACCTAAGTCTCTCGTTACAATGGTTACAGTTGAGACTGTCCATTATTCCTGGTTCGAGCAATTAGATATTTCTATCAGTGATAACAACTTTATGGCTAGTAACATGTCTTCAAATGATGGTAGTTAAACAAATTGTTAATTTGTTTTGCCTTGACCTAATACATTAACGTGCTACACAGCGAAGCGTTGAATCGTATACACTGTCGCTAAATTATCTATGAAATCAAAATTCTGTGAATTCACATGTATTCTTGTAACCTCTTAATAACATAATACATTGAATTCTTTGAACACAATCATTATTCAAACAATATGATAAATTCAAGAATTAACGTAACACTCCCTATCCATAACTCGGCATAGTGTTTTAATGACATAAATTAACACTACGTCATTCTTAACTAAGAATTAAGGTAAGAATTCCAATTCATAATTCAAAAGCACATTATTATACAAATGTATCAAATGAATTCATGCAAGAACTTTGATTCATAATACAAAACACATTATTATACGAATGTATCAAAATAAATCAATTATACAAATGTATCAAATGAAATCATGCAGACCTGTAAACTAAGCAAACATCATACAAATTGCATCAACAATATACATGGAATTGTGACAATACCTTTGTGTTTTTGGTGTGTCACTCAAACGTTGGTTTGGCGGTTTTCGACCATGCTTCCTTACGAATGTATATCTCTCAAATAACATCCAAAGTCCTTACTAAATAATTCTACCCCTGGCTCTCTTACAGAGCAATGTCAAGACTAACCTTTAATTTCACTAGGCTGTTAATATGTTCTACGAATTTCCATGTGAAAACACACCCCTTATTTAACTGTGACCAATCAGAATCAAATGTATTTTCTCCCGCTTTCCTCTAAAAGTCACTTATGTCATAGTCAATATGACATGCTTGGTTTTAAGTAACAGAATCTCTGCATTTTCTCAATTCTGACACTTTCCGTAAGAAATGAAACTTAAAAATGTCACTAGCAGTTAGTCGGCTGCTGAATAAACATGGGTTAATTAGTACAATGGTAGCACTAGACTCTACAGACACCCCGTTAACATAGCGTGTCATCATAAATCTAACTAATGGCTAGCTGGCCTCAACTAATGTCTAATTAAAAGATCAACTGAAATTTGCCATTTCACAGATATATACCCTATTATCCCCAGTATATAGACTTATATTGGGCATATTAGATAGCTACCATGTGATATGTACCCTATTGTCCCCAGTATATAGACTGATATGGGCATATTAGAAAGCCATCATGTGATATGTACCCTATTGTCCCCAGTATATTGACTGATATGGGCATATTACGTATCTGATATGTGATATGTACCCTTTTGTCCCCAGTATAAAAGAATGCCAGGGATATTACAATGGATAAAAATTTCCCAATTTAAGGATATGAATCCAATCAAATCACAAAACAAGGATGTAAAAAGGTTTGATCAGTATAAATCTTTCAAATTGAAATGTTTTCATTCAGACAGTCATTCAGACAGTGTTTTTCATTTTCTTTCGAGAAAATGTAATCTTATTAACTTTGTTGGATATTGTTAATGATGTTCAGAAAAGTGTAAGACCTATGTGAAACTATCTCCAATAATTTGTTCTAATCTGCATGGGACTATATATGGAAATAGATTGCCTCTAATCAATTTTGGACTAACTCCATTCATATGGAAATAGATTGCCCCTAATCTATGTGGGACTATATATAAATAGATTGTCCCTAACCTGTATGAAACTATCTCTATTCATATTGAAATAGATTGTCCCTAATCTATGTGGGACTAACTCCTTTCATATGGAAATAGATTGCTCCTAATCTATGTGGGACTATATATGGAAATAGATTGCTCCTAATCTATGTAGGACTATATACTATATATGGAAATAGATTACCCCAAACCTGTATGGAACTCTATTCATATTGAAATAGATTACCCCTAATCTAGTATGTGGGACTATATATTGAAATAGATTACCCCTAATCTATGTGGGACTATATATTGAAATAGATTACCCCTAATCTATGTGGGACTATATATTGAAATAGATTACCCCTAATCTATGTGGGACTATATATTGAAATAGATTACCCCTAATCTATGTGGGACTATATATTGAAATAGATTACCCCTAATCTATGTGGGACTATATATTGAAATAGATTACCCCTAATCTATGTGGGACTATATATTGAAATAGATTACCGGTACCCCAAACCTGTATGGAACTATCTATATTCATATTGTAATAGATTGCCCCTAACCCATGTAGGACTATATACGAAAATAGATTGCCCCTAATCTATCTGGGACTAACTCCATTCATATTGAAATAGATTGTTCCTAATCTATCTGGGACTATATATGGAAATAGATTGCCCCTAATCTATCTGGGACTATCTCCATTCATATAGAAATAGATTGTCCCTAATCTATGTAGGACTATATATGGAAACAGATTTCAACAAATCTATGTAGGACTATATACCATAATAGATTGCCCCTAACTGGTATGTAACTATCTCTATTCATATTGAATAGATTGCCTCTAATCTATGTGGAACTATATATGGAAATAGATTGCCCCTAATCTATGTGGGACTTTACATGGAAATATAGTGCCCCTAAACTGTATGGATCTATCTCTATTCATATTGAAATAGATTGCCTCTAATCTATGTGGGACTATATATGGAAATAGATTGCCTCTAATCTAAGTGGGACCATATATGGAAATAGATTGCCTCTAATCTCTGTGGGACCATATATGGAAATAGATTGCCCCTAATCTATCTGGGACTAACTCCATTCATCTGGAAATAGATTGTCCCTAATCTATGTAGGACTATATATGGAAATAGATTGCCCCTAATCTATGTGGGACTATATATATATGGAAACAGATTGCCCCTAATCTAGTATGTGGGACTATATATGGAAATAGATTGCCCCTAATCTATGTAGGACTTTACATGGAAACATAGTGCCCTTAAACTGTATGGATCTATCTCTATTCATATTGAAATAGATTGCCTCTAATCTATGTGGGACCATATATGGAAATAGATTGCCTCTAATCTATGTGGGACCATATATGGAAATAGATTGCCTCTAATCTAGGTGGGACTATATACGGAAATCGACTGCCCCTAATCTATGTGGGACTATATTTAAATAGATTGCCCCTAACCTGTATGGAACTATTTCTATTCATATTGAAACAGATTGCCCCTAATCTATGTGGGACTAACTACATTCATATGGAAATAGTTTGTCCCTAATCTATGTAGGACTATTTATGGAAATAGTTTGTCCCTAATCTATGTAGGACTGTTTATGGAAATAGATTGTCCCTAATCTATGTAGGACTATACCCAAACCGAAATCGCAAGCTCTTAATGCAAGCTTGTGCAAACTGATGTCCACAAGCTAGTATTTGGAACCTTGTGGCAAGCTTGTGCAACCCAAACCAAAATTGCAAGCTTATTTTTGCAAGCTTGTATTTGGAACATTGCCGCAAGCTTATTTTTGCAAGCTTGTATAGATTTCTTGCTACAAGCATGTTGGCTTTCAAACATCAAACCTAAAAATATTAGGGGTGGGGATGGCCTGTACTGTGTTGCAGGTTTCATTGTTTTATGCTCCCAACTCTTCCAACTGCAAATGGCGTAGTTCAATTCTTTATTGCAAAGATCACAAAATGCAAGTCCTCTAGCGTTCAGTTTTCTTATGAACTGAACAACTACATTTGCATCAACTTTCCATGTACTCAAGCCATTCCTATTTCCACACATTTTTAAAACATTTTTAAAGTTTATTCAAACTTTTTGTGTCCTGGTCTGTCAGTAACTCTAGAGTATAGATGCCATGTTTTGCAAATATAAAGCTAATGAACTTCAACATTGTGGAAAAATCACAATTAAATAACATTGAGCATTATAAAAGTAACAACAATTTCAAACAAGTGCAGTACATGATATCAATTGGACCTGATGCCCTGCGAGCTGTAGCACATTTATTGATAACTTCATTGAAGCTAGCTTCAGCAAGACAGCAACTATAGGGCTCTCCTCCTAATTCCTTTTTAAAATGTTTCAAAACAAAAGCATACGAGTTATCCTATGTGATTTTAATGTTTGGAAAATGTGTGCAAAATAACTCACCAGCAACACTAGTAACTGAAAGATAAAGGTTTATTTCTAAAAGAAATGTAATAAATCTAATTTTGATCAAATTTTATTAAGGTTCTCTCTGGTATTTATACATGTCGCAAGTTCAGGCTGAGTTGTGTGTGATGAAGCAAGATGTTTATTATCGTTTTCGCGCGCCTTCATGCCTAATTGCGAAATCACATTACAAAATTTGCAAAACGTCGTTTTCTCCGTTACTATATGGCTTCATAAATCTACACAAGACAGCACAATTATCCTTCCAGTTGTTTCCTTCTCTTTTTCCTGGAGAAAATTCTGAATATTCCTCTTTCGTATTTAACTTGATTAGAAGCTGAAGATTACGAAGATGAGATACTTCAGCAAGTTGAACAACGGTAACTTTTTGCAAAATCAAATATGGTGGATAAAGACATGAACGGTAGCCTCGATTTCAAATGAACCAATCGTATTGTAGAACTGTATTCATATCGTATACATGTGATACATTCTATCAAAATAGAACCGAATGCACGTTCTAAACTGAAAATTCCAAAGAAATTATTATTTATTTTAATTAAAAAACATATTTTTTGCCCCCACAAAACGTATACCTGCATTCAGGTCCGACAGCAGCTGACCCTGTGTCAGGTATACCTCATATTCTGGTAAAAGTTTGATTTTCTTATATGCCTTTTTGTTGTGGAATTGCAAAGTTAAATTATGACTTACTAAATGCTGAGAAGGTTAAATGTTCCTTGACCTACCTGCATATTTAATGATTAAATAATGTACTCTTATAGTTGCAATGTAGTGGAAAACAAATCTGTTCAGCAAAAACATTATGATAAATTTCATGTTCATGTTTATTCATTCACTGCAGGCTTACCCATGGTTGCAGAATGTGCACCCTAGCTGCAAGCATGTGCATGTGTGTTTGATACATGCATGGTCTCAATCTTTTACAAGAATGGTAATATATGAAGAAACTTACTGCAAGTTATTTTAAATTTATTTTCTGACACATATAAGAAAACTTGTGCAAGTTAGTTTTACTTTCTGAAGAAAAGAATTAAGCTTGCGCAAGCTAGTTTTCCTTTCTGAAGCAAATAAGAAACCTTGTACAAGCTTGCACAAGCTTGTACAAGCTTGCAGAAAGCTAGTTTTACTTTCTGAAGCAAATAAGAAACCTTGTACATGCTTGCGGTAAGTTATTTTTACTTTCTGAAGCAAATAAGAAACTTTGCACAAGCTTGCAGTTATATCTAGCTAGTTTGCCTTAAGCCTGCACTTGCTTGTACAAGCTTGTACAAGCATCCATGTTAGCTTATAAACATCAAATTATCTTATCACAAGCTTGCCACAAGCTTGCAGCAAGGATGCATTTTGGTTTGGGTATATGGAAATAGATTACCCGAACCTGTATGGTACTATTTCTATTCATATTGAAATAGATTACCCCTATTCTGTGAGGTACTATCTCCATTCATATGTTATGTGATAACAGATCAGGGTTTATGTTTTTTGTAGTTGGACCCAAATTGTGAGCAACTTAATACCATTCATTACAGAATTAAATGCCATAAAATGTATCTTATGTCTCAGAGATTACCAAATAATTCAGTTATTATAAGCTGCCTATTAGAATTCTGAATCACCAAATTAGGAGCAATCTATTTTCATATATAGTCTCACACAAAATAGTGGTAATCAATTTCGATATATAATCCCACAAAGATTATTTGTTCTATTATTAGTCCTAACACTCTGCATAGAGAATGGTCTTCCAGTGAATTATGCATGGCAAATCTGGGTCTGTGAAATTTACGGTTGGATTGTATGTAAAAGTAGTTATATACCATATCTGTTCATTTATGCTGGAATTTGTTCTTTGATGCTTTCAGCTTGTTTACTTTTGAGTTCTAAATTCATGGTTTCTAGCAAGTACAAGATCCATGAAAATTGGATTCAAATTATTATGCTCAACATCTGTGATAATTCTATAGGTAAGCTTTCAAAGACTTTATCTTAGCAGTAAGTTAATCTATATGTAGGATGTGTGACATTCATGTGATTGTCTATGGGTGGGTGATATTCACAAGATTGACTGTGGATGTTAATGTGATTTTAGATGTATGATATTCAAATGATTGTTTGTGGATGTGTGATATTAACAAGACTGATTGTGGATGTTAATGTGATTTTAAATGTATGATATTCAAATGATTGTTTATGGATGTGTGATATTCACAAGATTGACTGTGGATGTTACTGTGATTTTAGATGTATGATATTCAAGTGATTGTTTGTGGATGTGTGATATTCATGTGATTATTTGTGGATATGTGATATTCACAACATTGACTGTGGATGTTAATGTGATTGTTTGTGGATGTGTGCTATTCATGTGATTGTTTGCAGATGTGTGATATTCACAAGATTGACTGTGGATGTTACTGTGATTTTAGATGTATGATATTCAAGTGATTGTTTGTGGATGTGTGATATTCACAGCATTGACTGTGGATGTTACTGTGATTGTTTGTGGATGTGTGATATTCACATGATTGACTGTGGATGTTACTGTGATTGTTTGTGGATGTGTGATATTCACATGATTGACTGTGGATGTTACTGTGATTGTTTGTGGATGTGTGATTTTCAAGTGATTGTTTGTGGATGTTAATGTGATTTTAGATGTGTGACATTCATTGATTGTTTGTGGATGTGTGATATTCATGTGATTGTGGATGTGTGATATTCACAAGATTGATTGTGGATGTTACAGTGATTGTTTGTGGATGTGTGATATTCATGTGATTGTTTTTGGATGTGTGATATTCACAAGATTGACTGTGGATGTTACTGTGATTTTAGATGTATGATATTCAATAGATTGTTTGTGAATGTGTGATATTCACAATATTGACTGTGGATGTTACTGTGATTGTTTGTGGATGTGTGATATTCACATGATTGACTGTGAATGTTACTGTGATTGTGGATGTGTGATATTCATGTGATTGTCTGTGGATGTGTGATATTCACAAGATTGTGGATGTTAATGTGATTTTAGATGTTTGATATTCATGTGATTGTTTGTTGATGTGTGTTGTTCATGTTATTGTTTGTGGATTTATGATGTTCGTGTTATTGTTTGTTGATGTGTGATATTCTTGTGATTGTTTGTGGATGTGAGATTGTAATATGACTGGATGTTTATGTACTTGTGGATGTTTATTGATGTGTGATGTTCATGTTATTGTTTGTGGATTTTAATGTTATTTTTGTGGGTTTTAATGTTATTTTTGTGGATTTTAATGTTATTGTTTGTGGATTTTAATGTTGTTGTTTGTGGATTTTAATATTATTGTTTGTGGATGTTCATGTGATTGCTTGTGGATGTTCATGTGATTATTTGTGTATGTGTGATGTTAATGTGATTGTTTGTGGATGTTCATGTGATTGCTTGTGGATGTTCATGTGATTATTTGTGTATGTGTGATGTTAATGTGATTGTTTGTGGATGTTCATGTGATTGCTTATGGATGTTCATGTGATTATTTTGTAATGTGCTTAGGCTCAAATAAACAGTAACATTGAAAGAGTGAAAATAACAAGCTTGTAAAAACTTAATAAACAATTTATTGAGCACAAATATTTTCCAGAAAAGAAAACTAAACTTATGGTTTTAAGAATCAATTCCAAAATTAATCCAAAAGTAATTCAAAATATAATCCACTAGTGAAATTGCAAAAGTCCTGGTAATAAAATGTCCTAATAATTCCCAGTTCGAATCTTGGTGAAGCATCCAAGAATGAAGACGATGTCACGTGATGAAGTCAGTTCTGGTCTTATGAAATTCAATGAGCACAAATGCTTTCCAGATAAATAACAAAATAAATCCTCTTGATCCAAACGAATCGAAATAATTTCCAGTAGAAGATAACTCAAAATAACTCAAAACAACTTAGCATTCTAATAGCCCAGCTTCTACTGAATAGTTCGCTCCAAAACATAATTTATATACCTGTTTTTATGTAAACAAGGAAGGGGTCACATGATCTTCTAGAATCTTTAGAACACATTTATGTTCAAAAAATCTCGTGCACACCCTATGACCAGATGAGAATCAGTTATTTTTACTCTCAAGAACTAAAAATAGAAAGATGTTTACAACAAAGCTCCATAATGTCCTTGGAATCAACCAATCATTTTAAAAGCTTGTTTACAAACTCTGAAGCAAGGTCAGAAATGAGGTCAACATCTGGTGTTTATTTGTAGAGTACAGGTCATCCCACTTTTTAAAAAAAATATCTCCCAAGGAATGAATTTTAAACTTAAAATGTCAAATTTGAATCTGACAAACAAACAATTAAAACAAAATTAAATGACTTAAATCAAATATACGTAACAATTTGTGGATGTGTTGTGTTTGTGTTATTTTTGGTGGATCTTCATGTTATTATTTGTGAATGTTCATGTGATTGCTTCTGGATGTTCACATGATTATTTGTAGATGTGTGGTGTTGATGTGATATTTTATTCTTCACCATCATGTATTTGATGAATTGGGACAACCTGCCTTTAGAGAACACCTTTTCTGCCAACAAAACATTGCATCCCAGTATGTGTTCTCTTAAAAGAGGTTATGAGACCATGTAAAAACAATGTGTACATTATTAATCATCTCAAAACAGTTGAACTTCCAAAACACTGATCTTTAGAGTTTTACTATATTAATTATGACAACTTTTTGCAATTATAGTCTGGTTTTACTATATTAATTATGACAACTTTTTGTAATTATAGTCTTGTTTTACTATATTAATTATGACAACCTTTTGTAATTATAGGTAATAATTATATTGGTGCTATTGTTTTGAATGCCTGTCATTAAAGAGTTATGGCAGACATTTTTTATTTGGTGCATCTATCTATCCAATTAACATTTTGCTATGGCTGACGTTTTAGTTACTGTGCTGGGGCATCCATGCACACAAGACATATTTCTAGTGTGATGGCTGTAAGAAGAATTTCGAAGGATAAAACAACCATCTGATTTTGAGCTCAAAAGGTGAAAGGTCAAGTTCATGTGGACTGAAAGAAGGAAATGGTGCATAGGATACCATTTGTTATGTTTGTGTATTGCCTGTCAGGCTGATCTGGGTTTATGAGCACTAATAACCTTAGAGTAGGGTCCTATATCCAGAGGCCATGTGTGATAACTTTATGCATCCTGTATTGTTTCTTCTTTGTGGGTCATCAATGCTGTTTTAAACTTATCAATAACAGCTGGGGCCACTTTCATTCAAACATAGTAAGAGTGTTTCCTGAGATGATGATATATCAAACAGTGTTCAGTGTGACTATCCAGGCAAAGACATAACTGACTTTCTTAGAGTTATCCAAGTAATTATAAATATTTTGAGAAGACATGCTTGAGATCAAAATTGTGTTTGGGATGTTTCCACTAGAGACATTTTGGCTTAATTAGCAGCCTGGTTTGTAGATTTCTTTTCTGTTCTGGAATGGTTGAGCCAGCTTTGATCTGGCTCAGTTGGAATGTTTTAATGACTTTGTTATATAAGAAGTTATATAAGAATATAAGCAACATAATGACAATGCTTTTTTGTTGAACACTTTGTAGTTTTTTTATACACACAAGTCTTGTATGAGAACTGATTTAAAGTTTAGTGCCTAATACTACTATAATGATTCAATGTATTAAAGACAATTTTTGTGATACAACAGGACTGATAACACCCAGCTTTTATCTAACTGACCCAGATTTATGGGCCAACTGTATTCTGTTATTAAACAAATGTAGACAAGGTAAGCACTTTCATTTCATGTGTCAAAGCAGTCCTTTTGTAGAGTTTCCAGAAATTAATTTTCTTCCTCAGATCTAGAACCATATTCTATGTTATCATATAATGAGTTAGATAGCCATGCTTTGATGTTCTAATGTGTCCGTATAAAAAAGAAGGTGCCATCTTGTTTTCGATGCTGGTAATTGAATGTGTAAACTCCTTGAATGTTAAGTTGTATATGTGCGTTTTAGTTGCCATTATGCTAACACTTCTATGCTGTGGACACCTGCTTATTATAGGTAACAAATACAGGTCCTTTTTCCTTATTTTGTATTATACAATTTAACCTTGATACACAGAACACTTTCCAAAAATCATGCTGTTTGTGTTGCACTCATTTTTTAAACAGATTTCACTGGTATATAAACAACCATAAATATTTTCTGTGGCCATATTGCATTTCAAGAATATTCAAAACTGTTCTGTTTATTTTCCAGATTATTGAGGGCAGTCTTAATTTCTCGTACATTATGAACAGTAAAAGGTAAGAGCTTTTGTTAATCTGCTGACTAATGAAATAAATTTGTAGCAAATCATTTATGGTGAGAAAAAGGTTTTTATGCCCCCAAAATATGGGGGGGGGGGGGCTATAGTTTTACCATGTTCATTGCAAATTTTGTTTCTGTTTAGTAAGGCCTTCATGCATTGAATTTAATAACATTGTCACCTCTATTTGACTTCATGCATTGAATTTAATAACACTTGTGGCCTCAATTTGACTTCATGCATTGAATTTAATAACACTTGTGGCCTCTGTTTGACTTCATGCATTGAATTTAATAACTCTACTAAGCTACTATTTGACTTTTGAGATATTTGTTGTAGCTGATTGGGGTGGGTGGCAGCTACATTGGAGAATTAGCTGGTAGAGCCAACAAACAAACAGCTAGGTTACATGTTTTCTTTAATTCAAATTCAAACTCTCTTTCTCTTTAGCCAAATAGATAGATGGTTGAATTAAAGTGAATCCAGCCACAAGAGGTCATATGTTTACTGGTTTGCACTGCCAATTAATATGGCAGTGATTTAATATTTCCCGTGGGGAAGGAATGGTGCCACATCCCCATGGGAATTTATGCGCACAAAGTGCGCTATTTAATTGGGTCGTCATGTCATGCCCATAAATAGGGGCTATTGACATGAATGTAAGACCTGGGTGAGTGGGAATAGACCCAACACACACTCAACCCTATCAACCAATCAGAAGTACTGTACTAGGGGTGCAATGGCACCAAATAATGATGAGAGAAAAATAGTTTTCTCATATCGTCATGTTGATGGAGTCTGGTCATGGAAAAGAAGAAAAAGGTCCCGGAGAGTAGTGCATGGATGTCGACAGCCTTGAAACACCCTAGCCGTACTTATTTCAAATTCAGTCCAGTTATACTAATGGACAAAAAATGCCAATAATGTGTGAGCCACCTGTGCAATGAAGTCAAATTCTAAGAGTTATAACATTTATCATCTTCCTATCAAACCGAATGTTTCTAGTACAAAGTGTACATATTGAAAATCCCTAACAAGTTTGAATACTAAAATTGTCTATGCGACAAAAATATAGTCACTGTTTGGTAGGAATAGTTTGTAAATTTTGAGTGGTGTTTGAAAATGATCAAGTTAGGTTTCATCAAATAGATTATTCAAAAAGGGTTCTCTTACCAAATGAGAGCCATGTTATTTAGGCAATAATGTCAATGAAAATCTTTTCATCGTACTCCTTTCCGAGTGGTCTGGTGTAGCTGTCCTGTATATGCGGTGGCCGGTTTTTTCATCATGTTTCTGAGTCTCCGGTGTAGTATTTCATTGACGTGATAATGACATTGCATTCCTTAGCTTTCACCCGGGATATCATCATGCAGTCCTGCAGAACTATTGCACTCATATTTTGTCATCACCAGTCAACACACCCCAGGTCCGCCATATTGCTTTGTTCTCCATGGCACGTTGCAATACAGTTTCAGTAGCACGATAGGCGGTCTCCCTGCATTTCATCGTCTAGCCACTTCTGTCATCTCAATTTCAAAATAAATTGAAATATTCCTTTTCTCCTCTGGTAAATATATAAGCCTAGAGCAGACTTCACTGGAGACAACTGATAACATATACATGTACCATATTTCTGTAACTGGCTTGAATTGTTTCTGGTACATAGATCTGTGTTTCCTACATTAAACTAAACATTTAATATCTCACTAATGAGTTGTCTAGAAGTTGATTTAAAAACATATAAATGATTATAATATATCTGATCTGATTCACACTCACTTTCAACCTCTTCCTCTAAATACAATTGTTAAATAAATGGGGTTTAACTGTAAAGGTTGACAAAGATTGCCAGAGTTCAATTATAAAATATCTATTTCTTTAAAATCTATATCTGAGATATTCTTGCTAATTAGAGAAACATAATCTAATATATTTTCTCTAATATCATAATCATTTTCAAAATCTAAAACTAATTGTAAGTTCTGTAAATAATCATTTAATTAATTTGCAAAAACACAACTGAATGTTCTCACTAGACTTAAACCATAATGATTAATGTCCTTAAGGTCATGGGGTGAGTGTACTGTAAAGATTCTGCTTGTATAGTTTTGGAAGAAAACTGGAAAACAGTCCATACTACATATTGCTATTTGCATCCTAATAGTACCAGGATTAGTATTACATTGACGTGTTTCACAAGGCATGAAAAACAGCTCTACTCCATGATGGATCAAATAATCATCTGTATGTGACTTGTCAATGGTAATAAGTAAAATTTTATAAAAAATTTACCGGTAATTAAATTTGGCATCTTGGAATACATGTTCTTGTTACTGTCTGTTAGTTTCACCAACAATTTCACCCCAAGCTTTAACTAATGCTGTTTATTTTCATGAATATTGGGACTTAGATTAAGCTTCTAGGTAACATTGATCAGTAAAAATATTGATGACAGCTATTCCTTGTCTCTGGTGAGAAACCAGATCACATTCATAACTTGTCTTCAAATAAATAATTTGTATTGGCCTAATCAAAATAGATTTTACTTTTTTTAATTAAGCAATTTTTTTTTTTGGATTTTATTAACAGCTATTTTATCATTTTACAATAGTTATGTTTAATTACAGTCCATATTCAATGATTTTGTACTTTGCTTTGTACATCCTGGGAACAAGGAAACAGATGAAAAATGTCAAGCCAATGCTTGATTACTACACTACAAAACAGTGTTAAAAAATCAAGGCTGGCCCCAATATAGTCAGTACCATCAAAAAATAGGAAGTAATGATAGCTCAGTTGGTAGAGTGTTACACTCCTAAATCCATGAGTTGCAGGTTCAATATTTACCCAGATCAGTCATCTTAACTTTGGGGTGTTCTTGGGAAGGCAATGGGGAATAACATCTTACAAGTGCTGTTAAAAAAGCAACAAACCAGCAACAGATGAAAAATAGATAGGCTGCCATAACATCAGTTACTAATGAGAGAGAATATTTTGCTTAATTACTGCATGCACACATGGATTAATTAAATTCTTAATTCTTAAAACCTTAAAGAGCCTCTTTTTATTGCCACTTGAGGAAGGTTGCAAATGTTTGCAGGTCATATTTGACAAAGTAGGATGCCTCTATAACTATATTTCTATTTTACTATAATTCAGGTGAAATACACTGTACAGATAGCATAGAATTAATATAAAACATAACCTCATGCTTATAAAATAATCTACTATAATTCAGGTGAAATACACTGTACAGATAGCATAGAATTAATATAAAACATAACCTCATGCTTATAAAATAATCTACTATAATTCAGGTGAAATACACTGTACAGATAGCATAGAATTAATATAAAACATAACCTCATGCTTATAAAATAATCTACTATAATTCAGGTGAAATACACTGTACAGATAGCATAGAATTAATATAAAACATAACCTCATGCTTATAAAATAATCTACTATAATTCAGGTGAAATACACTGTACAGATAGCATAGAATTAATATAAAACATAACCTCATGCTTATAAAATAATCTTGACATTTATATGCCTATACATGGGGTAATCGAGTCCAATGCAAATGATATTTTATTTTTAAACGCTTTCAGTTTGGGATATAAGGCCAATATTTATATAACCTGGTACGGTACTTATCTAAAGGATTAAAAGTACAGTGATTGTACATAAGTACTTAAAAGTACAGTGATTGTACTTAAGTACTTAAAAGTACAGTGATTGTTGTTTAAGTACTTAAGTTACGAATTCTTTAATGTTCAAGGACAAAACATGGTGACTATGAAAACATAATTCAATTACTAACCCAGTTTTGTACATTAATATGAAAATGGCAAGCAGTTGAGTGTGGTGGATGACTGAGATTTGGCTGGTAGGTAGATAGTAAGATAAATAGATGCAAGTAAATTCAACCAGTGGTTTATCAGAATTTGGTGTATAGATCAATAAAATGAATCTTGATATTCAAAGCTTTTCATATATTTACAAAATATTTTAAGACAACCCCAGACTTACATCAACTTTCAATTAATTAATTATAATTGTACTAACAGTGATCTATGTTATTAAAATTAGATTTCACTAGCTTTATCATGAATGGTCTTGAAGACAGTCAGCCAATACTGTGACTGGCAGAAAGCTAGGAATATGTTAGGTGGTTGTATAAATATAATAATAATAAATACGACAACCCACCCCTTTCTTTGGTACTCATTATCTACGAGATGACCGCCCTCAATATAATTACCCCGGATGGAGTATGGGAATAGATATAATAAACTGAGCAGGTATATTGAGCAAACAAATACGAGCCCCGTAAAGATAAACAAACAATTTAATAAAGTAGATAAACAATTGTAAAACTTCTTTTCATTAGGAATACACTCTGCTTTAGAAATAAAACTTTCATCGAATTACAAAAAAAATAAAAATAGATTTAAATAAATTATCTGATCTGTTACTGATAGCTTTAAATCATCATAGGATTGAGTGGCGCAATCGAAGTCAACGCCTTGTACGTTTTCATAACCTGATAGTCTACAGTCTCCGTTTATCTGTTGCTGTTCAAACTTTTGGCTCTAGGACACATTCTACCATCCGTCTCATGATACCCTCTGAACACGTAGAATTTCAGCATGATGCCGGACTTCACCACTGGATTATGCGCCTCACTGCCCTTCCCTCTACTTTATTTTCCTCAGTATACGTCTCAGTTTTGTAACATCAATACATCCAAAAAGCTATTTTTCTACCTTTTAAAAGAAATTAAACAACTCCTAAATCTCTTGTTATAATTGATACAGTTGAGAAATCTCATTATCTCTGGTTCGAAAATCAGATATTTATATCAGTGGTAAACAGATTATAAGGCTATTAATCAACTACACATGTCCTCAATTTAGTTGAATTGCTAATTCGTTAAACAAAGGTTCTAATTAGTAACAACAGTCCCACTATAAGGGAATAACATCACTATACTAGGCAGAACACCATTTGACATGTGCGTGTCTCCATAAATCTAACTAATGGTTCTCTGGTCGCAACTAATGTATTCTTGATAGATCACCAGAAATTTCCCCCTTCACAGAATAGTCTTGCAGGCAGTTATCTGTTACAGTGACTGGCAGTAATCCATGAATTGTCTCAAAAACAGTCAGCCAAGGCAGTGATGGACAGAAAGCTATGAATGGTCTCAAAGGCATTTAGCTGAGACAGTGACAGGCAATAAGCCATCAATGGTCTTGAAGGCAGTCAGCCAAGACAGTGATTAACAGTAAGCCATTAATGGTCTGGAAGGTGTTCAGCCAAGAAATTGACTGGCAGTAAGCCATCAAGAGTCTTGAAGGCAGTCAGCCAAGACAGTGACTAACAGTAAGCCATCAATGGTCTTGAAGGCAGTCAGCCAAGACAGTGACTAACAGTAAGCATTAATGGTCTGGAAAGTGTTCAGCCAAGAAATTGACTGGCAGTAAGCACTGTTTCATTCACTTTTGGCTTCAGTAGGTAATTAGAAACCTATTTCAGGTAATGCTAATTACATTTATGAGAGACATCCAGTAACTAAAATCACTAATTGAATCATTCCGACTGACAATTAGGATGGATGTTCCTACTCTGTAATCATTATTTTGATTTAATTTGGGAACAGTCATGGTGGTTGATGGATAATGTCGGTGGCAAATGAAATAAAGAATTTAAATGCAAACCAACTGGTGCATGCATGATTGTAATTTAATTCCCATAATAAACCAATGAAATTACCATTTCATTCCAAAGTCAATAACTTTACAAATACTCAAAACAGGAATCTCCCAGCAGCATAGAGCCAAACTTGATGAGTGTTTATGTGTGGAGAAAATCCTATTAACGTTAGCATTTTTTGACCTACTTATTTTCTACCTGTGTTTCCAATTGCACACCTAAAGAATTATTTTGTATATTCATAGATTATTTTTTCTATTATTTCACCTTTCATTATCAACCAGTCATGGCCATCCAGTTACACACACATGCACACGCACGTACACACATATGCCCACACACACACACACATAGACTGGTTCCCATTTGTCCATATCATTAGTCTGCAATTTGTGCAGATAAAGTTTTTGCCATTCTTGATTTAATTATATTTAATTGGAAATGAATGTGTAATTAGAGTTATCTACTCCAATATTTACAGGGAACAAAACTAGAAGTTGTATATTGGCTACAAATTCCAACAGAATCAAAGAAAGAAAGTACTAACTACAAATTTCAGCTTAAACTCAATTAGTAATGTAGTGTTAGCTAGAAATTCCAGCTGAAACTCTGGGGAAATCTACAACTGCTTGGTACCTTGCTTATCTTGATTAGTAACATTACTTTCTAGTCATTAGAGACAACCTTGAAAATGAGGTTCTGCTGGTAGGTCTGATTGTTATCAAATTGAATCAACAAATACATAGATCCTGATAATAATCTGCTCAGATTTTTGCATTCATGCATGTGAATCGAAAAGATGACCTCTAGGGATAAAACCTAAACATGGCTTATAGGTTATCTATATTTATTACACATAAAGTACTTATATGTGACTATTAACTTTAGTTATAGGTCACTTATGAGTGACATATAGGTAATGGATTAGGACTTTATTTGCAATTATGCATTTACTTATCATTCACTTATAGGTGAAATGCAAAGCAGTGATGCATTATACAACACAATAAGCATTTCAGTGACATTGGTCATTTGACATGTCATTAAATCAGTGATGCATTTTAACTCAACACAATAAGCATTTCAGTGACATTGGTTATTTGACTGGTTATCAAATCATTGATGCATTATACAACACAATAAACAATTCATTGACATTGGTCATTTGACATGTCATTAAATCAGTGATGCATTTTAACTCAACACAATAAGCATTTCAGTGACATTGGTTATTTGACTGGTTATCAAATCATCGACGCATTATACAACACAATAAGCATTTTAGTTATAATGCTCATCATCAGACCACATAGACCCCGATCTGGCAAAACCCAGTGCCAATGTTGTTTGTTATTGACTTGATTTATACTTGAGGACTAAGGTAACTATAACACTGAAAGAGATGATAGCCAATTTAAACAGAATGTGGTGTTGCTTCTTAATTCAGACTGTGGACAATTCACTCTGCATGATTTTGAACTCAATTTGGTTGTGTGAGGGGCCATTATTGGCCCCAGAGGACTTCTAACAATTCACTCTGAGTACACCACAGAGGGTTTATCAGTTACTTATTAATGCTTATTCCTTTTCCAATGAGTACACTTTGAGTAAGAGAGGAGTTAGAGTCATACATTTTGAGTAAGAGAGAGTTCTGTCATTATGTTAAAATACAAAATCATGATGTTTCGATGTTGATTTCATTGTCTTACATGAGCTGAATTTATCTTTGTGTGGAACAATGGGATTACCTGGATGGACAAGTGGGCAGATCAATAATGTAATAATTTACATCAATGAATGTAATTATTTACATCATTAATGTAATAATTTATATCATTAGTGTAATAATTTACATCAATAATGTAATAATTTACATCAATAATGTGATACATATACTTTACAATGAATGTAATAATTTACATCAATAATGTAATAATTTACATCAATAATGTAATAATTTACATCTATGAATATAATAATTTACATCAATAATGTAATAAGTTATATCAATAATATAATGATTTACATCAATAATCTAATGATTTACATCAATAATCTAATAATTTACATCAATAATCTAATAATTTTAAAACATGTTAAGTGTCCATCTTCTTTCATAGTCGTGGTGACATAAAAATAAACTATTGCAAAGTAGCATTTAGAAAAAGGTCTTCTTCAATCTTTAAGTTATTATTGCAGAATCTTTAGATTATTCATGTCCAAAGAACATATGTTGGAGAATTTATTGGTATTTGTATATTTTCTGACAATGATACTTATTAGTAAAATAGTAACTCCAACTGAACTTCTTCAAGTTTCTAGTTGTCTGAGGTGGAGTTGTACCTGCACACAAATGGTATTTTGGTTATTGTTATCTAGGAGATAATCGACCAAAGTGTAATTGTGCCAGTTGAGCAAATAATAGTTATAATTTGAAATTAAGGGGTGGAATAAAAGATATCTAAACAGAGATATAGAATAGAACAATATGAGCCTCTGTATGTAAAATACAACAATTTAATCAATTATATAAACAAAATGTAATTAAACATTACATTTAAATGATTCCCTTTCTTTGAGAAATAGAGTTACAAACTGTATGTGAAATTCAGTTAGCTAGTCTGTTACATTGATAAAACAAATTTCATCATATAACTGAGTGATCAAACTAAAAGTTTTAGCATATCAGCATCACCTGGTTGTTTCTGGTCTTTTCCAAATCATGGTGAGAGATCAGTGTTGCAATATCTATTTAAATTCCTTCTCATTCTTATTATATCCTCTTCAGGTTATCAACCATCTTGGTTGTAGACTGTGCTCTTTTTCACTGTGTAGTCAAAGAATATAGCTATTTTTCCAGTCAAATAAAAATATAATACCCAACCTAAATACATGTACATGTAAGGTTTAGTCTTCTCCTGGGATAAAAAAAAAATAACCCCAATCTTCTTACGTCAGATATTGTCTTTTGAAATTCAACAAAAGTAAGCAATGTTCATTTCACACCCTAATACACATTTACAACCATATTAACATGAATTTACGTCTTTTCTCACCTGCTCACCTTCTTATCTGGAACCAGGACATAATAAGCCCCCTTAGATAAACCATCCCATCCCACTGTGAACTGTAAATTGCTAGCTGACAATGTCAGTCAACACTAATGCTAACACCATCAATCAACAACTGAAAAGAATTCACAACTTTATTGCAGAAATTAATTGATGGTCTCTACCCCTTGTCCTAAGTTACTTTGCTAATTTCTAATCCTTTAATTGTTAGCATACATAAAAATAATTCTCAAAGTTGTTATCATAGTAATGCATGAAATCCATACATGATTTTTATTACATACAAAAGCACTAAATTAGAACTCATTTATATCATACCTGAGTTGTGTAACATTTAGACAAAGGCATGCAAACCCTTGGCTTCCAAACTCATGCAAAAATTAAAGCATGAATTTAACACGAGTAAATTCAACAAATGTTTATGAATGCACATCCATGAACATGTCATATGCACATGAGCCTAACATTGTGCTTTATTGAGGCTTACTTTTAGTACGCAGCAGAAACTCTTGCTTTCATGTCAACTTTTTGATAAATGTCCCTTGGACAATCTAACAAGAGATACTCATTATTTTCTGGAACTATATTCTGGCATGCCTCAAAAGCTTAGACTGTCTAGATTTTGAAAGATTTAATTAAAACCTTGAATTCCAGCTGGAAACACACACACCCTCATTTACTTTTGCCAATCAGGATTACTTTCTCTAACTGCCAAAAATTGTTAACACTCCCATCAAAGTCAGAATAATCCTCTTCATTCCATGTTTATTAATAAATGTTATAGATAATATCATTTTATGATACTTGTTTCAAATAGCCCAAGATTTCTTGAAATTATTGCTGTTTTGTCTCAATTCTGTTATTTTCCACTGTATGACCTTATTCTGATATAATAATAATAATAATGAGGACTTTGTATAGCGCCTAATCTTATGAAGCTCTAAGCGCTTTACACCATCAACAATGATATGACTACACTACAGAACAACAAATGACGAAAACAATGAAATTGGAAAACATAAAAACATGCTGAAAACATATAAGATACAAAACATGATTAGGTCGCTAAGTTTGTCCCTGCAGTCAAAACAGGTGAGTCTTAAGAACACTCTTAAGAGGGACTACTGTGTCTTTGTGTCTAATTTCAATGGGCAATTCGTTCCACGTCGCCGGGCCCTGGTGTGCAAACGAACATTGTCCATATGACTTTGTTTTCAGCATATAACTTATATACCTGTTGGACTGTTAAAACTCAGTCATGTCCCAAACCAAACTGATCCCATCCCATGCTATCAGCAATCTATTGTGAGTTTGGCCCATAATCAAACACAGTGTTTACCTGTCATGCAAATGGCCTCATCAGAATGTAATGTGATATTATCTCTAAAAAATTTTGCACCATTACATTAATAGATAAGGAAAATTATCTGGTTGGAAATTTAAGCAGAAATTTAGAGCTTCACATTTTCATCAAAATCTATAGATTGTTTCCAAGGTGAATTATGAAATAATTAAAGCCTTATGTATGGTTCCAGAAATTAATTTTTCTCAAACAATAAAAGCTTGTTCATTTGGCTCCAGAAGTTTTCTTCTTAGAAACAACAATTTTCATGAAAAATAATTTGAATCATCAGTCAACAATAACACTGGCATATTTGATTAAATTTCTCATCTTTTGTCCTTGGTTATAAATACTCCATAAATAGCTTCATTAATGACTTTAAATTCAGTTTCTTTTTTTCACAATCAATTTGATAACAGATCTGCAAATTAATGCATTTTTATGGCATGGAATCAGTTAGAAAACTATTATGAAAATGGAAATGCTACAATTAAAAAACTAAGCAAAAAATCTGCATCAAATATTTTGGGGAATAAGCAAGGATACAAGTGATGTGAAGTATGCTTGGCACTTAGTAATTATTGTACAGCCTGGCCTGTCACTTAGTAATTATTCTACAACCTGGCCTGTCACTTAGTAATTATCATACAGCCTGGCCTCCTGGGTAAAATCTAACCTGCTCATGAATTATGAAGTCTTTATTTACCTTTATTTAATTTCATCTTGGAGAAACAAAAAAGTATGTATATGCATAATAATAAAAAAGCAATCATAGTACATAACAACAGTTCAAGGACATGGTTACGGAAAGAGCTGGCCACTGATGTGTGATATGTATCAATCTTACAATAAAAATTGACATTGTTTGTGTCTGCAAGTATTGGGACACCGAAATGGACATTGTTTGTGTCTGCAAGTATTGGGACACCAAAAATGGCATTGTTTGTGTCTGCAAGTATTGGGACACCAAACATGCAATATCTCTTTACATGCACATAAGTCTTGGATCATGAAGAAAGATCTACTGCCATCATAATCATTATATCATGACAGGCTTGACAATCAGGCTAAATAAAACTACAGTCTAGATCATTCTGTCTTGAATAGTTGGCCATACAGGCCCAGTAATTCTACTGCTCAAATCATTTCTATCATAAATAGCTTGGAAAACAGGCCTACTACAAATACTAGCTGAATCATTCATCATGAATAGTTTGCTTTATACACTATTCATACTGAATGACACATTAAACCCATTGCTTTATACACTATTCATATTGGATGACACATTAAACCCATTGCTTTATACACTATTCATATTGGATGACACATTAAACCCATTGCTTTATACACTATTCATATTGGATGACACATTAAACCCATTGCTTTATACACTATTCATATTGGATGACACATTAAACCCATTGCTTTATACACTATTCATATTGGATGACACATTAAACCCATTGCTTTATACACTATTCATATTGGATGACACATTAAACCCATGGCTTTATACACTTCATACTGGATGAGAGAAACTTTTTGGTACAAATTATGGTACAACTCATTGAAGGTGTCATATAACCCTTATTGTCCAGGTTACTGTACTTACTCATTGTACATCTTATAGAGTCCATATTGCCCTGGTTATTGACTAATTTATATGACCTGTCTTGAGAGACCCACTCTTAATGCACTGATGTATTATGCTATGATCTGTTATGAGAAATCACCTGTCTTGAGAGACCATGATTTATTTTAGAGAAGGGGTGGTCTTTCAAAACTGGTTCAGTTGTATGTTGAAATATCCTATGAATAAAGCTTGGCACCTATCTGGCTAATAAAACTGGGTGTTAGTGGTTTTAAAAAATTTGCTATGCCATAGTTTATTGACATATGGTGAGTTTAATCAGGGAGATCTATTGTATGTAGCACCTCAGAATGACTGTACACTAGAATGGCAAATCATAATGACTGTACACTAGAATGGCACCTCAGAATTATTGTACACTAGAATGGCAAATCATAATGACTGTACACTAGAATGGCACCTCAGAATTATTGTACACTAGAATGGCACCTCAGAATTATTGTACACTAGAATGGCACATCAGACTGGCTGTACACTAGAATGGCACCTCAGAATTATTTTACACTAGAATGGCACCTCATAATTACTGTACACTAGAATAGCAAATCATAATGACTGTATACTAGAATGACACCTCAGAATGGCTGTACACTAGAATAGCACCTCATAATTATTGTACACTAGAAAGGCACCTCATAATTATTGTACACTAGAATGGCACCTCATAATTATTGTACACTGGAATGGCACCTCATAATGACTGTTCGCTAGAATGGCACCTCAGAATCATTGTACACTAGAAAGGCACCTCAGAATTATTGTACACTAGAATGGCACCTCAGAATTATTGTACACTAGAATGGCACATCAGAATGGCTGTACACTAGAATAGCAAATCATAATGACTGTACACTAGAATGGCACCTCATAATTATTGTACACTAGAATGGCAAATCATAATGACTGTATACTAGAATGACACCTCAGAATGGCTGTACACTAGAATGGCACTTCATAATTATTCTACACTAGAATAGCACCTCATAATTATTGTACACTAGAATGGCACCTCAGAATTATTGTACACTAGAATGGCACATCATAATGGCTGTACACTAAAATGACACCTCAGAATGGCTGTACACTAGAATGGCACTTCATAATTATTGTACACTAGAATAGCACCTCATAATGACTGTACACTAGAATGGCACCTCATCATTATTGTACACTAGAATGGCACATCAGAATGTCTGTAAACTGGAATAGCAAATCATAATGACTGTACACTAGAATAGCAAATCATAATGATTGAACAGCAGAATGGCATTTTTACGTCAATGTATTCTTGTCAATTACATGTACCACCAGGGATTGATTTCACACTAGAATGGCATTTTTACATTAATGTATTCTTGTCAATTACATGTACCACCACAGATTGATTATTCACTAGAATGACAACTTTATGTTAATGAGTTCCTTCCACAGGTAACATCTCTATCACAACTATGGCATTCTCGACAGATAGCATTACTTACTCCCAGCGCTATATAATTTATGATTGCCAGGGAAAACTTCTTCATTAGTTCTTCTGTATCCCATACTTATGATGAATTTTGCCTACAGTATATACTTATTTTAAGTCATTTCCAACTGCAGAGTGCTCAGACCAAGATCTTAAATGACATAATGCATCTGCAGATCTGGGTTATTGTATTTTGTTACAACTAATCAGTGGACCAAATAACATACATTCTGATTTGCCAGAAAATTCTGTTATGTGTTTTTACTTTGATCTTTTGGTCAGTATTATCTATGAGATTGTTATGTGTTTTTACTTTGATCTATTGGTCAGTATTATGTATGAGATTGTTATGTGTTTTTACTTTGATCTTTTGGTCAGTATTATCTATGAGATTTTTATGTGTTTTTACTTTGATTTTTTGGTCAGTGTTATCTTTGAGATTGTTATGTGTTTTTACTTTGATCTTTTGGTCAGTGTTATCTATGAAATTGTTATGTGTTTTTACTTTGATCTTTTGGTCAGTATTATCTATGAGATTGTTATGTGTTTTTACTTTGATCTATTGGTCAGTATTATCTATGAGATTGTTTTGTGTTTTTAATTTGATCTATTGGTCAGTATTATCTATGAGATTGTTATGTGTTTTTACTTTGATCTTTTGGTCAGTATTATCTATGAGATTTTTATGTGTTTTTACTTTGATCTTTTGGTCAGTGTTATCTTTGAGATTGTTATGTGTTTTTACTTTGATCTTTTGGTCTGTGTTATCTATGAAATTGTTATGTGTTTTAACTTTGATTTTTTGGTCAGTATTATGTATGAGATTGTTCATTTCACCAAGTAAATATACTGTCAGTTCAAGATGCCTTGTTATAAGAAGAAAATATTAGATTTGTTTTGGGGGAAAATTATAATTGCTGCACATGTCAAATAAATGTGTTACAATTACTTTTTTCTAACTTGGCAACTAAGACATCTATCTGACATACAATGCCCATAATTTATCCCATTCAGTTATTATCTTTTATCAGTTGTTTTAACATAGCCACACATAATAAAAAATAAGGTATGAAAGCTACTGACATATAATTAAATCTGCCATAAGTGCACAGGTCAAAGCATACCAAAAAATGTGCACATACAAAAGCACACAAGACATAGATTATGAAAGTTAATGTCAAATAAATAAGCAAATATTTGCTATTTAAAAAATTCTATCATGGTTCAAAATGCAGTGTTTTGTGCGTAATCAAGATAAACAAACAAGGCACAAAACAATTTTAAAAAGTAATATGATTTTCACTTTATTATGTCCATCATTTTTCAAATAGTAAAATTATGTGCAATTCTGTGATTAAAACTATTAGTTTATTTCTGCCCAATATTAAGAGTGTATATACTTTAATGTCTGCTTACTGGAAACAGTGATTAACACACTATCCCCTGGAGGTTTTTGCTGTTTTCACATGAAATACGAGTAGGAAACACATTTTGGGGACTATTTATGCATACACCCTATTACATCGACTTCCAAGTAATATTCCATTAGACAAATGGCTAGTTGTGCTAAAGAAAATGTTTTTCATTGATTAGTTTGCTGGCATATGAGCAGAAGGTGAATATTTGGACTCTGAAGCCATAAAGTCTAAAATCTGGGCACAAATTTGGATTCTGACCATGGGCGAATTTTGGGTGAGAAAAAAAAGGGTCCAAAAACTTAGGTTTTTTCCTCTTTGTTTTGTAGTGCAACTAAAATATCCAGATTTTTGGGTATCATTGTAGAGTTAAATATGTCTACCTTTCTATAATACCACCCACTTTATTGTATCATGCATGACCTTGATGCTACAGACCTCGGAAGTAGGCTACTACTTCATGCCCCATAAAGTCATCGCTAGGGGAAAATGTGTTAAAACTATTAGTTTATTTCTGCTCTATATTAAGAGTGTACACACGTTAATGTCTTATTACTGGAATCAGTGATTCAATCTATGAAACATTTATCAATCGAAGTCATAATAAGATTACAGAGTATAGTTCATGCTTTGTGCTTTCGATGGTGCATAGCTTGATGGTCATATTTTGCTATGTGCTTTGACCTGCACACTAACAATGGGGTGCCAAATAATACAATAAAGGTGTGAAAGCAAATTCAGTAAAGGTGTAAAAGCAATAGCAGTAAAGGTGTGAAAGTAAATACAGTAAAGGCGTGAAAATAAATACAGTAAAGGCATGTGTAACATCACCCTCTTAGAAAGAGGGGCAGTTAATTGGATATAGCTATGTTATTTAGTGAATGAACTCCCTCGATGGTATGACACAATGTGTGACAAGATGGAATACCAAAAGAGAACTGAGTAATATGATTGGCAAAAAATAATGCAAACAAATTAATAGTGGCAATTTCAATTCAACTTATATCAACAGGATTTAATAGCAGTGTCTAATTTGGATTTATTTCATTATCATAACAAGTGGTGAAAAGAGCACAATGTCCCCTTTCGGACTCCACTTATCACTTCTTTTTTTCTAGCTTCACTTGTCCCATCTCTTTTTTTTCCCAGACCTAATGTCTTCGGTCTGTTGAGTCGCACTCTCTCTCTCGGAAAACTGTTTCCTTAAAGAACAAAATTATCCTTTCCGGTAAGTCTCTATAAGTACCTTTTTCTAGATGTACATAAAATTCCTTCACTTACATTACTCAGAACACACTAGATATCTATGCACTGTGTAAACCTGACTTCTATGGTAGTTGCTTGCCCTTGCTTCACAGCACCAAGTCATACATTACCACGTGAACTCTCTATCAAAAATTTACCATATGCTTCTACATGTTTGATTACTATTGCATAAAATTCACAATTCCTCACTCACTTCCAGATTATTTAAAAATGACAGAAGCCTATATAATATGTAATATAATACGTAGTTATTGTTAGCTCATGATAATCAATATTGTCCTACAGGCAAAGGAAAATTATTTCATATTTATTTCATATAACCTTATTTGGATTGCATGCAACTGATTCTACCACTTAACTAATAACTGTAAAATTAAAAAGATATATTGTATAACAACTGTTGCATCAACAAATTTCCATGAAATTGAATAAATGGTACATAATATGAAACCTTGTCATATCAAACACATTTGTATAAACAAACAATAAAAAATAGAATATTATGCGAAATTATAATTGCATACCTTAATGCAGTTAACTTTAGAACTTGTTTATCCAGCACCAAACCCCATCTTTCTCACAAGACAGACTGTAGGTACCTTTCTTGTTCAATAAGGAAAGCACTATTCTTTTTTCTAGGCATCCTTGGAGTCAAACTTAAGAAAATTCAAGCTAAAGAATTTACATACATCAAGGTTGTCACATTAAATTCACATTACTTCCAATGTGTACTCCTTAATTTTTCTCCGACCAATCACAAGTTGTTTCTAAAACTTTTCTAAACATTTTCCTAAGACAATTATTTCTTTCATCAGTCAGAATCTCTGATTCCATTATATAACTCTTCACTTTGAAGAATGACTACGGTATTTGACATGGATCGAAAGTTCAGCAATCTCTTTCTCAAAAATGTGCTAAGATATTTGATCAATTTCATTGAGTCAGAACATTAGCCCCATCAAAGTTTTAACACTGACATGGTAAGATTAAGAAAAAAAGGTCAAAAGACTTCATAAATACACCACCACCACCCTAGTTGAAATGTGATAAAAAAAAATCTTAGTGCTCAATGCATTAAATACTTTACAGTTCAATGCTTTTTCAAAATTTGACACTTTATTGTGTAAAAGTAAATACAGTTAAAGGTGTGAAAGCAAATACACTAACGATGTGAAAGTAAATACACCAAAGGTGTGAAAGCAAATACAGTAAAGGTGTGAAAGCAAATACAGAAAAGGTGTGAAAGCAAATACAGAAAAGGTGTGAAAGCAAGTAAAGTAAAGGTGTGAAAGCAAATACAGAAAAGGTGTGAAAGCAAGTAAAGTAAAGGTGTGAAAGCAAGTAAAGTAAAGGTGTGAAAGCAAATACAGTAAAGGTGTGAAAGCAAATACAGTAAAGGTGTGAAAGCAAATACAGTAAAGGTGTGAAAGCTAATACAGTAAAGGTGTGAAAGCAAATACAGTAAAGGTGTGAAAGCAAATACAGTAAAGGTGTGAAAGCAAATACAGAAAAGGTGTGAAAGCAAATACAGAAAAGGTGTGAAAGCAAGTAAAGTAAAGGTGTGAAAGCAAATACAGAAAAGGTGTGAAAGCAAGTAAAGTAAAGGTGTGAAAGCAAATAAAGTAAAGGTGTGAAAGCAAATACAGAAAAGGTGTGAAAGCAAATACAGTAAAGGTGTTAAAGCTGGTAACATAGAGCAATATGGTCAAGGTGTGAAAGCTACCCTTATAGAATAATACCCTTATAGAATAATACAGTAGAGGTGAGTAAGCTAGTATAAGAATAATAAAGAAATTATTTGAAGAATTATCTACTTCAGCACTGTACCTTTGAGCAATTTCATTATGCTCAAATGGCCTGCAACAACTATCATTGGTCACTTGCACTACATGATTCATGATGAACTGATGACCAGTCTGATGACTGACTTCTAAAAGCCGCTGACCCAATTCTAAAATGCCAGCCCATCATACTGAACTTAACCTTTTTGCAAAATGAGGTTACTTGTTCAGAACCTAGACTTCCAAATGTTGGCAACATCTTAATATTGTCTGGAG
Source organism: Unio pictorum (assembly GCA_030141615.1). Lineage (NCBI taxonomy): Eukaryota > Metazoa > Mollusca > Bivalvia > Unionida > Unionidae > Unio > Unio pictorum. Next base: position 9,063,889 of record JARLTB010000048.1, read on the forward strand.
AATGATTATGCTAAAATACTTTTCTGCAAAATGCATTGATGTCATTCCTCGGGAAATAAAGCAGGGTCTGTTGGTGTTTGATCTTATATTAAGATGATGGTATTAGGATGATGTAGAATTGATGCCTGCGTTCCATGGCAATGAATATATTACATGGTTTGTTTCTCAGAGCAAGGCTATTTAGTAATCCTCCTTAATCCTTCCTGCAAGATTTCTCCACCCCTTCATAGCAAAATGGCTCCACCCCACCCCGTCCATGGCATAATGGCTTGGCTTAAAAGCTAAATACATGGCAGAATGCTTTTGTACTTTGAATGCATACTAAATTGCAAACATTATAGACCTACATATTTTGGCATTTTGTTGTTGTTGTTGTTGTAGGGTTTAACGCCATTTTTCAGCACAATATAGGCTATACATGGCGGCCAGTATTATTGGTGGAGGAAGAACCTGGGAGAACCCCCGGAAAGAACCACCGACCCACGAGAAGCTACTGGCAAGCTTTCTCACATAACTACATTAGCTGAATCATAGACTCGAAACCCACGCAGACAGAGGTGAGATGGCAGTGATCCATAATGAACAGCGCTTTAGACCACTCGGCCACTCAGGGCCCCTGTTGGCATTTAATGCACCACATATCAAAGTCAGTGATGTTTGCTTGAAAACAAAACCAATAAAAACATAGACCCTTCCTGTTGTACATCATAGGTGACATCAGCTCTTGGTCTGTCCTATTTCGCTGTCAATAACATGAAAGTCCTGGATCTTTAATTACCTGCTAATGAATCAGTATTTGACCCCAGGTCAAGGTCTATGTTTACTGCTTTTAGTAACATTAAATGAATAGTATGGGCCATTAAATACTTGCTTGTGGGTCCTGAGTGGCCAAGTGGTCTAAAGTGCTTGTGGGTCCCGAGTGGCCAAGTGGTCTAAAGTGCTTTCCATTATGGATCACTGCCATCTCACATGTGTCTGTGTGAGTTCGAGTCTAAGATTTGGCAAATGTTTGTATGTGAGAAAGCTTGCCAGTAGCTTCTTGTGGGTCAGTGGTTCTTTCCAGAGTTTTTCCCGGGTTCATCCTCCATCATTAATACTGGCTGCCATGTATAGCCTATCTTGTGTTGAGAAATGGTGTTAAACCCCACAACAACAACAACAACAACTTGCTTGTACACAATTATGTGACATAAAGCCTGGGTCTGTCCAGTTGTAGTGAAATAATACAGAATGAAATGCATGGACCTTTACTTACTGCTAAATCATTGTACAACAGAAATCTGGTTCTACCATGGTTGCATTTACAGTGTGTTATGGACACGAAAATATAATTAATATGCTCACTGTGTGTTAACAGGTGCTATGTCTAAAATTAGTGTCAGAAGAAAGACCAAAGTCAAGTAAAAAATTTATTAGAATGTTTTAACTTTAGTAAAATTAGATTATTTATTTAAACCTATTTGTTTGTGCTTCATAGTGGATAATGTCTTTAATTTTTATAGCAAGATCTACAAAAATATTGTGATTTCTACCTGTGAGAAGCCTGTATAATCTTAAAACAAATGGGTGTACATTACTATTCAGTTCAGTGGTTAAGACCTCACAAGTTTTAATTGTCATGCACAAGATAATGACTTGAAATGCACCACAGTTTGACTTTTAATTCATGGTATTTAGTGTATATCATGATTTTCAAACACATGTGTTACTACATTTTGAGAACATGTGTGAATCAAAGGAGATCTGGAACGCACTTGATCTTATAAGAATTATATATAGAGTATAATATATACTCACTTTTAAGTTGATTCAAACTACAAAGATTCTAATCTGTCATAGCAGAAAATGCCTGCAGATCAGGGTTGATGTTGTTTATTCTATTGACTAATCATAACAAACTGCTCAGTCCCAGATTATCTACAGATTATCTACCAGTGCATAGTGTTCTGGCAGATCTGGGTCTGTGCAGTTTGCCATTTGTCTCATCTTATAAATGAGTCTATATGGTATTGACCACATCTTTGTTTTCATTTATTTTTGTACTTTTGTAGAACATGGGTGCAAGTTCAGGAATTTTCCTCTGTTCAAATTTGTATATTTATATGTATTTAACTTTGTGCATTAACCTCTGGAGGTCTCAGGTTCAAGCTCTGGCTGAGTCATATCAAAGTCTGATAAAATTGGTAGTACCAGCTGCATTGCAAGACCCTTGGCTCCCATGCAGTTATTACTTAAAAATTTTCAATTGGATTTTTTACATTCATATTTTGAATATATATTCTCATTAACCAAGAAATAAACTGAATAAATGTAGATAATACTGTTATGGCACTTTAAGATGTTAGTGTTAGGACTGGTCAGCTTGGTGTCAGGATAATATGACTTGGTGGGACATCATGGTACATGTCTGCAGCATGATGTCCCAGTGCTAGATATCACTATAAACTGCCACACTGAAGACATTATAGCAATATGACGAAATTATTAAAGCTGCAATAAAAATCCAAATCACACACTTCCCAAAATAATATGCACCAACAAACAAACAAAAATATGTAGACGCCAAAGTTTAGTTGCTTGAATGATTTCACTAGTACCACATTTTGAGACTACAGATCTGGGTGAGTAAAGTTTTCTAGAATGGTTTCACTGGTACAGCATTATGAGACCACAGATCAGGGTGTGTGATTTTGCTAGAATGGTTTCACTTGTACAGCATTATGAGACCACAGATCAAGGTGTGTGATGTTTTCTAGAAAGGTTTCATTGGTACAACATTATGAGAGCACAGATCAGGGTGTGTGATGTTTGCTAGAAAGGTTTCACTGGTACAGCATTATGAGACCACAGATCAGGGTGTGTGATGTTTTCTAGAATGGTTTCACTGGTACAGCATTTATGAGACCACAGATCAGAGTGTGTGATTTTGCTAGAATGGTTTCACTGGTACAACATTATGAGACCATAGATCAGGGTGTGTTTATTTTGCAAGATAGTTTCATTGCCTTATGCATGAATAAAGTTCACTAATGTTATTACAAATTAGCATAAGTTTGATCACCCCTCAACCATCTCAATTGTTAGATATTTACATCTGTAGCAGACAGATGTAAATATGTAAGCCAAGTTGACTGACTGCTCATTTGCAGCCCAAGTTACGCATTTGATCTCCAATGCTAGTCTAAGTGTGAAAGGCAGTCACCAAACAAGCCAACTCATTTTCAAGCCTAACTCAAAGTAAACGTAAACCACATTACAGATTTAGCTCTGCCTATAATAATTAGGTTCATGCCTTCTACCTTAGTTGTCAAAATATGAAAACTATCCAGTGAGATCTTAGTGGACCTATCTGAAAACAGGTGGTGTGAGTGTCAGTGGATATACTTAGTATATATATATATATATATATATATATATATATATATATATATATATATATATATATATATATATATATATATATATATATATATATATATATATATATATATATATATATATATATATATATATATATATATATATATATACATCAAAAAGGCTTCAGATAATACCAGATATAATTTCAGGAGGATTTAGATTTCAGCAGGAGAGTTTGCCATAACCATAATCATATCGATTGTTTATGCAGATTATTCATTTAGATCAAATACTACTGTACGTAAGCCAACAAGAATAAAGTCCATGTTTTAATGCAAGTATTTTCAGCAGAAGCTTCAATGAAGGGTTGATGGAAATAAGCATAAAGTTGATCTATCCTACATCATTTCATAAATGTCTCTAAAATTTTCAACATTACCTTTAATTAATTTGTATTCATTATTACAAAGTCTGTTGATGAATCATTTCCAAAGAATGCATGTCGGATAACGTATTGGTCATGTACTTACATTTCATAAAGATGATACTTCGTTGATAAGGTAGGAACTCCAGCTGAATTTCTTCATGTTTGAATTAGATAAGGAATTATGTGCAGGTTTGAAATGTTAACCGAAATGTCAGGCTCGTCATTTTTCTAGGAATCTACAGATTGCTTTTAAGGAGGATTGTGAGAGAATCAAGACACTGTATATGGTTCCAGAATTTCAATTCTCTGAAATAACAAAAGCTTGTTTCTTTGAAATAAGTGAATAAGAATTTGATTGATATAGCATATAAATTTATAACCAACTTTATATATTTGGGTTCCAGAAAGTTTCTTCTTGGAAACAAATTTCATGCCAAGTAATTTGATTCATGTGTCTGCTACATTAGTACAGATTTAATTTGTTATATTGTCACTGACTTATAATTGTAGGGTCAAAGTCACATTCATGAATATTTTTGGACTGAGACTGGTAACAGATTTGTCTTTTCAATAGCAAGAAATATTACTGACATTTATGATGTTTCATGCATGTCATATACAGCGTCAGTGAGTGCAGTTATGAAGATAGGATAATCCAATATAACTTTCTCACATGAGCAAAGTGTATCACGCATAAACTGGGATCAGAAAAATATTGTTTCCTTCATCAATTAATTTTTTGATTGACAGATGCTCTTGTAACATGAAAATGTATGTTTTGGGCAAATTCCAAATTAGAGTTGGAAACCATTATAGTTATTCAAATTGTTTGGGTTGGGTTGTTTTACATAGTGATAGGATTTTAACATAGTTGCATCTTGAGGTTCCTTTTAAACATTTTGTAATAGATATATTAGATACCACCTTTTAACTTCTGGCATTGTTTCAAACATTATGCATTCTTTACCATTGTTTGATTATTTTACTTGATTTGTTTATATTTTCATTCTTTCATTTTCATAACATTTTATGCATTTGCTCAGAAATTATGGAATTCTTTTGTTTTTGGAAGATCAAATACATGTAACGTATTTCACTTTGAAGTTTTGATAATTCAGATAGCATTCTGCTATAATAGTATCATAATATGAATTTGAGAGAAGTATTTGAATACTAAACCTGCATGCAAACTTTAACGAATACATGTGCAGTTTTCTACTGAAGACTTAATTCAATTGATTTAAAGAACTTAAATTTTATATCGAAGTAAGAAACCAGAAATAATTTTTCTAAGTAAAATGAATCAAGGAACATTGTTTTATATATCAGTCATACGATGCTTTCTGTCCATCCATTATTCTCATATTAGTTTCATATTCACAAAATATGTCATATTGCCCACCATCTCTAGATATCAAACTTTCTGGATGGCTTGTACTTTGGGTGTGTTTGTGTGTGTGATTCAGATTTTTAAGGTAGCTTTGACAATTTTTGTCATATCGCTACGATGTCTGCAGTGTGACAGTTTATAATGATGTCAAGCACTAAGGCATCAATCAGCTAGAGTTGTATAAAACAGCTAGAGTTATATAACATCAGCTAGAGTTATATAAAATCAGCTTAGAGTTGTATTAAATCAGAGTTATTAAAATCAGCTAGAGTTGTATAAAATCAGAGTTATTAAATCAGCTAGAGTTGTATAAAATCAGCTAGAGTTTTATTAAATCAGCTAGAGTTGTATAAAATCAGCTAAAGTTGTATAAAATCAGCTAGAGTTGTATAAAATCAGCTAAAGTTGTATAAAATCAGCTAGAGTTGTATAAAATCAGCTAGTTTTATTAAATCAGCTTGAGTTGTAATAAATCAGTTTGAGTTTTATTAAATCAGCTAGAGTTGTATAAAATCAGCTAGAGTTTTATTAAATCAGCTTGAGTTGTAATATATCAGCTAGAGTTGTAATAAATCAGCTAGAGTTGTATAAAATCATTTTATAAGTCACATCTAACTGCAATAAACATAGACCCTGACCTGCCATTGCATAATTAGTTTGTTTAGACTAATAAGTTGAAGGAACAAAATAGACTCTGACCTGCCAACAAATTATGCTATGACAGATCAAGGTCCATGTTGTTTTGCAGTTGTGTGTGATTTAGAGGAGACTTTTTACAATATGTTTCAGCTATTGCTCTACCAACATTAAAGAGATAGTGTAGATCAAAAAGCAATATAAAAAATACTGCTCAGAATTTTGCTTACTTGTGGAGGTAAGGAATTCAATATCTAGAGACAAAAATAGCAGCAGTTACAGAAGAACAGGAAGTTTGAATCATGATGAGTCATATACATAATACTGGCATAATTTATTGACCATTTTTTTATGGTGGGGTTTAAACATTTCTGAGCTTGAAATATTATTATTATTATTATTATTATTATTATTATTATTATTATTATTCATGCAAGACTACAATATTTTTCACCGAAAGATGATACAGGACTGGGATTGAAATGGCAAAGAAATGGGATAAAGGAAATTATTTTCTCTTGCAAAATGGGGATGCACATTTTTGTTGCCCTATCTCTCACCCCCACCAACTGTGAAGAACAATGGCTTTAAACCTATTTCAACAACACCCTGATAGGTCATGGTGCTGATAAAACTGCTCCTAGCTCAATCATCAAGGATAACTTTCAATTATGTACCATTTCAGTAATATTCATCTTAAACCTTTTGTTTTGGTTTATATGACGTATTTTATTTCAGGAGCTGTTTTATATTTATTACCGATAACTGTAAGATATTACCAATCAAATATATCTGAAAATCTTATGAAATATAAAAATAAATATTGAACTGAGAAAATTTCATTTTATTACAACATTGTATTATTGATTGATATTATTTACACTGAACACTTAAAATCAGTTTAGACAATTGAAAGGTTTGGTGGTGGTGGTGGTTGGAGGGGGGGGTAGGTCTACTGGTCTTTGGCCAGAAGAGCTTTTGGGATAATTTCTTTTCTGACTTTACATTAGCACAAATGTGCTATTGTTGTTTTTCCTAAACTACATGGAATATTTGCATGACATTTATACTCACATAATAATAATAATAATAATAATAATAATAATAATAATAATAATAATAATAATAATAATAATAATAATAATCAGGACTTTGTATAGCGCCTAATCTTTCAAAGCTCTAAGCGCTTTACACCATCTATAATGATATGACTACACAACAGAAAAAAGAATGACAAAAACAATGAAATTGGAAAACATAAAAACATGCTCAAAACATATAAGATACAAAACATTATTAGGTCTCTAAGTTTGTCCCTGCAGTCAAAAAAGGTGAGTTTTAAGAGCACTCTTAAAAGGGACCACTGTGTCTTTGTGTCTAATTTCAATGGGCAATTTGTTCCACATAGCCGGACCCTGGTATGCAAATAAACATTGTCCATATGACTTTATTTTCAGTGGGAACAATGAGTATACGATTGTCAGAAGAAGAGCGTAAGTATCTAGCTGGTGTATACACATGGGTGAGGCTGGATAGGTATGTTGGACTGGAGTCTGTCAGTGAAACATAGCACAGAGAACAAATTTTATGTTTGATTTTGTATCAAATTGATAGCCAGTGTAGGGTACAGAGCAGTGGTGAGGTGTGCTCTGATCGAGGTACTCTAAAGATGATCCGTGCAGCTGTGTTTTGAACTTTTTGAAGTTTCTGGAGTAAATATTGTGATGAACCAGACAGAATTGAGTTACAATAGTCCAGTCTTGAAAGTACTAATGAACACACAAGTGTTTTAGTGGCATCAACTGAAAGATATTTATGAATGGAACTGATGCATCTCAGTTCAAGATATGCAGCCTTGCATATGTTCATGACATGTTGGTGCAGTGTGAGAGTACTGTCTAGAGTAATGCCTAGGTTTCATACTGTCTGTGAGAATTTAATTTTGGTGTTGCTGAAATTTATTGTCTGAGGTAAAGGATGTGAATGAGAAAGTCTTTGTGTTGTGATCAGAATAGCCTCAGTTTTATCATCATTCATCTGCAGCTTGTTACATGTCATCTATGATTTCACATCAGAAATGCACCTCTCTTAACTCCTTGAATGGGAGCATCAACTTCAGCTGTGTGGTAGACTTGTATATTTGGGTATCATCAGTGTACAATTGGTACTTTTCTACTGACATGACATTTCTACTCACATAATTATAACAATGTCTAGTTGCTACATGGTACATTTCCATGACATTTCTACTCACATAATTATAACAATGTCTAGTTGCTACATGGAACATTTCCATGACATTTCTACTCACATAATTATAACAATGTCTAGTTGCTACAAAATGAAAGGGTGCATCTAATATTGCTACCACAGCACCATTTTTAATTTTTTATTACTACATGTACTTCTTCAGAATGGATGGCTATATACTGAGTTTTCACTAATTCTGATATCTAGATGTTCTAGAATGAAAGTGGTGCTAGTGTGATATCTAACAGATTCTTACAGTAATTTTGACTGCCTCTGCAAAGTAATGATAAGTAAATCTATTGTTTTGCTTACATTATCCTGCATTTCATTTCCTGTAAATCATGACTGAAGTTTTGTCTAGTTTAATTTGGAGGTTATATTCAAGTTCACCTTGAGATTCACAAGCTTCTGAATAGGTTGCATCATTAATTTTTTTGTCTAATTAAAGCTCAACCATTGATGTAAATCAGGAATAGATGTAGACCTAAAACTTATCATTGTGGCACTCCACAACTACCTGCTTAAGTATGATTCAAACCAAATAAAAGTATTTTTGTAACAGTGGTATAGTTTCAGCATTTTGAAAAGGACATTCATGGTCCACTAGACATCTCTAAAGGTAACCATTACTGTCCCAACCTAATTTCCATTGTAATGGACCTTTCAACATTTGTTATTGACAGTAAAACCATTATTGACAGTAAGACCTTTATTGTCAGCAAGACCATTATTGACAATAAGACCAGTCTTGAAAGTAAGACCATTATTTACAATAAGACCAAGATTGAAAGTAATACCATTTTTGACAATAAGACTAGTATTGAGAGTAAGACCATTGTTGACAATAAGAACGGTATTGAAAGTAAGACCATTGTTGACAATAAGACCTTTATTGACAGCAAGACCATTATGTACAATAAGACCATTATTGACAGCAAGACCATTATTGACAGCAAGACCATTATTGACGATGAGACTAGTATTGAAAGTAAGACCATTATTGACAATAAGACCAGTATTGAAAGTAAAACCATTATTGACAATAAGACCGGTATTGAAAGTAAAACCATTATTGACGATAAGACCAATATTGAAAGTAAAACCATTATTGACAATAAGACCAATATTGACAGTAAGACCATTATTGACAATAAGACCAATATTGACAGTAAGGCCGTTTTTGAAATTAAGATCCGTATTGATAGTAAGACCATTTCACAAGCGTTTATCTGAAACACTGAATGGTTTCATGGAGAAGTGTGTTTTTTATGTGTGTGAAAACTTAATCATGGATGATAAGTATGCTGGTCTATTTTTTTGACAAGCAAGTAAGAATAAAAAATAGTCTGTAGTTGCGATTTTGAAAACATCATTTTAATTTAGCTCTTTTCCACGATTTAGGAACTGACCAGTCATATACTATGATTACATACGAAAGTAACACTTTTATCATAATTACTGCGGCAACTTTCGTTAAAACTTGGTCTTCAACCTGAACAAATACTGCGGACTTTTTCGCATTAATTCGCTGGAAGAATTTTATGAACAGGCTCGAGTCATACCTGGGATGGAGTGCAAACGCTGATCACTTGCAGAACATTCAGAACCGAAATCATAACTCTTGATTGGATTCAAGCACTGGTCATTTTCAAGCCTTTTCAGAGCAGAAATTATAGCTCATCAGGTGTATCACAAAGGTTGCTCATTTGCAGATTTTCAAAACAAATGTTATGAAAAGATGCTGATAAAGCATTCCGCATCGGGTCTCTTCAGAGAAAGAGGAACTTAGTATAAGAAAAAAAATCATTGCAAGTAGTTGCCATATTATTAGGATTTTCAAAAGTATTACCGTTCGATTAAAGTGGTTTCATATTTTTGACTGTTCCTTACTTTTTCAAGTTCGAAACTCATTCAATAAATTTAAAATAAGCTTATGGATCATTTATAATAAATTCCATAGTAATGGAACATTTTAGTTTATCAGTTTGCAGCATGGTTGCTAATTTTGCTTGTAAGCTACATCATTTATGCGATCGCATTATTTCATTGCCGTTGAAAATTTCATGTGCAATTGCTTGGCATATTTAATTACGAGATTTTAATGTGGTATATCTATCAACCAAATCAAAACGGTACTTACAAGTAGAAAGATAGTTTTGCCTCACTTTTTTACGCATTGCAAACTGAAATTGTTACCGTACGCTTGGCTTTCCACCTCGGTTTTTTTCTCTGCTGTAGAAGCGCAATTATTACCAAAATCCAAGTTTATTATAATCATTGTAATGTACAATGTTGTAAAATGTTTCAAAGGAGATGCTTGAAGTACAAATGAAGTAAAATCTGCTTTTCTGTATCTTTGATCATAGTTTACAAACTATTGTATGAGTTCATAAACTTGCTGAGCCGTGGGTAAAAGTATTTTCGGAGAGTTTATAGTTGTGTATAGTATTTGGTCTTTCAGGATAGAGAAGACAATACGAATTATGTTTATAATGCCGAATATTGACGTTGAACCTCATTTTTTTGTTATATACCACAGTCATGATGTCAGAAGTCTTTTGTGTTCGGTTTTTTACTATTTTCAAGATTATGTAGAGCTGAGGAAACGTACTTCAGCATGACCATAAAAAAAAAACAATACTAAGATAACCTTTTGTATACAACAACTGAAAATAACCTCTCGATCAGTTTTATCGATAAAAAGCATTATCTAACATCAAAGACCTTTTTTTCCGACAATCAATGTTTTTGCAAATAACAAAAACAGTTCGAAGATTTTGAAGGCTACATAGAGCAGAGATAATAATTCAGCATGACCATGTATAAAAAAAAAGAAAAATAAATTGCAACAAACAACTCGAAACACCCACTCCATCAGTCTCATCCACAAAATGCATAATCTAGAATTATAACGTGTTATGGGTACAGTATGTATGTATGTATGTATGTATGTATGTATGTATGTATGTATGTATGTATGTATGTATGTATGTATGTATGTATGTATGTATGTATGTATGTATGTATGTATAACTTTTCAAATACGCCTTTGTTAGCCAAGAATAAGAGTTTCCACACGATATAATACTAAAATTTTAATTTTGTGTGGGTGACACAATTAGTACAAAAACTAATCTTTATTTTAACCCTCAATTACCTACATATGTACATGCAAATTAATAAAATACAGCTGGCAAACATACACCCTGCAAAATGTATAATGGATCAAGTATGTATTCAGCACACAATATTGTGTAAACAAACATACATGATTGAAAACTTCACACACACACACACACACACACACACACACACACACACACACACACACACATTGCCATTCTGTTGAATGAGCTATCAAATCATTTTAGAGAAGAATTAAACTGTAAATCCTTTGTATGCTTAACTTTATTCAGAATGTTAAACTCTGTAAATGTAATATCTGAAATAATAACCATCCTACGCCTTGCCCATATGGCGATAGCTGATATATCTGTCTGCCATAATGATGGCAGTCCATTTATCTGTAATTTTTCTTACTGCCATCAAGAGGATAGCTGATAGGCCTATTTCTGTCGCAGTTTTCTTACTGCCTTCCTGTCTACCATCAGTTTACTATAATAAAAAATCACCTTTCCTTATTTAGGCTTGCTTTACATTTTGATATACTGTATATATCATTTTTTTTAAGAGACCCAGGGGTAAAATAATACGGTTTAGGGGTTGGCATAGGTGGCTTAATTAACACCTTGGCATGATTCGTTTCTAACCGATGCCTCCTTTTGGATATTTAGACACACAATTTCTTTTAAATACTAGCGATTCCATAGCGCTTTGCTTGCATACTTTTTAAAGTCTCTACTTATTGCTTTGTATCTTATTGTAACAATTATATATTTCCCTGTCCCAACAAAATTATGTTTACATTATATATGTATTATCGGTACAGAAAGGTTAGTTGAGCTTGTATGTATTTGTTGTTTTGATCTTATTGACTCCAAAAACAATCTTTGCTAACTTAACTTAATCCTTAAGCTAACTTATCTTAAGACTATAGCTTTGCTAACGTATCTGAACACTTAAGCTTTGCTAACGTATCTGAACACTTAAGCTTTGCTAACGTATCTGAACACTTAAGCTTTGCTAACGTATCTGAACACTTAAGCTTTGCTAACGCATCTGAACACTTAAGCTTTGCTAACGTATCTGAACACTTAAGCTTTGCTAACGTATCTTAACACTTAAGCTTTGCTAACGTATCTTAACACTTAAGCTTTGCTAACGTATCTTAACACTTAAGCTTTGCTAACGTATCTTCAAAAACAAAACCTTCGCTAACGTATCTTAAGACTATAGCTTTGCTAACGTATCTTCAAAAACAAAACCTTCGCTAACTTATCTTAACACTTAAGCTTTGCTAACGTATCTTCAAAAACAAAACCTTCGCTAACGTATCTTAACACTTAAGCTTTGCTAACGTATCTTCAAAAACAAAACCTTCGCTAACGTATCTTAACACTTAAGCTTTGCTAACGTATCTTCAAAAACAAAACCTTCGCTAACTTATCTTAACACTTAAGCTTTGCTAACGTATCTTCAAAAACAAAACCTTCGCTAACTTATCTTAACACTTAAGCTTTGCTAACTTATCTTCAAAAACAAAACCTTCGCTAACTTATCTTAACACTTAAGCTTTGCTAACTTATCTTCAAAAACAAAACCTTCGCTAACTTATCTTAACACTTAAGCTTTGCTAACTTATCTTCAAAAACAAAACCTTCGCTAACTTATCTTAACACTTAAGCTTTGCTAACTTATCTTCAAAAACAAAACCTTCGCTAACTTATCTTAACACTTAAGCTTTGCTAACTTATCTTCAAAAACAAAATCTTAGCTAACTTATCTTAAGTCTTTAGCTTTGCTAACGTATCTTCAAAAACAAAACCTTCGCTAACGTATCTGAACACTTAAGCTTTGCTAACGTATCTGAACACTTGAGCTTTGCTAACGTATCTTAACACTTAAGCTTTGCTAACGTATCTTAACACTTAAGCTTTGCTAACGTATCTTAACACTTAAGCTTTGCTAACGTATCTTAACACTTAAGCTTTGCTAACGTATCTTCAAAAACAAAACCTTCGCTAACGTATCTGAACACTTATGCTTTGCTAACGTATCTGAACACTTAAGCTTTGCTAACGTATCTGAACACTTAAGCTTTGCTAACGTATCTTAACACTTAAGCTTTGCTAACGTATCTTAAGACTTTAGCTTTGCTAACGTATCTTAACACTTAAGCTTTGCTAACGTATCTTAACACTTAAGCTTTGCTTTTTGACCAAACATTCATAAGAAAGATGAGTGTAGCATCTGCAACATCTTATGTTTTTATGTTATCCAGGAAATATTCCACGAATTTCAACCATATTTCTCAACAAAGAGAGCGAGTGTTTATATGATGAATTTGCAGCCTGTATGTGATCTGATGCTTTATCGGTTTATCTTACATCGCACACAAGATTGTGTCTGTTGGGGGAAAAAAAACTTGGAGATAGTTACATTTTTGGTACACAACACTAACTTGCTTTGCTCCCTGGTTTTGTACTAATTGCCTTTTTGTATAAAGAAATGAACGATGTTTAAGAACACCACAGTGTGCAAATAGATCGTAACTCTTACTCATACGGTATCGACCCCTTGACCTGTATTTTCGTACCGGCAATAAGGGTCTTAAGGGTACAACGTACCTGTCTATGCCGCCAATACACGTCTTAAGGGTACGACGTACCTGTCTATGCCGACAATACACGTCTTAAGGGTACGGCGTACCTGTTTATGCCGACAATACACGTCTTAAGGATAAAGCGTACCTGTCTATGCCGGCAATACACGTCTTAAGTGTAGGGCGTACCTGTCTATGCCGGCAATACCTGTCCATGCCGGCAATACAGCGTACAACACCAAACTGGCGCTTACTTTCAGTACTGACCATAACACACAAGACTGGGTCGTAATCATGGCTATGTCACACTTGCCTTTCAGAAAGCGTACAACTATCTAGCGACCAAGACTAACGGAACTTGCATTATATTGTATAGCTTTATTTAAGAGCATTTTCTCAAGGTAATTAAGTACTATGAAACATGCATGGAACATCTAGAACTTATTCCAACTGCATAGGTTTTAGCTCATCCAACCATGGAAAAGTATTCTCTACTATTGACTATTTAGTCATATTGGTATTAACTTTAACCAAGGGTGCAGATAAAGCAGCCACGGCTGCCGTCTAAGTCGCCCTGTTCTGAATGGCATGTAATATGCTGACTTCGAGGTCTATATAAATGGGCATGATGTATATAATTGCCACTGCTGCCCTCTAAGTCGCCCTGCTCTGAGTAGTATTTTGTATACTAATTTCGAGGTCTATATAAATGGGCATGATACATATACTTGCCAAAAGATGGGGTGAGCCTCGTCCAGGGTGTATACTCTGCTAGTGTCGACTAACAGTGGGAGTACAGTCTTGATAACTGTATCAATCACTCCCCTGTAAAACTAGTTGTTTTATAAAACATGAAGCTTATCAAAGAAATGTATGATGTAACGCCGCCTGAAAAAAATCATGAACTCTTTGAAGGAATGTAGTATACGTAAACAAAATGTGACCCTTTACTTTTAAGGGTGTTTTTTATTTTTACATTTTGTTTCCTACATTTGAAAAAAATTTAATACTTTACTTTTAATCTTCAGTTTTACGCTTGCATTTGTAAAGGTTTATCTTCCTTCCATATTTCATGCAGTTTCGTCATAATGACATTCTAGAACTTTTCGTTGACACCATGAAGCCATTATGGTGCCTTTAAATACTTATATTTATATATGATTGTCAACTCCATTTCAAAGTCCACTCAACCAGTCTCATATATACTCTAGCTGTATACAGCATACTGTCATGACGGCCTAAAAATGTTTGCAAATAATGCCGATTCAACTTCAGATAAGACCACCGCTACTGAAACTAGAAGAAACAAACCTTTAAATGACTTCTTCCTCAAACACGACAGAATATTTTTTTTCACCAGATTTGACAGACAACATCCGGACATAAGAGTTTTTCAATTTACACAAACGATGCCAATCCAACAACAAACCTTACTCGAATTACTAAAAATGACAACAACAAAAAGGAAATAACCTCAAAGAAATAACAGAATTAGATGTTTGGCGGAAAGCATCCAGCAATAGAAAGTACTTTTCGTACAAATATTGACGATGTACAGTGAAGTATGCAACCATCAATCAAATAGAAAAACCTTCAGACAAGTTTTCACATTCGTCAGAATTGGTGTAAATTTGGCAAAAAAACATTCTGCCATTCGTTCACATCCATGTGATAGTTCACTACCAACATAGCCACCTAAAGACAGTAAAAAGCCCATTTCAGTGGTTTCTAGAAACAAAAATATCACTCAGCAGCATTTTACCAATTTGACAGAAAGAATCCAGGCATGAAGAGTTTTCATATTTTTTATACAAAAGATGCCAATCCACCATCAAATACTGAGTGTGTATGTAATTGAGTGTGTATGTGAATATGTCTGAGTGTATGTGACAATTAGTGTGTATATGACTGTATGTCTGAGTGTATATGTGACTCTATGTATGAGTGTGTATGTGACATTGAGTGTGGATGTGACTATGTCTGAGTGTGTATGTTATTGTGTGTCTGAATATATATGTGACAGAGTGTGCACGTGACTGTATGTCTGAGTATGTGACTATAAGTTTCTATGTGAATCTATGCCTGAGTGTGTATGTGACTGTGAATTGTTTATGTTACTCTGGGTGTGTATGTGACAATGAGTATGTATCTGATTATGTCTGAGTGTGTATGTGACTGTATGTCTTAGTGTGTATGTGACAATGAGTATGTATGTGATTATGTCTGAGTGTGTATGTGACTGTATGTCTGAGTGTATGTGACTGTGTGTCTGAGTGTGTATGTGACTATGTGTGAGTGTATATGCGACTCTGTGTGTGTTAATATGCCTGAATGGCCCCGGCCAGGGGTCGAAATGGTACACAATGAGGACACAATTTTGTTTTTTGCTAACTTCCCAAAAAGGGGGCCCCGACTCTGTTAACTACATAGGGGCCATGGGTCTCTATGCCTGGGTCTGCCGAGAACATTTTACATTCATAATATATTTGGATTGCTTATTTGTGTTTCTGAACCATCTCAGCCTTGAGAATAAAAACCTTTGTTCCAAAATAAAATAGCTATATAGAAACTTAGAAAGGAATCGATAACAAAACTTAGAAAGGAATCGATAACAAAAGACAATCCAAACATTCCCTGATGACAGAGACTTGTTGAGTACAAAATAAACATTTTCCTAATTAACATAATATATACTTGGCAAAATAAGAACGTTTACACGTTTTTAAATTGCATAAACTGAATTACTGATGAGACAGTCTTTTTAAGGTATATCTGAACAGAAATTTATATGTTATCCGTGCATCTCTGTTATGAAAATTGAGAGCTGCAAAATGATGGCATAGTAATATTACGTATTTTTCTCACTTCATTCTCTGGAAGAAATTGTTGCATCAGCTAAAATCCATGCAAACCATAACTCCATGGTGTTATGATTGGAGATATTGATAATTAGAAACTGTGATAATGAAATATGTATTACAAATTAAATATACGTGTTGGTTCATTGCCAGTAGCTTCGACGAACAATAATGTTTTTTTTTAAAATTCACCTTAGGTATTGTCATTTTTTTAAACAAAATATATTCCCAGAAACTGTTGTTTAACACCATATTACATAAAATCCTTCTGTACTGCTAAAATGTTTAACGTGTAATGGACGGCGATGGAAATTTGACAAGTGATTATTATATGACGCCTGATAGTGCTCTAAAAAATCAGTTTTGGAGTGCAAGTTGATGAGTACGGTTATTAGTCTAAATAGATGAGAGCATAGAAGATATGCATGATTCATATATATATATATAATTTTTGGGGTATGATTTAATTAAAAACACTGCCACGGATGACTCGATTCGCACGCACAAACACACGGCACACACATAATTGTAAGAGAAGGAAGCCATGCTGGGATTGGATTTAGTGAAGACACTCAAAGCAATTTACATGTATCATGTGTTTATAATGTATTATACGATGAATAAATCTGACACTATATTCGTGCGCACCAAGACTAACGCCATATTTAACAGAATCGTGCATTCCGAGTTCAACCAACTCATAACCATCACCATCATCATCATTATCATCATCATCATCAATCCTCTTTGCATCGTCTGGTGCTTGAGGCGACAACAAGGGAGCACCATTTTGATCTATCGGTTGCTGTTGCGAGGGCGGTCTGCAGGGTGACGCCTCTGGCCTTTAGTTCTCGCTCAACGTTCGTCGTCAGGTCTCTTTGGGTCTGACACGGTTCCTTTTCCCCTGTGGGGTCCATCTCAGTGCCACCCTTGTCCTTCATAAATGGATCTAATGTAACTTACACGAGTAACCAAACATGAATCAACGTATAAACCCTAAAAACAAACATAATTGATATATGTTCATTTTCGTCTCCGTTAACTTTGTCAGAATGGTGCAGTATTTTACTAAATTGAACCCCTTCATATTGCACTCAAATTCACGACACGTGTGCCCAATAGTTAAATAGTGTATTAGGAATTATTTTGCAAACAAATAATGTACATTCATGTAGAGACGCTTTAGGTTTAGGTTGACTAAATTTGTTGCTGAATGAATTTGATCAGCTGTTTGGTAGACTACCAGCTGCTTTGTAATATTCCGCCTTAACTTTTTTGATACGATGTTTCGGATTTAGGATAACGGTAATATACAGGTCATAACACTGCAGGGGTCACTACAAAAGGTATGCAATCGGCAAGGCACAAGTATACATTCTTTAGCTGGTAATAAGAATGACAAAAATGTACGTACGAATTTACATCCTGAATTTCTTTAAAATGTACTTACTTCGTTCTGCAAAATCCGAATTACATGAGCTATGGAATGGGTTCTAAAGCTGGATTACACATTTCGAAATTGTACTGTAATTTCGATTACATTCCTTACTGCACTAAAAAAGAAATGAACATTATATTCCGTAGCGTCTTTTTGATAATTAAAATTGAAAGAGTTCATATTTCTCCCACATTACGATTCCAAACTTTCAATGACTGAACAGAAACACACATGCAGATGAGTCAAGTCGACTCTCTCGCTGTTGAAATCATATGTATTGTACTTAATGTAGAATTGACAGATCAAACCATTCCATATTAACGAAATCTAGTAGAATCGACAAAAATGACAACATCCATTATTTCCAGACCGAATGAAAAAGTTGTTGCAAAGCGCATTCGTTTACAATATGACTCTAAATTTAAATTTTAATTAGACCAAACGACAATTTTTTCAAAAGTGATGTCGAGCACGAGACTAAGTTCAAATTTCGCTAGGTGTATTGATGTGCGCATTAATACTTTTGTTGTGTACTGATGAATATGCACTTGTGTATTTAGTTTGGAATACAGCATAAATTCAGTTACTTTGTTTTTTCTCTCCCCCTCCCCCAGTAATATATAGTTATTACCATGAATGATCAATGTAGCGAATTTATACATAAATATATGCAATGTATGATTCTATCACTAAAATTATAAAAATATAAGAAATTAATTCACAAGTATGAACAATATAAATGTCATCAATGGTGTTCAGATTACAGAATTTGCAAACAAAAAACATGAATAATATATGTTTCAGCCACGATTAGGACGTATGTATTATTGATTTTAACACATTGAGATAATGAATTATTGATTTCAGTAATATAGTGATATTAAATAAAAGTTATTAAAAAATGGAACCTACGTATCTCGTGATGTGCAGTTGACGTTCACGGTGTATTTCCAGAGACCTCTTGGTCCCCTCACATTTGCTTTCATATATAATGCACAACCATCTCACTACACACACACACACACAGCACACACACACACACACATGTACGTTGTTAAGTGTACAGCATCGAAAGTATGTGACTTAGTGCCGAGACAGTTTGACTAAAGTGCATCATAACACTCTAACCACAATCGTCAGTGTCTTCTTTTTTGTTCACATACGGTCCCATTAGTTACAGTTGTACGTACGTATGTATGTATGTATGTATGTATGTATGTATGTATGTATGTATGTATGTATGCATGTATGTATGTGCGTACGCGCGCGCGCGCGCGCGTGTGTGTGTGTGTGTGTGTGTGTGTGTGTGTGTGTGTGTGTGTGCACGGACGTGCATTTCCAGAATTTCGAAAAGATGTAATGACTTATGAATTTAAATTTGACTTTCAGTCTTGAATATTATATCTATTTTCTTACCATATAAACATTGGAAAAGGCAACTAAATTATGTTTGCCTCTGGCAAATACGTTTATTTTAAATATTTACAGTATCCGCTTTTAAAACTAAAAATAATCTTTCAGCGGTAAAACAATTTTTGGACAAATTTTACTTATTGTTGTCTAGTTTGTGATATTTGTTATCTTCTTCAAGAAAACTGAACTCTGGCGAATCCCCTGGTTTCTGATATTTGTATCTTCTCACATCACATTATTTCTCCTATTATACATAGCCCACACAAACATGACTTTATCTATTTAAAGTAACACAATTAGCTGACCTTGATGCCCTCATGCAAAGGAAATTTATTTATTTTAACAGCACAGTCTGTGTATTCTGAAGAGAAAGTAGATGAACAACAATATTATATAGCCTATCTTCAGAGAATTGAAGACCACTCCGGTGGCCTGGTGGTTAGAGCGTCCGCCGCGGAAGCGGCAGGTCGTGGGTTCAATCTTCGGCTGAGTCAAACGAAAGACTTACAAAATGGTACTAACAGCTGTCTCGCTTGGCACCCAACATTAAGATGTTAGTGTTAGGACTGGTCGGCCTGGTGTCAGGATAATGTGACTGGGTGGGACATCATGCTACATGTCTTAGGCATGATGCCCCAGTGCTATACATGACTATAAACTGCCTCACTGCAGATATCGTAGCGATATGACTGAAAAAGTGTTAAAGCTATGTTACAAATCCAAATCACACACACCACACACACACATAGATTTAGAGTAGTGAAAGATTGGTACTATCTAACTCTTGTCTTCTTGAATTATTGTGAAGTACAACATCAGCATTCGTATGTGGTTCAAAGCTGGGTTTCCTGGAAAAGATTACCGAGTATGTACCAATTGCCCCTTTACGTTTCAAGTTCAGTGGATGGTGTCCATATTGCTTGCAGGCAGATATATGTATGTATGTATGTATGTATGTATGTATGTATGTATGTATGTATGTATGTATGTATGTATGTATGTATGTATGTATGTATGTATGTATGTATGTATGTGTGCGCTTGCGTATGTATGTATGTATGTATGTATGTATGTATGTATGTATGTATGTATGTATGTATGTATCTATGTGTGCGCTTGCGCTTGCACATATTGTCCATATTACTTGCAGGCAGGTAAATTTCTTTACATCCTTGCTTTTGACCTCAGTTGTATGAACCTCAAAAAATTCATATTTAAAGATTTTCGCCCGCCGATACGACTAGGTTTTTAATCGTATGACACTTTTTGAGATATAGGATACCCATTCCTTTCAAAAGTTCTTTTCAAAATAGCATATGCTTTGGGATTTATTTTTCGAAATTGCCAAGGGTCTCCTGTCACAACGAGAAAAAAAGCGAAATCAAGTTTCAGTTTTAGCATCTGCAATTGATTCCTTACCAAAATGATGGGCATTGACACATACCCAAGAAAAATGGCCGACATTGTATATTTTAAGTTGCACATAGCTATATGATAATATTTGTATTAGTTTAAGAGTGATGATTTCACTCAGGAAAGAACAAAGAATATCGGGGCCCCAGGTGATCGAGTGGTTTGAGGCGTTCGCATTTAGAAATCACGGACATCTCATTCTGTCCGCGAGGGTTCGCGTCTCGGAATCAACTAATGTGGATATGTGAGAAAGCTTGTTAGAAGCTTTCCTGGGACGGTGATTTTCACAGCGTTTTCCGGTTTTTTTTCCCCTCCACCATTAATGCTGGCCGTCGTGTAAAGCCTATCGTGTGCTGAAAAAGGACGTTAAACCGTACAACAACAACAACAACAAAGACTATTCATTGAAACACAGGAGACGCATCCATCCCAGGGAAATCGTATTAAGGATAAATCATTTATAAAATCATTATCCCATTGTTTATTTTAAATTATTTAAACAGCTCATGGACGACACAGTATTTTGTCCTTTTGGAATTGCCATTTTTATTATGGTTTGACTGTGCAAAAGAAATACAGTACTCCCAATCGGAACACACTTGTCCTTTTTTGTGGCATGCACGATACCATCTAAGATTTAAGTGACGGCGATTTAAACTGTCAATGTTCCCGTTGTAACTATATCGCCTTAGTCCTAATTACATGCCCGACATCACAACACTTCGATAACGTGTCATCGCTAATAGTATTTAATTGTATAGCTAGAGGATATGGTTCTGTGTATTTGCTCTATTTGTATTTTAAATTTCTCACTATTTAAAGCGCATGTGCTCAGTGATGATTGAAATTTCATGACTTTCCATGGAACAAGCTTCCATTGAATAAACAGCTAAATGAGTCACCTTTTACATCATCATCATTATTATTATTATTATTATTATTATTATTATTATTATTATTATTATTAAGCTGTTTTAATTGTATTCTAGTCAGATGTTCGAACGACAAAATCGTTGCACTTTGGTAAATTTCACTACAATTACTCCGACAATCGGAACGTCCTCTGCTTTTTTCATTGTATGCTGCAAGGAAAAAATATTTGGATGTAAGATAAAATGGCCATCTGGACTGCCGACCAAGCCTGTTTTAATTGATCATTAAACACAGCTCAAGTATGTTAAAATTGGTCATTAAACACAGCACAAGCCTGTCATAATTGGTCATTAAACACAGCACCGTAAGAAATAGTCTCTGGCTTTTGAACTAAATATCGTTAGTTTTGTAATTACAAAGTTGCATGAATAGGATTTTTTTTAAAAGGGTAGATATTTAATTTATTTTTGAAACGTCATAGCTTTTGTTTTAGTGTTTTAGTTAATTATTTTTTTTATATGGGGGGGGGGCGTATTTTTTAAAATTTTTTAATACCGGTCATTTGATAAAAATCTGTTCCCCGCCCACATAGCTAGATGTTCGTCCACCAAAACTTGCCAAAGGATTACACCACTCACTGTCATACGAGTGTTTGGAATAACTTTGAATGAAACTCTCAGGTAATCGTAGCGATACATCCCAAACCAGCATACGCTTAAATGTGCCAGAACAGATTCTTATAAAATTATGGGTGTTGAAAATGAAACTTGACAGGTTTTCAAGAATCACTTGAATACTTACACTTTTAATTTTTAATGATACGTGTGCGTAAGTTGACGTAACAATTCACTTTCAATTATATATATATATATATATATATATATATATATATATATATATATATATGTGTGTGTGTGTGTATGTGTGTGTACAAACATTTACAAACAGCGAATTAAAACCTAAGCCTGAGTCTTATTCAAGCCAATGATCAGTTTTCAGTAGTTTTTAAAATATAATTGTATTATTTAAATACACAACGGACATATTGGTTATATAATGTGATTAAACATTATATATTTGTTAAAAATCTTCTTGAAGGCTTCAGGTCTTCAGTCATAATCTGAGCATATATGATGAGGCGTTTATTGTTGGCTAGGTCAGTGCTTTCATCTGCCAATGCTGGCACAAATGACAAATTGTTAAGGTGATGTATAAGACGATTTTCAACAACGTTTCATAGACGATCTACTAACTCTGAACAGGTAGAAGCCGAGTCATACCGATTGATAGAAATCTTCAAAATGCCAATGGCAACAATTTCTTCAGCCGCTAAGTCATGTATTAAATTAAGAAGAGATTTGTATTTTAAAAGAAAGGATGTCGTCCACACTCAGCCAATGTACACACTTAAGTTGCACTTACACTTTTATGTCTTGTTTGGAAGAATGGTTTGTACTCCTGCATTCAAATCTGCCTGGTGTTGTGGATTTCAATCAGCAGTTTGTGTTCTGGTATGTCTTGCCAGTGTACTGTTCTGAAAGTTTTTGGGGTGTTTTTTTTTTTGGTGCACTTTTGGTCATGGTGATTTTTAGAGCCTCTGTGCGTATATGGCAAAATTTACAGGCATCTTAACTGTCAGATTCTTCGTTGGCTTAACTTCTTTTTGAAAACGTAGCCAGTTGTATTTTCAACCATTGCTGCACAAACCAGGTTTTATCTTGCGAGTAACCGTTACCTCATCTTCGGATAATGTACGCTGCACCGGTTCGATAACAATAATATTATCATCGGTCGGTCATACACGCGGTCCCAAAAAATAATTTCGTTTGTTTCGGATCTATTTAATTTGTTTTGCCTCGGACGCCAATTTCAGTCGAATGGTGACAGTATATTGGAACAACGCAAGACATAAAATCGAGTGGATGGAAGTTGTTGCTTCTTTGCGTGACAAAGGTGCGCATAAAAGAATAGTTTCTTGTGAGAATCACTTTAATTTTCCGATTCTTTCTTGTGTATGGTGATTATACGGTTCTGGTCTCCTGTGCAACAAATGATGGGACACTTAAATATCACATTAAGTCAGCTCTAGGTTCCACACTCACTTTTAACCCTATGTGTTATGATAACATTAGTGTAAGAAACTGATGTGCACGTTTTCCGTTTGGGAGAGTTGTAATCTAGCCATTTTTACGCAGTAATACCAAAACTCAATTTGTTTTAATCAGCAAAACATAATATCGAGGTGCGTCAGTGTACATGCCGGCGACGATTTTTAGACCGATTTGTTTTTGGGTTTTTGTAATGACTTAAATGTAGCATTAGGATACGTCAATATGCGTACCGGCGACAATTTTAGTGCGTCATATCGGAAATATATATATATATATATATATATATATATATATATATATATATATATATATATATATATATATATATATATATATATATATATCGAAACTATGATTATATCTAATTATGTCTAGATAACTAAGATTATATCTAATTATGTCTACCTTATTCTTTTTCTTTTTATTCTTGTACCATGAGTTCTCTGCTGTGAACAGCATAGACTTGGATTTTCCACCACATAGTGTGCCGGCAGACCCGGATTTATCGTGTTAATTTGTTATCTTAGTAGAACAAATATGATAGGCTTGGATATGCCATCACATGAACTGCCAGCAGATCTGTGTCATACTTTTTATTTGAAATTTGAAGAAGAAAAAAGCATAGATTTGGAGATGAACTCATAAGAAATGTGGTGATTTATATTTATTTAAGAGATATAATTATTTTTTAAAACAAACAAAACAAAGAGGTTATTTCGGACCATAGAATTGTACAGGTCTCCATTAAAGGACGGTTGTCCGTATTTTCCAATATAAAATTGTCAAATGGCCCTTGACAAAAAAGTGGTATTATTTGATACCTTGTAGCGAAACCAAGACGTGGGTGCATGGTTCACGGGTAACTGATTCTCACGTAAACCTATAAAATAGGGGAAGTGTTACGAATAGTAAGATGTTAAATTAAGATCGCGCACAAGTAAATTTATATTCTCAAGTTATTAAGCTTGCTCTGTCGTTTAAAAACAGTAACCTGTTTCTAAAGGAAAACCTCTGTAAAGTCTTTGTTTTTATTGTTCAAAATAGTTTTGGATAAATGAAACAAAAATTGTATCTCATATCCTTTCCCTTTTATGGTGTCTTGCTGTACGCTAACATTCATACTGGCAGATATCCTTCCATTGTACCCTATACTCTCAGTTGAACTTGGTACATGTATTAACTATTTTGTGTGTGATTACAAGTCGTGCACTGAGATCGTGATACGCGCTTCTATCCATTGACTGATATTGACTACTTCTGTCGATTGCTATTTAAGTGGCAACATGCAACTGATGCTGGTCATACTTGTATGTTCGCTGCTGCTGTAACCACATTAAAGAATTGTCAGTGAACTAGCTCCTCAGCATCGGATCATAAAGGTAATCTGTTACAGGCAATGACTTCCTAACTGGATTAGACTTGGGACTTCGCTGATTCAAGAGGGAAAATTCTTGTAGGTATCAAGAAGCTATTATGTCATTAGCGTGTGACGTACCAATGTGTGTGTGTGTGTGTGTGTGTGTGCTATACTTTGCGGATTTATACATTTGAGTTGGCAGGTAGGTCTTACTTTCTTTGCAAATATAGTATGTATTCTTGGACCTTTTAATTTGGGTTTTAGTACCATGAAGTCTATAGTAACTGTTACTTTATAAACAAAGGTGAATTCTCAACGGTTAGTTAACAACAAAAGACAATTTATGTCAATCCGAATGGTGTGTAATGGGCCCCCAATACATGTATATCTAATTCTAGCATGGAATTTGTTTTGCTCTAAAGTAATGACTCGCTTTGACTTAAAATGTTTAACATATGGCATATTTTTTTCTGCGTATAAACAGAAAATATTTAATTGCCACATCACGAGGGGTTAGCTTTTAACTTTTTTGAAAATTATAATGCATTGAGATAATGAAAATGTGCTCTTTTTTTAACATTCCTGTCCTTTTAGATAAGGCATTTAGATAATAGACAATTACTGTTTTTTGAAAAAGTCACGTCCTTTTAGATAATGCATAACACATCTGATCCTATATTGGTAGACGTTTTTAGTGACACGACATATTTTTAGCGGGACACACCTTATTCTGTATTTTTGAACATTTTTTTTTAGTGCCATACTCCTTACTTTATATTCTTTCACATGTATGGCGTCATACGCCGTACTCTATAGTCTTTAGCTTGCTTCAACGTTATACTCCTTACTCTATATTCTTGTACATGTTTGAACGTAATACGCTTTACTCTATATTCTTTTACATGTTTGAACGTAATACGCTTTACTCTATATTCTTTTACATGTTTGAACGTAATATGCTTTACTCTATATTCTCCAACGCTTTTGCCGTAAAATATTAACTGTTTTTCTTGAACATTTTCGAGCGCAACACTCTT
This sequence comes from Unio pictorum, assembly GCA_030141615.1. Taxonomy (NCBI): domain Eukaryota; kingdom Metazoa; phylum Mollusca; class Bivalvia; order Unionida; family Unionidae; genus Unio; species Unio pictorum. The sequence goes on from JARLTB010000048.1 coordinate 9,090,174, forward strand.
TACTCTGTATTCTTAAAGATTTTTGAACGTGACGCATCTGACCCTATTTTGCCCTGTAAGTCTTTAGCATGTTTGAGCGTAACACACATGGACCACTACTCTTGAAAATTTTAGGGTTATTAAGGTCAACTTTAACTTTGATTAGAATTATGTTTGAATTAAATTTGAATTATACAACTTTCAGCATCTCCTTAGCCTTGGTTCTGCATTTCAAGTATATTCGTGTGCTCCAATTATCACAACATATTTGGGGTTCTGTGCTTGAGCTGGATCGTTTTACTCATTTAAATTTGAGAAGTCGGGGCCTGTCCCTGGTTTCACACTAATTTTACACGTGTCTCCTCTAACTGGTATATTGTAGGCTTATAATGGTTTAGACATGTCGATTTTTGTGGCTTAGGTAGGGATAGTTGAAAGGATGCCACTTTATATTTTAGTTTCAATTTAAATAGCATACTAACACCGTTCTTTCTTTTGAAATACAGTAAAGGAATTCGTGACATTTAGCGAATCATAAACATTTCATCAGAAATTAGGCAAGACTCGTTGTAACATCTCCATCTTAGTAAGAGGGTAGTTAATTTGACTTAGCTACGTTATCAACGGAAATACCCTCCCTCGATATTTTATGACCCGGTGTGATTGAAAATATGGACAATCAACAGAGAAATGGGTAAGATTATTGGGAAGAAATAATGCAATAAGAGACCTCTTAGACAAGAAAATAACAAATTTAATCAAAGAAACTAATAGTGGTAATTTCAATTCAACTTCAGTTATAGCAGTGTCTAATTTGGATTTATTTCATCACTACAACGATCGGTGAAAAGAGCTCAATGTCCACGACTTATTTAATCACCTTCCTCTCGACCGAGTTCCAACGTTTTGTATTTCCTCGAGTCTTTTGATTCCAACTGCCTCATCCTTAATGGACGACCTGGTCCTTTATTATGAAATCGTCACTTCCCATTTGTCGGACTTCACTCGTCACTTCTCCTTTTCTCCCGGACTTAACTCGTCCCGTATCTTTTTTCCGGCCGGACTTGGGACTGTCGAGAATCTCTCTCTCTCTCTCTCTCTCTCTCTCTCTCTCTCTCTCTCTTTCTCTCTCTCTCTGAAGACTGTTGCCTTAATGTTGTTAACTTTATAACTTGTACTATACACTATAGTCCCTTTCTTGTTTAACGAGGAAAGCACATTTCGTTTCCGAGACTTCCTCAGTGCCAAACTTCAATCTATCAGAAAATTTCGGACTTACGGATTTCGATCAAGGTTTTCACTTTAACTTCACATTACTTCCAAGGTATACGCTTTAACTTCACCCGGCCAATCATAAATAGTGGTTTCTAAAAAGTTTCCTAAGAGAATCATTTATTTCGTCAGTCAGAATCTCTGAACTATGTTATATAACGTTTCGCTAAATGGAAGAATGACTATTTGACACGGATTGGAAGTTCAGCGTCTCTTTCTCAAAACTGTGCTAAGATATTTGGTCAATTTCATTGAATCGGAACATTAGCCCCTTTGAAGTTTTAACACTTACATTGAATAAATGAATAATAAAAGTTCGATGTGACCCTTCACAAAGACTCTCAGGTCTAAATATGATAAAATCTTAATGCTCAATGCATTCAACTTTAAGGTTCAATGTTAATTCATAATTTGATATTTCACACTCCTGTAAGGAACATTCTAAGTTTTATGTCTGTATTTCATTATACTGTCCTTCCTGAATAACAATGAGGAAAAACATATTAATTGTTAATAATCAATCAGTAAGAAAAATATTTACAAATCTTAATTTCAGCAAACAATTTTGAGTTTGCTGACATTCAGGCCTGATCTACTTGAGGTGTTTAGTGAAATTCAGGCCTAGTCTGCTTGAGTTGTTCGGTGGCATTCAGGCCTGGTCTGCTTTGAGTTTTTTTGCGGACATTCAGGCCTGGTTTACTTGAGGTGATTGATGACACTCGGGGGCCTGGTCTACTTGAGGTGCTTGATGACACTCGGGGGGCCTGGTCTACTTGAGGTGCTTGATGACACTCGGGGGCCTGGTCTACTTGAGGTGATTGATGACACTCGGGGGCCTGGTGGTCTACTTGAGGTGCTTGATGACACTCGGGGGCCTGGTCTACTTGCCTCTGTGTTGTAAGATTTTTACGCAGCAGCACAAACATTCTAATTTTTACTTCTTATTGTACATAAATGTCACGGTAGTTGCAAATGACATAACGTTTTTTTAGGTTTTCTTGTTTGTTTTGTAATCTACAAAACTTTACCCTGTCTTGTGATGAAGGTCACAATATATTATATAGCTGTAAGCATTGGGGGTATATACTCAGTGCTACCAATGACACTAATTACGATTTCTAAAGGAAACGCTCCTGATATTTAGTGTTTTTATAAGTCCCATAATATCCGTAGAGAGGTAATTTATTGTTATCTATGACAGTCCAATATTTTTCGTCGTGCGTGGATTCAATATTAATTAATCTGGTAGAAACGTATCTAGCCTTGCTCGTAGCTTCACACCATGAAATGACTGCATGGATTCATTTTGGTCGAAACCCATCGATCATTCTCCGTCTCGTCAGACCATGAAGTGCTGCGTGGATTCAATCTGGTAGATACATGTGGCGTGTGGTGGGGTCTGTTATGCCACCATTGTGGTAGTTATGTTATTATGGTTGAGGTGGAGTGCTTTCAATATTTTATTTAAATTATTATAGAGTTCGGCTTTGTAGGAAGTGAAATGTGTGTGTGTGTGTGTGTGTGTGTGTGTGTGTGTGAGAGAGAGAGAGAGAGAGAGAGAGAGAGAGAGAGAGAGGGGGGGGGGTAAAGCTCCGAGCAATACCGACAGTTAAATTAGTGAGTACACAAAGGTGAAATTCAAATGAATAACAATGTAATACAATTCAATAGTTAAATGATAATAATTACCCAAGCTTCTTCGTCTTCTCGACAAAGTAAAAGCCTATTGCATCATTTGATTTATAGTGTGAGATAGCTTTATCACCTATCCTTGTTTCCTATTCATCTGTAGCTCTCCTATACCGTTAATTCCTTCTCTCCTTCCGACATCTCTCCTAGCTCCTTCTCCTCCTTAACTGCGCCTTCTCCAATTTCTCCTCCTCGACTTCTTTCCCGACACGCCTTCAGTTCAAAATTGATTTAATCATTAGTATTTATTCCGTCTCCCGCTAATAGACTTAGGACTAAACCATGCCAGAAGTCTGTCCCCTAAAATCTTCCCGTGAAAACACAAGGACGTTAGCATATTTTCTTTGCCATCTCGTCTCACACTAACCAATAATCAACCATCTGATAAAGGCTATTACATTTTTCGGTCTCGCATTCGTGCACATCGAAATACCCATACATTCTTGTAGGGTAAACAGCATCGTAATAAAAGCACGGCATGAACTACATATCATCTGTACATTGCACTCCTACAAAGTGTACACAAATATTCAAATAGCCATGCTATGTTATATCCGTACATCCATATTAACTATTTGTACACACTGCAACCATTTTCCAAAGTTACAATTCAATTCAACAGTTGCAAAATCTAGAATATCACATAAATAAATGCACGTTTACTACGAAGTAACCAAAAAAGCGAATTACAATATTAATTATGAGCACGAGCTATGTTTCTGCAGTTCAGTCAAACCAAAGTATGAAAGTGGTGCTACACATAGCCATGTGTTACATATAATCGTTTATCTGATACACTTATTAAAGAAATGAACAACCCTAACCCCTCGAAAACAGGATGATGAGGGAGCTGATTGGGTTTTTCTTTATGTACGAATTCACTTTTAGACAGCAGTTTTCTTCTACATATCATCTATGAACACTTTATTAAATGTATCCAGATAGTTATTTTTGGTTATCCATACCATTAAAGATGTTGTAAAGCGCTTAGAGCTTCTAAAGATTAGGCGCTATACAAAGTCCTCATTTTTATTATTATCTTATATGAAATTGGCCGAATCTCAAAATTACCTCGCGATGCTTATTTTTGGTGGTACTGTTGCAATTAATATTACTTTTATGTTGTGTGTTTGTTTTTTGTGTGATATTTTTTTTTACAATTCATTCTATGGAGTATGGCCTGTCCATGGTGGAACTGCAGAATTCTTTTTAATGAACATGTTATTGCTCTGAAAGTATGACTTACTAAGGATGCGGTCTACATTTTAGGTTACATTTGACTAAGATACACTGAATCTCGGAGATGTACGCTACATTAGATATTAGAGCACGGAGCTTTAAATGTACTCCTGAATTTATTTTGAGAACCATTTCGATCTTTAAAATAAATTCTATGTACACATGTATTTAAGTGCAATCTAAACTATTATGAAACGGAGAAAAATATTCCATCTTTTGCTGGGATCAATGTTTCCTCATTATCTTTGTCTCGTCAGTGAAATACCACGTGTTTCAAATCTCGTCAGTGAAATACCACGTGTCACAATTCTCGTCTTTGAAATAGCAGCAAAATGTTGTCTCGTCTTATCTTTGGTATCAGTGTGCTGGCTCCAACCTAATACCTTTCATTTCCCGAAGAATGAATCATAATATGCCTCACCAATTTACCATTACTTATTTAGCAAGTCATTTAAATTTAAGAATCAAAATTGATTAGTAAACGAAGTTTTGTGTGGCAAATTGTTTCGGCAATATTTATTTCACGACACCGTGGTGTCTCACAGAAACAAAAACCCATAAAATCACTTACAACCACAACCAACACTCAATAGTTGGAACTAAGTGCATGAAAGGGGTAGGTGGGGGGGGGGGGGGGTCCTACGCGGTTGCGGTTTTGCAGATAGGTATATGAACTTCTCACAGAGTAGCGAAAACACTGTTTCGGTTACAATTGCAGCTTACATGAAATGCGTCAAACAATACAATTTTTTTTTAAAAAACTACCCTATACAATTAGTTCCAAAGGAGTTTTGGAGGTGAGTTTAAACATGTTATTGCCAAGATTCCAAGTTTGAATACAGGGCAGAAGGACTTTAAACAAGTTTTTTCAACTAACAGGTTCCTTTCCAATTATGAGCATAGATAATTCATTAACGAGAATGCGAACAAGAGTAAAAAAAATAAGAAGAAGAAAACTTAAAAAAACAGTCTGCACAAAAAAGGGTGCTTGTTTTCTATTTGAAACTCGCAAGAACTTGTAGGATTGGTAATAGAGTTACATCCAAATTAATCATAACTGAGCGAACTGCATTTGTGCTGTAACCTGCTTAATAACAGAACAGACGTTTGCCTATTACCAAATGCTAAATAACTGATTAAAGTTTTCGATAATTTCTGTGTGTGTGTGTGTGTGTGTGTGTGTGTGTGTGTGTGTTTGGGATGGGTGGGTATTATAAATGAACATCTTGTGGATTGAGAGGCAAAATGTTCCGTGAGTCGATAAATGTTTTTTTGTTTGACTTTGTAGACAAAATATGTTTATATATATATATATATATATATATATATATATATATATATATATATATATATATATATATATATATATATATACTTAATGGTTATCAAACTTTGGCGCGATTCCCGCAAGAAGTCATACGTTTACCTCGAATTTTCAAAGGCTTTCATACAACTTCAGTTGTAAATTAGAATGCCCGAAGTGTCCGTTCTATATATAAATTTAACTCTAATCAATGCAAGACCACAGATCTCCAACCTGCCAAATATATATAAACCGCACATCTGCATGGTTTCTCTTGATAGGTTTCCGTACCGTCAGCAGTTCACGCCGTAAGAACGATACAACTCCCCACTAACACAGGGAACTATTTTAACTCCGCCACCTTAGGCCATTCAATTTATGGTTTCCATGCACATTTCGCCAACACAACTGTACCACATTTACAGCCTTGGCGACATAAATGGTATCTCCCGAGTCCTTTCTTGTTTATTCCTTTGTGTAATTTACCGGTTTCCTACAGTAAATACTGCCACAGTAATCACACCACCAATGTACATCACTAGATTGTAATATGGACTATGTTATGACAGGGGCATCATTCGGTTTTGGTCTGTTTTCACTACTAGTGAATCTTGGTATCATGGAAACTTACTAAAATTTAACTCCGTGTCGTTTGCTCGAACAAGACAAAGATGTGTTCTAAGCCCAAGTCATTTTTTTCTTGTTATAGACGATTTAGTACAAAGTTACGAATTAAGTATTATATGTGTATTTACATCGCAGAAAATATACCGCGTCTTATTGTATGCGGATGGTGTGGCTAATTGTGCTGAAACTACGGTTATTGCAACATTTTATTGCGACATATGAATTCTGTTTTGAAAAAAGGAATTGAATTTAATCTATCAAAAACGAAATAACTCTTTCAAAAGGAATGCTATCTGAGAACTTATGTATATATGGGGTTGCTTTTCACATCGAGAATGACTGGAAGGTGGAAAAATCATACCGGCACCACAAGCATTGAAAGCACTAGATGCTGACAAGCAGACGCTACCTATTATGTTTAAAAAGCACATGGGCCAGTAATGTTTAAAAACTTCACTGTTGATGCTGGCATAAAATACAAGGGCCAGTACTATTTTTTAAAAAGGTCTTTGTCGTCTTCTGATTTTAGTTTTGCATGGCTAGCGCAATAATTGAGTGACAGTTTTATGTGTTCAAGCAGCTTCTCTTTTATTCCTCGTAAGAGATCTGGTCTACTAAAACAGGCGATTCTACAACATATGTTTATTATAGTCAGTACAAGTTGTTATTGGAAATGGAAAAAATATTTCACATTAGATGTGCCTGTCATTGTGAGAAAAGCATTTGCATCTTTTCGATGTTCTAAACCTCGTTTAATGATTGAATGATGAAGACACATTAAAACTTAAAGAGATAAAATAATTTACAAATTATGTCTTAAAAAATTATCAAGAGTCTAAAGGCTGGGTATCATTTTGTATGTACTTGTTATAGCGATTTAATACAGGGTTTTCTCGACGAGATGTACTATACATCAAACCTTGAATAGATCAATTATAGATGTCATGCCCATTAAGAATACAAACCTTATTGATAATGGTTCAGTTAAAATTTATTTTACTTTTAAAATGATCCGTTAAAAAGTAGCAACATCAACACCTAAACAAACGTGTTTTACTATATTGTTAAAGGTGAAGTCTTTTTTTTAAATTTCATATATTATGGGCTGGAGGCCTAGATTACTGAATACGTTTTCGGTTACCTACTTTTCTAATATGTTTTGTTCTGTATATACCTAGCGATGCAACCGTTAGTACCATTTGTTGTCTTCGGGGGGCGGGGTTCGAATCCGCGACCTCTCGCATCCGACCACTAGGCCAATGTAGCTGTCACGTGCTGATATTAGAGAGGATCTGGATAAAAATGGGCGGTGTTGATATTTAATTTTTTTTGGGGATATAATCGGCAAGAACACTTTGTGTGGAGTGCCAACATCCAGGCAAGATAGTTAGCAGAGTGTGCTAGTAAACAACGTACTCAACAAACGAGAAAATATACAGTGGACGTCATAAATTACGTCAAGCTCAGATAGAAAACAAGTATGCACCTGAAAGTCGTAAAACGATTCACAATCTTTCAAATGAATACATATACATAACACATTCATATATTATAGTAAATAAGTAGATAACAGTAACATGTAACGACCGACACAAAAACGTTGTTTTTATATTTAAAAAATTCAAGATAAGCACAAAAAATTGATTAAAATTTTGATATTTTAAATTTTAAAAAAAGTATAAAGAGACATTTACGGGCGATCTCATAAAAAATACTTCAATTTTTGCAAGCTTCACAACTGACTTTTCTTAAATTAAAATAAACTTATCGTTTCCTGATAAGTAGTCACCTTTAATGTATAAGTTACATTATTGCTTTAAAAGATGTGTATTTATGAGTTTTAGTATAAGTTTCTGCTTAACTCTGGGCTATAAAGAGCGTTTCCGCTTAACTCTGGGCTATAAAGAGCGTTTCCGCTTAACTCTGGGCTATAAACAGCGTTTCCGTGCACGTCTTGTAATGTTAACCTTGCATATTAGTGGTCTAACGCGCTTTCCGTTATGGATCACTGCCATCTCACCTCTGTCGGCGTGGGTTCGAGTCTCTAAGATTCGGCTGATGTAGTTATGTGAGAAAGCTTGCCAGTAGCTTCTCGTGGATGGTTCATTTGCTGGTTCTTCCTCCACCAATAGTACTGTCCGCCATGTATAGCCTATTGTGTGCTGAAAAATGGCGCTAAACCTTACAACTATATATATATATATATATATATATATATATATATATATATATATATATATATATATATATATAAAGCACAGCCCAGCTCCCTAGGCGATTGCCTAGTTCGCCTATATATATGTTTACTGTAAATAAAATAGTGATGGAATGCTTTTGGGGTAAATATGGTAAGAAACCATTAAGCACGATCGTTATCGGAAATTGACAACGAATTAACACCACAATATCAGCACAGAGTGCGATTTCACGGCCATTGTCTCAATTTGCATCGTCGCCGCTAAGCAAGCGTCTCTGCGCTGGCAATTCAACTCAACTGTACTATTCAATTCTGTATATTGTCACTACGCCGATAACTTTGGGGGCATGTCGAAGACCCCAGTCAATATTTATTAGTGGCGCCGTGTACCTCAATTATCACCGCCACCAAATGAATTTAAGTTTTGTGAAACTTACTGCCGAGATATGACTACAACAGCTGGAAAAATGTTTCCCACAGCGTCCCCTTTGCTTAGCGCCCAAAACGTGTACGTTAACCAGCCGGTGCAAGGCATTTTCGCGCCCTAGGCGAGATCAGATATCTGGCGCCACCTTCCTACTCACGCCCTCCCCCACCCGCTCATCATGAAATAAAACCCAATTTGCAATTTTTTTCTGGCGCCCCCCCTTAGCCCAGCGCCCTAGGCGATATCTTAGTTCGCCTAGCGGAAGAGCCGGCCCTGACGTTAACGTGGTAAAATAATTTTAAACGTGTACAAAGCCGAACTTGTTAACTTTTATTACTTTCTTTAGGCAATCGATATACTTCTTAATTGTAATTTAAATTTAATAACATTCTTTTTAAAAGCTCATTTAACAAAACATAAAATTGCCTATGCTTATTTGACCACTTCAGTTGTGAAAACGACAACAAAGATCTTCAGTAATGGAGTTGCTTAAGCTCTTCAATTTCGGAGGTAAATAAATCTTGCATGTGACCCTCAATAGAATTAATAAGTTTTAAAAGAAAAGAAGATAGAGAAAAAAAACTTACGATGTATGCAGTTGGTTGAAAGTTCTTTGTTCCTGTACACATACATGTAAGAGGAATTGGTTGGCAGATATTCTTCTGAGTACAGTAGCAGTCGAGATGCCAAGAATTGTTATGCTTTCAATTCAGATCAATAGAGCAATCTGCCAGTACCAAAGAAAAGATAACAACGAATTATTTGCACAGTATACACCTCTGTGTCGTAGCATGTTGTTTTTGGGCGAGGTCTTTCTAAACACGGTAATGGACGTTGATATATAGTAATAGATCGCAATGGATATGAAAATACTGTTATGTAACACAAAGTAATGGAGCTAAAAGCTAATCATTTTTATTTGCAGATACAGTTATGGGGTTTGTTGAGTACAATGAAACTAAAATGTTTTGCAGTTTTGATGGTCATTATTATGAGGTCATTATTATGATATATGATAATAGAAATTCAAAATATGTTTTATATGTTAATAAAATTCATCTTTTTAGAATTTTTTAAATATGATATTTTAGATGAACTCTGTTGTTCATAGACCTTTTCTCATTGGAAATCGTCACCCACGGAGCCAGTAAACAACCACTTTGAACTGTCTGAGGACATATTGGAGGAAAGCAATAGCCAGTACATATTATATATGTAAACACACATTTAAAAAAAATCAAAATCCTTATAAAATTTAAAAACTTTTGTTCATTTTCTTTCTTTTAAGATGATTTTTGATTGCTTATTTGTCCTATTTAAATATATTTCTGTCTCTTGTCCCCTCAGATTCTATGTATGTATGTATGTATGTATGTATGTATGTATGTATGTATGTATGTATGTATGTATGTATTCTTTGTGTGTGTGTCTGTGTGTGTGACACTACTTACCTAAGGTATTATATTATGTAATTAATGAAATCATCATAGGGAGGTGAAACAGGTGTTATCTGTGGCACTGGTGAAGCATAATCTACTAGTTTTAATTGGTTATGCAATTGAAATTTGTTTTGTGAAAATGTTTTATATAAAAATAAATAATGGCTATAAAATTATCAATATTTTGGCCATTGGCCCTAAAATATAAATCATTAAACCACTTTTGATAAAGCTAAATAAAAAAGCCTCCTAAATGGAAACAAAAATATAAGTATGTTATATAAGTATGTTAATTTTCATGACTAAATCACTATACATTGGTTTTATTTGCTAAAAGTACTGTGTCTGATATATTGATGCCAAGAGATAAACAACAACAGCAACAAAAGAAAACTGAAAAAAGTACAGATTTAACAAAAATAATTCAGTAACATCAATAAATATTTCATACTTTTGTTGTATAATACCTAGTTTCCAAGGTTACCATGGGTCCATTACATCGTTTCCTTTCCATTACTGTAACTTAATATTTTAATAAAAAATTAGAACAAAAAAACCTGATTCAAAAGTCTCCAATCTGGATGCAAAAAGTAAATAAATTATGCTTGGTTCCATGTCTATTGTTTTTCTTATTTATTATAGTATAGTGTACCTTGTTGTGATTTTCACTGCTTTACACCAGTGCAGGCAATTGACATATTATTCATTTATTGTCAATGGATCAACAACAAAACAGCAAGACACTGTACACAAATTTATGTTTTTATTAACTCCATTACTTTAATTTCTTTAAGATTACTGTATTTTCATCATCGTTACTGTACATTGCTGTACTTAGAAAAATTGATTGTGACCAGCTAAAACCACGGATGAATTATGGTTATTGAGACTGTTATGGGGAGAGGTCAGTGCATTCTTTAAATGATTGATGATTGATTCATAATTTATTTAAATCTGTTTTGACAAAAGTCAGGGCTATATTAAGAAAACACCAGGCTGACTTTAATGTTTGAACCTTTATGAATTGTTGGTAGTTAAATTTGAAATAAAAGATTTATAAACCATGTTACATATTTTGTTGGGGGTGGGGATGGATACAATTTATTCCATGTGCCATATGTACTTGCAAAATTTATTTTTCTGGTTGGTGCATTTTTTGAAAAAAAATTTGGTTGAAATGAATGCATTTCAGATATTTGAGCAAAGACAGAAAATGTAAGTCAGTTCATTGATCAACTACTGAGACTAGTTCATCAAAGGAATTGAAGAAACATAACAAGATTTAGACACCATAATATACATAATTAAATGCAGACTTAAGGAATGTGAATTGTTGGTGACCCACTAATTAGCCAAACAAATTAAAGTAATGTGAAAAATGTTGTTGAAAAATCATTGGTGCAAAACTAAATGGAGCTATGAACAGTGTAAAGCTTTAAGACTTCACATTAATCAAACTTCGTCCTGGTCCAGTAGGATGCAAAATGTATATTATAGTGCTTCATCCTGCCATGACCTGTTTGTTAGAATTAAGATGGACCATCTTCTAAAATACGAGAAATAGTCTATATTTTATCTTTGATTGAATGTTCATGTAATATTTGTGAAAATTTATACAACAAAGAAATTGATAGAGTTTTTAAACTTAAGAAGATAATAGGACATCATATTCTAGATGATGATGTCTGTGTGGTTTTTTTTTTGTCACTCAATCTTACCTCTAGTTCTAACACCAAGGGGATATATTTGAGAATTCAGAATTGTTTTACACACTGGTAATTCACACAGATTTGCTAAGTAAAGATTTGTGAACATTTTAATATTGAATTACACTCAGGCATTTAAAAAGTTTTGGTGTGGGCAATGGGACTGGAATTCAGCATAAAAACAGGCCCAGAAAAGTCTGTGCTTCTAGTTTGGTATTAGTTCACATTGACTGTGCAAGTGTTATTTGCTATTTATTATTGTTATTTACTATTTATTATTGTTATTTACTATTTATTATTGTTATTTACTATTTATTATTGTTATTTACTATTTATTATTGTTATTTGCTATTTATTATTGTTATTTACTATTTATTATTGTTATTTGCTATTTATTATTGTTATTTACTATTTATTATTGTTATTTACTATTTAATTTGTGTTGTTTTTTTATTTCCTTAATGATTGTATGTTATGTACAACAGTATTTGCAATTAACCTTTGTCCAAAATCATGTTAATGGGGCACCTGACCAGTAACATCTATTTTGTATTGAAAAAACACAATACATAGCTAATATTTCTCTTAAATATAAAAAATATCTTATTTAATTGAGGAAATGTGTTTATTTGAATCTGAGTCTGGGACATCAGTTTTGCACTTAGAAATTCCTAAACTTGTTGATAACATTTAATGTTTTAGAGGGGAGGCTGTCCTATATCCTGGCTTTATTATTGTGTCTTAGCTTCTTATATGAATGTTGTTTACTAGGAAAATTATCATTCTTGACTTACCATCTGAAGCAGAATCAATCTTTTTGTTGTGATCAGTTTTTAATATGGATGGATTTATTTATTCAAATTATTATTCACTGGAATTACAAAGTCTGTGTTAATAATCTTGGACTGAAACATTAATTTGGAATTATTTTGAATGTAGACAAGGACATTTTGGATTATATTATTATGATATATCAAATTGTTTTTAGCACATCACCACATTTCATGCCATTGGCACATTATCACAATAAATTACTACTGTTCAATTGTAGATTCATAAATTTGGACATGTGATAGAATATTTAGGACTGTTTGAGATTAAATTCACAATATTTTAAGTTCTTTTTAAATTTTTACTTTGTATTCCAGGTAAATGCATTATTTGTTGAAGTTCGCAAAACAGGTTGATTTTCTTTTTCTCTTAACTTTTTTGAAAACCATATAGTTATAATAGCAGATAAATATTTTGAATGTCATACTGAATTTTACATGAAATAAAGTCATATTAATATCCCATTTCCTCTGACACAAATTGAAATTTCTTATTTGATGATGTAGTGCTGCTATCAGTCAGTGATTGTTAACACTAATTGATGGCATATTTTTTAAACAAAACAAGATAATGTTGATACCTCATGCCAAATGAGTAGTACTAAATGATTTAAAATTGATTTATTTGATCCTTTTATACTACATTCAGAGTCTGTATGCATTGATATAATTTTTGGCAAATATTCTAATTCATTACTTGAAATCTGTTATTTCTATTTTATTGATGAATATTTCTTGGTTTATTGATGATGTATGGAGTTTAAATGTTAGTGCTTTCCAGTTGAATGGGTACATTTTGTATATTTGCAACTTAACATGTGAATTATGCATGGCTTGTGTGTTAGACCTTAATTTTATTACTATCAAACATGTTATTCAATGTTCTGTTTTTCATATTAGTTCAGCTTCACTGCATATCATGTATTCTTCCTCTTCTTTATTCTTGCACCATTTAAGTAGTAAATGAATATTGCATAATACATTCTAATAACTCATCATCAATTTTAAATGCATGCTGACACATGAGACAGATACAGTGGGTGGTGGGTAGGATAGAATGAGTGATAGATCTTTGCCACACCTTAAGGATTTTGATTATTGTTATCTAGATGATTGACATCAGTGTTATTGCCTAATGAAAATAAGATTTGAAATTAAGCAATGGAATAGTGGAGAACTGAAAAGAGATACAGAATAGAATAAAACCAGCCTCCATATGTAAAATGTAACAATTTAATTAATTACATAAACAAAAATGATGTGATGGATTCACTGTCTTGCAGAAATAGTTAAAAGTTATGCAAATTTCATTTAGCCAATCTGTTACGGATAGAACTAATATCATCATTTGAATGAGTGACTGATCAAACTCAGATTGCCTGGCAGACAGCATCACCTGGTGCTTTTGGTCAATTTCCAATCACTGATTAGTCATCATTTCCATCTGTCTCTCCTTTTACTAGCCTCTTTCCATCTATCTCTCCTTTTACTAGCCTCTCCTTCTCTCTCTCCTTTTACAAGCCTCTTTCCATCTCTCTCCTTTTACTAGCCTCTTTCCATCTATCTCTTTTTACTAGCCTCTTTCCATCTATCTCACCTTTTACTAGCCTCTTTCCATCTATCTCTCCTTTTACTAGCCTCTTTACATCTCTCTCTCCTTTTACTTTACCGCTCTGGTGGCCTAGTGGTTAGAGCGTCCACCATGGAAGCGGGAGGTTGTAGGTTCGATCCTCGGCCGAGTCATACCAAAGAATTAAATAAATGGTACTAACTGTTGCCTCGCTTGATGCTTAGTATTAAGTGTTAGGACTGTTCGGACTCGTGTCAGGATAATGTGACTGGGTGGGACATCATGCTACATGTCTGCGGCATGATGCCCCAGTGCTAGACAGCACTATAAACTGCCTCACTGAAGACATCATAGCGTTATGATTGAAAATTTTTTCAAGCTACGTTAAAAATCAAAATCAAACAAACAAACAAACAAACCATCTCTCTCTCCTTTTACTAGCATCTTTCCATCTATCTCTCCTTTTACTAACATCTTTCCATCTTTCTTTCCTTTTACTAACCTCTTTCCATCTCTCTCTCCTTTTACCTGCCTCTTTCCATCTCTCTCTCTTTTTACTAGCCGCTTTTCATCTATCTCTCCTTTTACTAGCCTTTTTCTCTCCTTTTACTAGACTATTTTGATCTCTCTCTCCTTTACTAGCCTGTTTCCATCTCTCTCTCCTTTTACTGGCCTCGCCTTCTCCTTTTTCTAGCCTAATTGCTTCTCTTCTTTTACTAGCATCTTTCGTTCTCTCTCTACTTTTACTAGCCTCTTTCCATCTCTCTCCTATTAGTCAGGTATGTGTCGAGCTATTTTATTTCCCTTGTTCCTTTTCAGAGATTTGTACCTCCTTATGAAGTCAAGAAATCTCTTTAATGTCCAGAGTCATGTTCTTGCCTCCATGCATAACTGCTTTAATTATGTGAGGGGATCTACTCAAATACCTCTAAATTCCAGCATCACATCCCTCATTTAGCTTAGCCAATTGAGATTACTACTTTACTGACAAAAAGAGACAGAAAGACATTGGGGCTGAGCGGAATCAATCCACAGGACCGTAGAGCCTGGAAGAAAGCTTTGAATACTCTCACGACGAAACAGACAGGTCTACCCTCGTTAGAGGATTAATAAAAGGCCTGGATAATCAAAATGGATGATGATGATGATGATGACGATGATGACTGACCAGTTATCTTATCAGTCCTTTAGAAGTCCAAATAATCCATTCTAGTCAGCCTTTATTAATAAATATTCTGGATAATATTATATGACACCTGTTTCAAATAACGCACATCTTCTCGATATACTCTTCTGGTGTATGACACTTTGGACATAAAGTACCATCGTGTAACTTTATCATTGAATCCTCTCCCAACTGTTAACAAATGAGTCCTAATTACATGCAAAACTCAAATGATGCCCCAAACAGAAGAAATGATTTCCCTAACAGTTAATGGTTTATTGTAGGACTTAGCCAATACATCAATCTTAATGGGTATGTGTCATGAGGATCCCAACAAAATGTACTACGAATTCTCAAAATATAATTTGCACTCGTACATGTGGACTGTACCAACTGTACTGTGGATGTATAGACTGCCATGCTGTACTTTGGGTCTAATGACTTGTTGCCAACTGAACTATTTGTTGGTAGACTCTAAGCCAGCTGTACTGTTGGTGTTTTAAGTCTGTGCCAGCTGTATTATGTGTGTATAGACACCATGTCAGTTGTACTATGGGTGTAATGACTGCCAGCTGTACTCTGTGTATTTCACTATACCTGTTGTATTTTGGGTGTATTGACACTGACAACTGTACTGTGGGTGTATTTACACAGTACCAGTAGCACTGTGGGTACATAGACTCTGTGACAGCTGTATGTTATGGATGTATTGACAGTGTGCCAGATACACTATGAGTTTATAGACTCTATGCCATCAGTTATGCAGTGTATAGGCTGTATGTTATGAGTGCATAGACTCTATACTATCTGTTATGCAGTGAATAGGCTGTATGTTATGGATGTATTGACAGTGTGCCAGATATATTATGAGTTTATAGACTCTATGCCATCTGTTATGCAGTGTATCGGCTGTATGTTATGGATGTATTGACAGTGTGCCAGATACACTATCAGTTTATAGACTCTATGCCATCTGTTATGCAGTGTATAGGCTGTATATTATGGGTGTATTGACAGTGTGCCATATATACTATGAGTGCATAGACTCTATGCCATTTGTTATGCAGTGTATCGGCTGTATGTTATGGATGTATTGGCAGTATACCAGATACACTATGAGTTTATAGACTCTATGCCATCTGTTATGCAGTGTCTAGGCTGTATATTATTGGTGTATTGACAGTGTGCCATATATACTATGAGTGCATAGACTATGCCATCTGTTATGCAGTGTATAGGCTGTATGTTATGGATGTATTGACAGTATACCAGATACACTATGAGTTTATAGACTCTATGCCATCTGTTATGCAGTGTCTAGGCTGTGCCATCTCATATTGTGTACTTAGGTGTATAGATTGTGCCAGGTGTACAAGGTTTAGACTCAATTCTTTTTTAAATTTTGGACTTGGTGTTTCAGGGGCAGGGGTAATATGCACAATAACACAAAGTAAAAATCATAACATTAAAACTGTCACTAACCCTTCCCAGGTTAACCGTTTAGCAGTGTCGGTTCTTGGATTTGCAGTTGCAGGACTCGCTCAGATTTTTCAAAATGGCACAAATAAATCAAGTAAATTAATTTATATTGATTGATATCTATAAAATTACCCGTTTTTAATTGGAGTTGAGTGGGTTTGACCCCCAAAGCTTCGGTTTTAGAGCATTGTAGCATTAAGTAGATCACATGATGAATTCTTAAATTCTGATTGTCAGATTTAGTTTGAAACAAAACATTTTTCTTCATTTTTTCTGGGGATACTTTCCTGGGCTATGGTCATCATACCTATTTCGGTGGTCACAGGTGCCAGCATGCAAACTGTACCGTATATCATAGACAAATAGATTAAATTGTCGTACTAACATTTGACGAAAGTAATATTCATAAAATTCATTTGTTTAAGGCAACACATGCTGTTTAAGAGTTTATTATATTGCAAGTTCCCAGTGGGATGATAGTAATAAATGGAAGGTTTCTCCTGCAGGAATTTTTTTTTATGTTGTTAACTTGCTAATAGCACTCACTTATGTCCTTCAAACAAGTCAGTCATATGTGTCAATCTAACTAGAGGGTCACTGGTCTTATAGGACATTGCTGTCATTGAACCCTGATGACATCTGAGTGATTGGGTCAATATGAATTGAGGCTGTAGTATTGCTTAGCAGATGCCCTCTTGTGACATCGTGAATCATAAATAATAATAATAATAATAATAATAATAATAAAGACTTTATTTAGAGAAGGTAACTCAATTAGTTACAGAACTAATCTACCTTGAGGCCTTCTATCTGTTATGTACAATATATACAACACATACAACATCATGTGAAGAGTCTGGCTTGACACTAAATAATTAAGGAATTTTAAATTTCAAAGTATCAAGCCTGGAACACATGCATCTGTAAAAACATAAACATATAAAAAACAAAATATCATTCTGCGTTGAAACATTCAGCTTTGAAACTGATGCAAAATTACAGAAAATCGGGCGGTATTTTTTGTTGTTGGTACTAGCACTTTTCGCTACTTCATATCTGAAAATAGAAAGTTGCCATAGCTTTTTGAGAAACTTAATAACTATGGCTTTCAAACTTTTACAAGTGTGTGGTAAAAAGGGATAAGTGAACTTGAGAGTCGCTGTATGAATCTAGGCCCTGGGGTCTTTGTATCATTATTGCAACTTAATGTCAGTTAAAGAATGTCACTAAGTAACATGCGTTCCTACATGGGGAGCATTTTTTTTCCTGATGGGTGTGAGTTTGTGAAGTTTGAATTTGAAAGGGTTAGTTTGGTTTACTCTATTAAAAATGAGAAAAGGTAAACAATTTTTATTACTCAAATGTACTTTAATTTTGCAATTCACTTCCAAGGATTGACAACTGAATCCTACAAATATATCAAATAATAATAATAGTAATTAATTATTATTATTATTATTATTATTATTATTATTATTATTATTATTATTATTATGACATCATTATTATTATTATGACATTATTATTATTATTATTATTATTATTATTATTATTATTATTATTATGACATCATTATTATTATTATGACATTATTATTATTATTATTATTATTATTATTACTCATATATCTTTGCAAGGTAAAACAATACATTGAAACAGGTGGTCTAATTTCAAGAACAAAAATGTTTCACAAATACTTTTTAAAAAAATCACCTTTTGGGCAACAATTACATAAAGATGAAAGCAGCAGTAAGGTTTACTAAACATTGCATCATATGTTTGTCCAAAAGCAGTATGGCCAATGGCACAATACCTTGTGGGTCAAGAACATTATACAATATTTAGAGCTTGCTAAACAATACTATTGAGAAGTAATATACCTTGTAATCATATGTGCCCATTTAACCAACAGGTGAGTATTTACTTTAACACATTAACCCCTGGAGGTTTTTGCTGTTTTCGCATGAAATGCGAGTAGGAAACACATTTTGGGGACTATTTCCGAATACATCGTAATACATCGATTTCCAAACAATAATCCATTAGACAAATGGTTACTAATGCTACAGAAATTTTTTTTCATTGGTTAGTTTGCTGGCGCATGAGCAGAAGGGCAAAAATCGGACTTCTTTTTTTTTTTTTTTTTTTTTTAAACGGATCCATAATTTTCGTTTGTAGAAGACTCTTATTCAAAATGTCCACCTTATCCTACTTTTTGCACAGGTTCACCTGTCTGTATGCGTCTCAGACCGGTCTGCCGTAGATCTGAGGTCATAAAGCCTAAAATCTGGACACAAATTCGGAATCCGACCATGGGCGATTTTTGGGTGAAAAAAAAAACGGGTCCAAAAACTTCGGTTTTTCCCTCTGTATTTTGTAATGCAATTAAAATGTCCAGATTACTTGCTATCATTGTAGAGCTACATCTGTCTACATTTCAATGATACCACCCACTTTAGTGTATCTTGTATGACCTTGATGCTACAGACCATGGAAGTAGGCTACTACCTCATACCCCGTAAAGTTGTCACTAGGGGTTAATGTGTTAAGACAAGGAAAGGGCCTGGGAATTTAGCCCCTTGGTTACTAAGATCTCAACATTGTTGCAAAACATGAATAAATTAATGCATTCTTTAAAAATCATTACATTATTCAAATATAATCTCACATTCTTTAAAAATCATTACATTATACAAATATAATCTCACATTCTTTAAAAATCATTACATTATACAAATATAATCTCACATTCTTTAAAAATCATTACATTATACAAATATAATCTCACATTCTTTAAAAATCATTACATTATACAAATATAATCTCACATTCTTTAAAAATCATTACATTATACAAATATAATCTCACATTTGTGCTCATTTCATCTTATATGTGTGTAAATTGTCAGATAATTTCAATATTTTGCTCACCAATGAGGCTTGCTAAGGCTCACCATGACTGGCAAAAAATAGACAATTTCACTTGTACAAAATTCTTTATATACGCTTACTTAGGTATTGCATACTGATTTTTAAAAAAGATAATTAAGGCTTTTAATGGCACTTTAACACGGGCAATTAACCCAGTTTTGTCTGGCGCTTTAACATGGGCAATTAACCCAGTTTTGTCTGGCACTTTAACACGGGCAATTAACCCAGTTTTGTCTGGCACTTTAACACGGGCAATTAACCCAGTTTTGTCTGGCACTTTAACATGGGCAATTAACCCATTTTTGTCTGGCACTTTAACATGGGCAATTAACCCATTTTTGTCTGGCACTTTAACATGGGCAATTAACCCAGTTTTGTCTGGCACTTTAACACGGGCAATTAACCCAGTTTTGTCTGGTACTTTAACACAGGCAATTAACCCATTTTTGTCTGGCACTTTAACACGGGCAATTAACCCAGTTTTGTCTGGCACTTTAACATGGGCAATTAACCCAGTTTTGTCTGGCACTTTAACATGGGCAATTAACCCATTTTTGTCTGGGTGGTTATTGAACCCATGATACTTGTATTGTGAGTCTCCATCTCTACCAACTGCTCCATAATTCAAGTACGCTAGTCAAATTGGGATAGTGAATCCATAATTCAAGTATGCTAGTCAAATTGGGATAGTGAATCCAGAATTCAGGTATGCTCGTCAAATTGGGATAGTGAATCCAGAATTCAAGTATGCTAGTCAAATTGGGACAGTGCATCCAGAATTCAAATATGCTAGTCAAATTGGGATAGTGAATCCAGAATTCAAGTATGCTAGTCAAATTGGGATAGTGAATCCAGAATTCAAGTACGCTAGTCAAATTGGGATAGTGAATCCAGAATTCAAGTACGCTAGTCAAATTGGGATAGTGAATCCAGAATTCAAGTACGCTAGTCAAATTGGGATAGTGAATCCAGAAATCAAATATGCTAGTCAAATTGGGATAGTGAATCCAGAATTCAAGTATGCTAGTCAAATTGGGATAGTGAATCCAGAATTCAAATATGCTAGTCAAATTGGGATAGTGAATCCAGAATTCAAGTATGCTAGTCAAATTGGGATAGTGAATCCAGAATTCAAGTACGCTAGTCAAATTGGGATAGTGAATCCAGAATTCAAGTACGCTAGTCAAATTGGGATAGTGAATCCAGAACTCAAGTAAGCTAGTCAAATTTGGATAGTGAATCCAGAATTCAAGTATGGTAGTAAAATAGCAGTGTGAATTGCCTCAGATACACGAGGACATGTCATGCCACAGACTTTTAAAAACTGTACTAACAGCTACCTCGCTTGGTTAGAGCATCCCCCTCAGATGTGGGAGGTCGTATGTTCGATCCCCAGCTGAGTCATACCAAAGACTTACAAAAATGGTACTAACAGCTGCCTTGCTTGGCTCAGCATTAAGAGGTTAGTGTTAGGACTCGTCAGCCTGGTGTCAGGTCAGGATAATGTGATTGGGTGGGACATCATGCTACATGTCTGCGGCATGATGCCCCAGTGCTAGACATCCCTATGAACTGTCACACTGCAGAAATCGTAACGATATGACACACACTCATACAGTATATGAAACCCTTCATATTATGCAGGTTTACAGTATATGAGACCCTGTCATATTATGCAGGTTTACAGTATATGTGACCCTGTCATATTATGCAGGATTACATTACTTGTATATGTGATCAATAATTTGGTCCCTTTGTTATTATCCAGCTTTACATTATGTGTAACAAATTGTTTTTACACTGTGATCAGTACATTATCACTCTACTTGACCAATACATACATGCATATTGGTCTTTAGAGATGAAATACATGCATATTGGTCTTTAGAGATGAAATACATGCATATTGGTCTTTAGAGATGAAATACATGCATATTGGTCTTTAGAGATGAAATACATGCATATTGGTCTTTAGAGATGAAATACATGCATATTGGTCTTTAGAGATGAAATACATGCATATTGGTCTTTAGAGATGAAATACATGCATATTGGTCTTTAGAGATGAAATACATGCATATTGGTCTTTAGAGATGAAATACATGCATATTGGTCTTTAGAGATGAAATACATGCATATTGGTCTTTAGAGATGAAATACATGCATATTGGTCTTTAGAGATGAAATACATGCATATTGGTCTTTAGAGATGAAATACATGCATATTGGTCTTTAGAGATGAAATACATGCATATTGGTCTTTAGAGATGAAATACATGCATATTGGTCTTTAGAGATGAAATACATGCATATTGGTCTTTAGAGATGAAATATATCTTATTAGCATTTATTACTCAGCTTAGGGGAATAATTAAACTATACATTGGTAGAATGGTAATTGGTATACATTGGTATAATGGTAATTGGTATACATTGGTATAATGGTAATTGGTATACATTGGTATAATGGTAATTGGTATACATTGGTATAATGGTAATTGGTATACATTGGTATAATGGTAATTGGTATACATTGGTATAATGGTAATTGGTATACATTGGTATAATGGTAATTGGTATACATTGGTATAATGGTAATTGGTATACATTGGTATAATGGTAATTGGTATACATTGGTATAATGGGGGTACATGTGTAATGCAACCAGTTTAACTCCAGGGACCCATGACCATAAACAGCATACCTACCAACAGGTGGGTATGGCTGTGTGGATGTTTGGAGACACAAAACATGTCTCAACCAAAGAGGGTATATGAGAAAGCTTTTCCAGTAATTTTCCTATTGCTTGGTGGTTGTTCCTGGGATATATTTGGCTGCCATGTGTATATAGCCTATAGCGTGCTGAGGTATTAAACCCCACAAAACCAAAGGGCTCAGATCTGTTTTTCAGTGCGAATACAATCTCAACTACTAGCTCTAAACATTGCTGCTGCCTGTAGCTTAATCATAAATGGGAAAGTATTAATGTTCTTCATGCATATTGTTCTTTGATGACATTTTTCACAACATTGATAAAACAATTCATTCTCCCTCTTTATTTCTTCAAGGAAGTGTCATACATGCAATGGTTACACTAGTTAGGATGTCATATTTTGGTTTTTCAGATGGTTATCCATTTGTGCTCAGAACTCAGAACTGGCTTTGGCAAATTGTTCCATGACTATTTCATCCTAGAGGTGGATAAGGGGGGGGGGGGGAGGGGAATTGGGCAAGATTTATTTTCAGTTAGGATACCACTTTCTTTGATATCATCGTTATACAACTAATATAAATTGTACGTTTTATCAGAAGATCAGAGCAAGAGTAATTTTGTCAGACTGTTTGGGAGATGATTTTTTTCTTCTGAAAAACATCTTGGTTCTCTCACCCCAATCAAATTATTAATGGTCTTTATAACAATTGACTATTTAAAGTGTTTTTAAGCATGACTGTTTACTGTTTATACAGGCTGTTGATTATGAGCATATACTATGGTGTCAAGAAATGTTGGATGAATCCTGTGACGCTTGGATTGTGAGTTAGATGCTCTAGCCAAGTAGCTGCTGTAGCTCCAAAGTTGTGTATGTATTTTAGAATTCTTGTATTTACTTTGTCTATCAGAAAATCACACTTTGATTTTGTCAGGCTTGTGTTGTCAGCTAGACAATGGTGTTACTTTTTTGTAATGAGTGTGGCATAAATATTTTGACATCAGCAACATTCAACCTGCCCTCTTGGGCCAAATAACGATCAATTTAAATATAGGATTAACATGAATATGCTTATGACATGGGTATGAGCTACAGGAAATATATTTATCACATGGGTATGAGCTATAGGGAATATATTTATCACATGGGTATGAGCTATAGGGAATATATTTATCACATGGGTATGAGCTATAGGGAATATATTTATCACATGGGTATGAGCTATAGGGAATATATTTATCACAAGGGTATTAGCTATAGGGAATATATTTATCACATGGGTATGAGCTATAGGGAATATATTTATCACAAGGGTATTAGCTACAGGGAATATATTTATCACATGGGTATGAGCTACAGGAAATATATTTATCACATGGGTATTAGCTATAAGGAATATATTTATCACATGGGTATGAGCTATAGGGAATATATTTATCACATGGGTATGAGCTACAAGGAATATATTTATGACATGGGTATGAGCTACAGGGAATATATTTATCACATGGGTATTAGCTACAGGAAATATATTTATGACATGGGTATGAGCTACAGGGAATATATTTATCACAAGGGTATTAGCTACAGGGAATATATTTATCACAAAGGTATTAGCTATAGGGAATATATCACATGTGTATGAGCTACAGGGAATATATTTATGACATGGGTATGAGCTACAGGGAATATATTTATAACATGGGTATGAGCTACAGGGAATATATTTATCACAAGGGTATTAGCTATAGGGAATATATTTATCACATGGGTATGAGCTACATGGAATATATTTATCACATGGGTATCAGCTACAGGAAATATATTTATGACATGGGTATGAGCTACAGGGAATATATTTTTCACAAGGGTATTAGCTACAGGGAATATATTTATCACAAGGGTATTAGCTATAGGGAATATATTTATCACATGGGTATGAGCTACAGGGAATATATTTATGACATGGGTATCAGCTACAGGGAATATATTTATCAAAAGGGTATTAGCTACAGGGAATATATTTATCACAAGGGTATTAGCTACTGGGAATATATTTATGACGTGTATGAGCTACAGGGAATATATTTATCACAAGGGTATTAGCTACAGGGAATATATTTATGACATGGGTATGAGCTATAGGGAATATATTTATCACATGGGTATTAGCTACAGGGAATATATTGATCACAAGGGTATTAGCTACAGGAAATATATTTATCATATGGGTATGAGCTACAGGGAATATATTTATGACATGGGTATTAGCTACAGGAAATATATTTATCACAAGGGTATTAGCTACAGGGAATATATTTATCACATGGGTATGAGCTACAGGGAATATATTTATCACATGGGTATGAGCTACAGGGAATATATTTATGACATGGGTATGAGCTATAGGGAATATATTTATCACAAGGGTATTAGCTACAGGAAATATATTTATGACATGGGTATGAGCTACAGGGAATATATTTATCACAAGAGTATTAGCTATAGGGAATATATTTATCACATGTGTATGAGCTACAGGGAATATATTTATCACATGGGTATGAGCTACAGGGAATATGTTTATCAGACAGCATGCTTATCACATGAATATGAGCTGCAGGAAATATGCTTACTACATGAGTATGAACTACAGGGAACATTTTTGTAACATCAGTAGGAGTTACAGGGACATTCATAATACATCAGTAGGAGTTACAGGGTCATGCATAATACATTAGTAAAAGCTACTGGGAACAGTCTGTCACATCTGCTTGAGCTGCAGGGAACAAACTTATTAGATATGTATTCACTGCAGGGAATATGCTTATAACACAGCATGCTTATAACAAGGATATGAACTACATGTACACGGAATATGCTTATTACAATTGTATATGATAAAGGTACTATACTTATCAGACAGCATGCTTATTATACCAGTAGAAGCTGCAGAGAATGTGATAGATAAGTTTGAGCTACTGGGAACATTTTCTATCACTTGGATATGACCTACACGAAATATGCCTATCACATTAGTAATTAATTGGCTTTACAATGTAATGCAGTGTTAAGATTATTTATCATATTTTTTTTTAATCATATGCCATACATCTTTGTGTGGTCAAGCTATGGTTGCTTAGTGTATGCCATGTATTAGAATGTGGTCAAGCCATGGTAGCTTATTGTATGCCATGAATTTCAATGTGGTCAAGCTATGCAGGATTAGTGTATGCCATACATCTTAGTGTGGTCAAGCCATGGTTGCTTAGTGTATGTCATACATATGTAGTTGAGCCATTGTGGCTTAGTGTATGCCATACATCTTAGTGTGGTCAAGCCATGGAAGCTAAGTGTATGCCATGTATTAGAATGTGGTCAAGCCATGGTAGCTTATTGTATGCCATACATTTGAATGTGGTCAAGCTATGCAGGCTTAGTGTATGCCATACATCTTAGTGTGGTCAAGTCATGGTTGCTTAGTGTATGTCATACATATGTAGTTGAGCCATTGTGGCTTAGTGTATGCCATACATCTTAGTGTGGTCAAGCTATGCAGGCTTAGTGTATGCCATGCATCTTAGTGTGGTCAAGCCATGTTAGATTGTTGTATGCCATACATTTGAATGTGGTCAAGCTATGCAGGCTAATTATATGCCATACATCTTAGTGTTGTTAATCCATGATATTACTTAGTGTATGCCATATATTAGAATGTGGTCAAGCCATGGTAGTTTAGTGTATGCCATACATTAGAATGTGGTAAAGTTATGCAGGATTAATGTATGCCATGCATCTTAGTGTGGTCAAGCCATGGTATCTTAGTGTATTACATACGTTTGAGTGTGGTCAAGCCATGGTGGCCAAGACATTGAAAATACATGTCCAGAAGGGTGTAGATTCAAATCCCACTTTGAGGTTTGTCATAATTGGTTCCAAGCTTGTGTTCTTGAGCAAGGCACTTTACTTGCCTCAAAGATTTCCCATTAAGTACCAAAGAGACAAATTAATCTTGTGTGGTTAATGCAGGCAAGATATAGTTTTCTGAGGAACCATTTTAAGGGACATATATTATAATAGTAAGTATTTGAAAGTTAAAATTGCTGCATCCAGTAAGCTTAGGTCAATGAAGAAGAAAGAGAGTAAAATCCAAATGTTAGCTAAATCTTACGGGTTCCTGATTTGAGTGAAGCAGGTATTCTCATTTAAAATTGCTGGTGTCTTTTTATTAAATTTTCCATTTCAATTAACAATTCATGGTTCTATCAGCGAGTTTAGATAATTATCATTTTTTAATATTGTTATGTAGTGAATGGAACAATTTGGTGTCTAGTTCCTATGAATCAAATTTGTTGACAGAACTCTGCAAATCCATTATCACTTCCTGTTTATCAACAATCATCTTGTTTCTGTACAATTCCTGTGTGGATTAACATGATGCCATTAACATTGCTAGCTGTGTTTGAATCCTTCTCCCATGAATTAATAGTCAATTTTAGGTTGAAACATACTGTATAATGATATGAAAACTTTTGTTCTTTGTTCATGATCACAGCTTACTGGTAATGCAAATTTGACGTTCTTTGCAGAAAATGAACTAAAGAAAAAAATTTGGTTTATGTTATGCCTGCTTCACCTGCAGCCATCAATAAATCATCAGAAAATGAACTAAGAAAAAAATTTGGTTTATGTTATGCCTGCTTCACCTGCAGCCATCAATAAATCATCAGAAAATGATGTTGATATTACTTTATAATATTTAAATAACTTTATTGTGATGATTTCCAGGTGTTCTTAAATCATGAAATTGTGATTAGTTTCAAATAATCAACACGCAATGAATACTATACTTTTTTGACTGAGGGAACATGAGCACTGTATGGAAACATTTGTCACATGATTTTTTTAAAAAAAATGTATTTTCTATTAATACAATGCAGTTGATGATTTTTGTACATAGGAATTATTTTCAGACCAAGAAAATGCTCTTCATTTTAATTAATCAATGCTGACATTAATTGACACTATTATGGCTTAATGTGTGCTCAACCATAAATTTTCAAAGTTAGAAGCAGTTTTTATTATTCAGTCATAAGCATGATAAATGCTTGCATCGAGCCAATTTATCTGATGCACTATGACATTAAATATGCCTGCTAATTCTCAGTATAAATTACATTGTCTTGTATTTTTTATAATCATTGGTAAGTTTAAATGTAAAGTTTGATGCTTATAATGTACCACAAGCAGAATATCTAAGATAAACGGGACAATCATTTCACATGCACGCACATACACATGCACATACAAACATAATGATTTATTTCCCTGCTTTTGTCATATTCTCTTATCTATCATTTTTTTAATTTATGGGTTGTTATCAGTAGATTACCATGGATTCTCATGGTCTGACATTTATTTATGCAGTGATAGAATTTAAGTGGTCTGTGTTATATATATTTTAATGTCACGAGTCAAACTGAGCTGTTGCAAAGGAAGTTCTTTATCTGAGGAATTCAAAAAATAAGAATTTGTATCCACCTTCACTGCTTTCATTGCTGGGTAGAGTAAACTAGACGCAGTGATGTGCATGCATAGCAATTCATATTCAATGAAGAAGGACGAGGGGAATCCAGCTATACATTCGCCCTCTAGGTTTCTCTAGTCAATTAACTTGGTATGTGATGGGTACAGTATTCAATTTTTGCAATGCATCTTTCTGTGCATGCAATAAAATGACAGTCTAACAAGGAAGTATTCTTTAATTTAAATAAAAACAGCCTCAAAATACCCCGATTTCCACTGAAGAGGATGCTCTAGTGTCCCCTAATAATGAAGTTAATATTTAAATTATTCATTTTCACTGCTGTTGAACAGCTTTAAGAATAGCTTGTCATATAGGGTAACCAGAATATTTGATCCTAAGGCTGGTATGGGACGAGAGTTTGGGATTGATACATTGCAAAGCACAAGGAAGTGTAGTGACAACATCTGTAGTGACAACATTTGAAACGTCTGTAGTGACAACGTTTCTTGATTTTCTTAAATGAAATTGTTTGTGGAGGTTGTATTTTTATATTAAACTGTACAACAATGAAACATGTATATGGGAGTGAATAATTTTGGTTCTTGCTTTTCTGTTAATGTGGACAAAACTTCAAACTATGCATTACATAGTCAGTGCAGTTTATGTTTAAAATAACAGTGATCTGCAAATATCATTTTGTTGATAAAAAATTCAAAATCAAATTATTATCACTGGCACTTGCATTATAAATTAATTAATTTAAACAATAAATGGTCATTTCCCCAATATTGTGTGTTTTGAATCAGTTATGGAGTTAGACTTGTAACAGCACAATTTTTTGGAGTTTCATTTTCTGCTAAAATATTCACCATGCAAGTGATTATTTTAGTTGACAAGGAAATTGGTAACTGTATTGGTAGTCCAACTAAACTGAAGTACTGAATTCATTACCTGAACACTCTGGCCATTAACAGTCTCTCATTGAGCCTTCTATAATGGGATTTGAATTCCTTAAGCTTGAGCAATCGCTATGCTCATATAAGAACATATTTTGCACATTTAATTATACATTTAATTATACATTTGTATTTTGTTAATTATTGCAACAATGTTTGTACTGAAATAGGCTTCCCCAGTTATTGAGCATTATGTACTTTTCGTTGGTGCCTTGAAGCTACCGTAATCAAATTCTTCATTACATTTCTGTCAGCCAATGAAATTGATCATCTTATGCTTGTTTGGTAATAAGTGCACTCTATTCAGTAAGCATGGGATGTGCATAGTAAAGTCTAAAATCAGCAGTAATGATCTTTGATTCTTCTTGGGAATTTTTATTTACCATATTGGCACCATGAAAGGAACATTCTTGCCACAATAAAGCTCATCACTGCTGAAAATGAGCCATCTGAGAATAAACCGCATGTTGAAACAATGCCATGTTGACAATGATGAGAAATTACTAGTCAAATGCAGTGTAATTATCTCATTATTATTCTGAACTGAAACTTCTCTAAACCAGCTTAGAGGCCATACACCTGCTAACTCACCACGCCATGTAGTTTATTATTTTTTTAAAATATCTTTTAGAAATTTACCTTTAATCATCACCATGATTCCTATTGTGCTGACAATAATATTGCCATTAAACCCTGTTACATACATAACCATTTAGGTTCTTCTGTTGTTGATTGCAAAGTTTGGTACTATGTTACTGTCCACTTTAGGTTTTTTTTACTCTGGGATAGTATACTTAGGGAACAGTCTTTGGGGTTATGGAGCCTGGGACTTTCTTTTTAGTCTGATATTTGTTTTCTTTTATGGCAAGATAATTAAGTTTTTCAATGGATTTATTTTTTTTAAAATATAGATCATGGCAAGAATATTTTATCAAGTTCTTTATTTGAGAGCTGTAATTTTTTTCTCAAAAATAAAATCATGGGCTTCCAGAAAATTAAATGGCTAGACCCTTATCAGTGTGTGGAATGGTTGGTTGTCATAGTAACACTACTTATTTAAAGTATTTCTTGCATTCCTCAGGAAAAAATGCCTTCAGACTATTAATAACTTTGCAAGCAGACAAACTCCCATTATTCTTGAATTTTAATTATTCCAACAACCAAAGACTTGGATATTTTATTTTGAATTTTTGGTTGCTTTTCAGATTTTGTAGTGTTGGGAGCCAAGAATTTTAAAGATCTTTAATTGGTTGATATATTTTTCATTATTTTCAGACAGGGACTGTTATCTTTGTACATCTGTTAAAGTTACAGGTACTCTAGATAATTACATCTTCTCTGGATTCACAGCTGTTAAAATAAAATAAAGTTGTACAAACAAAATTGTTGAAAGCAAAAAACTTGTATTCAATTTTCAAAGTGGAATATGACAACTGAATTTTTGGTTGTTTTGATTTTGATCCTTTGTTAGTTTGACTTTTAGAACAATTTCTGTTTGATTATCCATGACAAACTTTATAAACTCAGGTTTGCTATTCCATATAATATGTTAACAGAACTAGATATAATATGCTGACATATATATATATATATATATATATATATATATATATATATATATATATATATATATATATATATATATATATATATATATATATATATATGTATATATATACATGTATATATATACACATATATATATATACATATATATACATACATATATATATATATATATATATATATATATATATATATATATATATATATATATATATATATATATATATATATATATGTTGACAGATCTATGTATAATGTTGACAGATCTATATATAATATGTCAAAAGATCTAGATATAATATGCCAACAGATCTAGATGTAATGTTGACACATCTATATATAATATGTTGACATATCTATATATAATATGTCGACAGATCTTGATATACAACTGTTATAGGTTGACAGATCTAGATATAATATGCCAACATATATATATATATATATATATATATATATATATATATATATATATATATATATATATATATATATATATATATATATATATATATATATATATGTGTTGACAGATCTATGTATTGTTGACAGATCTATATATTCAACAGATCTAGATATAATCTGCCAAAAGATCTAGATATAATATGTCAACACATCTAGATATAATATAATGACAATTAGCAAACATCATATACCCAGACCTAACAGTGCATTATACAATGGCAGATTATGGTCTGTGTTTATGACAGATAGACCTGACTTATAAGTGGGTGCATATGGTAAGTTTCAGCTCACAGTCTAGATGGTCAGACCAGTTTTATACAAGAATCTGGTATGTGTTGCCTGTCATGAAGAGCTGGTACAAATAAGGTTGATTAGCCATTAAATATAGGTACCAATGCTAACAGTAGAAATACTTTCAATGACTTCTCAAAAACCACTTGGCAGAACTAAAACAAATTTGATGTTTAATATTATGGCACCATATTTATTGCTTCCACTTCTCTTGCACTCTCATTACAGCTGTTTGAAATTAAGTGATGCAACTTGACATTCATATAGATTGCTTTTTGAAAGTGTTTTGTATTCATTGCAGACCCCTCCGGTTGCCTAGTAGTTAGAATGTCAGCCTCAGAGAGAGGTTGTGTGTTCGATCCCCAGCAGAGTCTTACTAAAGACTTTTAAAAATAGTACTAACAGCTATCTCTCTTGGCATTCAGCATTAAGAGATTGGTGTTACTATAGAACTGGTTTCAGGATAATGTGCCTTGGTCGGACATCATGATACATGTTTGCAGCAAGATGTCCAAGTGTTAGACTAAAGACATCATAGTGAAATGACTGAAATATTTTTAAAGCTATATTAAAAATCTAAAACATATCACATGGTCATTGTCATGGTCTGTTATGTTTAATTCTGTTTCAATAATATTTTTAAGATGAAGCAATGATATTATTAGTCATGATCACTAATTGGTGTTACTGTACTGGCAATTCAATTTTGAAGGCAGAGGTCATAGATCATTTAGCTTTTAGTCACATTTGTCATGTTACACTTTTGCTTCACAGCCTAATGATATCATTATCTTGTGGGAGACTTGAACTATAAACAAATAAAGATGTTTGCTACTGACATTACTGTTTCATCTCTCTCTCTCTCTCTCTCTCTCTCTCATTGTAAGTCTATCTATAAGTAGAGTTATAACAAGGCACATGATAAAAGCAATTTGTTTTTAATTTTACCTTAATGAAACTCCCCAATATAAATAATATGGCCTTAGATCTATGACAGACTAGTCTGAAGCACACACAGACCAGTGAACCTGTGTAAAAAGTAGAATAAGGTGAACATTTTGAATAGTTTTCTCTATGCGAAAATTATAGGTCTGTTAAACAAAAAAAAAAGAAAAGAGACAAAAAACAGAACTCCAACTTTTAACTTTCTGCTCTTGCTCCAGCAAACTAACCAATGAAAAACATTTTTTTTAAGCACAACTAGGCATTGGTCTAATGGAATATTGCTTGGAAGTTGATGTATTAGGATGTATTCAGAAATAGTCCCCAAAATGTATTTCCTACTTGCATTTCATGCGAAAACAGCAAAAACCTCCAGACGTTAGTGTGTTAAACCTACCCACCCCAACACACAAGCACATCGATTCTTTGGTCAGTTATCATGCATATCAATTCTCAAACCTGTTGGTCTCATAATTTGAAACTTCTTGAAAATAATTTTAAAACTGCCTTTACCTCAACCCAACCCCATAGACCATGCCCAGTCATATCCTTAGGTTTTGAAGCCTCCATGTTGAACCAGATGACAGTGTTTATTATTCTGGGCTATGGCCTTGTGCCAGAGACCTTTTTTTCGTTATTGATACAAGAAAGTCCCATCTGTGATGCATAAAGACACCCCCACCCCCAGATAGAGATAAAAAGCATTGATTATGTGTAATCTGAACTGAATACATCCCAAGCTTACTGAATAGAGTATGCCCTTTTGCACCAAAAGTGCATGCTTAATGATCATGATAGAAAATGTGAAGAAGTACAGATGAAATCATAATGAAAACACTGCTGCATTTATTTCTTTAATACAGTAGTGTACAGTGAGAAAATATGTAGACTCCGATATCCAAAACGAATTCCATGAGGTGAATGGTTACTGCAGCATGAGGAAATCCCATTACATCGGGCTCATGATTGAAAAGGCTGATAATGACAAAGATGCTCTTGTTGTGAATTTAATCATTTATGCAATACATTTTCATCCTTGTAACACTGTATACAAGTTTGCAACAGTTTCCTTAACTAAACTAACTAAAGAGACATTATTAAACACAAATAAATGGAAGGAGATTAAAAATCTTTCTTTTGATATTTACTTGACATTTATTTGCTTTTTTACTCCATATCGCATATTGAAAACAGTATAAAAAAATTGTATGTTCTTTTGTATGTCTTTTGAATCTGTGCATACATTTAAAAAAAATATTTTCAATTTCTAAAAACAGCTGGAAAAGTTTAAATCAGATTTGACAGATTGAACCATTTTATGAAGAGTTTTAATGCATAATTTTTTAAGCATCAAATATGGTTAATAGTTTTAATGAGTAATTTTTTAAGCATCAAATGTGGTAAAAGCATCCAAGCAGCATATGTTAGAGGCAAGACAAAAACTGTATGAAATATTTTTCTCTTTTCAGAAGCTGATAATTTTGAAGTGTGAAATATTTTGCATGTGAGCATGATGGCAAACGAGACAGAAAATGTCACCAATTTCATAGCCCCATCAGATGTTACTGCAAACGTGACACTGCCATTTTGGTCGTTGATGGAAAAAGTTATTTTTGGAACATGGCTGACTGTCTCTGCAATGTGTGCTGTAATTGGAAATTTGATGGTGATTATTGTTGTTGCAAGGCATCGTGGGATGCAAACCAGAACCAACATGTTTCTAGTCAATTTGGCCATTGCAGATTTTTTTGTGGGCATATTGATGGCACCATTCTCCTTAACTACTTTAATCAAGGACGAGTGGATATTCGGTGATACCATGTGCAAAATCAATGGGTTTATGAATACTGTGTGTTTTATTACATCTATCCACACATTGATGTACATCAGTATTCATAAATACGTATCCATTACAAGACC
This sequence comes from Unio pictorum, assembly GCA_030141615.1. NCBI lineage: Eukaryota > Metazoa > Mollusca > Bivalvia > Unionida > Unionidae > Unio > Unio pictorum. The sequence goes on from JARLTB010000048.1 coordinate 9,124,404, forward strand.
ATTCAGTCGCATTTTAAATAATTTGAAAATTGTGATCATGATCGTTTGTGCATGGACATGGGCCATATTTTGTGGTGTTCTTACAGTAGCCCTTCTTAGTCAAGTAGTCTATAAGAATGGTACAATGCAGTGTGGACCAGAATACCCACACAATGAGAGGGAATATATTCATCATGCTATTATACAGATTACAAACATAGGAATACCATTCCTTATTATGACCTTCGCCTATTTGGGAATGTATCGGGAGTTCCGACAACACATCGTTCGACTGCACAGAAACACAACATTGCAATCAGATCAAATTATTGGCCAACAGATTCAGGTGACAAAAACATTATTTATAGTGCTTGCTTGCTTTTTCCTTTGTTGGGTTCCCTATGCAATCTACTCTGGCTATGTCACAACGGTGAAGGACAGAAACAGTATTCCTAGCTGGGCTAATGCTGCAGTAAGTACACTATTTGAGTAATTTATGGATTTTACTGAAACCATTAATCTCATTTCTAATTCATGAATAAGATCTAATAGGTATTCATGCATAAGATCTGTCTAATAGGTATTCATGCATAGGATCTTTCTAATAGGTATTCATGCATAGGATCTGTCTAATAGGTATTCATGCATAGGATCTGTCTAATAGGTATTCATGCATAGGATCTGTGTAATAGGTATTCATGCATAGGATCTGTCTAATAGGTATTTATGCATAGGATCTGTCTAATAGGTATTCATGCATAAGATCTGTCTAATAGGTATTCATGCATAGGATCTGTCTAATAGGTATTCATGCATAAGATCTGTAATAGAAACTTGTTTGTGCCATGCACCGACAATTGAGATCAGACGAGGGAATAATAGTTATCTCTCACTATGGAATAATTATTTGAAATCAGATAAGGGAAGAACAGTTATCTTTTGCTATAGAATTATTTTTTTAGATCAGATAAGGGAATAAATTATCCCTCGCTGCGGAATGATTATAGAGATAGGAGAAGGGAATAACAGTTATCCATCATGATGGAATGGTTACTTGAGGTAAGAGAAGGAAATAACAGTTATCCCTCACGATAGAAGGATTACTTGAGATATGAGAAGGAAATAACAGTTATCCCTCATGATATGATGAATTTTTTGAGATAAGAAAAAGAAATAACAGTTATCTCTCATGATGGAATGATTACTTGAGATAAGAAAAGGAAATAACAGTTATCCCTGATGAAAGAATGATGCTTAGTACTTAGTATTGTAAACCTGGTTGGTCAAACTGTATTCAATATAATATCCATGCTTTGAAAATATTATTCATATGATGCATCCAAAAAAGTTATTCATTATTTTTTCATGGTGTTGGTGGAGTAACAGTGTGTTTAACACATTATTGGCTATACCATGCCAAAGAGATGGAAACAAGGTACTGTTTCCAAGGATACAATGAAGCAGCAGCTCATCCAGATTGACATGGACAGCCAATGAAGCATAGCTATCTTGCCTCTCCAAAGAGAATTACAGTTTGATAGTAATGAGATAACATTCATGTATAATAGAAAGTTCCAAGAAAATGATAATATTCTTGGTGTGCACTTTTTACGGCCTATGTAGATAATATGTTGAACATGATAAAATATAGCTTTGATAACAAATTCTATTATTTTTTATTTAGTTTTAAAATAACTTCTTGGTTTATTGTCTCACTTTCTGAAGTGTCATGGGCACATGAATACATTTTTTGGCAGCAATAATATTTTAGGCATCAATGTTCAAGTTGCCTTTTAAAGTATATGTAAAGTAAGATCAAGTGGAGATAACTCATTGAATGGATACTGGTGAAACACCAGGTTCCGCAAACGCTTTGTTCAACTTGATCTTAGATTTATATGCCTGCTATAAGGAAGAATGCATTATGTTAGGATGTCCATCATCAATCAATCTGCACAATAACCTGAGTTGTTCACCATCAGTGGTTACTTCATGGATGGCATGGATTTTTGGTTGGGAAAGGAAGAAACCTAAAGATTCAGCAGAAAGAATCACACTGACTGCCAGAAGAAAAGTGATTTCTTTAGAATAAATGGAGGTTTCCACCATCTATAGTTACTAACTTTATGGATGACTTGCACTTGTGCTAAAGAAGAAACCTTTTGATTTGGCATGAAAAGGTCAAGGTCTCTGAGGTTGAAAGAAATTATTAGCTTTTACACAATAACTTGAGTTTTCTGCATCAACAATTACAAACCATTATGGACAGCTCATACTAGGGGTAAAGAAGAATCCTATTTATTTTGGTGTGATTAGGTCAAAGATCAAATTACCGGAACTTTAATGAAAAGATTGTTTCTGCACAATAACTATAGTTATTTTCCATCTACAGTTACTAAATTTGTGGATGGTTTGCACTTGTAATAATCGAAGAAATTCATAAAGTTTGGTTTCAAAATGTCTGAGGTCAAGGTCACAGACTACAGGAAGAAACATTGTTTCTGTACATTGTCTCATGTTTACAATCATCTTTGGTTTCTGCACATTTTGAATGGCTGGCACCTGGGAATGGAAAAACCCTATTGATTTAAGTGTCGCAAAGGTCCTTAGCTTCAGTGAAACATATAAACAGGTAACAGTGTTAGAAGCGATCAGTAGCCCATTCTTATGCAGCAGAGAAGTTTAAGAAACTAATTAATTAATATTCATTGGTTCTAATAATTATGATTAGAATCCAGTTTCAGCTGGAACCAGTCTACAGTAAACCTGACTGATTCACAGTTTATATGGACCACTTAAGAATGGAAAAGCCTGAATTGTTAAATTCTTCAGACTATTATTAGAATAGCTTAACTTAATAGAAGAGTGACAACATTTTGAAATGTCAATATGGTAAAGTTGAACCTTACTTTTGTGTGTATTGCACATATTAATTTTGCTTTATTCTTGGATCATGAATATTCATAATAAAGAGAAATGTTTACAGTATTTAGCTCCAAAACAGTGAATTTTAGTGGCCGATCAGATGTTAAAGCAGATGACAACTGTTAATAGCTGAGTCAGATATATTAGTTATACTATTTTTTTAAAATTTGGTCTTTATATTGCCTGTACTAAGTACTTTGAATTTTGCAATCAGTTGTTTTTCTGTTTTCATTCAATGTCTAAGGTAACTAAACTTTTAGGACTTGGCATCCTAAAATTTGAAATTGCCACTCCAAGTTTCAAGTGTATTGCCCAATGGTTACTAAAGTTTTCAAGTAGGCTACCCACTATCTAACAAAGTTTGACATGTACTTGAACTACAGAATTGCCAAATATACATTTGTAAGTTGATAATGACCATAGTCATGATGCTCGAGTTAATAGCAGAGATACTGGAAACACCATCCGGCATTATGCAAATGACAACAACTTTTGAAATTGATTACATCATCTGCAAATGTGTATTTCTTTTACAAGTCAGTGATTTTTGTAGATCTGTCATTAGGTGGAGAAAATATACAGTGATGTTATCTGTTAACTGATCATTTTTGCATGATAACTTTAATTCTACAGCATGTACCTTTACTAAACAAGGTCATGGTCATGACTCCAAGACAAAAATTCTTCATTGCATATCTAGACCAAATTTTGTCTCTGCATTTAGGGTATTGAAGAAACTTATGGATCTTAGGGTCAGAGGGTAATGAGTTGAGGTCACTGACTAAAAGAACAAAAAAAATGGTTTTGCACAGTAAGATTATCCCTGCATCACATCCCTAAACTAATTTTGTGATTGCTTGCATTTGGATAAGGAAAAATCCAATGTGTGTTTGTGTCACAAGTTTAAAGATCAAAATCACTCTGTTTTTGCACATTAACATTTGTACTACATGACATACCTGTACCAAACTGTGTGGATGACTTGCACTGTGGGTAAAGAATAAACATATTCATTTTGGGATGAAGGGTCAGTGTCAATGTAACTGAAAGGACAACAAAGGATTCTGCTGGACCAGCTCTTTGAATATTTTAAAATAAGAAAGAAGCCTATTGATTTTGGGGTCAAAGGTCAGAGTCATCCACTCAAATGATTGTTTTTCTTATTACATGATAAGCGATATAAATTCAAAGACATTACTTCCATTGTTTATGTCTCACCATGATAGTGAAAATTGAAATGCTGCTTTCAGTGTGGATGGGTGCATATGTTATTAACAACTTCACCATGATTTAGAAAACCAGTCTAGTTATTCTAGGGCTTACTGCTCATTGTTTAATTAAAGATTTCAAACAGTTTTCCTTTATGTTATTTGTACATCTTATTTGGGGGCTTTCTGCTGCTTGTCGTGTTTGATTAAATTCTACCTCTTTAAAAAACACACAATACATAGGTTCAATAGGCACTTTATTGTACATATAAAACAATCTTTGGTATAATGGGGACAAGTCCTGTTCACAGCACAAAGCACCAGCATATCTCTGAATTTTGTGTTGTATAGGAATGCCTCAGGAAGAGATTCCTGGGAGTTAAGTAGAGTTGTGAATTGTGCCCAACACTTGTATGTGGAGTCATAAGGGGCTGATATGAGGTATAAAGGGACCCTGATAACTGATATGAGGTATAAAGGGACCCTGATAACTGATATGAGGTATAAAGGGACCCTGATAACCAAAACTCGACATGTCTGATCCTGAGGATGCCTTGACAACAAACATCAGCGGATACATACAATGTAGAAAGAGGATATGAAGATTAAATGAGCATAATAGTTGAATACCTTTAAAAACTGACACAAATTGGGGTTCCAAAGCCAAGTTGTTAATGCATGAAACTTGGCAGCGGCCCTTTATTCCATAGGAATACCTCAAAAAGAGAGACTCTTTGCAGTTTGTAGGGTTGTGAAGAGTGTCTGACACTGTTATGTGGAGCTGCAAGGGCTGATATGAGGTGTGTGGGGACACTGATAACTGAAACTTATTTGAGTCTGATCCCGAGGATTGCCATGACAACAAACATCAGCCAATACTATATACATGGACCATGGAAAGTGTGCATGAAGTATATATGGATTAATAGTTGAGCATATTAAAGTACTGACAAAGTTGAGTTTGAAAGCAAAGCTGTGAACGCAGGAACCTGGGCAATGCAAATGAGAACAGAACTGGAACATTATGTTTTGCAAGAAACTGCTCCAAATAAATGACATGGTGGATGGATGGGAGGAGGGTGGTTCTTTACGCAGATAATTTTAAGTTAAATGCAGCATTGACACTGAAAAGCACACATCTCTATGGGCATCCCAGTTGCCATGTGGCTGACTCAAACAACTGACATAATGTTAAATCACGTACTCAGTCATCTGATTGGTTCAGCAAGACAGCATGTCAAAATTTAGTTACAAGCTTATTATATACTGGCGGCAATGACATCATGTCAGGCAGAGCAACCATATTAGACAAAGAGGGGCCCATCAAGGGGCCAAAGAAGAATGCACTGTGTGTTTCAATTAAATTACAATATATTTGTCTGTGGAAGGGCTTATCTAAGATTTGATAGCTTTCACCCAGAAATATTTTGTATAAATACATTATGTTTTTTAAACTATAACTGTTTTGGCTTAGTACCTTTAAATATCAGGCCTTAGCATTTGAGTAAACAAAACCAAAACTTGACTTGATTAGTTTTGCCTGAAAGTTATCAAATGTACCGGTAGTCTCATTAAGAATGAAGCCCCTACCTGATGTATTAAAGTACATGTCATCCTCAAACATGCCATGGATTTAATTCTGTTTCAAATACATAGATTAATTTAATATTACTATGTGTCACAATGACACCTGCAAATTTCTCACTATTACACTAAGATGAAAAATACCACAAATAAGGTTGAATGTTGAAATGTTCAAGAAATAGCTGCTGGCCCTTACCATGATGAGGGGTACATCATGACATACAAAAAAGGTCCTTCATCATGAATAAAGCAGCACAATACCTTATCATGACATATAGCAATATGGTTTTTATTCATGGCATAGCAACATTGTACGTCATTATCACATATAGTAACACAGTACCTCATGTCATATAGCAACAGAGGACCTCATCATGCCATGTAGCAACACAGGACCTTATCATGATGTATAGTAACACAGCAACTCATCATGACATAGTAACACAGTACCTCATCATGACATAGTAATACAGTACCTCATGCCATGTAGCAATGCAGGACCTCATCATGACGTATAGTAACACAGCAACTCATCATGACATAGTAACACAGTACCTCATCATGACATAGTAACACAGTACCTCATGCCATGTAGCAATGCAGGACCTCATCATGACATATAGTAACACAGTACCTCATAATGACAGATAGAAACGCAGGACCTCATGCCATGTAGCAACATGGGACTTCATCATGACATATTGTAAACACAGTACCTCATCATGCCATGTATAAATTCAAGACCTCATCGTGACATATATTAATAAAGTACCTCATATCATACAGCAACAGAGGACTCCATGATGACAATTGACATATAGCAACACAGGACCTCATCATGACATAGAAATAGTACAGTAATCTGTATCAGTTGTATGGTTCTACTTGGGCAGAGTAATCTTTGTTTGGTTGCCTATTTCTATTTGGGCATAAACTGTACTGGATATGCAGTTTATAGTACTCTTGTATCAGTTGCATAGTTCCACATGGGCATGGATTGGACTGTACTGGATATGCAGTTTATAGTATTATTGTATGAGTTGCATAGTTCCATGTGGGCATAGACTGTACTAGATATGCAATTTTTAGGATTCTTGTATCAGTTGCTTAGTTCCACATTGGCATAAACTGTACTGGATATGCAGTTTAAAGTACTCTTGTATCAGTTGCATAGTTCCACATTGGCATGGACTGTACTGGATATGCAGTTTAAAGTACTCTTGTATCAGTTGCATAGTTCCACATGGGCATAGACTACTGGATATGCAGTTTATAGGATTCTTATATCAGTTGCATAGTTCCACATGGGCATAGACTACTGGATATGCAGTTTATAGGATTCTTATATCAGTTGCATAGTTCCACATGGGCATAGAATACTGAATATGCAGTTTATAGGATTCTTATATCAGTTGCATAGTTCCACATGGGCATAGACTACTGGATATGCAGTTTATAGGATTCTTATATCAGTTGCATAGTTCCACATGGGCATAGACTACTGGATATGCAGTTTATAGGATTCTTAAATCAGTTGCATAGTTCCACATGGGCATACAATACTGGATATGCAGTTTATAGTTCTTGTGCATCAGTTGGAATGTTCTTCTTGGGGATATACTGTATGTGCAGTTTGACCTGTATGTATTTTTGAACTAATATTAAGCTGGAGTATTGTAATGACCAGGGATGGATAGCTAAAATTGATATTTGCTGTTGTCATAGCTTTTAATGGTGATAGCAGAGGCCAATCCCAGATGTGGGTTAATGTTTAAAGACAGTTTATTATATAAACCATGACAAGATTCACATGTTAGAACAATCTACATAGGGCATGTCATTGAAATGATACTGGCATGTAGTGCTGATTATAGCATCCTAGAATAAAGGCAACAATATTTTGTACATAGTGTAGCATGAATGCATTACAGCATTATAAGTATGCATAAATGGTACAGTAAAACCTGTCTTGAAACACCACTCCTTCTGCCAAAAAATAATGGTCTCTCATGACAGGTGGTCTCTCATAACAGGTCATAACACTATATAATCAATAAATCTGTGCATGGAGATTCTGGTCTCTCAAAACAGGTGGTCTTTCATAGCAGTGGTCTCGCAAGAAAGGTTTTACTGACTAAAATTATGATATTATTTATATTCCCATATAGGCTGGATGGTTGAAATGGATAATAAAGATAAGATTACACAGCAATAAAACTCCAGACTAAGTAATTGAATTCTTTATTGCTTTGAAAATGATTTCATTAGTCCAGACATTATTATTTTAGACTTTATGAGTGTACCATTTAAATATTGAGGCCAGACATTATGCGATTGATAAGTTTACCATTTAAATATTGCTGTACAGACAGCATCATTATGGGATTGATAAGTGTATCATTTTAATGTTGATTCCGGATAATATCATTATGGGATAGATGAATGTACTATTTAATCCAGACAATATTATTATAGGTATGATAAGTGTACCATTTAAATATTGAGTTCATTATGGGATGGATGAAAATACTGTTTCAGTATTGAGTCCAGACAGTATCAGTATGGAATTAATACCATATAAATATTGAGTACTTTAATGTGTTACTGGTAGCTTTGAACTTGGGTAACTGCTATGTGATAACACAAGGCAAAAGAACAAGTAGGAGAGAGCACATGGTCAATATGAAGTTTGGTATCATAGCAATATTAGAGACTGTACAAAGGTTCACAAGTAATGATATTTATCTTATTGATTTTAAACTTCAATTAGGGACAGAACAATCATATTACAGTGTAATATAGTGCCAGATCACTCGTATGCAAGCAATAAAAAGGATTAGACTTTCAGCAAGGAAAAAAAATGGCAGCTTTTACATCGTCTATTTCATAATTTTTTTTTTTAATTTAAGGGGCTGTTGATGTTATGAAATTTGTTTTGAAATCTGTACCTCAAACATTACAAGTCAAACTATAATTGACCATATGGTTTGTTTTGTTATCACCTCCATTGGCCTGTGTAACCATTACCACACATTTCAACCCCAAATCATCTCACCATATAATTTCATATAGATCTTTTAAAAAATTTAATGAGAAAGAGTTCCAAGAGGAATTAAAATATGTTTTATATGATGTTTGATGATGTCAAGGACACTTTAGATTCTTAATTGGTACTCACTCTTTATAGATGTCATCAATAAGAACACATACTCTTTTGAAAAAGCAGTTAAACTTACTTGTTGGTTAACCAAATTGGATTACACTAGAAATCATACAAGCAATAAAAGCAATCAGTACAAAGCACTAGGAAACACTGACCAATACAAAAAAGCAACCAGTACAAAGCACTAAGAAAACACTGACCAATACAAAAAAAGCAATCAGTACAAAGCACTAGGAAACACTGACCAATACAAAAAAGCATCAGTACAAAGCACTAGGAAACAATGACCAATACAAAAAAGCATGAGTGCAAAGCACTAGGAAACACTGACCAATACAAAAAAAGCAATCAGTACAAAGCACTGGGAAACACTGACCAATACAAAAAAGCAATCAGTACAAAGCACTAGGAAACACTGACCAATACAAAAAAGCATCAGTACAAAGCACTAGGAAACACTGACCAATACAAAAAAGCACCAGTACAAAGCACTAGGAAACACTTACCAATACAAAAAAAGCAATCAGTACAAAGCACTGGGAAACACTGACCAATACAAAAAAGCAATCAGTACAAAGCACTAGGAAACACCAATACAAAAAAGCATCAGTACAAAGCACTAGGAAACACTGACCAATACAAAAAAGCATCAGTACAAAGCACTAGGAAACAATGACCAATACAAAAAAGCATGAGTGCAAAGCACTAGGAAACACTGACCAATACAAAAAAGCAGCCAGTACAAAGCACTAGGAAACACTGACCAATACAAAAAAGCATCAGTACAAAGCACTAAGAAACACTGACCAATACAAAAAAGCAATCAGTACAAAGCACTAAGAAACACTGACCAATACAAAAAAGCAATCAGTACAAAGCACTAAGAAACACTGACCAATACAAAAAAGCAATCAGTACAAAGCACTAAGAACCGCTGACTAATACAGGAACTTTCACACTTCTGAAAATAAAAAAAATTAATAGAATTCCTGAAAATACTTTCCATGAATTGCACTTCATAAGAAATGATAAAGTGCTGAAATATCTTCAAAATATAGAAGTAACAAAGTACTTTCCATGAATTACACTTTAGAAGTAACAAAGTACTTTCCATGAATTACACTTTAGAAGTAACAAAATACTTTCCATGAATTACACTTTAGAAGTAACAAAGTACTTTCCATGAATTACAATTCATAACAAATGATAAAGTGCTGAAATATCTTCAAAATATAGAAGCAACAAAATAACACAGGTGTAGACTCGATTGGACCAAGATTATTATGGACAGCATGTTCATTGTCTGAAAGGATAATATACATGTATAATGTAATTATGGAAACAAATATATTTTTTTATTTTTCTGATAACAATAATACTACTAATAATAATATTAATATTAATGATCATGATGACTTTATTTAAAGAGGGTATCTGATCATCATGATGAAATAAATCATTTTAGAACCATGAATCCTTTCTATCTTATGTAAATTCTTGGGGCAAAAAACATTTTCATGACTCCATACGGATTGTCTTGATAAACATAATCTGTTATATGATAGACATCAGGCTTTTGCCCAGACCATTCTTGTGAAAACTGCCCTTGCTATTATGGTTGAAAAATGACTCATAGCTTTAGGTAATGGACAGCTAGTGGGAGTTGTGGTGGTTGATTTTAGGAAAGCCTTTGATCTAGTTGATCATGATAATTTTACTTGAAAAATAAAAACCTTGCAAGCTCAGAAACAATCTTTGAACTTTTAAATTCATATTTGAAAGAATGAGAACAGAAAGTTGGTACCAGAAGTGTCATGTCAGACAAAAAGCTTGTGACATGTGGAGTACTGCAAGGATCTGTTTTAAAGCCATTGCTATTTACTATGTTTAAAAATGATATGCTTTTTCATGCAGTAAATATTGAATAATCTGTATTCGCATACAGTAAATGTTGAAACTAATCTCTATGCTGTTAACACCACATTATAGGATAGGAGCTTATCTAAAACTACTATTAAAAGAAACTTGCAGATGTAGATAATTTTAGTCCACAGTATGTCTGTTAGAAGGAACTTTTTGAAGTTGGATCATATACATGTACATAAAGTAAACAAAAATAAAAAAAAAAACTTTTTTCATTTGATTTAAAACAGATAATTTTCACCTTATTTATATGTACGTAATATGTCTATACAAAAATGAGATAGTTCTTATTTTTATCTTATATTTTTATATATATAATTTGGGCATGAATAGATTGCTTCAGAAATGTAACACACATTAAAATAAATCACTACAACTTCCAGACTCTGTGTTAGTTAAAACAGTTTTTATTTTTGAACTGCTATTCATCGAGAAAGACATAAGACGATAATGTGGTCTGTAAATTTCTTGTCTTTTGATGAGGTAAAGTTATTGGTCAGATGCAGTGGCCCACTAATCATGAGGATGAATGGATAAATAGACTTCTTAGCCCGGAGCATGATCTTTAAATTAAAACAAACATAAAAATAACAGGTCTCTCAGAGAGAATAAAGACCTGATGACAGTTTGTTCGAAGTATTAGTCATGTGATAACTCTGATAGAAGATCCATGCCAAATATAGCATGATTTTAGTTGTACATGTATATTGTGGTTTCAACAGGCCAGAGACTTAATGGGACTATTGCTCTGAAGAAAATAAAAATAGTTACCATAATATACTAAAATATATTTGCCAATTATTTGGATCCAACTGTATAGACCCAGATCTGTCATTGCAGAATGTGCAGGCAGATCTATTCCTTGCAATATGCTGTGACTAATCAAAAGAATTAACAACATAGAACCTGATCTGCTTGTGCATTATGTGTTGGCAGGCCTGAGTATTTTGTTTGCATTTTAACCCAGCTTATGTAAGCGAGTATATATGGTAGTGATGTGGTAGCTATAGGATACAAGGAATTGCATTCCCATAGAGGTAGAAATATTTTTTAAAATAACATACAAAACTTCAATAATATCAAACAATAATATCTTTTAAAATGGATTGTAATCAGCAGTCATTTTATAGATTTAGTTTTTGACTTTGCAGGCAACCCATCGAACAGCCTGTTAATCCTATACAAATGGGAATGATAGTACGGTTAACATGACTTTACCATTAAGAAACTCCATATAACCTGATACGGGGTAAATAAAAAAACATAGGGAAATGTTTTTACTATCTACTATCTGGGCAACAATTTCTATTATGTTTCTTGTGAGTGACTTGCTGTGCTCAAACCACTTTATGGCACATATAGAAAATTAACAATCTAGACTCATATTTTTCGGACTATTTCTTGCAAATTCAGAACAGATATGTGAGTTGTACATACCTTGGTAGCACTTTGTTATGACTATGCAAAAAGTACTTGACATAGAAAAACTGAATGTAATATTATCATTTCTCTCCATGTATATAGATGACCTGATTTATAATTTTTGTATTATCTTTTATTTCTTTTGGACATAATTGTTTTAAAAGAACTGTGTTAGTAGGATTTTTACATAGAAACCACTAAACCCAGGCAAACAAGTGAACTTTGTTAACATTTACCTGAAAACCACTAAACCCAGGCAAACAAGTGAACTTTGTTAGCATTTACCTGAAAACCACTAAACCTAGGCAAACAAGGCAACTTTGTTAGCATTTAACTGAAAGCCACTAAACCCAGGTAAATAAGGCAACTTTGTTAGCATTTACCTGAAAACCACTAAACCCAGGTAAATAAGGCAACTTTGTTAGCATTTACCTGAAAACCACTAAACCCAGGTAAATGAGGCAACTTTGTTAGCATGGTTACCTGAAAACCACTAAACCCAGGTAAATAAGGCAACTTTGTTAGCATGGTTACCTGAAAACCACTAAACCCAGGCAAATGAGGCAACTTTGTTAGCCAAGTTTCATTGAAACAACAAAAGGGCCCACAAAGCACAAGGGTACTTTCACTAGTAGGACTGCATTGAGTCAAATAAACCATGGCAAAGGGTTACTTAGAGACCACTAAATACAGGCATACAGATTTTGGAATATTTGCTCTTTGGGATGATCTAGTTAGATTTTTGTGACATTTTGGTCTTTGGGGAAATTTATAGCTATATAATAAATCAAAAGAAAGAAAGTATATGCATGTTTTGTGGATAAAATGAAAAGATGATAATTTTAAATATTCAGTTTACAGATCTAGCTAAGAAAAGTGAAGATAATATTATATTGTAGGTTGTTGCTACTTTTATGAACTTTAAGACATTGTTCAGCACATGATACATCAAGGGTCTCAAAATCAGGGGTCTCAAACACACAGGCTATATTTACATAAGAGGTCTCAAACACACAGGCTATTTATACATATACATCAGGGGTCTCAAACATACATGCTATATATACATAAGGGATCTCAAAATCAGGGGTCTCAAACATACAGACTATATATACATCAAGGGTCTCAAACACACAGGCTATATTTACATAAGAGGTCTCAAACACACAGGCTATTTATACATATACATCAGGGGTCTCAAACATACACACTATATATACATAAGGGATCTCAAAATCAGGTGTCTCAAACATACAGACTATATATACATCAAGGGTCTCAAACACACAGGCTATATTTACATAAAGGGTCTCAAACACACAGGCTATATATACATCAGGGGTCTCAAACACACAGGCAATATTTACAGGCTATATTTACATCAGGATCTCAAACACACAGGCTATATATACATCAGGGGTCTCAAACACAGCCTGTGGGCCATATGTGGCCTGTGAAGCTGTATCCTGTGGCCTACAAAATGATTGGCTTCACAAGGTGTCAGGAGAGATAACAAAGGTAGTGCAGACCTTGGTCCATCGAAAATGCCCTCATGCATCCATCAGGGGTGTTTGCATTTGAGACCCAGCTATGCATGGTGGCCAATATAACTAGTGGAGGAGGAACTTGGAAAAACTCAGGAAGAAATACCAACCTATGGGAAGACATCTTTGCTAAGGATCCAGTATGATAACCCCCAATCTACACCTTGGCACATCAAACAGATATATTGGTGCTTTGCCCTAGAGACATCTATTGGATTTCATGTGTTACCTACATTAGCATGTAATGTCAGCTAACCAATAGTGTGGTACATTGTACATCTGCTGAAAATAGTGGGGGCTATTGACCTATTAAGAATACTTTAGAAGTTTGACACAAAAAGTATGGCTATTGTACAAACAGGTACCGGAACTGGAAAATTTCTTATTTATCAGTCCATTCAAGTTGTGTTCTCCCTTTGTTTCAATCATATAGGAACAGTACTCAAATTAAAACAACTTCATTTTCAATGGATGCATTTGCTTGCGGCTGCTTCCTATGAAATTCAGAGTCCCAAAATACAATATGCCAAGGTGTAGATAGGGTTATCATATCAGAACCTTATTTTGAATTTGTTTTGAACAGCTTGGGGTAGACAAATAATGTATTGCTATAATTATGTCTATGTATATGTCATAAAATAAATTGCATTTAATTCTCCAGTGTACAATCAAATCCTCTTCCTCCATATGTGTTGCATTTAAACAAATTGGCAGGATGTTAGCATGATTTTATGTCACAAATTTCTGCAAAGATATTTCAGCAGGACATTGCTCATTTTGCATTTTTTAATGATAATTTTTAAATGCTATTAAGTCAAAGTTTTCAAAGGATTTAGCCAATCTGATTAAAATCAGATCTCCACTCTCCTACATAAAGATCTGACAGTGACTGAGTAGGGTCATGTTCTAGTGACCTATTTTATTACCATATTTGCTAATTTTATCAGCCAATCAGATGAAGTCATATCTTTGGGAGAATCAATTATTGGGCTGATCTGTATTTTGTTACTAGCAGCAGTGGGCAAATACAGTGTTAACTAGCCCAGTGTTACATCCAGGAAATTAGGCCCACAGGCAATTGAAACAAAGAAACCGATTATAGATTTGCATTAAATCACTGACAGCAAGTATCTCATTATAGCTAAACATTTACATTTGTGAAATCTGTAGCTCTTTAAGAAGGTGTAAAGTAAGTGTAAACTAGAGTAAAGGAGTTACAGTTTAATTTAAAATGATACGAAACTATTTTACAAGTAATTTCCCATTTAATAGAACATTTTTGGAAATTCCACTAAACATTATGTCTTTGTATGAATACAAAGTGAATATATGGTTATAATTTGATTAATAGATGTGTTTTAAGCTTTTTGGTTAGATAAATATCTGCAGTTAACACAATCAGATCATAAATTAGCTTAGCATAAGTCAAGAAATGTCTTTAGCACATTAACCCCTGGTGGTTTTTGCTGTTTTCATTTGAAATGCGAGTAGGAAACACATTTTGGGGACTAATTATGAATACATCCTACTACATTGACTTCCAAGCAATTTTCCATTAGCTCAATGCCTAGTTGCACATGGAGAAGACTCTTTATTCAAAATGTCCACCTTATCCTACTTTTTGCATTGGTTCACTTGTCTGTGTGCACTTTAGACCAGTCTGCCTTAGATCTGAGGCCATAAAATCTAAAATTTGGACACAAAATTGGATTCCGACCATGGGCGAATTTTGGGTGGAAATAATTAGGTTTTTTCCTCTGTGTTTTGTAGTGCAACTAAAATGTCCAGATTATTTGGTATCATTGTAGAGCTAAATCCATCTACCTTTCTTATAATACCACCCACTTTAGTGTATCATGCATGACCTTAACGATACAGACCTTGGAAATAGGCTACCTCATGCTTGCTCTCAGGTTCACTATGATAAATGTATATGGCTGAATGGTTGCACATATCTGCAGTGCAAATCAAGTCAAGTAGTGCAGGAAATCGGTCAGTGAACATGTAGAACTAGAAGGTTTCATTTGGAATTAAATGTGTTTAAACATGACTTGCATCACAACATAACTTACCTGACTTAAACATCCAATAGGAATTACCCCAGACAGGTTCATTATATAGGGTACAAACTCAAATGAACAATGAATTTATAGCTTGTGATGTTTTTTTTTTTTTTTTTTATGGTTTAACGCCATTTTTCAGCACAATATAGGCTATACATGGTGGCCAGTATTTATGGTGGAATTTATAGCTAGTGGTAACCTTTATTTAAGGACCAAAAGATGAAGATGTAACATAGACATACGTAACAATAATTAATTGCATAGAGATTAAGATTAAGATTTAATAGAAGGATTCAGTATGCCATTGACATAGCTGACAACCTTCCAGGTATGGCTGGTGATTTTTTTTTTGAGCCTCAAAACAGTGTTGACTGCTCCTGTGGCCTAGTGGTTAGAGCGTCCGCCAGGAAGTGGGAGGTCATGGTTTCGATCCCCGGCCAAGTCATACCAAAGACTTACAAAAATGGTACTAACAGCTGCTTCGCTTGGTGCGCAGTATTTAGAAGTTAGTTTTAGGACTGGTAGACCTGGTGTCAGGATAATGTGACTGGGTGGGACATCATGCTACATGTTTGCGGCATGATGCCCCAGTGCTAGACATCACTATAAACTGCCTCACTGAAGACATCATAGCAATGTGACTGAAAAATTGTTAAAGCTACGTTAAAAATCATATTCGACCAAACAAATCAAATAAAACAAAACAGTGTTGTCTTTTCTAATGGAGCTGGGGATGGTTGTTCAGTGCACATGACTCAAATAAGTGACATTGTACAGTTGCGAATACATTATCAACTATTAAAAGTATACAGTAAATAAATGGAAATTCAAATTTTAAGAAGAAATAAAATGTTTTCTTTCAATGATTTAATTTTCAAGGATGTGTGAGGTGGACCTTTGATTTTCTTTCAAATCAGGAGATAATTTTATTTTACCTTTAAATAAATTATTTTTTCACCTGATATAATGAATCTGGTAAGATTTCATTTTATAAATATAAGATCAAGAATATTTTTTGTCATTCTTTATAGTGGCTGGAACCTATTTTTAAAAAATATCAAAAGCTCTCCTCCCCAAAATCAAAATGGTCATTCCATTACACACTTCCATACAAATATTTGGTAAAGTTGGCATTGTCATTTATCATTTATAAGACACATTTGCAAACACAGTGAATCACACTTCTACATAACAAGCATTACCATTTCAAGCAGAGGTACACTAAGTTGACTTGTAAACATAGCTGTGTTTTTGTTGAACATTTTATTTGATTTTTGTCTATGTGCTTTCATCCCCCTGCAAATACATTATCTATTATGAGGATAATTGCTTAAGTATACATGTACATATTTTCACATTGTGTCCTAGTTTTCATGCATTCATCCCCCTGCTAATATTAGGGCCTAACCGAGTAGATAATTTTCGCTGAGTACCGAATCTGAGTATTTGGTTGTACTATTTGCCGGATCCGAGCACAAACCGAGTAGTAGGTGCGACTCCGGAGAGTACCGTTTGTTTCATTATCATATGCGAAGCTTAAACTTTTAATGTACTGTATACTGTATATATCGCCTATAAGATGAAAATTTTTATTATTAACTAAAATTATTATGTATTAAAAAACTTCTTTTTTTAAGGTCGATATTTATCAAATTATTTTATTTGTAACTATTTGTTTGCACATTATTTCCAGAGGCGAATACGTCGGAATAGTACCGAAAACCCGCATATTCGGCCAAAGCGAATGTCCGAGGCGATTTCTGGTTAGGCCCTAGCTAATGTACATTATTTACTATGGTAATAAATGCATCAATAAAAATATTTTCACGTAACGTCGTAGTTTTTCTGCATGCATCTCCCAGTTAATACATTAATTACTGTGGTAATAATTGCTCAATAAACATATTTTCACTTTACATTATAGTTTTTCTGCATGCATCTCCCTGTTAATACATTAGATACTATGGGAATAATTGCTTCAGTATACATATTTTCACTTTACGTCGTATCTTTCATGCACACATCCCCAATGTTGAAATGGGAGGTATAATCATATTTTGCAAGTGGGAAAATCCAGCTTAAAAATAATCTTATCATGAAGTAGTCAATAATCTTCAAGAAAGATGGCTTAAACTTATTACATGTTTAGGCTCTTATCAACAGTAACAAAGAAAGATTGAAAACAACAAGATTTGTAAAATTTAACAAATAATTTATTTCACTGGAAAAACAATGTATAAATAGTAAAAAGAGAACTTACGGTTTTAAGAATCAAATCCAAAATAATCCAAGAATAATCCATCAATTAAATTTTAGAAGTCCTAGTAATGAAATGTTCTAATAAATTCAATTTTGAGTCCTGAGAAAAATCCAAAATGGATGGTGATGATGTATGCTGTACTTGTAGAACCACAAGAAATAACACTCCAGTGTTTGAATTCCAAATAAAATTTCAAGAAAGGTTTTGTCCAAGAACTCTGTGCACTCAGTTATTTTTAGAGAAATGATTTAATCTTTTAGAATCCAAATAATCTAAAGAAAATTTAAAATAAAACTCAAAACTGGTTACAACAAGAGAAAACAACTTGACATCAGGTGTTTAACAGCCCATACTGTACAATCTCTCAAAACATCTCCATTAAATATGACTTCTTCGCAATTACGGAAAAGCCTGGATTGTCACGTGATCATGTTTATATCATGTGATCATGCTTACATCTTAAAGACACATACTCCCAATATGACCCTGACAAAAACCAATTATTTTTCATAAAGCCTTCAGTCTCACATGTATACATAGAATGTTACTGTCATTGGCGGAAACAGGCACTATTCAAAGAAAAGGAAATTTTTAATCAGTCATATGATGTGTCACCTGAGGTATCCTATATAGACAAGTCACCTGCAGGAGTTATCTCATAGTTATTCTTGCGTTGCAGCAGAATGGTAAGTACAAATTAGGTTATAGCTAGCTTAGGATTTAGTCCAAGCCATTGTGTTATTTGCTTTCCAACTCCACTTGATTTAACTTTCATCCCAAAGTCAGGAAGTAACACATGTCAATAGTTACATTATGTGAAAAATATTAATGTTTTTTTTCTAGGAATGTTACTCATAAATACTTTTTTTCCCAGGCCTATTGCTTCATGTACATGAACAGTGGGTGTAACCCTATCATCTATGCCTGGCGTAGTCCATCTTTCCGTGAGGGTTACAAAGAAATTCTGTGCCAGCAACCGTCATACATCGTTAGTGATGGTAAGTTCACTTGCATATAATTTTCTCCTCAATAAATGAGGATTACTATGAAGTAAGAAGTATGCTTTCATTTTAAATACACAACAGATTTCTTCTGTAAGTAACATAAAGTTTGGCTTTATTATCCCATTGCCATTGATGTAGACCATATGAACTAAATTTAGTTTTCTTTCCTTAATCTTTGCCTAATTAAAGCTTTGGCATTATATGGAGAATTTGTCAATCAAGTGCTTTTCATATAGTTTTGACAGCATTTGAGATTTTGGATTTGTTCTACACATCTGCTTATAGGTTTATATTGCAAAACTTATATGTATTTTTTTCTTGACCTATTGCTTTTGATTATTTTGGTGTTTTTCTTTTGACCGAGGCTATGTAATTTATAGTATATTCATTAAAATATACATGTACCATGATATTACTTTTCCCCTTCTCTTATGTATAATATGTCTGTATTTGATGCTCTCTATTTCAGATTTGTATACTACATATTTGTATACTACATTTTTCAGATTTGTATACTACATTTTTCAGATTTTCTGATTAAACGCAGCATCTGCTATTTTCACAATATAGTTTTGTTTTGTTAGTAACAAAACTGTATTTCTGTATATCGCAGAGAGCTTGAACAGATATCATCAAACTGTTTTTTTTTCTTTAGGGAGGAGCCATCCACTTTCCAATTACATATTGATTTTTGTTATTTTGAAGTTTGTTTAATAATCAGCAATATTCCCCAGATGTGTTACATTGAAATTAATAGACTGGTCGATCAGTGTAAATGGGTACCAGTCATACTTCATACAGGTCAGATCTGATTGTAAACTACATTGACCCAGATCACATCATGTGCTGGTAGATCTGGGTGTAGGCTGTTTCTTAGGAGTAATCAGTAGAAAAAACAACATAGACCCTAATCTTCTGCCAAATTATGAAACTGACAGATCAGGGTACCTGTTGTTTGCAGTTTTATCTGACTTATTAGCAAGTACGCACGGTATTCTTTACATTTCTAGATTTCTCAATGCTTGCAGCAAATTAGAAAGTACATGTACCTAATATTGTTTGGAAGGATATGATTAATCTTTTTTTAAACAGGTAAGAAAGGTAAGAAGTAATCAGAAAATCCAGTATTACATTCATGTTTTGTGGCAACAGTGATACATTTTGCATGAATAATATTAATTATCTGTCAGCAGACAGTCACATCTAGTTATATTTATTATTCATTTTGAGTGAACATTGATTTTGTACATCATTAAAACTGGTTCTTTTTCAGGAATTTATTTTTAGCTATATTTCATCATTCAACACTTGGATGATATATTTGTCACTTTTTTTATCATGCATTTCAATATAGATATTGGCTCAAGTTATCATACATTTAAATTATTAAGTTGATCAAGGTTAAAAAGTCACTTAAAAATCTATTTCAGCATTATATAAATATTAATTTTTTCTATTAAGAATCTTTGATTTTTAAATGAAAAATGTTATGGCATTTACTTATGTATAATAATCCTGACCTACATCAAATGAGCATGAACCCAGGCACCAGTTGTCTGTGTTGGAAACTCTTCACTTTGGAGGTGCATTATCTCCCCTTAATATGGTTGTCAGAATAAAAGAACAAATGTTATATTCATTGTATACATTAATTAATATGACCCATAAGAGCGAAATGGTATGGATATGTAAGACATGGATAATGATAAATTTTATGATGTTCTAAATGGGTTTTATAGTTGCTAGTTCTATCCTTCAAGGCATGATGAGACCGAGAAATACGGAATTAGTAATGAACATTTTTGTGAGTGCTATCCTACAAGACTTGATGAGATTGCGAAATGTGTATTTTGGGATATTTGTCTGAATTTCAACAAAACCAAGTAGCATTTGCTTTTTAAGGCACATGCTTATATAGTCATATATACTAGCTTATAAGTTGAAACCAATTGCAAACTGCGCAAGACAAGATCTAATTGCATCATATGCTGACAGATCTAGGTTTATGTAGTTTGTTATTAAGATTCAGTAGAACAAAGAACAATGACCCTGATTTGCAATGACAGATCAGGTTCCATGTTCTTTGAATTGGTTTAGGCATGTAAGAGAGTATATACGGCATGTCAGATACAGTATTTATCCATGCATCTTTCTTGCAAGCAAATATGGTGATAAAATTATCATGTAATATCAAATCTAATTGAAAGATGGACATTTTTTTAAATCCCCAGCACTGTTCTTAGAGACCATATTACATGAGTTTGGAGTAAGAACAAGACTGTCAAACTCTACAGGTATATACATAGTTCGGTAATGGTAATAGATGTTGTCATTTGATTATTTTACCCTTCCAAGATGTTTCGATAACATGGATAATGACAAAATGAAAACAAAATGTTTGGTTCTTGTAACAGGGGAGGGATAAAATAGGAAGGTATGTAGTGATTTTTAATGCTTATTACTTTTATTTTATCAAATTCATGCTTATTCATCTTACAGTTTCCAATCTAAAGTTTTATTGGTTTGAATGTGAAAAGCCAGGCATGGTCAGTGATGATTTGTATTGTTTGTTGCATAAGTAATACAAAATGATTGGTTTGGGGTCATTAAAATACTTACCAGAACTATTACCAGAACCATGCATATTTTTTTCTTTGGTCTAATTTTAAATAAGTTGTTGTTACTGAAGCTGGGTTTGTCTTGTACTTAAAAAAGTGGCATACACTTTTTTGTTCATTTTGTAAGAAAGTGAATCTTCAGACAATTGTATTCAGGCTAAATGGCAACAAAAATTTAGTGAGAAAACTTAATTTTAAAATATTTTGTTCAGGTTGACTGGTAATGGAGTCCTACAGAATGTAGAAAGACAGTGAGGCCATTTTAAAAAAGTGTGTTGCAGTTATGTTACATTTACAGTATATTAATATTTCATGCTTGAAAGCTGCTACAGTTTTTTTAATTCTTCAAGGGTGAAATATCATTTCCACAGAAGTTTACCTCTCTGTAAATTAAATACTAGTATAGTTCACATTTAGTATTGAGGCTAAAGAAAAGGTTTTAAAATTGCACTGCAGTTTAAGACAAACCCTGCCCTAAAATCCAGCTAGTTCTCGTTAACATTACTAATATTGTTTAATCATTCAGAAAAATCTTTATGTATGTTCTAAATGCTTAAAATTTAAAAATTAGTTTCCATCTTTACCTATGAAGAACTAGTGCCTTCAACATGACCAGTTTGCCTTTCTGGACCTTTGCAAAAAAAAAAAAGTATCTGGCCCAGCGGTCTTGATTGGATTTTAAAACTAAGAGTCCAGAACTCCTAATTTGTGGAAAATAGTAGTTCCACCAGCAAAAGTTGCAGTCCCCTACCAGAAAGAAGCATTTTGGGCATACCTGAAGTGGTTAAATTTCCAGAAGAGTAAAACCAGTGGTTGTCAATGAGCTTACTTTTCTGAATTCTTTACATCAGTGACATAAAGCTCTTGTTTGTCCATTAGAGTGAGAGTGAATTATGTCAGTCATCTGAAATTTAATTATTAGTAATTGAGTTCTTTGCACAACTTAACCAGTTCTTGTCATCCACTTTTACCACCTTGTCATCTATTCAGCTATTGTTTTGGCAATTGTTGCATATATTCACAAGTTGAGTACAAATGTATATACTCACAAGTTGAGTACAAATGTATATACTCACAAGTTGAGTACAAATGTATATACTCACAAGTTGAGTACAAATGTATATACTCACAAGTTGAGTACAAATGTATCCAAGATAGACCCTGATCATCTATACCATACTCTACTGGCAAACTAGGGTCTTATTTTTTTTGTTCTCCTGTTTACACCTAACACAGTAGATAGACCAAGATTTACATGTGAATTATTAGACAGCAGATCTGGGTCAATTTACTTGGATCTGGTTGTGAATGTGAGTATATGTGGTAATATTGGTGGTGGTGATGATAATATCAAGATGCAGCACTGATGTAAAAACAAAATTCCACATAGTTTCCCAAAATTTTCAAAAGAGATATTTTCAGAACAACATAAAGTTAAGATTGCCCATTGAGTAAATGCAGTTGCTGCGTGGATTGTTGGCATTGTGTATGTAATTGCTGTACAGAATTTATGGCAAATTTAATTCTTAAAGGCAAATGAGACATAATTAAAAGTGCTGAATATTTGTACAGTTATTTTTGTTGTTGGTAATAACATGTGACTGTATGCCTTAAAAAGTACACTTCTTTCTGAGTCTATCCCCTTTATTAAATATCACTTCTATACTCAAATTTGGGTATGTTGTTGATACACTAGAAAAATTGCATGCACTTCAAACCATATAGGCAGCTTTCAAATCATCAGCTCCTCAGTGAATCATTTGCATTATTAAGGGGATTTTAAAAAAAAAATCAGTTGGAGCTAAATCAGGGCTGTATGAAGTTAGCACAAAGCAATTTAAATTTCATAGTCTTTGATTGTTGAGAACTGGTTGTTAACGAGAACTGGTTGTTGACTGAGAACTGGTTGGATTCTGTATTAATTGCAAGCTTATCATTTCAGGTGCATGTTGCCTCTTTGCCACGTGTTTTAGCCATCATCATAGTTTTAATGCAAGTAGCTCAGTTGGCTACTATCACTGTTTTCTCAGACATGGATTGTAACAATCCCCCCACCTCCCAATTTGCCATGAATATAATGAAATCTTTAATAATGTGCACATAACCCAGTCTTATCACATGATTGATTGACTTTTGGATCAACTTCAGTAATCAAGTATTTGATAATTACATTTTTGCATTTTAGCAGAGGAAACGTTAGTTGATTATTGAGTATATGCATTTTACCAACTACATGTACCCTTAGTGATGTTGTACAGAGGCAGACATGCAGTTTTAGGTCTTTGGTGAGGTTGGACAGTGACAGACATGCAGTTTAAGTATTTGGTGAGGTTGTAATGAGGATAAACATGCATTTTTGGCATTTGGTGAGGTTCTACAATAGCAGACATCGAGGTTTAGGCATTTGGTGATGCACAATCATTTGATATGGTAACACGGTTATCATACACATAATCGTGGTGTATTGATATTGTCATAACACCATCATACAGCCTAGTGTCATTGTCATGACAATCATGGCAATTCCATTGTCACAATAATGACATATGCCATTGTCAAGACAATCATGGCATAGTTCCATTGTCAGAAGACAATCATGACATATGCTATTGTCATAATACAATCATGGCTCAGACATATCTATATATATAAAAATGAATGTTTGTTTGTGTCGTATGTGTTCCTATACCATTCATCCAATTGCGATAAAACTTTAGTGAGTTGTTCTGCGCACGCCCGCGAAGGTTTCTGAATTAGTACAACTGTAACGTTCTGCAAAGGTTGGGGTGGGGTACTTCCAAAATATTAATTAAAATATTATGGAAGTTCCACCTGGCTCGTGAATTTAAATTTAAATTAAAGACCAAATAGGTATACGGCTCTGAGCCCCCAGTTATATATGTATAACACGAAGATGAAATTCAAACAATAACAATTTAATGAAGCCTATAAATTTAAATGTCACCAAATCACTCGTCCTCTAAGTGATAGCCTATTTCATCTTATGATTTTCAGTGTGAGTTCGATTTTCCACCTGGCCTTTGGTTGTACTCATCTATTTATCCTATCCTCCCACTCCTGGATTTCACCTCTCCCGACTT
The DNA here is from genome assembly GCA_030141615.1 of Unio pictorum. Taxonomy (NCBI): domain Eukaryota; kingdom Metazoa; phylum Mollusca; class Bivalvia; order Unionida; family Unionidae; genus Unio; species Unio pictorum. The sequence continues at coordinate 9,149,198 of JARLTB010000048.1, forward strand.
CTCTCCTTCCTTCTTTTTCCTTCCGTTCTTTATCACGACCACTTTCCCTGGTCTGTCCCCCAAAGCTTCCTCTCCAGATTTCCTTCTTTCCTTCTCTTCCTTCTGTCTCTAACGGAGACACTGGGACCACTCACTAGTCTGTCCCTCGAAGCTTCCTTTTTAGAAGCTACACTTAGAATTCTGTTCCTAAGGGTTTTCCCGCCAATTAATGTATGGTCCCACGGAATTCCAATTCACGGGTAACGACTATGGCAACTAACGCTCGATGGCCGGGTTAAAGATATATATTTTAAAATAAATCAGGGTCCCACCCCTTCCTCGATTCTGATTGGGTAGCGCTGGGGCCCTATCCACTCGACTTATTCAATTTGGCGGTCAGTCAGCGTACCCAGAAGATAAGGCACGCCCACTCCTTCTGGCAGCTTCTTTGATGTACAAAACATCCTTCCAGCCCAAGGTGCTAATTACACTTCTGACGGGCTTGGGTCAGCTTCCTCTCTTAACTATGGCAAACTTACGTAAGGGATGGTGTTAGCCTGCGGTCATGTGTAACAATCAACAGTGGCTTGTCCGACTTACTTGATAACACATGGTTCTAATTTAATTTTGGGTCGGGCAACGCCACAACAACCATTTAAATTGTACAATTAACAAATGTGTGTATTTCATATAGTTTTGCGACATTTACCGTGTGTTCGCTGTGAACTGTATAGCCTTAGATACGTCACAGGATCGAACATTAGGCGCCTTAAATACGTCACGTGATCGAACACGGTCTGTAGCGATACATAATTTCGCGTGTCTTCAGTGTGAACTGTAGGCGCCTTAGATACGTCATGTTTACTTAGTTATGCTTGGTTCGCGCCTTGGTTACGTCAAACAATCGTGGTGTGAATTTGTACGTTATGTGATCGAACAGTAGGTGCCTTAAATACATCACATGATCGAACACAGTCTGGATTGGCTGAAACTATGATGACGTAAATCAACAGCTGTATGAAATTCATAATCGGTAGCGATACCTAAAACGCCTTCGGTAAGGTAACCACTTATTGTGGGCTCGATAAATACCACTAAATAATCTGAGATGCTTTCCAGAAACCAGTCAAATAGTCTATTAAAACACAAACACTTTCTTTCTTTCAGTGGCAATGCAATGCATGCCAGGATTAAAACACAAACACATTATTTCTTTGAGTGGCATTGCAAAGCATGCCAGGTACTTGCTAGTGTTTTATGTTTTAGGGTTTAATACCATTTTTCAGCACACTATAGGCTATACATGGCAGCCAGTATTATTGGTGGAGAAAGAACCCGGGAAAGCCTCTAGAAAGAACCACCGACCCACGAGAAGCTACTGGCAAGCTTTCTCACATAACTGAATTATTGGAATCTTAGACTCGAACCCATGCAGACAGAGGTGAGACGGCAGTGATCCATAACGGAAAGTGCTTTAGACCACTCGGCGACACAGGGGCTCCAGTACCAGTCATAAAGTTTAATCGTGGCATAGTGTCATTATCAGAACACAATCATGGCATAGTGCCATTGTCATAATACAGTCATGGCTTAGTTCCAGTCATAATACACAGTCATGGTATAATACCATTGTCATAACATGCAATCATAGCATAGAGCCATTATCATAGCACACAATCATGGCATAATTTCAGTTATAGCACACAACCATGGCATAATTCCAGTCATAGCATAGAGCCATTATCATAGCACACAACGATGGCATAGTTCCATAACAGTCATAGCATAGAGCCATTATCATAGAACACAACCATGGCATAGTTCCAGTCATAACACACAGTCATAGCATAGAGCCATTATCATAGTTCCAGTTATAACATGCAGTCATAGCATAGAACCATTATCATAGCACACAACCATGGCATAGTTCCAGTCATAACACATAGTCATAGCATAGAGCCATTATCATAGTTCCAGTCATAACACACAGTCATAGCATAGAGCCATTATCATAGTTCCAGTCATAACACAGTCATAGCATATAGCCATTATCATAGCACACAACCATGACATAGTTCCAGTCATAACACAGTCATAGCATAGAGCAATTATCATAGCACACAACCATGGCATAGTTCCAGTCATAACACACAGTCATAGCATAGAGCCATTATCATAGCACACTTAACATGATGTAGTGTGATTAAATTAACACACAATCACCTGCGCTGATAAAAAAAAAACTAAAGAGACTGGCTTAAGTTTTTATCACATACAATTGATGAAACTTACTTTTAAAATTTTCTGTTGATATATTCTCTTGTGATGTGTAAACTCCAGGCCCCTTTCGGAATAAAAGATCTTCCCTATAATATGCCAGAGGGGAATTCTTCATGTGTGTGAAAATTCCTGAGAAATCTTTGCACAACAGTATATCTGTGACTTTTTAAAAAGAACTGAGTATAAACACATACTTCAAAACTGACTCAGAAAATTGGAAAATAAGGAAATCATGCAGTTAGCATTTTAACATTAAAGCACCTACAGTACTTTGTTCTGTTGAATTTAAAACTCTGCTAATGCCTTTGTTTTTTTTGACATTTTTGGACCTGGTTACAAAAATTTCCAAGGAGAGGTAAAGATGGTAAATGTATCAATGGTAAATTCACTGGTACTTCTGAAGTTAGTTGCCTGAATGGGACCCTGGGTGGCTGAGTGCTCTAAAATGGTTGTCTTTGCCAATCACTGCGACCTTACATCTGTCCACATGGGTTAGAGTCTGCCAGCATCAATATGCCAGAAAGCTTGTCTGTAGGTTCCTGTGGGTTAGTGGTTCTTATGTAACTTATTTCACATATGTATGGTAAATTGCTTCAGAATTCTTTCTGCTGTTTGAAAATTTGGGAATTATGGATGGATGGATGTATGGATGAATGGATTGAGTTTATTGGCATGTCAGCACACTATTGGCTCAATATTACCAATTAAAAGTTAGAACATATAATGACTTATGCAAGATAAACTTTAAAAAATAAATGTAGGTAGAAGGTAAAGATATTAAAAGTCTTTGCAAAATTTTTAAAATAAAAGAGAAAATTTTAAAATATAAAATCATTACTGTAATGGGTTACAATGATTATACACCAGATTCCCTCAAGTAATCCAAGATTTTCATGGGTAATACATGATCATAAAGTTTCTAGAGTTTACATCAGATGATGATGTTTGCAGTATTCAATTGTTATGTGCTGTACCAAATCTCTCTGTTGTACAGTGTATATACTGTTATACAAGTCAGATCCTATCAAAACTGTGTAGACCCAGATCTAATGTTGCATAATACACAGACATATATGGGTCTATGCAGTTAGCAGTACAGCAAATAACACAAACCCTGATTTGCATGCACATTTGTCATATCAGGGACTTTGTTGTTTGCAATTGGTCCAGACTGTGATACATTTAATCATTTGAAAACTGCAAACAGTTTCAACTCAGATTTACCACCAGATGTTGTACTGCTGTTGACTTCAGATTATTAACTTAAATTAATGGATATTGCAGACCCAAATTGAACCGCTCCGATGGCCTAGTGGTTAGAGCATCCAATGTGGAAGTGAGAGGTTGTGGGTTAAATCCATGACCAAGTCATACCAAAGACTTACAAAAATGATAATTAAAGCTGCTTCGTTTGGCGCTCGACGTTAAGATTTTAGTGGTAGGACTGGTTGGCCTGGTGTCGGGATAATGTGACTTGGTGGGACATCATGCTACATGTCTGCGACATGATGCCCCAGTGCTAGACATCACTATAAACTGCCTCACTGCAGACATTGTAGCGATATGACTGAAAAATTGTTAAAGCTACGTTAAAAATCTTAATTAAACAAAAAAACAAAGACCCAAATTGATGATTGCATAATCTGACAACATATCAGGGCAATAATAATAATAATATTAATAAGAAGAAGAAGAAGAAGAATAACACAACAACAACAATACTACTACTAATAATAACAATAATATTATAAATAATAATAATAAGAAGAAGAATAATAATGTTTTTATTATATGAGGATGATACTTGTAGTACAGAAACTTATCTCCCTTTTATGGTCCTCGTATATTTGCATATGTACAGAGGTATGAAATGATGATGGACAGCAAGTATTATGTAGAAAAACACAAAAGGGGTCTGTACTGTTTGTAGATTGATGCATTATCCATTTATCTGGACATGTAAACATGTAATTCCTGTTAGGATGAAACTATTCACCTTCTATATCAATTAAAATGCGGTCTCCAACTGATGTTTTTATATACAAGATTTATTTGTTGGTCTTAATGTATGCATTTTGCATGTCAGCTAAATGCATTAGCAAATGCATTCACAGTCAGTGGTTCAGTGGTTAATGTGCCTGACTCAATTCAAAGGGTCCAGGTTCAAATCCTGCTGTCAGATCAGGCTGGGTTGGCTACTATGGTGTATCCGTGGACAAGGTACTTTGCTCAAATTGCCTTAGCACTAAACTAAATAACCTATTTGTGTTGCTGTGCTATAAAAAACCAAACCAAACAAATGTATTTTAGAAATACATTCCTTATTAATTATTACTTGTAATGACTAATTGGAAAGTCAGATGGAAAGATTTTGTTTTGTTACTTAGATTACTTATTAGCTACCCTCTGAAAATAGTTCAGGAAATTTATATATACTTAACTTCATTTGCATTGGTAAATTTGTTTTGCTGAAAGCTGGAAACTTGTAAATGTATTTATTGTTAATGAGAAGGTGTGATTACCGGTAATGGTCATGGTGAATTTGATTATATTTTCTTCTCCCAATGAATAAGCAGTTAGCTGCAATTTATTTAATGAAAATAGAGTTTTCATACCAAGTCAGTGTCAAATGATACTACACAGATGTTAATCAGCTATATACCATTAAAGTATATTACAATCATGTCATTCGCCAATATGCTATCAAATTATATTACAAATACATGTATATCTTTCACCGATAGGCACCAAAGTATACTACATAGATGTCATTCACCTATATGCCATCAGAATATATTACACACAAGTCATTCACCTATATGCCTTCAAATTAAATTACACAGATGTATTTCATCTATAGGCCACCAAAGTATACTACATAGATGTCATTCACCTATATGCCATTATAGTATATTACACACGTCATTCACCTATATGCCTTCAAATTATATTACACAGATGTATTTCACATATAGACCACCAAAGTATATATTTCATAGATCTATTTCACCTATAGGCTATAAGAAAGATTGGGTATTTTGTTTATTTTCATATGTCTGGAGACTCATTTATCCGGGCAAAATTTTTTATCCTGTAGAGTCCAGATAATTGAAGTATGACTGTAGCTTTAGGTATAAGGTTGTTGAGGCTATTTGGGAAAGTCATCAGCAGCAGAGAGGGTGAACCGGACAACATTTTTAAACAAGTTTTCACTGAAATCAGGCTTAAAACAATGAAATCAGGCAAAAATCAATGAAATCAGGCAAAAAATAATAATGAAATCAGGCAAAAAATAATAATGAAAATCAATGAAATCAATGAAAATCAATGAAATCAAAAACTTTTCAACTATTGGAAAAGAGATTACAACGTCGTTGTCACTCACCCTCTCTGCTGCTGGATTCAACCGAATATTTGATCCAGTCCGATACGATATCGTGTTCGAGGGTCATGTAAATTTATTGTTATAAATCCGTGTGGGGTAGACTGAGCATGACTAAAGAAATTTCTAAATTGATTGAAATCCATATCGGAACACCATGTCTGCCAAATATTTCGTAGCGTATGTGTATCAACTCCATTAAACACACACAACACATTACAATTATCGCGAATCACTTTTGGTATTTGTGTGTATCGTTGAGTGACATAGATCACGTCTGTGTTTTTATGCCTGCCTCGGGAAAATATTCTAGCTGGGTTTTTTTGTTTATCTAACATTACATCGTCGTATACTACCATGTTGTTGATACTTCCATCGAGGTCTTCTACTGATGGTGCTTCATCAATATCGGTTATAAATTCAATAACATCCTCGCCGGCAATCTCTGAAGCGTTTTCATTAAAATCTTTTAGCACTTCATAGCATCGTTGGTCGTCTACGCTAGGGGCAATTAAATACAACTTATCCCACTTCATCCATCTCATTATTAAATTGAGCAACAATTGCGTCTTGCCGGATCCAGATGGTCCGATTATAATTGCGCGGATAGAGTTTGGTAGCGCTGCATGATGCTTAACTGGTTCTCTTGTTTTAGTCGCTGAAAAATCAATTATATTCATATCTCTATACATAAATTATGGATCTATATTGTGTGAAGTGTAAGGCGCGTACTGGCACAGATGACTTGACGACGATTACAACTAAAAATAACCGATCAGCGCTTTCTGGTAAATGCGTACAGTGTAGTACAAAGAAATTTAGATTTGTTTCTAAACCCAAGGAACCTTTAAAAAAAAACGAGGAGGTGATATCGCTGCCAAATTAGCAAAACTCCCTGGAACCCCATGGGCAAAATACCCCGGAGAAAAACACCTTCCAGGGTATAGTTATTGTGGACCGGGAACACGATTAGATATCAGACTCAATGATCAAAATCAGCCCCGACCCGGTGAGGAACCAATAAACGCTATTGATAAGGCCTGTCACCTTCATGATGTGGCTTATAAAAGCAGTAATCTGCAACACAGGCATCTAGCAGATGTGAAATTAATTCATGCGTTAAATGCTATTCCTGATAAATCCTTCAAAGAAAAATTGGCTTCATTTTTGATAAAATCGGCTATGAAAAGTAAATTGATGTTAGGTGCTGGTAATTAATAACAACATGGAATCTATTTACTATTCTCCAAAAGGATACTGGAGGGGTAGCGCTGCAATCAATAAACTCGCTAGCGCTGCAAAGGTGAAAAAAACCACTGCGGCTCATTGGTTATCCAAACAGGCACTATGGCAAATTTACTTACCACCGCCTAAACAAATTAATTTCTCGCATTTTGATGTGACTGTTCCTAATGAAGTTCATCAGGCTGATCTATTATTTTTGCCACATGACCACGGTTACAAATATGCGTTAACTGTAGTTGATATTGCAAGTCGATACAAAGAAGCAGAACCGTTAAAAACAAAATCGGCCACTGAAGTAGCTTCTGCATTTGAAAGGATTTATCGACGAGGCCCTCTGCACTGGCCAAATCTGTTACAAATTGATCCCGGCAAAGAATTTCAGGGTGCAGTGTTATCTACAATGAAATATCACAATGTCACTATCAGACGGGGGCATACTGCACTGCATCGTGATCAGGCAATTGTAGAACGGTTTAATAAAACCCTTGCTGAGCGGTTATTTGGATATCAATACGCAAAAGAATTCATCCAAGAAAAAAGATCCCGTGAATGGGTTAAAAGGTTACCAGCTGTGATTACTGCACTGAATAACGAGATTACTAGAACAATTAATTTGAAACCTATCAATGCAATTAAAAAGAAGTCAATACCTGAAAAACCACAAAAAGATTTTAGCGTTTCCCAACCAATTCTTGGTAGTAATGTCATTGTGAGGTATTTATATGAACCAGGAGAGCTTGAGGGTGGCAGAAAAAGAGCTACTGATCCTATTTGGAGTGTTACTGCACACAAGATATCTAGTATAACACGATCTACGGGTAGACCTCCAATCTATAAACTGGATTCAACTGCCCCTCAACGGGGTTTTACTAGACAACAATTACAAATAATACCCGAGGACACTCAATTGCCACCGCATGGGCTTAACTAGCACCCTTGCGTCTATTGCACTCAAGACAAGTCAACATCACATTGTTTCTGACATGACCGAGACTATTATTTTTTCTGTCAACGGTAAATTGGCGAGGATCCTTATCCGAATACTGCCAACGCATTATACAATTGCAACTTGCGCAGTGATTATTCTGTTGTTTCTTCAAAGTGATTATTAATTCAGCATCAATGTCAAATTCTCGTTGTTTTTTTTTGTCCTGTTGTTTGTAACCGGAGAGTTTTTTATCAATCATTTTAATATCAATATCATCTATTGTGGTGTCATTATCATCGCCTGACTCTGTCAGGACAATTCTTCGAAGTTGATTTATTTTTCGTACTCTGGATACTGAAAGATAGACTAAATTCGACCATTCTATGCGATTATCTACCATCCAAACAATTGTATCCGATATAGTCAATCCCTGTGAAGAGTGTATTGTTGCTGCGTATCCTAGCGTCCACGGGGATTTATTAGCACGCAATGCATCTTCAACGACATTGATATCAACCAGCACAATATCATTTAATACGAGAATCTGCTTTTCACTCTGTCCTGGAATATCAACTTCAATGTTCTGTTTTCGTGTATCTGATGGCCTATAACAAAGAGGCACTGGAAGTGTTGCAAATTTTTGTTTATGCAATTCAAATAATTTCATCTGAAGTGTGTCCCTGACTATTTTTCTACTTGCAATGATCAAATCATTTGGTCTCCACATTTCCCAGAAATCATTCATGGGAGTTTCCGAAATTATTTCACGGGCTATTTCACACTGGATTCTATCCGGTTGTAATCTAATTAATTTCTTAAACTCTTTTAATTTTTCATCAAGTGATCTATGATCAGTATCAATTTCTTCATAATAGTCTACAAAACCCTTTAGCCATTCATGGGGGGATGCACCGACAAATGGTGGTGGTTGGCCGTGATCACCGCACATGACGATTTTTGTATTCTTCAATAACAACCACTCAAGAAATATTTTTAAGACATCTTCTGACACTGTGTCTATTTCATCCCAAATGATAATTTCAGGAATAAATTTCTCTCCCATGCGCTCAGGAGTCCACTTATCTCCCTTCCATCGGAAAAAACTATGATAGGTACAGGCATTTACCCCTCTCTGTATCATTTCTCTTGCAAGTCTATGAGTTGGTGTTAGTACAATCATGTTTGATTTCCCACGAAATAACTCAATTGCCCGGGTTGTTTTTCCTGACCCACCACAACCGTTTAAATAAACTGTTTTATATCTACAGATTGGATCAGAAATCGGTGGCGCATTAGAAAAATCTGATTGAATCTCTTTGAGATTCCGATAATTATTTTCAATGGTAACATCTGCTGATGGAATATAATCATGAATCATTTCTTTCTTAATTCTCCATGATCCCCAATTCTCGTTGCCAGTAGCCTTAAAATCAGTCATTTTGCTATTTATGTAAAATGAATCAGTGGCAACTCTAACTGCGGTGGTAGGAAATTTATTAATCATTGAAAATAAATTAATAGAAGCATAACCGAGCATAGAAGCTCTCAAATGTGTGTACTGCGGATTGTATCCATCAGTGTAAGTAACAATTGTACCCAATTTGGTTCCATTGGACATAAATGCGTCCTTACGATTGACATATAGGCCTTTATTCGTTAAATCCACCATTACAAAATCGTATTCAGCATTGTCTATAATCAATCGTGAAGAATATCTCGTATTATCATCTTTGCCACCCTGAGTGAATTTACCGATTATTCTTCGTCCAAGATCTTTTGCTTCATTGTTTCTGATTTCAAATAACTGTTTGGACCAATCCATGATTTGTTGTTCATTAAAATCAGGAAACAGTTTTCGCTCTTCGCTAATTATTTTTTCTAGATCAGGTTGGGGTAACCACACTGATTTCTGTGCTCGATAGGATATAATTGCTTCACTGACAATTAATGATTTTAACATCTTACAATCAAGCATATACCGTAATAACACTATTGGCATCCAGTGTTTTTCAGACATGTGTTTACCAATCCAAAGATAACTACACGGATGAAGTCCTTCAGCCATTTCAAATGATACTACACAAGCGAATCCGGTTAAATCAAAATGTGGCAGTGGTCCATTAATAGCAACACGGGCCATTTCGTGTGTGGGGTGTCCAAATCGTTTGAAATATTTCTCGCATTCTCCATACCCGAGAAAACTTCCTGGATAACACGCAATCATATCAACGGAAATAACGGTATCAGCGGTGTATTTTGTATTCCATAATCCTCCATGGCCGTATTCAAGACAGGACAATTTGACATCTGATAAAAACTCACTTCGTGTTGGTTTCCACGCGTTTTTCTTCCTAGCAAAATGTGCTGCAATTGATGGTACTGTAAAACAGTTTGCTAATAATTGATCGTTGTCTTCCCCGTCCCCAGAAAACTCACTAGCTAGTTGTTTCATTTGATTATGCAGTTCTTCAGTACGGTACAATTCTCCGTTGGGCCTTACAAACTGATCAAATTTGCATTCTTCGTCTGAAGTACTATGAAATAGCCACATTGACACAGGATCGTTTTTACTCAAATGGTAAATAGCATCAAATAATTTCTGCTCTGAAAAAAACTCTTCGGTTTGGGATAGATATTTTACGGTTCTATCCCGTGGGAATATTGTTACTGCAGATGACCACGCGTGTTCATTATGATCAATAATTTCAATTGGGGTTCCTTTTTTTGATTGATATTTCGGTTCTTTTAATACTTCACCGGTGATTGTTCTTACTGATATTGGAAATCTCAATGATGTTTCTAATTTAGTTATATCCTGAATTGTTGCCCCATTCTCTTTTACCGTGAACTCCCACTCGGTTATTTTTTTTCGCCTTAGATCAGTTAGTTTATTTCCCCGGGACGCATTTGTGAAGTGTTCTATTATTCGTTCTGCTACACAATTAAGCCCTGTCGAATATTTCATGGGTGCTAGTTTTGCAATATCAGGTTTTTCATTGAGCGGATAGATCCCGTAAACAACTGCTGTGACAGGATAAGATCTTTCGTAGTAGGGTTTATCAATTCCGGTCAAAATTCCCGGTTTGGAATCTTGATTCACAGTGATAGTTTTTTTGCCCTTGAGAATGGGTTCAAATTTATCCCTAATAATCCATTTTCCATCCTCACGGATAATGAATTTGATTCGGAAAAAATGACTTTTTTCCCCAACACGTGAAATGATCTCTGCTGCTTTTTCATCATTCATGGTAGCGTCAACAACACCATCAATTCGAAATGTTGACCAGCAATAAGATGCTCCATCACGCTTGAATTCATTAAAACAATCTCTGATGGCTTTATCAAGAATTTTATTCTTGGGTGTATTAGAAACTATATCAAGATTGAATTGAGCATCCTTCCATGGTAATTTCTTGTTTCGTTTTTTGGGTTTATCGATATTAAATTTAGGATTGATTTTCAATAATCTCTTAAACTCTTTCATGTTTCCGTCTATTGGACGTTTGTTACGTTTTTTAGGTCTATCGATATTAAATTTAGGATTGATTTTCAATAATCTCTTAAACTCTTTCATGTTTCCCTCTCTTGGACGTTTTGGACGTTTGTCACGTTTTTTGGGTCTATCGATATTAAATTTAGGATTGATTTTCAATAATCTCTTAAACTCTTTCATGTTTCCGTCTACTACAAGTTTTTTGGGTTTATCGATATTAAATTTAGGATTGATTTTCAATAATCTCTTAAACTCTCTATCAGCATTTTTCGAAGTCAATCTCTTGAACTCCTTCATGCTATACATAAAACAAGCATTTAAATGAAAGATTTATGTATAATGAATCACTGCAAATGGCTCATGATGGGAAATGTAACCCCGTGTAACAAATCATGCAGAAAAAATGAATACTGTAGGTATCATATGCAAAGTTTTCGACATGGAAGCCTTGGTCCGTTACCCTGTATTCGATGTGGGGTTGGGGTCAAGGGAAAATCACAATTGTGTATTGATTGTGGTGGTAAGCGATATAGGGAATTGAAGCGTTATTATGATAAAAGAATAAAAAATGGACAATCCATCAGAAATTATGACCCTGAAAAAGTCTTTGACCCTGATAACGTCACTGACAAAATCATAAGAACTCCGCAAGACTACATCGAAAGGTTCTCCAGTGATGTAATTATTAAACCAAACACTGAATTAGACAAACAATAGAATAGTATATATGAACCAAGAATTCAGACCACATCCAGTGATTACAAATTATGAAGCATCTAGTGATGGTACTGTCAGAAACCGTAGGCTGAAAAAACCGGTCGGTGCTGACAATGGTATGGGGTATTTGGTGTTCACTGTTGGAAAGAAAACTTATCGCAATCATCGTTTCGTGTATGAATGCTTTTATGGATTGATCGAGGATGATTTTGTTATTGATCATATCGATTCTAATCCAAAGAACAATTCTGTATCAAATCTGCAGGCTATCACACAAAGTGAGAATTTGAAAAAGGGGAAGACTGGCACTTGTTCAAATAAAGCGAGACCCGTAAAATCTTTGAACGAAGAAAAAATATTTAAATCGATATATGAAGCCGGTAAGTATTTCAATATTTGTGGATCCTCAGTACGATTCGTTGCAGAGGGAATTTATCGATCGGCTATTTCAAAAAAGAGTGGACAAAAAGTTCAATTTAGTTATGTCTAATGCGTCATATTTTTCAATTAGAGATATGTCATTGCTATAGAATAATGAATTCTGAAAACATGAATAGCATCATAGTTGAAATAGCAAAATTGAAAAATCAGGATATCAAACTATCAGATGGATTAAATCCTGATCAAATTGTGTCTGATTTTCAGGATATAGAATACGGAGTAAACAACAATAAATATATGCTACCAAAGAAATATGCACTCATCAAAAGAATTCAGAATTCTATTAGAGACTCTATTTCATTTTCAAGTGACATCAGTGTGTTCGTCCCGTTGTATACTATCGTAGAGGGGATACGAATAGAATTAGGTAACGAATACGAATTGAAAAAAGAAGTCAACTCTAAAATTAGAAACCTACGGGCGTTAATTCAAGAAAATTGATTGCCCGACCATTGATTGCCCGACCCGTTATCATTTTTTGATTGCCCGATCATTTTATCATCGACCCTCATTTTTTTTAGCCGACCCTCAACGGGAATGTCAAAAAAAGAATGAGGGAAGTGCCAGTATTAATTATTTTATATACAATTATGGCACTTCCCTCATCATTGATAACGCCCTTAAAACAATCAAATAACATTTCCATGGTGGTATTAAAAATCATCCAACATGTCAAAAAAGTGGGGAAAGTGTGATAATTATTATTTTATATACAAATTCCACACTTTCCCCATCATTGATAGAGCCGTTAAAACAATCAAATAACATTTCCATGGTGGTATTAAAAATCATCCAACATGTCATTGATGGTGAAAGTGTGATAATTATTATTTTATATACAAATTCCACACTTTCGCCACACCTGATAGAAGGTGTCTCACGATGACATGTCAAGTGTTTTACAATTGAAAAATTGTTTCTGATTTCAAATAATGGTCAATGAAGCATTAACAACCCGATTGGCTCGTGAAAGATTAGATGCAATTAAGAGATTTGTACCAATTCGTGACTCTGTCAGGAATAAACTGCAACAACGACAGAGTTTACAAACGGATTTTGCTTTAGGGTCTGAAGAATTGTTTAAACCAGTAACCACAGCAACGAAAGGGGTTGAGCGTGCTTTACTGGGAGATGACCCCAAGACGAGGAAATCTGTTATTGGTGAACTTGAAAAAATAGCGAAAACTGAACAAACAAAACAAATGGAATCAAAAAGAACAGTAGAGGACTTACGCGTGAGATTTAACGAAGAAGGGTTAGCAGCAATTGATGAGACTGATCCAACAGAAATTCCTGCGCTTGTTGTTAAGACTTATGAAAACAGAAAAAAAATGTTGAAACCAGAACATAAGTTTGTTAAGAATTTCACTCATTGGGCTGATATATTCTACAAAATCAAAACTGGAAAAAGTCAAAAAAAGACAGATAGTGCATCATACATTGAATATATCAATGCGGTGGATCACGTGTATAATCAATACGAAGAGTTAAAACAACGAAAATTGCAAAGAAAGCGACAGCAACCTGCAAAGAAAGTACTCTACTCTCCTAAAAAACAACAATTACCACGTGATGATGATGATGATGATGATGATTATTTACAAGAAACGGATTTAGAAAAACTAGATGAAGCAGCTGGTTATAGCGGAAGTGGACTGCAAAATCCAAGGATTGGAAACACTTGTCCTGATAGTGTTATCAATGATATATCACGATTAGATGTTCTTGTAGGAGGATTCCGAGCTGGAAATAACTCTCCAGAAATAATTAATGAAGCAGCTGATATCTGTAGACGGTTATTTGCCGGCGGTATCATGGATATCAAAACATATCGAGATTTCATTGACGAGTTAGCAAATGGGTATCATAGTGATTAAATAACAATTGAAAACACTATTGTTTTTATAATAATGATCATACATTACAATCATGATAAACCAACCCTCGTCTATGTAGTTAATTCACGGTTTCCAGTTTATAGAGCATACTATGGAGATGGTTTAGGCAATACCATTGCAGGGTTATTTGCAAGAATGGCTCCAAAAGTGATGCCGTTAGCTAAACAATTATCAATGAAAGCCATTGATGTTATTCGTGATAAGGGTATTGGTGCTGTTGGAGATCTTGCCGGGAAAGCGTTTTCAACTGCGAAGAATAAAATAACATCATTAGTAAAATCACGAAAAAAGAAACCGTTACCGTCTACAGCAGAAATGCCTGCAAGTGTTAGTAAAATAATAAATAATGCAGTAGATGAAAAACTAGCATCATTGGCGACTCCCTTGATAAATCAAGGGGACCAGGATAACATGATAGCAAACATGATAGCGGGAAGTGGCTTTAAAAAACCACGTAGAAAACGATGAAAATCGCGATTTAGACTCTGTTTGAACATTTTATTCTATTTATCAGTCACCTGATCCAGCGTTTGATATGGATGCCCCAGTTGGCAAGAATGATTCTGTACGCGATTTTCAATTTTATTCTTATCACGCAGTACAACCCGATCTCCGATCGCGAATTGAACTTCAAGTTCATGATACCAGTAAATACTTTTTGCCGTGTGAGGCATTTATCGAAATCGAAGGAGAACTTGTAACAAATGATGCTGCTCATAATGATCCTCCATATGACAATAACCCAACTATCAAAGTCGGTTTTGTTAATAACGGTATCATGGCGTTATTTGATAGTGCTAAATATCTCATTGATGGAAAGGAAATTGAATCCATTGATCGTGATGTTGATGTGGCCACAACAATCATAGGGTTAGCGAGATATTCTGATGATTATACAAGATCAGCGGGTCCATCTATGATGTTTTCTAAGGATATTACTGATCACCCTGAACACAACCAGTATTCTAGAGTCAAGGCAACACATGCTTCTTCAGTTAATCCAGCACCAGCCGGATATACAAGACCAGCTGGTGATTTTGATGTCATAAATAATGTTACTAACTACAACCTAGGGTTTGCAACACGTGTATCAACGTTGCAAGGACAGCGTCGACAGTTTTCATGTGCAATTCCACTGCATCATATATTCGGATTCTGTAGAAACGTCCGAAAAGTTATTTATGGAGCTAAACACTCAGTAGCGCTTGTACGAAAGGGTACTGATAATGATGCAATATGGCATGATGCTGGTGTTGCTGATGGTAAAGTCATTTTAACAAAACTAGCATTGTGGATGCCAGTGTTAACTCCATCAATCATAGCAGAAGAAAAATTGTTATCATTTATGGACCAAGGAGGAAAATCATTGTTGAGTTGGTTATCAGTGACTACGGATATTAAACAAGACAATGTTGATGATATATTTACTTGGCATCTGGCATCAAAACAAGGGGTTTCAGCTCCACGTCATATATTTGTGGCGTTACAGAATAATGCACGAGTTGGTAATCAACAACGAAGTCATATGATATTTGATCAGTTAGGTGTTAGAGAGGTCTCACTGAGAATAAACGGACAACAGGAACCATCTGAAGATGTACAACTTGATTACACTCACAACCATATTGCACGTGTCTATCATAACCTGTTGTCATTTATGGCACGTGATCTAAATGTGGATACTGGTTTGCAAATATCACAATTGGATTTCAAAAGTCTCTATCCGATTTATTACTTTTCATTGGAACATCTTGATTTGATGAGACAATCTGTTGTTGATATACACTTTAGAGCCCGTGTAACCCGTCCTGGTGGTATTGCTAATTATAGAGCGGTTGCTGTCATTCTCAGTGATAAATCAATGTTGTTAGAAGGAGTTGGAGGAAGAATGAGAGTGGTAGATGCACCAGTGGAAAATCTTTAAACGATTTTTCATTGAATTAGAATCAATCTATTATGTATAATGTCATATAGTGTTATTAGTGTTGCGTTAACTCCTGGTCAAATCAAAAAATTGCAATCAGAATCGGCTAAAAAATGTGGAACCACAATCACGTTGAAACCTAATCAAATGACTGGTGGTGCAAATAAATTATCACTGACAACTCGTCAAATAAAACATTTCAATGATGCACTTGTAGCAAAAAAAGGTGTTCAGATTACTCTTTCTGCGGCTGCTATCAAAAATATGATTAAAACAGGCGGTATATTTCCATTGTTAGCGGCAATACCAGCATTGATTGCAGCAGCAGCCCCAGCAGTGGCGAAAGCAGCAGCGTTAGGAGCCGTTGGTACTGCAGCAGGAATGGCGTTGAAAAAAGCAACTGGACAGGGTTATAAAAAAAGGGGAAAGGGTCTGAGACTACCAGGAACCCCGTATTCATGGTACAGCGGAAAAGGTCTGAGACTACCAGGAACCCCGTATTCATGGTACAGCGGAAGAGGCCTGAGACTACCAGGAACGGTTTATTAATTGAGGAACCTATGGTTCCCAAATCTTCGATGGTTCCCATGTCCAATTTTGATTTAATGGATGCTGCTAAAAACCTAGCGATTAAAAATTTCAGAGGTGTTTTTATGAAAGATCAATTACCACATCAACCAAACAAAACTGAAACAGGTATTATTAATCTCGATAACAGCACCGGACCTGGAACTCACTGGGTTGCATACGCTATTGATCCACGTGGGATTGTCTATTTTGATTCATATGGATTAGCCCCGCCAAAAGAATTTATGCGTTATATAAAAACTTTTCCAATGAAGACTTGGTATTCTACGCTACCAACACAACAAATCAATG
The DNA here is from genome assembly GCA_030141615.1 of Unio pictorum. Lineage (NCBI taxonomy): Eukaryota > Metazoa > Mollusca > Bivalvia > Unionida > Unionidae > Unio > Unio pictorum. The sequence goes on from JARLTB010000048.1 coordinate 9,166,364, forward strand.
ACCCACCAATATGTGGCAGCGAAGTATTAAATGTCCTTGACGCTATTTCAGCATCTAGAAAACCACCACACATTGTCGTAAATGACTACACCAGCAATCGCTTTTTAGAGAGAGAAAGAGTTTTACAATAACATGATTGATATTTGGGGAAGACCTCTGAAACCTAAACCCGATGACACTGCAACCCCTGATTCTATCAAGGATATAACAAAAAAAATTAAAGATGAAATCGCTGAGACGTTGAATTTAGTAAATGTTGACCCGAACGAAATAGTTGTATTTCAAGACAAACAGGGTAAATTGAAATCTAGTAATATTTCTCTGGATGATATTTTAGTTAAACAACAAAACGCAATCGAGAATACTATCGCGTTATTTTCCGATCAGGGTAAATTGAAAACCAGTGATGTGTCGTTGGATGATATTTTAGTTAAACAACAAAACGCAATCGAGAACACCGTTGCGTTATTTTCCGATCAGGGTAAATTGAAATCTAGTAATATTTCTCTGGATGATATTTTAGTTAAACAACAAAACGCAATCGAGAACACCGTTGCGTTATTTTCCGATCAGGGTAAATTGAAAACCAGTGATGTATCGTTGAATGATATTTTAGTTAAACAACAAAACGCAATCGAGAATACTATCGCGCTATTTTCCGATCAGGGTAAACTCAAACCGGGTGTACTTTTTTCGACGATTACAGATCGATTTAAAACTCTCAACGATGAATTAAAAAATTCTGTGTCGGAACTAACAACACTTGAATCTAAAACCGAAGAACACATAAAACAGTTTACCGCATTTCGTAGAAATATCATTGATAAATTTATTGGAACTACATTCGATAAAATTGAACTAAAACTCCCTGATATTAAAAAATCCATCGATGAGACGAAAACCTCCATCGAAGCCATCAAAGGTGATTTATCGAGGATGATAACAGTCATTGAAAAAACAAAAATTCCTCATGAGAAAACCAACAACGTAGTATACACAATCAAACACGGATCATTTGAGTGGACACCTACAAACAACAAATTAGATATCACTGCAACCGTCAAGGGTATTTATCGATTAACACTAGTGACACCATTGACTCAATTTAATATTTCATCGTCCAGTTCATCCGGGGTCAATAATACGATTTCAACGATCATTGACAAGAATACAACTGAAAAGTTCACAATCACATCTACTGATAAAAATTTGGTTAGGGTCTCAACAACGTGGTATGTGGAATTCGTAGCGGATTTAAGTAAATCGTAATTGAAAACGCTAGCGTTGTTAAAATAAAAAATTATTTCATCATCGCAATATCGTTATGATCAGGTCAGAGAATTTCAAACTAGACTCAAAACCCTGTCTGAGGAGTATGCAATGAAAATTAAAAAATATCGCAGGAGAATTACCGCAATTGATGTTACCGTGTATTCAGTGAGTGGTGTAATCACCGGAGCTGGTATTATACTATCTTCAGTGACAATGATGGCTCCGATAGCTGTGCCAATTTGCATTTCTGCGGCAACAACAATCGCTGGAATTATTTCAATAATCACAAAAAAAATATCATCATGCAGCCAACGGAAACTACAAGACTACATAATTCAATTTCATGTTGTGTCCACTGCATGCTCGCAATTATCCTCATTGATATCGTCATCTCTCGATGATACAATTATATCAGAGAGTGAGTTTTCAGCGATGGTAGATATATATGATTCTGCGATGTCAAAATTAGAAATACAAAAACATGAGTATAATAACAATGACAACACCGATGGAATCAGAAAAAACCAAAATGATCTCAATAACCTCAACGATATCAGATAGTGAGTTCTCAGTGATGGTACGTGTCTATGATTCCGCAGTATCAAAATTAGAAATACATCATGAGTATAATAACAATGACAACACCGATGGAATTACTTCAACAAATAGTGGAGAACACAAACCCAGTACAAACCAGCATGATATCAATAACCTCAACGAATCCAGAATTCAGTGTGAATTTCCCCTCTCCGGTCCCAGTGAAGGAGATAGCGCTAGCAAAATTACGAGTGTATCATAGCTGGCCTAATATTAGGTCAAAATCATTTGGTGGTCAACAACCCAATAATTCACTGGTATTTGCAAATAAGAATAAACCAGACGGTACCCCAGACTGGAATGTTGTTTCCATACCAACCGGGTCATACCAAATCGAACAAATCAATAATGAATTCGCGCGTAGAATAAAATTGATTACTGGAAAAGAATCAAAAATAGCTATAAAAGTTCATGAGCCAACACTATCATCTGCCATTGAAATAAGCACAGAGGGTTATGTCGTAGATGTCTATCAAAGCTCAATAAGAACCGTACTAGGATGGCCTGAATTACCACCGGGGAAAACCGTTGATTTACCAGAACCAAAAAAAACTGATTATGTCACAGACAGGATAAAACCCAATAATCCAGTAAAAAGTTATAAAGATCACCAAGTCACTACAGATTTTTTTAATATCCTTCACAATATAATAAATAAGGGAGAGAGATTTCTTACTGCTCACGATCTTAAAATCAATGACAATTTCAAGGCAATGAATAATGATTTTTCGCTGTTGTTAATATCTCTTAAATCCGGCTCTCTCACCCGAGATGAATTTATCAGCGTCGTAGAAACATGCAATAAAATTATCGACGATATGGAAACATTTAATTTAAAAATTATTCAGGATATATTAGATGAAGATAATCCCAGGTCGAGAGACGGATTTGCATCAGATTATAAAATCCGCGTTGAAGATATTCCAACATTCAAACTACCAGGATATAACGTACCAGAACTAAAAAAACTTCTCAGTGATGCCATCGATGTTGGTTTTAAAATAATTCATGATGCATGGAAAAAAACATCATCACCGGAAATAAAAATCCTCAAACACAATAATGACCCAGATGGTGGTGGCGTTCAACGTGAATATTTCATCGGTGATTGCGCTCAATTTAGTATGTGATGTTATCGAAGGAAGCTATCAAATAAATTTAGAACGATCAAATCAAGCTCAGCAAGGATATATTTTGTATTCATTTGCACCAACAGCTCCTCCAGGATTTTTAATAATCGAATCCCCGGTGAATCCAGTCTATATGCGATGTCATAATAATTCATTAACCAGAATTAATTTCAAACTCACTGACCAGTCTAATAATCTGATTGATTTACAAGAGGAGGTTTTACAAATAAGTCTGTTTGTAAAGTCCTGAAGGGGGACACGATATCGTATCGGACTGGATCAAATATTCGGTTGAATCCAGCAGCAGAGAGGGTGAGTGACAACGACGTTGTAATCTCTTTTCCAATAGTTGAAAAGTTTTTGATTTCATTGATTTTCATTGATTTCATTGATTTTCATTATTATTTTTTGCCTGATTTTATTATTATTTTTTGCCTGATTTCATTGATTTTTGCCTGATTTCATTGTTTTAAGCCTGATTTCAGTGAAAACTTGTTTAAAAATGTTGTCCGGTTCACCCTCTCTGCTGCTTCATCTCAGTACTTTTATATTACTGATTAAGTAGCACTGGTCCCAATTTAAAATCAATGTGCAGTTGGTGCATTACCAAGGTTCATGCATAGTGTGGGCATAACTGAGGTATATTCACAGTCTGCATTATGTAGTGTGTGAATGACTCAGATCAATTATGTGTATGTATGACAGGTTCATGCAGCCTACATAACTAAGGTTCATGCATAGTGTGTGCCTCAGCCTGAGGTTGACACAGTGCATGCATGACTGATATTCATGCATTTGTATGCTTGATTGTAGTTAATGCATAGTGCATGCATGACTGAGATTCGTGCATATGTATGTTTGACTAGTTAATGCATGGTGCATGCATGACTGAGGTTCATGCATGTTGTATATGATTGACTGTAGTTAATGCATAGTGCATGCATGACTGAGGTTCATGCATGTTCTATATGCTTGACTATAGTTAATGCATAGTGCATGCATGACTGAGGTTAATGCATAGTATAACAAAGCATACATGTAGGTTTTCAAGGCAATTTATTCCTTGTCCCAGTTCATTGAAATGGCTATAATAATAAAAAAAATTAAGTGTGTGTGATGTTTTGTCATTCCTGAATATTTATGCATTGTTACATAGCTGAATATACCGATTTTAAATACAAAGAATTTTGAAACAAAGGAACTTTTTTAAAAATACAACCCATGACTTTGGACAATAAATTATCTTGTGAAAATTAGTGGAATAATATATAACTCTGCTTAATTATATCCCAATTAGTTAATTATATCCCATTTAGAGTCTTAATTGAGTTCCTAAGATAATGCATTTTACAACACCTGCTAAAATGTTATTGTCATTATTCATATCTGCTACTGGCATAATACAATTATTGCCAGATGTCACTCAAACGTGTAAAGATATGCTAGTATAAGTATCAGGAGACTACAAAGCAATATTAGAACTGGAAAAATGTATGACATCATAAACTACAAGTGCAAAAGAAAGGTATTTGGACATTCATGTCTAAGTCCTTCACCTAAATGACTGTCACTGTATACTATGTATTAGATACAATTTTAAAAGGGTGTTAACATCATGATTTCCAACCTGTATCCACACAATTTTGTTTTTTTTCTTCTAAAAAATGATAAGTCTTTCCTATAGATGTAATAGTATTTTTTTAAAAAAAATAATGAGTGGAAAGGATGGTTGCTTCTTCTATGTTATAGATCATTATGACTCCATGAAGAGTGGAAGAAACCTGCATTAACTCTCAATCTCAATTCAAGCAAGAAGTATGCTGCTACTTTAGACATTTTGTTATTGAGGAATTTGCCATTTGCTGAGTATAAAAATTGCTTATTACATTTAGACATTCCTTCTGTTCCAAAAAAGTTCCATGTTGAATGATTGGGTCTGTCAGGAGCATCTCTACTCATAGTCAAATACTTAAGATACAGGAGGTTGAATATTTAGGACAGGTGATGCTCACTCAAATGATGAAACCAAACAGCGGAAAATATGCAAATAAATTACATTTTTTAACATATAACACAAATACTGCACACGCTCACACATTCCCATTAACACTATCTCTCATTATGATAAATGAAATAACAATAAGATTAATTGAAGCTGATTCAACTTCTATTATTCAGCTCTCTGTTTGAATTGTTCTGTCATTGTACTATGTTAGGAACTCACTAAAGTCAGTTTTTCCACTTTTATCCTGCTTTGAATATCACGTATCCTGTTCTGAATGTCACGTATCCTGTTCTGAATATTATGTATCCTGTTCTGAATATCACATATCCTGTTCTAAATATTACATATCCTGTTCTGAATATCATGTATCCTGCTCTGAATATCACATATATTGCTCTGAATATCACGTATCATTTTCTGAATATCTTGTATCCTGCTCTGGATATCACATATCCTATTCTGAATATCATGTATCCTGCTCTGAATATCATGTATCCTGTTCTGAATATCATGTATCCTGTTCTGAATATCATGTATCCTATTCTGAATATCATATATCCTGCTGTTATCTCATATCCTGTTCTGAATATCATGTATCCTTCTCTGAATATCACATATCCTGCTCTGAATATCACGTATCATGTTCTGAATATCATGTATCCTTCTCTGAATATCACATCCTGCTCTGAATATAATGTATCATGTTATGAATATCATGTATCCTGCTCTGAATATCACATATCCTGTTCTGAATATCATGTATCCTGCTCGGAATATCACATATCCTGCTCTAAATATCACTCCAATTTAGCTCCATGAATATACACAATTTATCATCCATAAGTCACCAATATACATAATTACACATTCTTCATGAATTAATTATTAAACAAGGCCTCAGTCAACACTACCTCTCAATTTTTCTTGCTAACATTCCAGAATCTCCCCTTCACGAGCGAGAATGGTTGGTGAGGTTCGTATAGCTTTACTCTTCTTACACCAGCCAGAATGCTGGTGGAGCCTGTCTGCTTGAGTCAGTCCTGTCCTTTTTTGACTGCATTATATATGTATTCCCCAAACACATCGGTATACTTATGACAACTTGCTTTCGGTGTGGCACAAGCATCTTGCAGAAACCCATGTTTTTCCTTAAACTTGCAACGTCAGTATTGCTCAATGAGTATATCCTGCATTCACTCTTGGTAACATGTTATGTTCAAACTGTTAATTTTATGGGTATGTGCGACATTATCCTCCTCACTTCATGACAACAAACTGGTCCAGTTTGATGTCACTGGACTAGTTGACACAAATCATGAAATTCATTTATTAAAGACAACATAAATGAATGATACTGGTAATGACCAACCTGTCTTGTTTTATTTTTGGTGCTCCTGACAGGCTCACCAAATGTCACAAACTCCCCCTACACTTAGGTACTTATGATTGAGGCAGGTGAATGTTTAGAACAGGCAACACTCAAATAACAAAAAAGAACAATGAAAATTACACAAGAAATTAAATTTACTGACATTAACACTAACAATGCAGTCATTATCAAACTCTACCTCTTGAAATGATAATGAAATAATACATGAAATAGCAATAGGAATAATATATACTGATTGAAGTCCTATATATTCAGCTCTCTTTTTTTAATCGTACAGTTCTAGCATTGCAGTCATCAAGACCAGCGTGTGCTTGGCCTCAAAAAGTCTGTCAGCATTTCATTCATGTTGTCTCTCTGCACCTATCTCTCCATCAGCCTATCATTGTAGTCAGCAAGTTCATTCTCCATGTGCCTGTCAGTGTTTTAAGTCAGTCCGCATGTCCATTCATATCTCCATCTGCCTGTCTATCAGCCAGTCAAGCAGGCTTTCCATATCCCAATGTGCCTGTCAGTGTTTTAAGTCAGTCAGCATGTCCATTCATATCTCCATGTGCCTGTCGGTGTTTTAAGTCAGTCAGCATGTCCATTCATATCTCCATGTGCCTGTCAGTGTTTTAAGTCAGTCAGCATGTCCATTCATATCTCCATGTGCCTGTCGGTGTTTATATCGGTCAGCATGTCCATTCATATCTCCATGTGCCTGTCAGTGTTTTAAGTCAGTCAGCATGTCCATTCATATCTCCATGTGCCTGTCTATATGTCAGTCAAGCAGGCTTTCCATATCCCCATGTGCCTGTCTGTCTACAAGTCAGTCAACATGTCCATTTATGTCTTTACATGTATATGCTTCTATGTCTATAGGCCACTCATCTAGGCCATCCATATCTCCAAGTGCTTGTCCTTAAGTCAGAACAATTTTAATTTGTCATATTTGTTTTCCATCATTGGTTCCTTTAATTGTATTATTATATTGATGAAACCATATGCAATATCACTGCTGTCACTAAAAAGGGTGTCATTTACCCGAAGTGTGTGAATTTTATTGTTCTGACAGTTGTATGTTCCTCCAAGGAGGGTGGATTCATTGCAAAGGTTCTAGATATAAATGGAGTTGCTATTTTTGTTTACATGCTTTCATTGATCTTATTTTGTTTTTGCTTGCTTAATTTTGTTTTTGCTTGTTTAATTATTTTGATATTTGTATTTTTTCCATGCTTTATATTGTACATGGTTTCCCATAGCCTTAGATTGGTTTCTGTGTATTCATAGCATGTAATATTTCAGTTGTAAGCCAAGTATGAAGGATTTCATAATTACCTCATGTACTTTCAGTGGCTGCATTTTTTGAAACTATTCATAAATATGTCAGTCCTCAGAGCTTCATCTGTATCATCAAATTTTGAATTATATTCCATGGAACTTTATTTAGATCATCAAGTGATTGTTTTTCATTAAGTATCAAATCAATCTATAAGTGATATATTTTGTGCATTGATAGTATTTCTCTTGCATTTTACCTTTCTTTATGAGAAAAGTAGGTCACTAGACCAATATATTCGGTGCTTACACATTTGGCCACATTGTTTAGTAAGTTTGTATAAGTATTTATATTTTTGCTCCTTTCTTATGGGTTCATTTATAGACTGGTCTAGATGTAATTATTCAGTAGATCTCACCCAGTTATTCTTTCTGCATTCACATATTTGCTAATTTTTTGGAACCAGACTTCTCCCTGCTATCTTCCAATCTCTGCTTAATGGTTTATTGATAAATTGACAGGGGATTAATGAATTGGGTTTTCTTTATGGTTATTGTTTAATTTGGTTTCATTGAATTCTAAAACATGTTTCTTATTCTATTTTGTTTGATTTTTTACTATGGTATTCAGAGGTAAACAATGGTTGACATCCAGGATGTAGCCTTCTTGCATGCTGGTTTTAGGCAAAGTTCACAGTTTGCACATCAGAATTATGGCAATGAATATGGGACCAGTAATCTGAAAAGCAGACACAGAAATATAACAAGCAATAGGAACTATGCAGTTTGGTTCAGTGTATGAGGATGCTAAACTAAGAACATGAAACCCAATTGGTGATGATGCTAAACAAACTACAGGAATCTACTTGGTGATGATATGCCTTTGTAATTATCTCTGATAGGCAATCTCATTAATTATTTGCATCAATCAAAGTGATGGTAATGTGTAAACTGCTACAGAGATAACTGCTAAAAGTCTTGATAAGGTCACTGATATATTTTCATGGAATTTCATGATTTAGACACAGCAGTAGTATTAACCCAGATTAACCTAGATATTCTATGACATCTAAACTTTTACCAGAAATGGTCCTAAAAATCTGTGATATGTACATTACCATTCTCCAACTAGATGTAATCAAATTACTTCTTTAAGAAAATCTTTCATCAGTTTATATTTCTGCATATAGAAAAAACTTTGTGCATAAATTATTTCAATGATGTTGACCTGAATTTCAAAAAGGTACAGTATAGACTTTCACAAAAGTTTTGTGGACTAATGGCATAGTTTTCTATGAAAAATAAGAGTAGATTTTCAAGAGAATTTCAGTTTCAAATGAGGGACAATGTGATCTTGAGTAAAATGAATTAGTTTGCTTTGAAACAAGATAGAATGTCCAAAAACCATTTGTATTAGATTGTGTGTGTAAAGGCTGACAATGCTGGGTTACTATATTGTGATCTATGCTTGAAACTAACTTGTATTGAGAAAACAAAGATAATGTAGCTGACTTCAATTACAGTCAACAATTTAAGCCAGATTAAAAAAAATGAATTCCTTCAGTTATAAACAGCTAGTTTATTCTCCAGCTTGATTAACAAAGGAATCTCAGACACAGTTTGATTACATCTTTGCTGCCAATTCTGACAATATTATAGATTTTGTATGGTGTAAGTGAGCATTATCTAATATGCTATACACAAATATTTAAGTCAGAAGTGGAAACCCTTTCATGGCATGTATCTATGGTATTGAATAATGAATTAATGCAACTTTTCTGTACCGAACTGAAAGATATTCTTTGGTTAGTAATTGAATCTTCTGATGACTCAGATACATATTGTTACCATCTTCCAGAAACAGTTATGCTTCCATTAATTTCAGGAGAGATAAGGAAGAAAATCAACAAGGCTTATGAGTGAAATATTGAATGTTGAGATACATTTCATAAATCGGAAGATACATGTACCAAATTACAAGCTTGTAATCAAGTCAGTGATTTGAAAGCTTACTATTCCAATGAAATATTGGATAGTGTTTCCCAAAAGAAATCTAAAAAATACTCTAGAAAGCCTTCAGCAAGTTAGCAAGGAAATTTGTAAGTACATATGTACTGTAATCCAGTCCAGCTGCAACAACATAGACACTGATGGACATGTAGAATTTCATTGATTCTAAACATTTTAGAATATAAAAAAGAATATTTTTATCTGACAGGATTTTGAAGGTCCCAAGAGAAACAATGCAGATCAGGGTCTGTGTTTGTTCTGTTGATTACTCCCATCAGACTGTATAGACCACCATATGCTGTGCATTATGATCTGGGTCATTGCAGATGCAGCAGCAGCTGATCTGAGTGATGCAAGAGCTGATCTGGGTCTGTACTGATGCAAGAGCTGATCTGGGTCTGTACAGATACAAAAGCTGATCTTGGTCAATTGTCTGTCAATATTACTAAAGCACAATGAATGTTTGGATTCTCTCCAAAAACTATATGTGTTCAGTTGCATTGTGAAAATTGAGAAATTCAGATGTATGAAAGTGAAGGTCAGTCACTTTGGCTGCAAATCAAATGCTGTATACACGTGAGCTCTGTTTTAAAAATAGATTTTGGATTGGCAACTTTAAAATTCAAACTCTTCTCTCTCTTACACAACACACACAAACACACAGAGTCTGTACTGATGTTCTTTCAGTGTGCAGAACTTTCCAGGCGTTTTTATTATTGTCACAAATTAAAATTTCTCTCTCCTTGCTCATCATGCATGTTTAAATTGATTTTAATAAGAGCTTTTAAACTAAGAATTTCCTTTCATTGATTTAAAATATTTTCAGAAAGATCAACAAGACCCATAAATTATATATGCACCAGAAAGTAGCATGTCATAAACGTTATTCAGAAACATTATGCATTGGTTTTCAGGATGGCATTTTGACCAGTGAAATGAAACAGTGCATCAAAATCAAATTGAAGTGGTAAAATGCATGCTGTCGAGTCTCGCGGGTCATGAGCGTTATTTGTATAATATTGTATAAGCCCCACTTATCAAAGGGTAAGCATTACGTCCCACTTTGTCAAAGGGTATTGAACAACATATAATAACAGCACTCTAATCCACTCCCCTCTGATACTCGCTATCTAGTAGATGACCACCCATGGTATAATTGCCCGGTTCGAGTATAGAATGTATATGGTAAACTGAGTTAATATATTGAACAAAGAAACTATGTGCCCCCGTAAAGATAAATAAACAATTTAATCAAATACATACACAGTGCAATTTCCTTTCGTCCTGAATACACATGGTTTTAGAATTAACTTTCACCGAATTACAAATAGATTGAATATAGAATTACACAAATTCAGCCGTTCTATTACTGATAGTTAACTTCATCAGAGAATCGAGAGTTCAATCAAATTCATTCGTGTTGTTCGATTTTCATGACCTGTTATCGTCAAACTGCATTCTCTGCTCACTCAAATGTTGACCCAGAGGTTCCTGTCTCTCGGGATACTTTTCCCTCATGGATGTTTCGTTTGAACTCAGACTTGTCCTCTGTATCGATGTATGTACCTCGCTACACATGTCCTCAAATAAATGTGGTTTAACCATTTGTTAATTCATTTTGCCTTGACCTAATACACTAACGTACTACATAACAAGACATTGAATTATACACTGTCACTAAATTATGTATGACATCAAAATTCGGTGAATTCACATGTATTCCTGTAATTCATTAATTAAAGAAAGAAATTAAATCTTAGAACACAATCAATATTCAAACAATATGATAAATTCAAGAATTAACGTAACATTTCTGATCCATAACTCCACATAGTGTTTTTACGACATCATTTAACACTACGTCATTCTTAACTACGCATTAAGGTAAGAATTCTAATTCATAATTCGAAAGCACATTACTAAATTAATGTAACAAATGAAACTAATCATACAAATGTATCAACATATCATGCAGATCTGTAACAAAGAAACATATTAATTACATCATAATAAGCGTTGATTTGAAACAAATACCTCGTGTTTTTGATGCGTCTCTTAATCGTTGGTTTTTGGCGGTTTTTCTGGTCTAATTTTTACGGAGTTACTTCTCTAAAATACGCTCCAGAGTCTTTATTCCAAAAATAATACTACACTGTCCTCTCGTGCAGAGGAACTTTCAAGACTGAAGTAATTTTAACTAGTAGATATTATATTCTAAAGATTTCGCATGTCAAACACACCCCTTATTCAACAGTGACCAATCAGAACAAATATATTTTCTCACGCTTTCCTTTAAAAGTCGCTTACATCAGCGTGCTTTGGTTTTGAGTAACAACTATGCCCTGTTTCAAATCAAACCATGACACGTTTGTGTCACGGCGGTCAGTACTGCTCTGAACAAACACAGTTAAAGGGTGAACCAATTATACCAGTATCTCTCTGTGCAGAATGTGTCTCATAAATCTAACAAATGACTGCTGGCTAGAACTAATAGTTATTTAATAGATTCAACCGAAAATTTGGCACTTTACACATGCATTATAAATAATAATTGATGGGATTTAAGTGGCAAGTCATTGCATTATAGAATAATTGATGGGATTTGAGTGGCAAGTAATTTTAATTGCATTATAGAATAATTGATGGGATTTGAGTGGCAAGTAATTTTAATTGCATTATAGAATAATTGATGGGATTTGGGGGCAAGTTAATTGCATGTAATAAATAGATTCAGGAGTTTCAAGTCAAACATACACAATCAATTTGCCCTCACCATGAGTCAAAGATGATATCAGTAGGTGCACCCACAACATGTGCAGGACCATTAACTCAATTAATTAATTAATTAATTCCCAGGTCTAAGCTGTCAAGCAGACCTCTGCATCATACAAGATGTAATAAGTCTTTTCCCCTAGTCCAAACATTCAGGCTGACCTCTCCATCACACAAGCGGATGGATTGCATACTGTGTCGAGAGTCTTATTGGTGCCAGTTTCTTGATAATTCTAACCTGTTAACCCCTGGAGATTTTTGCTGTTTTGCATTAAATGTGAGTAGGAAACATTTTGGGGACTTTTTCTGAATACATCGACTTCCAAGAAATTTTCTATTAGACCAATGCCCATTGGTTAGTTTGCTGGCACATGAACAGAAGATGAAAAGTTGGAGTGTTTTTTTGGTATTTTGGTGGGTTTTTTGTGCTTATTGGACCCATAATTTTCGTATGGAGGAGACTCTTTATTCAAAATCTCCACCTTATCCTACTTTTTGCACAGGTTCACCTGTCTGTGTGCGGTTAAGACTGGTCTGCCTTAGATCCGAGGCCATAAAGTCTAAAATCTGGACACAAAATCGGATTCTGACCATGGGCGAAATTTTGGATGAAAGAAAAAACGGGTCTAAAAAATTAGAATCAGACACTTTTAAGTTTGGATGATACTGTGTTATTTTAATTAAGTGCAAACGTAATTATCACATGGGCATTTTCTTTAAAATATTGTCAGTCTGAAAAAGCCATATTACTCTAGGCATATAGAGTATCTATAAATTTACAGGTTAATTGCTTTTATTTGGTAAAGAAATATTTATTGAATCTTAATTCTAAACAATTCGAACATAAACTGTAGCAGAGTTAGTCTTGATCACTGTCAGGGAAGATACACCATCTTAAGTCTCATGTATCATATTGTCTTGTCCATCCATCCATTGTCTTACATTTGCTTGTCCACCCATCCATATACCACTCCAGTGGCCTAAGTGGTTAGAACATTCACCTCAGATGTGGGAGGTTGTGGGTTTGAACACAGGCAAGTCTTATCAAAGACTTTGTTTTTTTTAACTAACAGCTGGCTGACTTGGTGCTCAGCATTAAGAAGTTAGTGTTAGGACTGGTTGGCCTGGTGTCAGGATAATGAAACTGGGTAGAACATGATGCTACATATCTGTGGCCTAGTGTCTTGGTGCAAGACATCACTATAAACTGTCACACTACAGACATTGTAGCAATATGACTGGACAATTGTTAAAGCTAATTAAAATGTCAAAAACACACAGTGATTAAAGGTCATGGCACATTTTGGTACAGAAACTAATTTTACCTGTGACCTACACATTTACCTGTGACCACTTATACAGTGGACCAGTCTGGACTCAAGTGGAATGCTTTGTTTGATTTTCATAACCTGTTATTCTCGAACCACGCTCACTGCTCAATCCAATGTTGTCCTAGAAATCTGTTCCTCTCTCTATATGTAATCTGCCCTCATTGATGTTCCACTTGAGTCCAGACTGGTCCACTGTATTAATATATACACCTCTCAATTCTTTTCCAACTTGTACGTCTTTATTTCTGTCTTCACGTCTTCCCAAAAGCTATTTTCTTCCTTCCAAAAGAAAATTGAAATAACCTAAGTCTCTCGTTACAATGGTTACAGTTGAAACTGCCCATTATTCCTGGTTCGAACAATCAGATATTACTATCAGTGATAACAATTTTACGGCTAGTAATTAGCTACACATGTCCTCAAATAAATGTGGTTTAACCATTTGTTAATTCATTTTGCCTTGACCTAATACATTAACGTACTACATAGCAAGACGTTGAATTATACACTGTCGCTAAATTATCTATGACATCAAAATTCGGTGAATTCACATGTATTCTTGTAAATCATTAACTGTTGTAATACATTAAATTCTTAGAACACATTCATTATTCAAACAATATGATAATTTCAAGAATTAACGTAACACTTCCTATGCATAACTCAACATAGTGTTTTTACGACATAAATTAACACTACGTCATTCTTAACTAAGAATTAAGATAAAAATTCCAATTCATAAATCAAAAGAACATTATTATACAACTGTATCCAATTAAATCAATTATACAAATGTATCAAACGAAATCATGCAGACCTGTAAACGAAGCAGACATTATATTAATAGCATCACAATAAACATAGAATTTGAGACAATACCTTGTGTTTTTGTGTGTCACTCAACCGATGTTTTTGGCAGTTTTTTCCCCCTGGTCTGTTGTTTTACGGATGTACTTTTCTAAAATATGATCCGGAGCCTTACTAAAAATAATTCAACGCTGTCTACTCTCACAGCAGCAAATTCAGACTAACTTCTAATTTAGCTAGTAAGATATTATGTTCTAAAGATTTCTCGTGTAAAACACACCCCAATCAGAATCAAATGTATTTTCTCCCACTTCCCTCTAAAAGTCACTTATGTCATGGTCAATATGACACACTTTGGTTTTAAGTAACAGAATCTTTGTTTTCTCTCAATTCTGACATTTTCGTGATAAAATGAACTTTACAAGGTCGCTGTCAGTCAGTACTGGCTCCTGTATAAACAACGGGTCAATTAGTGCAGCGGTCGGCTAGACTTTACAGACCCCCTGCTTGTACGATGTGTCTCATAAATTTAACTAATGGCTATCTGGCCACAACTAATGGTTTATTAATAGATCAACTGAAATTTTGGCACTTCACAAGTCGACCCATAAACTTGCAACATTCATCAACCTTTTTGCCAGCACATGTGTTCAATATTGAACTGACACATAGTCACTAAACATGTTAGACAAAGTCAATCAGTACACTGTTCATGTCAGAAATGTGTGCCAGGAGCACATAGCACATTAAGCTTGAGAAATGAACAGTCATTAAATTAGTATACCATCTGAAGCAGATTACAGAACATAATTTGAGTAGAAAAAAAATTCTTAAGAAGCAAATAATTTGATGATCATGCTGCTTTTATTAGCCTTCCTTCATCTTAGACTCCTTAGACTCACTAATATACCCGGTAGTTTGTCCAGACTAATGATAAAATTATGTTCCCTAAACATAAACCAGAAAGTCATTTATAAATTCCCAAAAGACAGAAAACTCCAAACCAGTCAGGTTTTTCATTCGGGTATTAAATTGTATAGGTACCACACAGGATCAGACTTGACAATTGTAATGCTGCCAGTTATCATCAATATTATTATTCCTTTTCCCATATAGATTAAAGCACACAACTTTCCCAAGTCCAATCATGGATATCAGGATTTATTTTCGAAGCTTGTCTCGTATTATCTTTTCTGTGTTAAGCTTTTACTGATATTAAATCTAACCAGTATGAAGCTAAATTGATATTACATTGAAACAAATACTGTTGACTGTATGCACTTTCTTTTATAAGTAAAGTCTAATCAGCATACATGTATATAAACCCAGATCTGCTGGCATAATATACTGACAGATAGGGATCAGTTGTATTAGGATTAATGAGCATAGCAAAAAACATGGACCCTGATCTGCTGGCTTATCTGATGGCAAATAAGGGTTAATGTTGTTTGCATTTGTTTGCAACTTTTATGCGAGTTTATTTGGAACCTGCTATTTTTACAGTGCTATATCAGTCTAAGGCCATCCCATTTTTTTTTGCAATGGTATATCAATTTCTGGCCATTCCTTTATGTAATGTATACTGATTTCAGACCATCCCATTCATTTTGACATTTTGAAAAATTGGACCAGTGATTTGAGAATCAGACATTGAGAGTTATGACAAACTCGTACATGAGCTTTTTCATATGTTTATATCCAGCATGGGCAACTTCCTCCAAGACACCACATGTTACTGGATAAAACCAGACAATTAACATACAAGCCATATATTTATATAACCTACAAGAATGTATACCTTGCATCTTTTCTGAACAAGTGATGTACTTTAAAGCCTTTACATTATCACATACATTAGTGGGGCACTGGAGGGGCAATAGGAGACAACTTGCAAGAGGGATACTACTTGGGTCACTTGGTATCCCTAGGAGGGGAGCAGAGTGGATGAGTCAATAATTGGGCCACTCCCATGGTATCAATAGGAGGGGAGTGCAGGGTAGGAGTCAGTACTTGGGTCACTGCCTTGGTATTCCTAGGAGGAGAGGGGAAGAGTCAAAGGTCAAATATGCATGTTGAATTATAGTGAAATTGTTGGATGTTTTTGGTTAAAAATATGTAAAGTGCATGCATTTATTAGAGAATGTATACTATATGTGCAGATTTTGAGTTAACACCCACCACCACACCCCAAAGTCCCAGCACAGGGGGGAGGGGAAGGGATAATGCAATAATAATATAAATATGTAAATTTTCGTGTTAGAGCCATGATGGGAGTTTTGTTAATATGCAGTGAAATTTGTGTGAGGGTGTCCAGAAGGGAGTGAGGGAGTGAAGTGATCATATTATAGCAATAGTTGCCATATACCATTAGTGTAAATCCTAATTTTCTTTCTTCATTTTACTAAAACAAAATGTTTTGTACATGTACAATGTATTGTTTATTTTGACTGCAGAGAGAATTGAAAATAAATGGAATGTATTTTTATCTGGACACAATTATATTGACATATCATGTATCTGAGATTGTTGATGTTCTTCCTTAGAGTACAGAAAAGCATGTTTAACAACATACAGATGTACTGAGCTTTAAATGTATTCTGGCTCTCTAGTGCTTCTGTTAGCTGTGAATGCTATTTGTTTCTTATACTATTACACACTTTGAGCAATATATTTGAAAACTGTTGGCCTTATGATTTTTGATATTAGTAAAAGTTTGTATTAGTATAAACCAGTTGCATTAATATAAACAAGTTTGTAATAAACAGTTTATTTTTGGTATAAACGAGTTGAAATTGGAAACTTTGTCTTGCTAAAGCTGGAATCTTGATTTTTCTGTGTGCTAGTATTGCATTTTTGTAATGTAATTCCACAGCCTGAATGTGTGCATGGTCTCAAGCACAGCCATTTTGAAATGTGCCATTCATGAATATGATGTATACAAACTAATGTAATTACATCTTGAGAAGGAGTTGAGATGTGAGTTTATTTAATTCCCCCTTATATTTCAATTTTGAGCTGAACTAGTGTATTGACTGTCCCATTTAGTTGTTGGAGCTGAGATGTAGGGTGCTAAATTTCTCTTTTTATATGCTGACCATATGGTGTAGATATTATGCAATGATGTTGTCTATCCATCTTTCTATCCATCATCAATATAAGGCAGTGATGTTGTCTGTCCATCTTTCTATCCATCTGATGTTGTCTGTCCATCTTTTTATCCATCATCAATTTCATGTTGGGTTTCAAAGTCAAATGATCAAGGTCATTGTTATTGAAAATGGAAAAATAATATTTGCCCAAAAATTTCAGCTCTCAACCATGCACCTCCTTCAAAGTTTGTGGATGACCTACAGGTTGGTTAGGAAAGTGACCTATTGATTTTATGGCCAAACATGCTAAGTTCAAGCTGTTTGAGTGAATGATGAAAAATGGGTTTTGCATTCTAACCTTAGTGTCAGATCACCTATCAAAGTCTGTGGACCATTTGCACATGAGGTAAGCAAGAAGCCTATTAATCTTGAGGTCAAAAGTTCAAGGTGACACAGAAGAAAAATGGTTTTTGCATAAAAACTTTATTTATATACTGTGTGCTTTTACCAGTTTGTGGATGACATGCATATTGTGTTGAAAAGAACCTGTTGATTTTTTTTAGTAAAAAAAGACAAAGGTCAGGGTCATAAAACATAAAAAAAAAGATTTAGTGAGATGGGATAACTTCAGTTCTAGATAATATACCTTGGCTAAAGTTGAGGGATGGCAGCTAGGAACTGAAGATACTTACTGATTTTTCTACTTGAGAGATCAAAAGTCAAGGCCGCTGTGGCTCAAGAAAAAATGGTTTTGCAAAAGAACTTTCTTGAGTAGGTTCTTTGATCAAACTTTGTAGATGACTTGCACATGAAATATTAAGGAAATTTAGACTTGCACATGAAATATTAAGGAAATTTAGACTTGCACATGAAATATTAAGGAAATTTAGACATGCACATGAAATATTAAGGAAATTTAGACTTGCACATGAAATATTAAGGAAATTTAGACTTGCACATGAAGTATTAAGGAAATTTAGACTTGCACATGAAATATTAAGGAAATTTAGATTTGTACATGAAACATTAAGGAAATTTAGACTTGCACATGAAATATTAAGGAAATTTAGATTCTGAGGGCTAAAGGTCATTTAAAGTTTAACAGGAAAAAAAAATGGTTTCTGTACAGTACATTTAATCCAAGACACAAATACCTTGACCAAAGATCCAGGTAACTGTGATTCACTGTTAATGATAATTTCCAGTCAATCATGCTCTACTAGTACCTACGAAGAGGGCTAATAGGTATTAAAGAGCTATTACCCAATATAGCCTTTTTTTTATAGGCATTTAAGAACCCATTAAATGTATTCCTGTTTTAAATTTTACTTTTGATAAGTGTTGTATGTATTTGATTCAGGGTGACCACAAACTTTCCTGTAAAATCGGCAAACTATCAGCTACAATTCCAGTTTATAGCTTAAAAAATATTACCTGTGAGTGAAATCCTCTTTTTTAAGGACACTAGCACATGGCAAGTTTGTATTTTTATTAAATATTTTGGTTTTTATATGCAGTCTAGTATTGCTTTACGTGGATGAAACCTTCATTTTGTATTCTTATAAAATATTTTGGTTTTTATATGCAGTCTAGTATTGCTTTACGTGGATGAAACCTTCATGCTATCCTTATTAAATACTAATATATTAAATTTTCAAGTCATCAGTCGAAATCGTTTAGAGTATTTTTTCAGTTGTAATTTCACATCTTTGACAGTGATTGAAAATCGTCAAACTGTTTTAATTGACTGCAAATCTGGAAATAAAATAAATTGTGGAAACATGCACAGATGTGGTCACCCAGTTTATTGATTAGCAATTTAATTTGAAAAGAACAATGTTTTGTTTTAATTGTTCAAACAAATTAATTGGTAAACATGCATCATGATGTCTTGTACAAGCAAACCATTACGTTTTTCTCATCAGGTGGTAATTTTATGTGTAAATAAAGAATATTCATTGAAAATGTTTACTTGTCCTCATCCACTAATGCATATTTTATCACATTTTCTATTAAACATGTGTGATGTTATATGTCGATTCAGGTCCCATGGGTACGCTGTATGTGCGCACCAGACATAACCAGAATGGGTCAATTCCCGCAATCAACACATCTGGTGTTATGTATACCAGGGCATTGTATACCAGGACACACTCTGTTGTCTAGGTGGTGTAGGTATGTGTAGGTGGTGTAGGTATGTGTACTTTACAATGTGGAATGCAACCCACCAATAAAACATAGTACTGTGTATGATGCACGTTGAATTGCTTTTCATGGTGGATCAAGGTGTTGGTCGGGATGGGGATGGCGGCCAGTTGCAGCACTCTCCCATACTTTTCTTAGTTCAAAAAGTACACAGTTTTGTGAAAAATGAAGAAAGTTGGCAAATTTAAGCAACTTATTTTAAAAATTGAATACTCCTAGAAAATAAAATCTTAGATCCACCCCAGCAATTCTATATTATTTAGGAAAATTAACATAGTTACATGTAGAATGCCTGTTTGACTTCCTGTTTGTGAGTTGTCAGATCCTGAATTACACTGCTAACATCAATAATTTATATGTATGCCTTTCAGTGATTTTAATACATGTAATTTGTATGAAGTTATTACAGTTTATTTCATTGTTGAACACTTTTTTGTAGATTAAAACTAAACCAATCCAAATGTATCGCAATTATAACACACTTTGCAGGTGCCCTTGATGTGCATGTGTATGCCCCAATCATGTAGTATTCATTGTTCTTTTATCTTGTCCCACTGCATGGCATACATATGGAGCTCTTTTTCCCTTCAAGTAAGCAAATTACAATCTAAATATTTCTTTTTTCTTTCTGGTGTCAAACAATATCTGACAAGTTTTATGTCAAATATCATCTTATTGTAAGACTAATATGATCAGTTGGCAACCTGATGTACACATAACCCTATTATCATAAAAGTAATGTCTTTCTAGCTGCTACATGGTATTCCTTAAATTGGAACTTGAAATCTTTGCACCATTCCCCTGTGGCTTTCAATGTCAAACTGATTTCAATAGGCACACAGCAATTCTGGTTAACAGAATTTACAACTTAATTACACAGTGAATTGAGGGATGTCACCTCTTGTCCTAACTACATTACCTGCTAATTAGCAATTCACTGAGGTACATTTCAGACATAGCAAAATTAAAGAAATCATGCATGATACTTTTCTTTTAAAACATATGCATTTCCAGACATAGCAAAATCAAATCATGCATTATACTTATCTTTTACGACATGCATTCGCAGCCACTGACTTGCATTTCCAGACATAGAAATTTCAATTCTTAGTATGCATTATACATGTCCTTTGAGACTTTTGCAAGGAAAGCTACAAAAACATTGAATTTTAACTGGGAAACATGCCACATGATTTAGCTTAGCCAGCTACAATTAACTTTCTCTAAATGCCAAAATTTTAAGACTCCCATCAAAGTCAGAATAAATCTCTCTGGTCTGCCTTTATTAATAACTATTCTGAAATATATCCCTTTATGATACCTATTTCAAAATGGCCCAAGATTTCCCAAAATTTGGTTCCGGCTTATCTCAACTTTGTCATTTACACTACTTGACCTTACAGTAACTTATCTTTCTCATTGTTTTTTGGATTGGACTGAAAGATCACTTTTGCCTCCAAACAAGAGAAGTTAACTGTACAGGCTGCCAATATATTGTGAGCCTATCCCAGATGTCAATCTTGTTGGTTGCATGTCATGCTGACCATGAAACAATCTACTGGTGTGCATCATGCAAAAGATACCAGTAATTTCTGTATATTTTAACATTTCTTTAGTGTTAATAGAAACACCAAATTCTATTATAATTTGTTAGTAACACGTACATGCTCATGAGATCTCTTCTTAAATACTTTTAATATTTTCTGCAGATTTTTGCTACAGTGGAAGCATGCTTGTAGTAATTGTACGAGAGTAATCAAGTTTTCTTAATTTGTTCTCTTCATTTTGGTGGATGAATTTTACTATGTGATGTTGACCTCAACAGGTTATGTGTTGAATAAGATGCGAGTAGATTCTGTAGATACTTACCATAGACTACCATGGAGACATTTAAATAAAAGACTGCTGTGTGAATATCATATATTTCATGCATTATAAATCATTATGTTTGCTACCCTTCCCTGAATTTTATCAATCTTGTAAGTTGAGATTTGGAATAAAGTTTCGGACAAAATTATGCCTGAAAATATGGAATGTGATTTGTCTAAATATTTTTCAGTTCTCTTGAGTAGGACAGTGTTGATGACTGTTCTACAAATCTTGTCAGCATGGAATACTGGTGGTGTTAAGAGAACTTGTTTGAATTTTATATAGGATTTTAATAACCTGCTACACTGTTTACAGGAATCAACATAAGGCTGATGTATTTTATTGTAATCAAGGTAAACAAGCTATATATACTCACTTACAAGTCTAACTGCAGATTACAGAGCCCCAGATCATCAGCCACATAATGCAAGGCAGATCAGGGTGTATGTAGTTTGGTAGGAATAATCAGTGAATTACGTAGACCCCATGCTTACACTGTATTGTGCAATGGCAGGGCCAGTGTTTGCATTTTGTTTGATTATAGAAGGAACTCTTTGTGTTGGACTCAACTTGTATATCAGTATAGGTGGTAGGTACTCCAAAACTATTAATAATCTGTAGTTCATCAGAATAAACATTTGAATTATTTTTTCCTTCTTCTAAATGTATCAACATGGATAAGTTGATACTGTAATCTGACATACCAGCATCGTTTGGGTTTCTCTATCACTTCAAAGAGTACAATTGATAGCAACTTGCAGGTAGAAAAACGATAATGCCAAAAAATGCCCAAGTATAATGTGTAAAATTGATACAAATTTTATGAAGTGAGACTTTCCTATCATATCTTTTTACATATGCAACATCTGTCAATTGCAACTTAAAATTGAGACTTCCTGCTCATGCAGTATTTATCTGGTGATACGGCCAGGCTGCTTGTCTTGTAAATTTCCTGAATCTTTTTTGGGGGGGGGGGGATGGTGGTGGCCAATTATTGGAAAAGTAATAAATTTTACCGGTAGCTGTGTAATCGGTAGCTGTGTAATCGTTGCTGACAGGCTTATTACTAAGCAATGATTTATCATAGAAGAAATAAGGTTGTGTATGAATAGCTTTCCACAACAAATGAAAATGAGGAGGGATAATATTTTGAACAAGTATAATGGATATATAAAGTACCTTTTTAGAAAAATATAAATTGGGGTAAGAATTTTTTTCTTCGAGAATAATGGGGACTGGAAATTAAAAAAATTCCTACTATGCTCCAATTCACCCTAACCCACTCAAAAATCAAATGGTTGGTCCCAAATATAGAATCAATAACTCACCTAAGACCACCCTCTTATTGTGCTGTTTTCAAATGTAAAGCAGTTTGAGTTTGGGTTAAGTGTAAATATATGTCAGAATCATTTTCAACTTACTTATTCCAAGTTTATCATCAATTTAAAAAATGTCGTTAATTCTAGAAATAATTGTTGGCTTATCATGGTAAGGAAAAGCCTTGTGACTTAGGTGTGTTCCATGGATTATTCAACAATGTTGTTGAATTGTAACTACAGCATATTTTTACATTGTTTCATAATGGTGGTTTTTATACATAATGTACTGTGTGAAACTGAACTCAATTTTTAACAGGCTTTTATACATAATGTACTGTGTGAAACTGAATTCAATTTTTAACAGGGTTTTTCTGTTGATTTTGTAAAATGTAAGGTGTATTAATTGAAAATTCATTATACACGCTGTGTTTGCAACTCTATTTTTAAAAATAATTTTGTTATATCTATTTTTCCACAGAAAAAATTCATATTTTGTTAGACTGGGTTTTCTTCAGAAGTACTGTATTGTTCAAGATCAATTGTATATGAATTGATTCTCATTAAATTCTTTTCCAGATATCTAACAGAGATGATGTCTTGCAGTCATTTTAATGCCTTTTTTCTCCTTTTTTCATTGCATCTACATTATCATGTTAAATCCAACCATTTATTAAAACTTTGTTTTAACTCATTTTTATTGCAGGAATAATGAATGGTAATAATTTAAAAATTCTGGTAACAGGTTTCATTGTGTTGAATGGTCTAATATGAACTTACCAACATTAATTATTTAAAATTATGCTGTATTCAGCTTATGTTATAAACCAAGTGCCATATATAATCGCTTATAAGTCGGTTCCAGCTGCAGCTATCATACTCTTGGTTTGCCTGTGGATTATGCAATAGAAGATATGGTTATTTGCAGTTTGGGCTCAACTTATAAGCAAGTACAGATGGTAATATTTCCATTCACTAAATGCTTACTGTGTGAACTAGTTTTTGCTTTCGCTGACATTTTCAAATTTCTGTCATTTTATATGCATATTTGTTTTGTTTTTGTCAATTTTAAATTATTTAATTGCACCTTTAACACTTCTGGCATGATTGGGTATTGAATCCATACTTCTTGGATTATGAAAATTATGTTTTTCCCATAGATGTAATGTGACATACCTTATAAAAATATACTTTTATGCTGGTATACTTTTAGGTTTAGAGGTATCGGAGTTACTATTACCAGATATTATCATATCTTAAATTGCATTCATTTTGTAGTGCAGTAGCACATAATTATGTTGGAGAGCTGTACAATATTCTGTTAATGCAAAAGTAATCCACTTGTTTTACACTTTTAGAAAATGCAAAATTTGAAGAAAACAATGCTTATTTGCATATGATTAGTTATCAAAATACTTAGAAACATTATTTCACTTTTCAAAATAAAAATTTAGTATATTTTCAAAAGCTTAACATTAAAATTAATAAAGATCCTTGTTGTAATGAATCTGCTACCTGAACCATGCTATTACAACAGCTTGTCATTTAGACTGTTTTCAGAAATAGCCTAGTTGTAGTGGACAACATTCTTTTCATACTGAAGAATTACATGTATCATCCATGTATGTGTATGCCTCTTTATTATAATTTAGTGGTTTGTTACTTCAATAAGTGGCTTTCCTCATTACATCTTTTTGTTTTTAATACATGTATCGTTTTAGAGAAAATCATTAAGACAAATAGGAAAGTTTTTGATCTGCAAATGACACTTCAGCTTGTATTGGTGGTTGTCTAATATTCACCCAGCTCTACATCATATTCAGAATTTAAGCTAGTATTTCTTTTTAAAAATAAAATAGATTTGGGCTTCATTATTTGACAAATATTTTATCCTACAACAAGAATTAGTGTCTTTTGTGGGGTTTTTAAATGCAGAAACGAATGAAATTTAGCAACAACAAAAATCATTTTTGTAGAAATTGCCAATTGTTCAGTCAGGCTTTTAATTTGATTGATATGATGTATGCTTTGTTGCCTTCTATCAAAAACATATAATTATTACATTTTAGAAATAGGATTTAGAGAATTATATACAAATGTATCTTTTATTATGACTTAAACAAATACAATACCACATTAAATAATTAAATTTAGCAGTATAATACTTAGCACAGTTAAAGTTAATAAATTTCGAAATAAAATGCAGTTTCAACATTTTATGGCAAAATAACACAGTACAGAAAATTTAATAAAACTTAATAAAATGATTTGTCATTTTGAGCAATTTTGTGACACCTGGTACAGTTAAACAGCTTTCCTTTTCAACAAGGAGCCAGGTGATTTACCTGGCTACTGTTACTTTACACCTAGCTAATTTACAAAAAACTATTCCCATTCGGGGAGATCCTACACCTACTTTGGCAACTCACCCTACAACTTTAGCATTTTCATGGAAAATAACACCTGGTACAGTTAAATGAAGCAATTTCATGGCAAATAACACCTGGTACAGTTAAACGAAGCAATTTCATGGCAAATAACACCTGGTACAATGAAACAAAGCAATTTCATGGCAAATAACACCTGGTACAATGAAACAAAGCAATTTCATGGCAAATAACACCTGGTACAGTTAAACGAAGCAATTTCATGGCAAATAACACCTGGTACAATGAAACAAAGCAATTTCATGGCAAATAACACCTGGTACAGTTAAACGAAGCAATTTCATGGCAAATAACACCTGGTACAGTGAAACAAAGCAATTTCATGGCAAATAACACCTGGTACAGTTACATGAAGCATTTTCATGGCAAAAATACCTGGTACAGTGAAGCAAAGCATTTTCATGGCAATAATGAATAATTAGTACAGCTAAAAATCATAACAGCGCTATGAAATCAGTCATTTCCATCATTTTTCATGTCAAAAAAAACATAGCAGTTAAAGTTGATAAACCCTAAGAAACAAAAACTACAGCATTTTCAGCATTTTTCATGGCAAAATACAACTTAGCAATATCTCCAGTTTATATAATAATTCAGGGTGTCTGCAATGTTGGC
This sequence comes from Unio pictorum, assembly GCA_030141615.1. Classification (NCBI taxonomy): domain Eukaryota; kingdom Metazoa; phylum Mollusca; class Bivalvia; order Unionida; family Unionidae; genus Unio; species Unio pictorum. Next base: position 9,192,476 of record JARLTB010000048.1, read on the forward strand.
ACATATACTAATTCAGTTTCCAAGGAAAGAAACAATAATGTTTGGTAAAATTACAATACTTTTGTATCAAGACCAGCATTTTGATTGTATCCTATTAACAGTTTTTCCAGTTGTATAAGTGTGTTTTGATAGATAAAAATAGATCATGTTGGACTTGCGCAATCCTCATCCAAAAACACAAATACACTCAGCTATACCAACAAAAGCAATAATGTGTGGTGTACCCATAATGGAAAGTTCAGCATTAATAGTCTCTTGAAAACAGACTGGTATGCTGTAAATAGTGAACAAGGTATATTGTATGTTATATACCAGTTCCACAGACAATAAATGTAATAAGAGTACATCTATTTTCAAACCATATGGTATGGGAGTCAAATTTATTGTGAGATTTTGACATTTTTCATGATTTTAAAGCCAAGAGTAACCAATAAGGGTTAACACAAACACTTTGCATCATGAGTGTTATTTTGTAATGAAGACCAGAGTATCCACTCATTGAGGATAGTGAAACCTGTGCATAATGGATACTCAGCTGTCACATTTGTCCTTTATAGATGTCCATTATTTTCAGAGGTGCTTATTAATATATATATCCTTTATATACAGGAGTATAATATTGACTTTCATCCTTAATATACATGAGTCTTATTGGCATGCATTTATGATGGTACAGGAATATGTGATTATACACAGAGCATCTAACGATTATGGTCATGCAACTATTAATATGTGTATCTGTGATGGTACAGGAATATGTGATTGGACACAGAGCATCTAACGATTATGGTCATGCAACCATTAATATGTGTATCTGTGATGGTACAGGAATATGTGATTGGACACAGAGCATCTAACGATTATGGTCATGCAACCATTAATATGTGTATCTGTGATGGTACAGGAATATGTGATTGGACACAGAGCATCTAACGATTATGGTCATGCAACTATTAATATGTGTATCTGTGATGGTACAGGAATATGTGATTGGACACGGAGCATCAAACCTGATGGTCATGCAACTATTAATATGTGTATCTGTGATGGTACAGGAATATGTGATTGGACACAGAGCATCTAACAATTATGGTCATGCAACCATTAATATGTGTATCTGTGATGGTACAGGAATATGTGATTGGACACAGAGCATCTAACGATTATGGTCATGCAACTAATAATATGTGTATCTGTGATGGTACAGGAATATGTGATTGGACACGGAGCATCTAACGATTATGGTCATGCAACCATTAATATGTGTATCTGTGATGGTACAGGAATATGTGATTGGACACGGAGCATCTAACGATTATGGTCATGCAACTATTAATATGTGTATCTGTGATGGTACAGGAATATGTGATTGGACACAGAGCATCTAACGATTATGGTCATGCAACCATTAATATGTGTATCTGTGATGGTACAGGAATATGTGATTGGACACAGAGCATCTAACGATTATGGTCATGCAACTATTAATATGTGTATCTGTGATGGTACAGGAATATGTGATTGGACACGGAGCATCAAACCTGATGGTCATGCAACTATTAATATGTGTATCTGTGATGGTACAGGAATATGTGATTGGACACAGAGCATCTAACCTGATGGTCAAGCAACCATTAATATGTGTATCTGTGATGGTACAGGAATATGTGATTGGACACAGAGCATCAAACCTGATGGTCATGCAACTATTAATATGTGTATCTGTGATGGTACAGGAATATGTGATTGGACACGGAGCATCTAACGATTATGGTCATGCAACCATTAATATGTGTATCTGTGATGGTACAGGAATATGTGATTGGACACGGAGCATCTAACGATTATGGTCATGCAACTATTAATATGTGTATCTGTGATGGTACAGGAATATGTGATTGGACACGGAGCATCAAACCTGATGGTCAAGCAACCATTAATATGTGTATCTGTGATGGTACAGGAATATGTGATTGGACACAGAGCATCTAACGATTATGGTCAAGCAACCATTAATATGTGTATCTGTGATGGTACAGGAATATGTGATTGGACACGGAGCATCAAACCTGATGGTCAAGCAACCATTAATATGTGTATCTGTGATGGTACAGGAATATGTGATTGGACACAGAGCATCTAACCTGATGGTCAAGCAACCATTAATATGTGTATCTGTGATGGTACAGGAATATGTGATTGGACACGGAGCATCAAACTTGATGGTCAAGCAACCAGACTGTAGGTAGATTTCTCTGATTTGACTCTATTGAAGATGAATGAGTTGTATTGGATGAACATAACACTGGTTCATTCAATTGAATAATCCAGATTGTCAGATATTCTTTTTCAGGTATCAGGTCCCCAAGGAGTTAAATTATTCTCTTTATAGTGATACAGTTTCTGATGATGTATATTTTTGATTTCCTCAGGGAGAAACGGAATTATGTTCAGTCCAATGTTACCCTGTATGTACTCTTAAATTTCTAGCTTGCTAATTCATTGACATTTGATGTAAACAAATCCTGCTAGTGCAGCATACCATCTAGTGACAAACCTTCTTTAGCTATGATTAGAAAAACAAACATTTTAACAATATAGCATATGTAACACATGTATATAACCTCTTAAAAACCACTCGATAGATCTTGACCAAATTTGACAAAGAGCATTAATTTCAGGTTATACAGAAGATGCCATCCTGCCATTAAATATGATAACATGACCAGAAAGAGACAAAAAGTTATAATGTCTTTTTGACAGAAAACATTGACATTCGGGACTTTAAAATTTTTATAATTACTTTGGATTTGCCTTAAACTGTAAATTAAAAATAGAAATCTATATAACGATTTCTCAAATGTGATGAGCAGAATTTAACTAAATTTGACAGAAGGCGTCAGATTTGTACACAACTGCAGTCTTTGATGCCTTGTGCTATTAATATGAGCCCTAGATCATGAAACAGTACTACCAGTCTGTACTGCCAGTCTACTGTACACTTCTGTACAGAAACAGTGCTACCAGTCTGCTGTACATTTTTGTAAAGAAACAGTACAGCCAGTCTACTGTTCACTTTAATAAAGAAACAGTACTGCCAGTCTACTGTACACTTTTGTAAAAAAAAAAAAAAAACTGCTACCAGTCTGTTGTACACTTTTGTAAAGAAAACAACAATAGTGCTACCAGTCTGCTGTACACTTTTGTAAAGAGACAGTACTACAAGTCAATGTAGACTTTTTAAAGAAACAGTATTACCAGAAGAAACAATCTCAACTTTACATATCAAGAGTTAGCAAACAAGCACAAGCCATCAAAGTATTTTGAAGTTTAAGAAAAAAAAACGTATTCATTGGTGTTGCACTAGAAGGTTTGGGGTATAATAAGCCATCATAATACCTGAATGTGTTGGTATCAGTTTTCTGTTAAGTCAGATTTCTGCAGTTATGCCAAGTTACAAGAGCCAATTAATTTTTATTTGCCGATAGTTATCTTTCTGATAACAATTTAAGTATTGTCAAAACTGCAGTCTTTGATGCCTAGTGCCATTGTTATGAGTCTAGTCTGATAAATAAACAAATCTGTGATGATACTGATGGACAATGTAGGTCTAATGTCACCTGTTCATTAAAATGTGCAATTTTGCTGCATGCGAATCATTTCATAACAAACTCGTGTACACTTTAGACACATGTCGGTAGTTAGTAACAGTCATATCATACGTGAAATTCAAAATGGCAACAGGACAGATGGTTGTGCTATTCCAGGTGGATTTACAAGTCACCAAACATTTGATTTTCTCAGGAAATATAATCTACATGTCACCAAAAGTACCCTTCAGCTGACTAGCTGCATAGCCACGAGAAATACCGTTAAGTGTGTAAAATGTACACCAATGTGTGCAGCCAAAAGTGTCTGCCGATATTTTGCAGCTTTTAATGAATAGGTGAAACCAGCCCCAATCCCCAACATTAGTATCATCAAGGGTGAAGCATTGATTTATCAGCCTATTATTGAGCCCTAGTTTATGAAATTAATTAATTTAAAATGATATTTCACTATTTCTGGTATAGGTTAATTTTAAAGTAAATATTGCTTATATCGACAAGTTCAGCTGGTATGATGTGCCATAGCTTAAGTTGTCTATGCATGTCTGAAGAAAATAAGATAAACAAAAGCAGAATTAGGTTTCTTCCCTAATCTGTATAAACATAGGCATTTATTAAACATGATTAGAGAACAAGTAACTGTAAATACAGTAGTAATGGATTTTAAACTATAATGAGTGGTAAGACCAGTTAATTTTTTCCCCAAGATTTGCAAAAGTAAGAAGAACGAGCACTACCACTATGATTAAAACCCCCCTTAACATGGTTCTTGTAGACTACAATCGGCAACAGAATGATGCTTAATGAATAAGAGAACTGATTCCTCCATAAATGTTGCAAATGGAAAGGGAGATAAATAATGTATAGAAAGGGGGATTGGGGGATATATATATATATATATGTATGTGTGTATTTTGCATGCACATGTGCATGTTTTTGTCAGCCTATACTCAGAGGTAGAAAATATTAGTAAAACATGGATTATCCTGAGGAATTAGGAGACTAAGATTGTTTGTTTACATACAGTGAAACTTTCCTTAACTGGCCCAGCTCAGCTTCCTATGCAGACTTGTATTACAAGCAACAATCCAAAACCCTGATAAAACACATATTAGAATCACTCCCCAAAGATATTTCTAGTACAAATCTTGTTTCAGTTATATGATCCCCCAAATGATCATGCTAGTACAGGTGTTAGTTCAATTTAATAGCACCTCTTTGAAACAGTTGATAGTTTGGGATTCCAGAGTCCAGTTTTTGTTTCCTGACAATGTCCAGGGAAGTCTCACAGGTTGAAATTTGAATTTGATGTTTGGAAATTTGTTACTTCAGTTTTTATGTATAATAGTTTTTAGACATCACTTAGTATGATTAATAACTCGTGATAGATTTGGTTTTTGTGTAATCTTACTCAGGGGTTATAGCTGAATCAAGATATCAGTATATCTATGGATTTGGAAAAAAACACATTAATTTGAGAAAAAAAAGAGATTTTTATCAATTAGAAGTTAACTCTCATTGTATAGGAGTAAATTGTGGAAGGTAAATGAAAACTAAATATACGACTTGTCAAGAAACCGTTGTAATAACATTCCAAACACTTGTTTTTGTAAATTTGATACTCCATGGAATATGCCCATCCATTAAGTGGAAATTGTAAATCAATTGGCAGTTACAGCAGCAGACTATTGAAATAGTAATTGAATGCTTCTTTGTTTTTTTTTATTCAGAGATGAGACTTGTTTTTGAAATATGTAGTATTGACTATAATCTATTAGACACGTTTTTTATTACCGTATATACTCACTTATTGATCCAACTGAAAACTGCATAGAATAATCCAACTGAAAACTGCATAGAATGATCCAACTGAAAACTGCATAGAATGATCCAACTGAAAACAGCATAGAATGATCCAACTGAAAACTGCATACAATGATCCAACTGAAAACTGCATACAATGATCCAACTGAAAACTGCATACAATGATCCAACTGAAAACTGCATACAATGATCCAACTGAAAACAGCATAGAATTATCCAACTGAAAACTGTATACAATGATCCAACTGAAAACTGCATAGAATGATCCAACTGAAAACAGCATAGAATTATCCAACTGAAAACTGCATACAATGATCCAACTGAAAACTGCATAGAATGATCCAACTGAAAACAGCATAGAATTATCCAACTGAAAACTGCATACAATGATCCAACTGAAAACTGCATACAATGATCCAACTGAAAACTGCATAGAATGATCCAACTGAAAACAGCATAGAATTATCCAACTGAAAACTGCATACAATGATCAAACTGAAAACAGCATACAGTGATCCAACTGAAAACAGCATAGAATTATCCAACAGAAAACTGCATACAATGATCCAACTGAAAACAGCATACAGTGATCCAACTGAAAACAGCATAGAATTATCCAACAGAAAACTGCATACAATGATCCAACTGAAAACAGCATACAGTGATCCAACTGAAAACAGCATAGAATTATCCAACAGAAAACTGCATACAATGATCCAACTGAAAACAGCATACAGTGATCCAACTGAAAACAGCATAGAATTATCCAACTGAAAACTGTATACAATGATCCAACTGAAAACTGCATAGAATGATCCAACTGAAAACAGCATAGAATTATCCAACTGAAAACTGCATACAATGATCCAACTGAAAACTGCATAGAATGATCCAACAGAAAACTGCATACAATGATCCAACTGAAAACTGCATAGAATGATCCAACTGAAAACTGCATACAATGATCCAACTGAAAACTGTATACAATGATCCAACTGAAAACTGTATACAATGATCCAACTGAAAACAGCATAGAATGATCCAACAGAAAACTGCATACAATGATCCAACTGAAAACTGCATAGAATGATCCAACTGAAAACTGCATAGAATGATCCAACTGAAAACAGCATAGAATTATCCAACTGAAAACTGCATAGAATGATCCAACTGAAAACAGCATAGAATTATCCAACTGAAAACTGCATACAATGATCCAACTGAAAACTGCATAGAATGATCCAACTGAAAACTACATACAATGATCCAACTGAAAACTGCATAGAATGATCCAACTGAAAACAGCATAGAATTATCCAACTGAAAACTGCATACAATGATCCAACTGAAAACAGCATACAGTGATCCAACTGAAAACAGCATAGAATTATCCAACTGAAAACTGCATAGAATTATCCAACTGAAAACAGCATAGAATTATCCAACTGAAAACTGCATACAATGATCCAACTGAAAACTGCATAGAATGATCCAACTGAAAACTGCATACAATGATCCAACTGAAAACTGCATAGAATGATCCAACTGAAAACAGCATAGAATTATCCAACTGAAAACTGCATACAATGATCCAACTGAAAACAGCATACAGTGATCCAACTGAAAACAGCATAGAATTATCCAACTGAAAACTGTATACAATGATCCAACTGAAAAATGCATAGAATTATCCAGTTGAAAACTGCATACAATGATCCAACTGAAAACTGCATACAATGATCCAACTGAAAACAGCATACAGTGATCCAACTGAAAACTGTATACAATGATCCAACTGAAAACTGCATAGAATGATCCAACTGAAAACAGCATAGAATTATCCAACTGAAAACTGCATACAATGATCCAACTGAAAACTGCATAGAATGATCCAACTGAAAACAGCATAGAATTATCCAACTGAAAACTGCATACAATGATCCAACTGAAAACAGCATACAGTGATCCAACTGAAAACAGCATAGAATTATCCAACTGAAAACTGTATACAATGATCCAACTGAAAAATGCATAGAATTATCCAACTGAAAACTGTATACAATGATCCAACTGAAAACTGCATACAATAATCCAACTGAAAACTGCATACAATGATCCAACTGAAAACTGCATACAATGATCCAACTGAAAACTGCATACAATGATCCAGTTGAAAACTGCATACAATGATCCAACTGAAAACTGCATACAATGATCCAACTGAAAACTGCATAGAATAATCCAACTGAAAACAGCATAGAATGATCCAACTGAAAACAGCATACAATGATCCAACTGAAAACTGCATACAATGATCCAGTTGAAAACTGCATACAATGATCCAGCTGAAAACTGCATACAATGATCCAACTGAAAACTGCATACAATGATCCAGCTGAAAACTGCATAGAATGATCCAACTGAAAACTGCATAGAATGAACCAACTGAAAACTGCATACAATGATCCAGTTGAAAACTGCATACAATAATCCAACTGAAAACTGCATACAATGATCCAGCTGAAAACTGCATACAATGATCCAGCTGAAAACTGCATACAATGATCCAACTGAAAACTGTATAGAATGATCCAACTGAAAACTGCATAGAATGAACCAGCTGAAAACTGCATACAATGATCCAACTGAAAACTGCATACAATGATCCAACTGAAAACTGCATACAATGATCCAGCTGAAAACTGCATACAATGATCCAGCTGAAAACTGCATACAATGATCCAGCTGAAAACTGCATACAATGATCCAACTGAAAACAGCATAGAATGATCCAACTGAAAACTGCATACAATAATCCAACTGAAAACTGCATACAATAATCCAACTGAAAACTGCATACAATGATCCAACTGAAAACTGCATACAATGATCTAACTGAAAACTGCATACAATGATCCAACTGAAAACTGCATACAATGATCCAACTGAAAACTGCATAGAATTATCCAACTGAAAACTGTATACAATGATCCAACTGAAAACTGCATACAATAATCCAACTGAAAACTGCATACAATGATCCAACTGAAAACTGCATACAATGATCCAGCTGAAAACTGCATACAATGATCCAGCTGAAAACTGCATACAATGATCCAACTGAAAACTGCATACAATAATCCAACTGAAAACTGCATACAATAATCCAACTGAAAACTGCATACAATAATCCAACTGAAAACTGCATACAATAATCCAACTGAAAACTGCATACAATGATCTAACTGAAAACTGCATACAATGATCCAACTGAAAACTGCATACAATGATCCAACTGAAAACTGCATAGAATGATCCAACTGAAAACTGCATACAATGATCCAACTGAAAACTGCATACAATGATCCAGCTGAAAACTGCATACAAGCATCTGACACATACAAGCATATGGCACATGTATGCCATAGAGCATCTGACACATACAGGCATAAAGCATATGGCACATGCATGCCACAGAGCATCTGACACATACAAGCATATGGCACATGTATGCCATAGAGCATCTGACACATACAGGCATAAAGCATATGGCACATGCATGCCACAGAGCATCTGACACATACATGCATAAAGCATAAGGAACAAGTATGCCATAGACCATCTTATTTCAATTTCTTTTCTCAAATAACCAAGCCAACTTAAATTTGGAACATGTTTCTTAGGGCCTGCTTTATTCACATTTTTGTTTTTGTGTCTCCCTTAGGAATGTTATGATTTCTATAGCAAATATGGAAAACCTATTTTCAACTTCTCAAGAATAACAACCAATTTCTATCAAACATTATATGAATGTGTTGCAGGACATGCTTTATCGGAATTAGTTTTGAGATGGCTTCTAAGACTGGTGGTTTTCATAACAAACATTGAAAACTTAGTTTTAACTTGTACTCCAGATTGACTGAGCACACATGGCAGAAATATTTTTATAAGAGTTGTGTCCAGTATGGCTTCCTTGCAGTGGTGTGGCTTTCATAGCAACCCCATTGAAAATCGAATTTCAGCTTCTTTAGAATGGCTTGACCAGTTTTGATTAATTTTGGTTGCAATAACTTGCATCACATATCAAATCACATTTCTTTCAAGGTGATTCAGTGGAAAGCCTATTTTCAATTTCAGCTGAGCCAAGATTTTTATATGACTTGGTAGGAATCATTTATAAGACATGTTCTGCAAAATTTATGTTTAGACTTTATGCCATTTCAACTATGTGGCTTTCATAGCAACCAGGTGGAGAAAAAAATAACTATTTTCCGTTTCTTCTTCCAAATAACTGAGCCAGTTTTAGTCAAAATTGGTAGGAATCATTCTGTGGACATTGTCTAACATAATTTGTCTAGGGTAGAACCCATAGTAATTATGTGGCTTCTATAACAAAATCAGGTTTAGACTTTTTCTCCAAAATAGTTCAGTAAGATTTGATTCAAGTTGATAAGACTTTTTCTCTAAAATAGTTCAGTAAGATTTGATTCAAGTTGATAAGACTTTTTCTCTAGATCAGCTGCTTCAGAATTGTGTTAAGTGACTCCATGCATAGAAACCTTATTGAAATACCAACAAATGTTACTCCCTGCTCATTACATCAACTGGTACTAATATATATATATATATATATATATATATATATATATATATATATATATATATATATATATATAAATAAATAAAATGAATAGAGTGCCTTTCTGTCCAAATCTGCCCAATCATATCTGACCAATGATGTCAAGTTAAGCTCTTTTGCATGAAAACCATTCTTATGCATGGTGTCAATGCTGTGTCTAGATCACTGGATGTTATTCAGAGTAGAAATACACTTAATCAATATGTTAAATACCACACACACACACAGACATATACATATATATTTTATTTGATTTCATGATTTATTGTTATATCATTGCAGTTTTCAGCATTATACCACATAAATAATAAAAACTATTTAATATACTGCCCCATTTATGGGCATCATAAGGTGACATACATATTTATAACACTGACATACATATTTATAACACTGACATACATATTTATAACACTGACATAATCATAAGCATATCAATACAATTACAAAGTCTTTGGAATTACATGCTAGATGAAAACATACACTTTTGATTTGATATAACTACATGAAATCTGAAATACACTTTTGATTTGATATAACTACATGAAATCTGTGAAATAACAGCAGCAATGGTATATACTAAAATATTCATTTTGTTTCAGAGATTGCATATCTAATGAAAACAGGATTTTATTTTAGGTCAATAATTGTAACATGTTTGTTTGCCTTTTTGAATTTTTTAATAATAATCTATTCATTTTTGCTGAGTTTCAGCGGTATTGTTTTTTCATACACTGCATTACTTGAGCAAGATAAAGGTGGATTCTTGTACATGGACAGAATTTGGTGTAGGCTGTATGTTTCAGGGCATTTGATACTGTTATACAAATTCATACATGAATATTACCTGATGCCATAAGGTATACATTTAAAGGGTACACAATATCAACTATGGACATCCAACTTGTGCCATCAGGGATGCATTTGAAATCTATACAACTTCAAACATTGACATTAACTTGTGCAATTAGGGATATATTTGTAGGGTATTCAACTTCAAACATGGAAATTAACTTTGTACTATCAGGGATATGTTTGAAACATATGCAGTTTCAAATATTGACATTAATATGTGCTGTCAGGGATATGTTTCAAAGGTATACAACTTAATACAGAGATTAACATGTGCTGTATTGGATATGTTTCAAAGGTATACAACTTCATACATACATTAACATGTGCTGTTGAGGATATGTTTAAAAGATATACAACTTCATACAGACATTAACATGTGCTGTCAGGAATATGTTTAATGGGTATACAGCTTATACAGACATTAACATTTGCTATCAGGGATATATTTAAAGCAGGGATCTCAAATTCAGACCACCCTGATGGCTGCATTAGGGCATTTTTGATGGCCTGCAGGCTGTACCAATTTTGTTATCTTTCATGACACCTTGTAATGCCAATGATTTTGTGGGCCACCTGATATGAATAGGCAGGCCGCATGCAATGTTCCCTCTAAGCTGTGTGCGCAGCTGCTCAGGCATCCCCACGCAGATGAATTGTCAATCCAATGCTAAATTTTACTCAATCCAACGTTAAATTTTGCTCGTCTCCGTAATGCTTGCGCAATGCAGTGAGCACTGCACGCACAGCTATCATTTGCTTAGAGGGAATGTTGGCCGCATGCGACCCTTTGGGCCATGTCTTTGAGACCAAAGTTTAAAGAATATACCACTTTAAATAGACATTAAGATGTGCTGTCAGGGATATGTTTAAAGGGTATACAATAACATACATGGATATGTGCTTTTAGGGATATGTTTGAATTGCATGCAGTTTCATTGACATAATTATGCAGATAGAATTAAAAGTAATTTTAGGCTGAAGAAACTTGTTCACTCATTGATGAAGAACTGAGATAAATTTTGAACAAATCATACTGGACATTTTCTTTCACCTAATGTTTTCTATGAATTTAGTTGTGTAAATTAATTTTCTTTTCTTCTGCACAGAAAAATCAGTCTGTCAAATTCCTCCAAAAATTGTTATTGAAGGTAACATGATCAGGTGGAATGCTAGTTATTTTTGTTGCTGAATAATATGTAGAAATATATCTTAATGTGTATAACCTTTCAGACTGGTTTATTGTATGGTGTATTAGTCGGACTTCACGTTAGTGACCTTTGCCCAGTCTTCTGATTTCTTTATTGTTTTTTATCAAAATTCTTTTATAGCAGCTGGAAGGCTGGAATACATGTAGCATTTTTATTTTTCTAGTGCACCAAAATTTCATGTATTGCCTTTATAATCTGTTTAAGAAAAAAACTGGCCAACCAAGCTAATACATGACTGCAAAATGTTAGGTTATTGTCTTTCTGCTTGAAGAGGTAATTTCCAGTGCCAGAAGCAGACATTAGTAATTTAATTGTATTTACTGTCAACTACAAACACCTCTCAGTTCACAATTTGTTAAAAACAAGGAATCATTAGGAACTTTTTTGTGCTTGTTAAGCAGGTCAAAAGATCAGCTACACACTTTGCTTGAACAGCCATAGTTACAGACAGTCATGTATAGTGTGTAATCAAATTGAAACTTGATGACTTCATGAATCTACAACACAGTTTGCATAAACAGCTATACTTACATCCTTACATAGTCTAGTCAAATTTTAAACTTTATAACTTAATGATACCTGATAATGATGTAGTTCTGTTCTTAAATGAACTTTGATCCATGAAGAAGACTGGGTGAAGTAAAATTTTAGTTCCTTTTACATATTGCCTGGGGTTTGGAATATGTTTGCATTGTTTAGATATGTGTGATTATACAACCTTGTCTTTAAATATTTTTATTATTATTTGACCTTTATAACTCCCAGAAAATTGTGGTAGTGGCTGGATCATTTTAAATCATAACTCTAGGAAAACTAACTATAATTATGTATGTGTGGGATTCCATAGTATTTCTTAGTTTCTGCTGCTTTTTATTTTCACATTGATATCTTATGAACATTGTTTACATTAAGACAAATATAATCTGTAATGATTGAAAATTAAGTGCATGTAATGATCAATGAACTGGTTGACCTGTCCATTATAGAGGCTTTGACAATATAAGTACATATCCACTCTTTCATTTGTTCAAACTATTTTAATTTGTACAAAGGTGAAAATTTAAAAGAAAGAAAAGTATTCTTTATTATCATCAGTCACAACTGATCTATCAACTTACCACTCTTCTCTCTTGATCCAAGTGAAGATTTGCAATAAGAGGGAAGTAACTCTAGTTATTTCCCCCACCCAGTAGTTCATTTATCTCCCTTTTTATCCCTTTGTCCTTGTAGTCTTATTCCAATTGCATTTTTTTAATTTTATTATGATAATAGCTTTATTTAAAATGGATGTGCTGAAGGACCTTGGTAAAGTATTCAGCTTTCATGGCTGTATAGGTTGTGAAAATTCTCACTTGATTCAATATTTCTCCTTTCATGGCTGTATAGGTTGTGAAAATTCTCACTTGATTCAATATTTCTCCTTTCAGCTTCCAAACTTGAGCATTACAATAATAACTGATTGAAATGGTAATTTTGATTATAATTTTTTCTGCATGGATTGGATATTTCAGTAAAGGCTATGGAAATTGTTTAACTATAGCATTATTACAAGGTATGTTAGTTTTAGTTGGCAGCATTATGTTTTAAAGTTTTTAGCAAGTTTTGCAATTTTGTAACCATGTATGATGATTGGTACAGTTAAGGTTAACTTTGATTTCTGAATAAAGCATGCAGAAAATGAAGAAATTCATGTGTTAAATATTTGGGGCATGATACATGTACAAATTATGTCTTAATGGTATAACTTGGTGAATGTTTATATTTAACATTTTTTTTCTTCCAAATTATTATTATTTTAGCTTGAATAAAAAAGATAACAACTAATTACATTTTATATACTAACATCAATTCCTTTTCAGTGTGATTTCCCTAAATTGGCAATCTTTAATTTAACATCATATGTACAGTGAAACTAGACCTGACTTGTACAGTGTCATTGTGATTTCCCTAAATTGGCAATCTTTAATTTAACATCATATGTAGACCTGACTTGTACAGTGTCAGTGTGATTTCCCTAAATTGGCAATCTTTAAGTTAACATCATATGTAGACCTGACTTGTACAGTGTCAGTGTGATTTCCCTAAATTGGCAATCTTTAAATTAACATCATATGTAGACCTGACTTGTACAGTATCAGTGTGATTTCCCTAAATTGGCAATCTTTAAGTTAACATCATATGTATAGTGAAACTAGTACATGTATATAACAATACTATGGACAATTAAGTTTTGTCCTTTTTTGGCCAATTGTCCTTTTTATAGAAGTTAAAATCATCATAAACACAAGAGAAGGGATTCATAAATATCTTTTATGAGCAGGTGCCTTTTAAATGAAAGTGTCGATTAAGGAAGGCTTTACTGTGCAGGCTTGTCTCACTGATGTGACAAATCATTATCTCACTGATGTGACAAATCATTATCTCACCGATGTGACAAATCATTATCTCACTGATGTGACAAATCATTATCTCACTGATGTGACAAATCATTATCTCACCGATGTGACAAATCATTATCTCACTGATGTGACAAATCATTATCTCACCGATGTGACAAATCATTATCTCACCGATGTGACAAATCATTATCTCACTGATGTGACAAATCATTATCTCACTGATGTGACAAATCATTATCTCACCGATGTGACAAATCATTATCTCACCGATGTGACAAATCATTATCTCACCGATGTGACAAATCATTATCTCACTGATCTGACAAATCATTGTCACAAAAAATGTTGGACAAAAGTCACTGTCAGTTCAAAGGAACAATTGTATTCATTACTTTTAGAAAATCATGTATGGCTTTTTATGGAAGAGATTTTAAGGAACATTTAATCTGGATAAATAAGGCTAAACTTGTGTTTGATGCAATAAGGACATTCTAAGACTAATCAAACCTCTTTATAATGGGGTCAACAAGTCCTACATTATAATGGCCCCAAAAGTACCGGTAGTGTATAAAGTATTCCTAGTTTAATATAGCCCCAATTGTGCACTGTATAAGAAAGTCCTTTTTTAATGACCCCAATTGTGCACTGTATAAGAAAGTCCTTTTTTAATGACCCCAATTGTGCACTGTATAAGAAAGTCCTTTTTTAATGACCCCAATTGTGCACTGTATAAGAAAGTCCTTTTTTAATGGCCCCAATTGTGCACTGTATAAGAAAGTCCTTTTTAATGGCCCCAACTGTGCACTATAAAGAAAGTCCTTTTCTAATGGCCCCAACTGTGCTCTATAAACAAAGTACTTTTTTAATGGTCCTAACTGTAACATCCTACTTTATAATGACACCAACTGTACACTGGATACAACATCCTACTTTATAATGACGCAAACTGTACATGGGATACAAAATCTTACTTTATAATTACCCGAACTGTACACTGGATACAACATCCTACTTTATAATGACCCCAACTGTACACTGGATACAAAATCCTACTTTATAATGACCCCAACTGTACACTGGATACAACATCCTACTTTATAATGACCCCAACTGTACACTGCATACAACATCCTACCTTATAATGACACCAACTGTACACTGGATACAACATCCTACTTTTTAATGACCCCAACTGTACACTGGATACAACATCCTACTTTACAATGACCCCAACTGTACACTGGATACAAAATCCTACTTTATAATGACCCCAACTGTACACTGGATACAACATCCTACTTTATAATGACACCAACTGTACACTGGATACAACATCCTACTTTTTAATGACCCCAACTGTACACTGGATACAACATCCTACTTTATAATGACCCCAACTATACACTGGATACAAAATCCTACTTTTTAATGACCCCAACTGTACACTGGATACAACATCCTACTTTATAATGACACCAAATGTACACTGGATACAAAATCCTACTTTATAATCACCCTAACTGTACACTGGATACAACATCCTACTTTTTAATGACCCCAACTGTACAGTGGATACAAAATCCTACTTTATAATGACCCCAACTGTACACTAGATACAACATCCTACTTTATAATGACCCAACTGTCCTCTCGTTAGTGAAGTTCTACTTTATTATGGCCCCAAACTGTGCTATGCATAAGGAACTCCAAGTTTGTATTGGTCCAAACAGACTTCTTTGTAAGGAAGTCTTACTTTATGATTGCCACAACTTTGGTCTCTGTAAGGAAGTCTTACTTTATGATTGCCACAACTTTGGTCTCTTTAAGGAAGTCTTACTTTATGATTGCCACAACTTTGGTCTCTGTAAGGAAGTCTTTCTTTATGATTGCCACAACTTTGGTCTCTGTAAGGAAGTCTTACTTTATGATTGCCACAACTTTGGTCTCTGTAAGGAAGTCTTACTTTATGATTGCCACAACTTTGGTCTCTGTAAGGAAGTCTTACTTTATGATTGCCACAACTTTGGTCTCTGTAAGGAAGTCTTACTTTATGATTGCCACAACTTTGGTCTCTGTAAGGAAGTCTTTCTTTATGATTGCCACAACTTTGGTCTCTGTAAGGAAGTCTTACTTTATGATTGCCACAACTTTGGTCTCTGTAAGGAAGTCTTTATGATTGCCACAACTTTGGTCTCTGTAAGGAAGTCTTTCTTTATAATGGTCCCAACAGTCCTCTGTGTAAGAAGTCCTATAATGACCAAACAGTACTCTGGGTAGCAAAGTCCTACTTTTTAATGGCCCCAACTGAAAAGTCCTACTTTTTAATGGCACCAACTGAAAAGTCCTACTTTTTAATGGCACCAACTGAAAAGTCCTACTTTTTAATGGCACCAACTGTGCACTGTATAAGAAAGTCCAACTTTATAATGTCCCCAGCTGTGCTCAGTGTAATGGAAGGCCCACTTTATTTTACATTTATATCAAATTCAGCAATAACAAGTAAATACATCCTCTGTTTTCAAGGAGTGATTCCAGGAATTTTGAAAATAATGCAAAGATGATAATTTCAAAGTAAAAGGAATGACTTACAAAAAAATAGCTTATTTATAGATTTACTGCTCTCTTTTATAGGGTATTATCAAGGAAGGTAAGATTCAGACCAAAAAATGAAGAGGGTGGTGTTGGTTTTAGGGTTAACGGAACTCGGTTAAGTTTTATTATTTTTCTTCCTATCACTTATTTCAGTGAAGAAAATCTGTTGTATTTTATAAATATTTTCTTCAAATGTACAGTTCTGAGTTCATGAAAGAACATTCAGAGAAACTATTTTCTTTATGTGAGCTTCACTAATTCAGTTAATGTACTAGGTCAGCTAACTTATTTTGATAGAATTCTGATACAGAACAAAATGCATTATTTTTAATTGGCTAATGCTGTTTTAGAACTAATTAGCATGTAGAAATTTTGTTTTCTTTAATTTAAATGTGTATTTTTAATTTTATACTTTTGGAAACATCATTGAAAATATGATTTTTGTTTAATTCAACTAAAATTTTGTTTTATATTAGGCCAATCTATGGCAAAGTTTCAGCATGATATGCATGTAATTGACGTATTTCTGAACAACATAATAATTACACATACTATAAAAGACTGGTAACTGTGTACAAATGTATGAGGTAAGTCACCATAATAAAGACACTGCAAATGTGTTAGATGGAAGTCCTATTTAAGAGACTGGACTACCAAATTGTCTTGATGGAAGTCCTATTTAAGAGACTGGACTACCAAATTGTCTTGATGGAAGCCCTATTTAAGAGACATGACTATACAAAAATTGTCTTGATGGAAGACCTATTAAAGAGACATGACTATACAAAAATTGTCTTTGATGTAAGACCTGATGATGAGGCTTGTATTATACAAAAATATGTTACATGGAAGCCTGAATAATGAGACTGGACTATACAAAAATATATTACATGGAAGCCTGAAAAAATGAGACTGGACTAAACAATGTTGTGTTACATGGAAGCCTGGATAATGAGACTCGACTATACAATATTGTGTTACATGAGTATGAAATATGCAGCACTGTGACACTTCTAAATAAAAGAAAGGACACTTTGTCAGAATACATGAAATGATGTTTGTCAAAATAGAGGAAATTGCGCTTAACTAAATACATGAATTGACACTTGTCAAAATGTATGAAATGACCCTTGTCTGAATAAAGGAATTTGAAAATGTTAGTGTTATAAAGTAGAAGAACAGTATTCCATTACTTAATGATGTTTCAACATGCTAATCTATAGGGTAAACTAATAGTATTCTTTGCTATAATGATGATGCAACATGCTAATCCTCTTGGGTAGAGTAACAGTAATCTGCAACAGCAAATTTGGGTGTTGTTTGCAATTGGAGCTTTTCCCCTAAAGTGATTTGTATGAAGAACTATGCTATACTGAGGTGTTTGATAGTGAGGAATAACATTAATTTGATTTAATTTAATTTGTCCAAATGCTGGGTGATAAAGAACGCCATATGAGCTTTTGGTTTAGTTCTTTGTCTGTTGTATTTTGTCATCACATTATCTTTTCATAAATCACTTTGACCAAATTTGAAAGAAAGCATCCTGGCATGAAGATGTGTTAATTTTATTCAGATGATGTCAGATCTGCATTCATATATGGCCACCATTTCTGTAATAATAATACTAATGAAGACTTTGCGCCAAATCTCTAAAAGCTTTAAGCACTTTACAACATTAGACAACACCTATAACATAAAAAATATATATATACCAGTAATGATCCCCCCAACCCCCCACCCCTAAAAAAACAACCACCATGAAATTAGAAAACATAAACACGCTACAATATTTAAGGTAGGAAACATTAGGTCTTTAAGTTTGTTCTTGCAGTCAAAATAGGTGAGTTTAAGAGCACTCTTGAATGGGATCATTGTGTCCTTGTAATTGAGTTCAGTAGGCAATTCATTCCACATTGCTAAGCCCAAGTATGCAAAAGAACATTGTATGACTTCATTTTCATACTGGGAACAATGAGTATACGATTTTTAGAAGAGGAGCATTAAGAATCTTGCTGTGTACACGTGGGTGAGGCCAGATAGGTATGTTGGACTGGAGTCTGTCAGTGAAACATAACACAAAGAACAACTTTTGTGTTTGATTCTGGATCGAAATGGATAGCCAGTGTAGGGTAAAGAACAGTGGTGAGGTGTGCTGTGAGCAGCTGTCTTTTGAATGTTTTGAAGTTTCTTGAGTAGATGTTGAGACAAGTCAGACAGAATTGAGTTACAATAGTCCAGTCTTGAAAGTACCAATGAACAAACAAGTGTTTTAGTGGCATCAACTGAAAGATATTTGCAAATGGAACAGATACATCTCAGCTCAAGATATGCAGCCTTACATATTTTCATGATTTGTTGGTGCAATGTAAGAGTACTGTCTAGAGTAACACCTAGGTTTCATACTGACTGAGAATTTAATGTTGGTGTTGCTGATATTTATTGTTTGAAGTAAAGGATGTGAATGAGAAAGTCTTTGTGTTGTGATCAGAATGGCCTCAGTTTTATCATCATTCATCTGCAGCTTGTTACATATCATTCATGATTTCATATCAGAAATGCACATCTCTGCACTTTGGATGGTAGCATCAGCTTAGTTGGGTGGCTAGGTCTGTATATTTGGGTGTCATCATCGTGCACTTGGTGAGACAATGGATGATGATCTATGACACTTGAGAGCAGTTCCAAAAACAGACTCCTGTGGAACACCACACCATAGATCAACTGGACTGGAGTGTATTCTATTGTCAACCCAATTTCTGACCTGTTGACCATGTAGGAATTGAACCACAGTAAGGCTGTATGATGAATGCCAATACATGCTGGAGATGGTGAAGTAAAATATCATGGTCTATTGTGTTAAATGCTGCAGACAAATCAGGAAGGGTGAGGACTGTAATCTTTCCACTATCCAAAGTTAAGAGAATGTCATTAACTACTTTTAGTTATAGTTTCATTACTGTGGCAAGGGTGATATGCAGACTGTACATTGCTAATCTCTCTCTCTCTCTATCTAATTTTATCATCTTAGTTCCCTTGGTCAGGGGTCCGACGTTTTCTGGCAGTCAGCAAGCCCAGTCTCCAGGCATCACGGTTTTGAGGATCGATTTTGGTCATCTTCCATGTTTCGCGGTCATGATTGATTGTTTGCTTCCAAATTTTCTTGGGTCGGCCAGCTTTCCTTCGGCTTTCCACCTCCACATTTCTACACCTGTTAATCCAAGCATTGCTTCTCTCTACATGGCCAAACCAGCATAACCGGTTGGCCCTTAGGAGTTCCTCAATCTTTGGTAGGTGCAGCTTTTCCAGTAGGGTATCTGACCTGATATGCTGGGTCTGGTCTGGCTTGACATGACAAATCCATCTGATCATGGCTCTGTCATTGCGTTGTAGACGGGCTAGTGAGGACTAGGTGAGTGCCTAACACAGCTGCTATACACATTTCCCCTGGTGGTGAGGGGGACAACTCTTGATGTTAGTACAGGTAATAGTTCACGAAACTTACCCCATGCTGACTTTACCCTTATGGTTGAACTGAGTTCACATCCACTTCCAGCACTCAACATATCACCCAGGTAGCAGAAGGAGTCTACTACCTCCAGAGTGTAATCATCCACTTTCACCTCATTCTGTATTGTGGACTCCAAAACCATTCCAGTCACCACAGGGAATGAGGAATTCTTTTCCTGGCACTTTAGAGACCACCTCCCTCAGTTGTTCATAGAAGGTGTCCTTTTCTGCATCACTGAGGCCGATTTGTGGAGCATAGATAGATAGGACTGTAAGGACAGAGCTACCTGCTATCAGTTTGACTAGGATGATTCTGTCTGATATGCGTTGAACTTCAAATACTTTGTCAATCCATTTCTCTGCTAGAAGAATTCCAACACCTGCTGTGCCTTGCTTATTACCAGACCAAAAGTACTTGTATTGAGAGTCTTTACCTTGGATCATGCGAGCTAAACCTCCTCTCCACCTTGTCTTTTGTAGGCAACACAGGTCAATATTCCTGTGAGACATTGTCTCAACTACTTCTGCCCTTCCTCTCATGGTACCAACATTGAGAGTGGCAAATCTGATCCTCTGTTGTGGGTTTTCGCTGGATGAAGATCTGGCCAGCCCACGTCTGGCCCTACCATTAACGACACCGACGACGCTAGTGCCTTTGGTCCCGCTGCTGTTCGACTTATTGCTGACTGTCATGTATTTCTGGAGCAGGGTTTTTACAGCTGGATGCCCTTCCTATCACCAACTCAGACACTTCCAGCAGTTCGAGATCTCTATGGATGATGTGGCCGGTGGGTGTTTAACACCTCATATGCCCTTTGCCGCAGTAGAAAGCAGTGCTACTCAGTAAAGTGCCATGCCTAAACATCTGGCATCCCATGTGACCCCTGGGAGGGACTATTTGTGAGGGATAGCTCCCTGGGAAACTGTCTGGGTACCAGAGCATGTCCGTACGCCGATGGGTCGTGCATACCCTAGACTTTAAGGGGTTCTTACCCCGAGCACACAACTGCATTACTGCATCAGCTACTATTGATTGCGAGGTCAGGTTCCCCAGGGAGGCAGGACGAGGACCTGTGTTGTGCACTTGCAGCAGCAACCCATAACAGCCCATACTTCCACGATGTCCCGAGATGACAATTGTCAGAGCCAGGTAGAGCTGGAAGCGCGAGAAGCAATTAAGCACAGCAACTAAGGCTACTACTGCCACTGGGCTACTTGTTAGTAAACCCACACCTCCCCTAAATGATTTTTTTATATTAATTAATTAATGGGAGATTAGAAACTTTGCAGTAGTTCTTTAAATCGTTATGGTCGAGTGTTGGTTTCTTCAGCAAAGGCTTTACAATGGCAGTTTTGAAAAATGATGGGAATTCCCCTGATGAGAGAGAGTTATTAATAACACAAGGTTGTGAAGGCAATACTGGATCTAAGTACTCAAGTAGTAGTGATGTTGGAATTGGATCCAGTTCACATGACTTTGTTGCACTCTTCATCATTATTGTGCATATTAAATCCATAGAGCCAGGTTCAAATGCTGATAATGGCTGCTGCTTAAATTCTGTAACGCAACTGTATGGTGACGATGAGACAGTTGCAGTTGTGTTGTCAAGCTTATCTCTAATGGTTTGTACTTTGTCACCGAAGATATCTGCAAACAGGTCCGGCAGGTCTACTGGAGAAATTGTAGATGGAAGTAGTGTACATTTGTTTCTTGACATTAGCTTATTTGTAATATCAAAGAGCTCTTTGCAGCAGGAACTTTCTGTGATCTTGTACTGTAGTGTTTGTGATATACTTCTTAGAAGCTTCATAGATTTGCTTATCAATAGTTAGTCTAGATGAAAGCCAAAGCCTCTCAGCTTTACGGCAGTCTCTTTTAGCAGTGTGAAGCTGGTCTCTAACACTGCAGTACCACGGAGAACACTTTTGAATTTAATTTAATACTTTATGCTTGGTGGCTGGATAATTTTTTTCAAGCAATAAACACAGGCAGTTATTGAGTTGTTCTGCTGTATGAGGTAAGGAAGTTGTTAGGTTTGCTTGAATGTCATGCATTAGTTTGGTTCTATTTATTATATGGAGGTTTCTCTTAGTAGCAAATAAAGGTGGAGGGATTGATATGTCTTGTTGGCATATAATGCAGAGGTGATCTGATGCTAGTTTGTGGATACCAGTGAAGACTGTAGAATATTATCATCAGGTCTTTGAAGAATAAATTCTAAAATCCCACTTTTGTCTCTTGTTTCAATTTCTTGCTCTCCTGCAGTGTAATGATTTTTATACTGTAACAGTTTGTATTTGATAATATGTCTATGTTAATGATTCACCATTCTTTTAGCCACAAATCTATGTTACTTTTGTGATATAAACAGTTGAAACTTGCTTTAATTTTTGGCAATAAAAGATCACGAAAAATCTCATCTTTTTTAAACATAACTTTTTTTGAAAATGGCTTGATATGTTGTTTCTTCTTTTTATATCAATTCAGTTTGGAATTTTCAGCAGTGAACGTAAATTATAAAAATTAGTAAAGTACTCAAATTGATCAGTTTTTATAAAAGCCGTTCTTTTTTTTTTCAGACACAATTCGGGACTTGGACTCTCCAGGAATAATTCGGCGCCTGTCTCTACTACTTCATTCATCCTTTAAACATTCAGCAAGGATGCGATCGTGGTCTCGCCGTAACTCTGATGGAGCTTCCAGCACATCATCCCTGAAAATATCTCGCAACAGTGCTTCATGTTCTAGTCCCACCCAAACTCATACTCTTCTCCGACGTGCTACCTCAAAAACTGCGAAAGGAAGCTCAATTATAAAAAAAGATGGATCTCTAATTATAACAAAGAATGGGAAAATTATTTCAGTTCGCCAGGATATCCCTTTGAGAAAGCAGCAGTCGTCATTCGATTTTGGGTCAGCTGTTGCTGTCAGTAGCACAAGAAAGAACGGTGTCTCAAAAAGTTTATCAGACATAAACAAATGTATTCAGAAAAATGGTGCAGAATTAACTCCCTTGTTAAATAGACCTGAACGGCAAAACAAGGCATGTTCCAGTCAATGTAGTTCTATATCAGATCAGTCAGAATTATCATTCACCATTTCACCACAGGTAGGAAGGTCACGCTATCCAAAAATGTGGCATCATACTTCACTTACTAAAATAGATAGCATTGACACCGATGCTGATCAGCGGAAAAAAGAGACATCTTGCGAGAATAGACTGCCTTATGATGAAAGCATTTCAATAAATATTGAGACTGATGCTAGTGAAAAAACAGAGCAAAATTCTGATAAAAGTATGGCACATTTATTGGAAACTTGTGATAAAACTAGAATGGATGTGAAACTTTTGTCACAGGCAAGTAATCAAAGTGACAATTCAGCAGTGAGTGGGGATAGTCAAACTTTTTATGATGTTTTTCAAGATGATGATTGCAGAGAAGAACAAGTCCTGATCACATTTAGTCCAGATAAATCCATTCTGGAAGAAATGCCTCTTGAACCAAGTCCTAGACATAAGCTGGCAAAAAGTGATTTATTTCTTGATGTAGAGTCAGAACAAAATAAGAAAAATAATATCAAAATCACAAAAAGTTCCGATGTAATATTTACCGTTCCTCTGCTCAGAGGTCCTTCCATGGAACATTTGGATGCTCTCTTTCCAATCCCTAGATCCTCTAGCGATGCATCCAGTTTAAATCCACACTTTCAAAATTCTCCATTGTACAAACGTAGATGGTTATCCAGAAGAGGAATTACGGATCCAGAGAAGCCACAACAAAAGAAGTAGAGAAAGAATGAACTGTGAATTAGCTCATTTTTTATTGGTATCAGTATTTTGTGGCTTTCGAAAAGTGAAAGTGCTTAAATTTATGAATTAGAGAATTAATCATTGACAAAATGTGAACTGTGAAATCATGAAAATTGGTAGACCATCCATGAAAATTACTATTCCAAGAAAATTACTTTACAGTATTATATAGTGTTCATCTATTTATTAGTCACTCCTCAGTAATGTGTCTGAATCAGGAGTTTGCATAGCTTCAAGAAATAACATGGTGGAAAAGAATGTTGAATGAAATTCTTTTGGATTTTCTCTTTTTCATTTATATTTCGTTCTTATATAAAAACGAAAATAGTCTTCAGTGATGTATCTTCATTAGAATCTCAACACTGAGGATTCAAACACCAAAACATCAGTTGTCAAAAAACCTCTACAAAACTTTTTTGATTTTTTTCTAAATGCAATTTGGATAAAATGTACATATCTAAAAAGAAGCATTTACATAAAATAAGTACACACAAGTTTTCTTGTATTTTTGTTTCCAAAATAAATATGTGCTTTTTAAATAAATGTCAAGGACGTTTGTTTAGTTTCAGATTAAGAGATTTCACTTTTTAGCAATTTTTAATAATGCCTTAGGATTTTTTAACGTAGCTTTAAACAGAAGAGGAATTACGGATCCAGAGAAGTCACAACAAAAGAAGTAGAGAAAGAATGAACTGTGAATTAGCTCATTTTTTATTGGTATCAGTATTTTGTGGCTTTGGAAAAGTGAAAGTGCTTAAATTTATGAATTAGAGAATTAATCATTGACAAAATGTGAAAAGTAGCTTTAAAAAAAATTCAGTTATATTGATACGATGTCTGATGCGTGGCAGTTAATAGTGATGTTTAGCACTGGGGCATCATGCCGCAGACATGTAGCATGATGTTCCACCCATTGTCATTATCCTGACACCAGGCCTAATCAGTCCTAACGCTAAGCTCTTAATGCTTAACACCTAGCGAGGCAGCCGTTAGTACCATTTTTGTAAGTCTTTTGCATGACTTGGCCAGGTTTGAACCCACGACCTCCCACTATTGAGGCAGATGCTTTAACCACTAGGCCACCAGTGTGGTGGATATATAGGTATCCTTGTTTCCCTTTATGGATTCATATATACAGCACATAGTCACATTAGTAAATAATCTAGTCTCTCGGTTTTTGTATGGGATGCTGGTACTGGTCATCATATTGGCTAATCACTGCAACTTATAAAGGGCTATAAACCTTTTGGACTTGCAGAAAAATTACAGAGTATAATAATCTTGTGAATGCAACTAATCTCTCAAGTTGTAATCAAATTGACCAATCACTGCAAATTGTAATGGATCACAATGAAACATGGGAAATAGATACAAAATCTATAAATGACTGTTTTACTGCTGTTTGAGCTATTGCCATTTATATCTCTGTTGGTCATCGACCAGTAGAGTTTATAGAATGGTCTGTTGTCCTTTGTCTGTTGACTGTCTATCTTTCATCTGTTAGTACAACATATTTATTGATTCTCCTCTTTAATTACTAAGAGGATTGCCACAAAGCTTTACACACATAAAGACCATGATTTGATCTTGAACTCCT
Organism: Unio pictorum; assembly: GCA_030141615.1. Lineage (NCBI taxonomy): Eukaryota > Metazoa > Mollusca > Bivalvia > Unionida > Unionidae > Unio > Unio pictorum. Next base: position 9,218,517 of record JARLTB010000048.1, read on the forward strand.
GAAAATGCATTTCAGCCAGTAGAATACTTTGAGGGACTCTTGTTACTTGGGACCCCATTCTTGTGAACACACAACTAAGTTTTATAGTTTTTAGTGGATCAGCATGAAAATTTGTAAATCACTTTGATATTGCACATTTTAGGGCCTACGATTATGGATCACTTAGAAACTTTGTATTTACTGTGGTTATAGTTTAAAGATGAAAAAAAAAATTGTGCTAAGCAAATTTACAAATTATCTCTCTTATTTACTTCCAGCTGGATGCAGTATAGGACATAATTGAGTGAATGTAATGACTCTTAAGTATTTTGTTTATTTCTGTGAAATTTGACATGTACATATTAAGTCATTATAAGTACAATCACTGTATTTACCTTAGTTAGGCACCCCAGTCTGGCCATGTGGTCTAAAGCACCTGCTTTTACCAGTCAATGCCATCTCACCTCTGTCTTGGGGTTGACCAATGTGGGTATGTGAGGAAGTTTGTCAGTGGCTTCCTGTGGGATAGTGGTTCTTGCTGGTGTTCATCCTCCACCAGTTACACTGGCTACCATGTGTAGCTTATTGTGTGCTAAGAATGGTATTAAACCAACTACAACAACAAAATGTGCACTAATTTCTGTAGAGTTGTACCAGTCTGACCAGTAAATCAGGAGACCAGGAGGTAGTGGTGTGATTTGCTCACCATTTCACTCTTGATACTTGCTAGTCATTTCATTTTTACATCCCTAACATCTTGTCTAGTCTGTTTAGCTGGTGTAAATATTACAGCTTAGGAAATCATATGCAAATCAATCGATAATACCCCAAATAAATTTTAGATTCTTATATTTTCTTTGAAGCAGAAATCCAGCATCCCTGATTTAAGTTTTTCTTTGGGATCTCCATTCAGAACTCTAGACTATACATGGGCACAACTTAAGAAATAATTCATTTTTTTTTAATAGAGGGGCCTATAGTTGTACCATCAGTGACCTCATTTAAATAACTAAGAGTTGGAAGGTTGCCTTAATATTTTAACTTTTGGGGGGAAAAAATCATGATATATTTTTCTTAAAAAACCTAAAGGAGAACCCTGTATTTGTTAACTTAATTTAAAAAAATTATTCTTAATCCAGCTTTTGCACACAGCCCAACCCCAATGGAAGAAAGCTTTATAAAGTCAGCCAATACTGATTAAGGGTTTGCCTTTTTTCATGTACAATGCTGCATTTGAAATCAACTGAAGAAATAAGTCATAAAAGGAAATAAACATAGATATTAAATTGATCATGTCTTACTTAAGAAAAGGCTTCCTGTTGTTGGCAGAGAAGTCAAATATAGTGCATGTCACAAACCTGCATCCCTTATTTATGTTTTATACAAGAAACTAATAAAATGCAGTACAAAGCACATTTTTGTATTTGCATAAACAAAACTACTTACATTTTCTTGCAGGTAAAATAAATGTTGTGACCAAGACGTTTCTAAAGGGATATATACCATATATGTGAGTCCACACTCAGATCTGTCAGGACATAATGCGATGGTAGATCTGGGTCTGTGTAGTATTTTTAATTAGTAAAACAAACCAGATAGACACTGATTTTCTGGCACATTATGCTTTGGCCGATCAGGATCTTTGTTGCTTGCAGTTTGATTCATCTTATTAGAAGTATATAAAGTAGATTTGTGTTGTTATAACTTGAAATCACCAGTGTCAATACCACCATCACCATTATTACAATTAGCATATTAGGAAATAGATTAAAAAGATACAAAAATTAGAGATGAAATCATACTCCTTTCCCATCCTCAGGAACTGATTGGAATGAAGTTGCTTGTTGTAGCTTCAGTGCACTAGTATCCTTCAAATTTATCAAAAATTGTAGAGCTTCAATCAATTTGACGATGTACTCTATCCTTTTTAAAGTAGCAAAGTTGATATATGTATTTTTTTTAAAATTGTCTTTGAAACAAATGCTTTCTGACTTAAAATCGAAGGATATTCACAGCTGTGTAAACATTATCTTATTTTAGACCATCATACCAATGACTGTTATATGAAAAATGAATAAACCTCCATTGTCAACAAATATACAATAAACGGTAAGCTCTGATGGTTAATGATTGACCGATGCATTTCTTGGTTGTTTAAGAAATTTTTGATTATATCACGTAAAGGTAATTGTGCTAAGTACCTTTCCCGGGAATGCACCAAGGCAACCAGCCTGTGCTAACCACAGTGGTATCAAAATAAACCAGTCTGTGCTATCCAGGGTGGTATCCAAGGCAACCAGCCTATGCTAGCCAGGATGGATATCCTGAGCAACCAGCCTGTACTAGCCAGGGTGAATATCCATGGCAACCAGCCTGTGCTAGGCAGGGTGGTATCCAAAGTAACCAACCTGTGCTTGCCAGGGTGGTATAAAAAGCAACCAGCCTGTGCTAGTCAGAGTGGTATAAAAAAAGCAACCAGCCTGTGCAAGCCAGGGTGGATATCCAAAGCAACCAGCCTGTGCTAGCCAGGGTGGTATCCAAAGCAACCAGTCTGTATTAGCCTGGGTAGCCATTTAATCTGCAACCATTGGATTACAATTATATTTTTCAACAAATTTAAAGTTTTTCACAAGTTGCAAATTAGGTGACTGAGAGAAGAAATGGAGCATCTGATTATGCAAGAATGGCATGCAGCCCTAAATTTAGTGACTTGCTGATAATTACCATACCCCATGGTATTGTTTTAGAGTTTCTTTTACAGATGTCACATAGACTGTCATACCATTGCATTTTTATAATATTTATTGTTGTTGTAATACTTAAGCATTATATATATATGAATAATCTGAAGAATATATCACCCCAAAGTATCTGCATACTCTCACTTAATTCCATCCAATTGTTTTACAGGTAATGTTTTCTGCCAGTTGCAAAACATTTTTTTTGCTATCTCGAGTGGGATAATGCCTATTGTCTGAGATAAAAGTCCATCACATCAGAATAGTTGTTCATGTACATTTCTGGCTTGTTACAATCATGTATTTACATATGGTTTTAATTTTTTACAGTATTTTTTGTTGTTTTTTAAGCTTTGCTACCCTGTTGATCAGAGGTGATGCCATTCTTTATTAACTTAATATTCTTAACCAGAGCTTTAATTGTTGAGGTTTTTATTACATGTATAATATGTGCAGATATACTGTTTATATATTTGATGCCATGTATCTTGCAAGAAAAGAAAAGAAAAATTGCCCCTTAAACCCCACCCTCGTTTAATTTCTGATAGTCATGTATGTGTGGAATTGTTTCTATGCAGACTCCACAAAACATGTACAAATTTCTCATGTAAATAACAATTCTTTAATTGTGAGATATATAGACATAGAATGTCTTAATTATTAAATGTCTTTCTGCTCTTTTACTTTTCATGTCTACATTACACACATCAACACACAACATATGATTCAGATTTTTGCCAAAACATTTATGAGACAACCACATATTTGTGAAGTTTAATATAAAACATTATGAGACAGCCAGGTATTTGTGAAGTTTAATATAAAACATTTATGTGACTGCCAGGTATTTGTGAAGTTTAATATAAAACATTCAAAGAAAGTATAACTAGCTGTTACAAAATAATAAAAATTATTAAATTTACTTGAAATGTGTTATTTCAGTTCCAGATTTGTTCATGCTTTTATATTGTTATATTTTTTATGAGTCACTAAATTTCTTCTAAGACTTATTCTTTTTATAAATCAATAATCCATCATAAATCAATAGGATATAATTTCATTCAACAACAATAATTTTTTTTTACTTTCTGTTTAGTTCTACTGGTCATACACCATAAGAACTTGTAGGATGGCTAGTAGTCCACTGTTTGAAGTCCACTATCCAGCCATTAGTACAGGTTATTGTTACTAAACTACTTTGAGGATTGCCATGAAACTTGACCAATGAATACATCCCAAGGTTAAAGAAAAGGTCATACATCCTATATGGTCACCACAGCAACCATCTTGGAAATCTTAGTGTCTCCTTGAATCATGTTATTGTAGGAAATAACTTCTTGTCATGTCTAGTTGGTCCAAAAAAAGAAACTTGTGCTGATCTGGCATCCAGTATTATTGCTACACCTCCTGAATGGAAAGTCTTATTGATACAGGTTATCATCAGAAGACTTTTTATGAAATCAGGTAGGTCCTGGAAAGAGAATAGTTCTGCTCAGAAATCCAATAGTGGCCATGTTGAAAAACCTGTTATCACTGACCCTTCTGAAATGATGGACATATCAAATGGAACTTTTAATTAAAGATTTTTTTTGGTCAAATTGATTTTAAATGAAAACGTCAGCCATTATGAAAATCTTGATATATATATATATATATATATATATATATATATATACTCCATGTAACTATAAAGTCCTAATGGTATAGGGTTTTCACAGTATGACTTCTCATCATGTTCAGTTGGTCCTCGGCCATCATGGAACCCTTTTTATTACTACTACAACTGAATGGAAAGCTGTATAAGCTTGGAGTTTTCACTGTAACATTTGTTATGATGTCTGGCTGGTCCAGAGATCCTAGAATCATTATACTTGTCAGAGGTGTTGGAGCAGTAAAAGTATATTGTTGCATACTGTGACCAAAAATGGACATCTGTTGTAGGATAACTCAAAATGGACATCTGTCGTAGGATAACTCAAAGTGGACATCTGTCGTAGGATAACTCAAAGTGGACATCTGTCGTAGGATAACTCAAAGTGGACATCTGTCGTAGGATAACTCAAAATGGACATCTGTTGTAGGATAACTCAAAATGGACAACTGTTGTAGGATAACTCAAAATGGACATCTGTCGTAGGATAACTCAAAGTGGACATCTGTCGTAGGATAACTCAAACTGGACATCTGTCATAGGATAACTCAAAGATTTTATATCAGATTGTATTTAATATTCAGTTGTCAAATAAATTGTCAAACAAGGACCTAATGAAGTAAATTTAAAAGGTCATTTCTACTAATTTACAGATTGTTTTGTTACCAGAAATCAATAAAACTGTCAATGACTAAGCACATTATAAAGTTGATGTCTAATCATATTCTGAAGTTGACATCTAAGCATATTCTAAATGTCTAAGCATATTCTAAAGTTGATGTCTAAGCATATTTTAAAGTTGACATCTAAGCATATTTTAAAGTTGATGTCTAAACTTATTCTAAGGTTGATGTCTAAGCATATTCAAATGTTGACATCTAAGCATATTCTAAAATTGACATCTTAGCATATTTTAAAGTTTATGTTTTGTTTGAGGTGTCACATGCACCATCTAAGCTTCTTTGGTTCATATGTTTTCCTAACATTTTGAAAACTATATAACCACCAAGCACAAGCTAAATTAGGAAATGAAAACTGATCTCTTGACATTTACAAAAAATCCTATAAATGAACGTTTGCCCCAGTCCTGAACGCCATCTTTCTTAGCTATTCAATGACATATTATGCAAGTATATCTTTAGAACAAATGTTCTAACCTTGGCCTAAATTGAAAATAAATGATACTAGCAAACAACTAACATCAGCTTCCAAAACTTATTTGGGCATCTGATAAAATAAAACTTACCAAACTTTTCCAGAAATGTATATCAATAAGGTGTTATCTATTTCCATCTGATAAAATAAAACTTACCAAACTTTTCCAGAAATGTATATCAATAAGGTGTTATCTATTTCCATCTGATAAAATAAAACTTACCAAACTTTTCCAGAAATGTATATCAATAAGGTGTTATCTATTTCCAAGGTTTTAACTTTGCTTGTTTTCAAGTAATAATTAATTTTTAATGGTAAATGTGGAATAAAATGCTTTTGCTGGGTGAAATTCTACAGCATTGTGTTTGGACAGGAAATAAATAAATGTATTTTCTTTTTTCTATAACAATTTGCTGAATCTCTGTTGAACGCTTTTATATTAAATTTTGAATAAGGGGTCATTAGATTTATTTATTATTTTATTATTATTATTATTATTATTATTATTATTATTATTATTATTACTATTGTTATTACTTACCTCGGACAATAAATATCAGCAAAAACCAACATTAAATTCTCACAGTCAGTACGGAACCTAGGCATTACTCTAGACAGTACTCTCACATTGCACCAACATGTCATGAACATATGCAAGGCTGCATATCTTGAATTGAGACTCATCAGTTCCATTCGTAAATAAGTTTTAGTTGATGCCACTAAAAAACTTGTATGTTCATTAGTGCTTTCAAGACTGGACTATTGTAACTCAATTCTGTCTGGTTTGTCACAATATTTACTCCAGAAACTTCAAAAAAGTTCAAAACACAGCTGCACGGATCATCTTTAGAGTACCTCGATCAGAGCACACCTCACCACTGCTCTGTACCCTACATTGGCTATCAATTCGATACAGAATCAAACACAAAATTTGTTCTCTGTGCTATGTTTCAATGACAGACTCCAGTCCAACATACCAATCCAGCCTCACCCATGTGTATACACCAGCTAGATCTTTACGCTCTTCTTCTGATAATCGTATACTCATTGTTCCGAAGGTGAAAACAAAGTCATATGGACAACGTTCGTTTGCACACCAGGTCCCAGCGACGTGGAACGAATTGCTCATTGAAATTAGACAGAAAGACACAGTGGTCCCTTTTAAGAGTGCTCTTAAGACTCACCTGTCTCGACTGCAGGGACAAACTTAGCGACCTAATCATGTTTTGTATCTTATATGTTTTCAGCATGTTTTTATGTTTTCCAATTTCATTGTTTTTGTCATTTGTTGTTCTGTAGTGTAGTCATATCATTATTGATGGTGTAAAGTGCTTAGAGCTTCGAAAGATTAGGCGCTATACAAAGTCCTCATTATTATTATTATTATTATTATTATATATATATATATATATATATATATATATATATATATATATATATATATATATAGTATTTGGGAGTGACTGTTGTACATTGTAATATGGAAAGGCTATCACTAATAGGGGGTGATGACTGTACAGTGTAATGTAATATGGCGAGGGTGTTAATAGTAAGTGTGACCACATTATATTGTGCTGGCAGCTTCAGATGCAACATTAAGACCTTGAATTTCAGGACTACTTCATGTTGACACTTCATAGTTTTGTGCACTGTTTGAATGTTGTAAAATGTTTAGAATATTTTAGTGTCGGTGTCTCATAAAGAGTGATGAATTGCTACCTATAATTGTTAATGGAATCTACCTTTTTGGAAAAACCCTGAACATTTCAGTGCTTTGATAGCTAGATATCTAACACAGCCAATCCTGCATACGAAACACTATAACAGTTGTCATAAACTAGAATTAAAATTCTGTCTTTCCTTGAGAGTTAGTAATTCATATTAAGGTCAATACTGTATTAGGGCAATATCTCATCACTGTTTATTACTTTTTTTAAAAACATTACTTGTTTCTCATAGATTTCCACATGCAACAAATGTGTGCTTAATTGCATTATTGTAATTGCTATATATATAGCTACTTTTATGAATGCTTACATTTCTTCTTATGATAAGACTTAATCAGCAATTTTCTTAGGAAAACAAATAAAATTAAAATATTAAAATGAAATATCATTTTGCTTATTTCCCCCAGATTCTTTCTCTCTCTCTCTCTCTCTCTCTCTCTCTCTCTCTCTCTCTCTCTCTCATACAATAATACACTTGGTAAATAAAGTTTATAACATATTGAATGAAATTATGTTTACACTATTCTTATTTATTCCTTCTAGCATGGACTTCATCAAATTGGACTTGAAACATCTATTAGAAAAACTTTCATAAAGAAAGAACATATACTTTACTATATTTCTTTTCTTGAAGAAAGTTTATGACAAAACATAGAAGTTTGGCATATTGAATGACCTTTTCAACCTAGGTCTAAGAATCTGCCCCAGTTTATATCCAATATTTAAGAAAGATATAAATTAATGTAGGAACCACCCTTTCAAAAAACTGTCCAACATTTTTGGGTGTTGTTCGCAGCATTGTGTTGTCAGTCACCCTTGAAAACATTAAAATTTACAACATAATCCTGAACTGGCTATTTATCATGTGACAATGTTATGATCAGATGCATACTCTATTTACTTGCCTATAACCAACTGCATGCACAACAAAATCTTGACCTACTACAGTAGCGTAATGCACCTGCAGGACGGGGTCCATGTTGTTTCCTCTAACGATTACTCCTTACAAAATGCAGACTCCGATCTACCGACAGATTATGTTATGGCAGATGCAGGTATGTGTAGTTTCAGATGGAATTGTCATATAAGTGAGTATATACGGTACATGGAGACAGATAGCAAGGGAACAAAATTAGGAATATCTTTTACATCCAATATAACTTAATTATCTTGAATTGATGCAGAAGAGTTGAAATATGTGTGAAAATATTCATTAGAAACCAGAATCTGGGACCTCAGAGATATGCCATAAAGTACATTCAGTGGAATCATTTCATGTACATGATTACCCAAGATGGCAACTGAGAACAGCATGCAGTGCTTTCTACAATTCTTCTCCATTTTCAAGCTTTTCAAAGTTTTGTCTCCATAAAAAAACATACTATTTGTGTCAGAAACAAGATTAACTAATATTCCATATTATATCTTGGCTGTAAATGATAAGTGACACATGGCTAGAAATATATATAGCCCCTTCCTAAGTAGTATGTATGACATGACTAGTAATTCTGTCCCCTTCCTAAATTATCACTACAGAACATATCTTCAATCGTATAATCTTCTGTGAAAAGTATTTGCAGCATCAGCAGGATATATAGTATGTCTTTGTTGACTTCAAGAAGGCGTTCGACAGGGTATAACCTTGTGGGCCACAATGTGGATATACAATACAAGAACCATATAAATCCTGTATGACAAGCGAGTTTTAGCATAGGGCAACATCTGAGATTGATCAATCATGATCGACTCATTCGAAGACCGTTAGAGTTCTGTCAATGTTCAAGACAGAACAATAACCAACCTGCCCTTTGCTGATTATATCGATGCCTTAGCAGCATATGAACGAGAACTGGAAACCTTTGTGAGCCATCTCGACCAAGCATCACTAAGATATGGGATGGATTCCAATACTCAAAAGACCAAGCTAAATGCAAACTACCCGAGTGGCATCGAAAAAGAAATCAATGAATCAGTGAATCGATGGACAAAAACTGGGTACATTAACAAGATTTAATGATGAGGTTCAAAACTTCAGGTTCTTTCCATGATTGTGCAGACAGCTACTGCACTGACTAGGCTGAAACCTGTTTGGAAGGACAGCAAGATTACGCTTGGGTCCAAGATCAAGCTTATACAATACACCCCCTCATCATGTCTATATTCATGTATGCTTGTGAGACACGGAGCCTGACTGCGGAATTAGAGAGACTAATCCAGGCATTAGAGATGAGAAGGGTCCAGAAAATCTCACACTTAGATCGATTCTCTAATGAGGAGATGCCTATTAGAATCCAAGGTGCAATTGGATCATATGAAGATTTGCTCACCAACCACACGAAAATTTGCTCAACAACGTAATGAAATGCTTGCTAGGCTGGTATGGTCACATATCACGCTCATCTGGCCTGTCAAAGACAATCCTACAGGGTACAGTGAGAGGAAAGAGAAACGAGGAAAACAGAAGAAGGGATGGGAAGTTAACATCAAAGTGTACATTGCAATGTCTCAAAGAGCAGTGGAAAATAGGGCAATATGGAGTGAGAATGTCGCAAGTCATCTGTGGCGTCCTTACAATCAGTTTGGTTATGGGAGAAGATAAATGAATAGGAACTTATCACAAAGTTGGGCAAGTCCCCCTCCATCTCCCCCACCTCTTTCTGTCTCTGTCTCTGTCTCTCTCTCTCTCTCTCTCTCTCTCACGCACACACACACACACACACACACACACACACACACACACACACACAGAGTAATGATATATGCCAAGTCACTAACGTGAACTGTTAGGAAGCAGACAGAAAACAAATATGACTAAAAATGGCTAACAGGAAGAAAATGTAGATTGAAATCTACCAAAATATGTCCCATTTTGTTACATCTGATATGATTCAAAAATGTACTAAATAAAATATCTTTGATCTGTATACCAATAAGAAAATGACCCTTGCCATTTTCCCTACGTAACTGAAATACCATTAGATTGTTCTGTCGAGATACCGATCAAAAACATTGTTTCTAGTATAATCTCAAATCATATCCGATGTTCTTTGTGCTTAGTACGTTCTTAATAGACAATACATAGTACTTTTTATTATTATATAGAATATACCTCCGATTTGGTATTTAAAAAAAAAATGTTATATCGATGCAACTTAGGTTCTATATACATTTCAAACTTGTTATTTAAATAAATTTTGTTTCTTTCTAGGAGCTATAAATGACAAGTAACAGACAATTACAAATGTTGATTTTATATATAACATTAAACATTATCAGTTATGCCACCATTTCCTTTAAAATTAACGTAGCCCGCATTAGTGAAACATGAAATTTTCCTAGATTTCAACTTATCTAACAAGGAAAGGTTCTTGAAAGTGTCACGTATGATGACTGTGGGGAATAATTTAATTTGTATAGTATTATTGCAGTCAGCTGTACTTTTCACATTTTCCGCATTCTACAACTCACGCGCAGCTGCCGATGACGTCAACGCACGTGATAAATACAAAAAAAGATACATATTTTTCAAGCCAAATGTATATCTATATAAACTACATTAAACACCTGATAAAATAAAGTTTGGCCATTTTCTGATGCCATTACAGAGATTTAATGTAATCGGTACTCATTTAATGATATCCAGCTTTTGCTTGCCAAGTCTCACAAGGATAGAAATTGTTCAGCTCTGTTTATAAATTCAACATTAAATCATTTTTCATTTGAGCTCCTGAACGTATGGGGTGAATGTGAGTGTGTTAAATGAGTGTCGTGTGATATATTGACTCATACAATATGAAACTTATTATTTCCGCCCACTCAGAACAAAGTACCTTTGGTGGTTTTTTATTTATTAATGTTACAACTATATGGTCTTAAACTAATTTTCTTTTGGGGGGGAGGGGGGCACCAGACAGATGCCCCTCTCCCTATTTAAAATACTAAAAAAAAGTGTTTTTATGCATGAATGCCCCCTGATATGTATTTTTTTTTAAATTTTTTTTTTTAGGTAATTTAATTTAATTTAACCTATCCTTAAATTTGTCCCATCGGGATTATATGAAAATAGGACGATATTTTGGTCCCTAATTGTTTCTATGAAGAAGTTTCCCTAGCTTAAAGGCTCATCATGGGTCTCCTGTCTTCTTTTTTTTTCCTAAGTCAACCCTGGCTAGGGGTTTCCTATATCCTGTGTATGTTATTTGTGTTGTGCTATTTGTATGTTGATATATATATATATATATATATATATATATATATATATATATATATATATATATATATATATATATATATATATATATATATATATACAGTGTATCTTGTAAGGATAGCCTTTCTAGATCAAATTTCCCAGTTGTTTAAACATATAAAGACCCCTAAACGGTCTTCATTTAATTTTATATATATCTTTTAATTTTTTAAAATTTTTTTTTGAATTTTTGAATTTTGTACAAAGCATGGTGTGTTAAGTTTCAATTTTAAATGGTTGTTTCCAACCTGTTGTTTTAATGCTTGTTCTATTGTATTCCATGCTTTGTAATCTTCCTTATTTATACAATAGGTCTACTTTGATGGAAACGGGATAAGTACGTTTGTTTTATTTTGTTTGTACATCACCCGTCTCGATCTTTTTCGTCCTTTATTTATATATTTTGATTGCCCTATTCCATGCCGTAAGATAATTATTTATTTTCCCTTTAAGCGGGCTTTCTGTATAGATTCATGCGACACTCTACACAGTATTAATGAGTATTAGTCACCAGTGACTTTATATGATAGCATGCTTGTTTGCGGATATGATTTTTTCCTTAGTGTAAACTTCCTAATGCGTGAGTTGTGTTGTTGTGCTCTAGGTGAGTTTCTTTTCCAGCTCTTTCACGGGCCTGCCCACTTCGCGTAGCGCCATGTGATTTAGCCCCGTGTTTTCATTGCTAGTACTTTCTCCTCATGAGGTCCCTGTCCCTCCCTTCTATCTATTTTTTTCCCCTATTTTGAAAACTGGTCCGCATGCTATCATATTCCTAACTATAAACTTGGCTATTTCGTGTAGTACATTTCTAGAAAATTTCCCGTCTAGGTATAATAAATTTCTTTCATTATATGTTTGTTTTTGTTAATATTGGCAATTATATCGTTTCTCTCTTGTATGATAGATTTACATTGGGTGATAATATGTTTTTTTTTTTTGAGAAAGTGTAGTTTTTGCACAGTGGGCATTTTGGCGACACTACGATCATATGCCGTCTCACTGCTGTTTCTCATGTCAACCATGCATCGTGCATTATTTAAACAGGATACTTTTCATTTTTAAATATCCCAATTTGACCCAGTTTCCCCAGGCCCTATCCCAGTTAATATTTATGTGTTTTTGTTCTATATTATTTTTGTCCTTATTTATTGTGTGTTATGTTAACCATTTGTATGTAGATTTTGTGTCAATTTCCCATAGGTCTTTAGCATCTCTATATTTATACAGTATTTCTTTTATTGATCTTAATTTTCTTGGCACCTTTAACAGTTTTGTGAGTTTATTATTCCTATATATAACATTTCTCTGTTTCATCGAGAAACCAAAGTAATAAATACAAAGCACATGCCAAGCTATTTTAGTCTCCGCTTTAATATCCCTTAACCTGTTTATAATGTTGATGCATTTAATTAGGGTCGGGTGGGGAAGGCCTAGCCACCCCCCTTTTTTTCCCTTCCCTATATAAAGTTTCTTTGTTGATGTAAAGCATTTTAAAACCCCATAAATATTTAATAATTTCGTTATCTATTTTTTTTAATGTTGCATTTTTTATGTATTCCGTTTTTAATCAAATCTGCCGTTGAGTATTTTTCTAGGTATTCTATCAGCTGCAAAGGCTGCTTTCAAATTACTTTTAACTGGCATGTATACATTTAGATAATTGTTACTTCCCATTTTAAATGAATTAATCTTCCTTTGAAAAAAAATCCCCTTCATTTATCCTTTCTCATTTACATCCCGGCTTATTTTTTATTAAAGTTGCCACCCCACCCTTTGTATCATATCCTACATAGTTGTTACTAATAATTATACAGTCCATATCCCTTTCAAGTTGTTCTTTTATTCCGTCTGTCAATCTGTTGTGAATTTCTTGTATAAATAGTAAGTCATAGTAACCTAGTTTTGTCAGATTATTTGCTTTTTCTTTATTAAAGCTATTTACATTTATAGACAGCAAACGGAAGTTTTGTTCTTCCATTTGTGTTTTCACCAGGTGGCCGCTTTATGGAAATAGTAATAGTGGTTATGTTTAAGTTTTATTGACTATTGTTTAAATTTTACTTCTCCTATTTCTCCCCGTTTTTCAGAGGATCCCGGGTCATCCCTTATGGTTTTGATTGTACTAACTAGGATCTCAAAGTCATTGGTGACTTGAGAAGTGAAAAGTGGATCCCTGAAAATGTTTTCTGTACCATGTCCCTCACAGGCAATCGTACTTAGGGACATCTCTTTCTAATCTTTCCCATTGTTCTCCTCTTTTTCTCGGTTGGTTGCTATTTTCGGTTCAATTTCAGTTTGTCTCGGTATCTCCTTTTGTTCTGGTATTTTTTCCTTAGATCTTTCCTCTTCTTCTAATGGTGTTGACATGGGATGCGTATCCTTCTCTCTGGTATAATAAAATGCTTCTATCCACATAAAAGGAGGAGGAGTTCACTGCTTTCCTCTTCTTAGTCACTCTTGTCTTGGCTATGGGTGTTGAGGATTTTAAGGGAACCATCAGACTTTCCTTTAAATTGAGAGTTTCTTCCTCTTTCTCCACATACAGCATTTCATAAGGGTTATTTGTCAAAATGGTGTTTTTAATTTTCAGAGGAGTCAGAGGAGTCTTCGTACCCGTTTTATTCGGGGTTAGAATATCGTTCCATTTGTCTTGCACTTCTGGTGTTTTGTCGTGACTTTCTTGATGGGTTATCTGTATTTCCGTATTTGGGGTTCTGCTCCCTGCAACTACTGTCGCGTATGTCTTATTTCCCTTTGGGTCTTCGTTTATTTGAGCCTGGCAGTCCCAGGGCCCATGTCCGACTATACCGCATTTTGGGCATTTTCTCTCCCTTTCGCAATTACGATACCACGATCGGAGTCGGAAACCCATGCAGTAAAAAAAGGGTGGGAATTTTCTGGCATCATCATCCGCTACAGTGACAATTCTGGCCCCTGAATTAATATGAGTCCAGCCCCAGATACTTGCCATTTTTATGGCTAGCAACAGAGAGGGTGAACAGACCAAGTTTTCAAACAAAAATAAGGCTTCTACGGAAACCGAAACTATTTCAGACAAACCGAAACTATTTCAAACCGAAAATATTTCATTAAAGAAAAGGCTGCTATAGAGACAGAGTCTCATTACAGAGAGGGCGAACAGACCAGCTTTTACAGGCGTCAATTTGGCAATACAAGGCTTACTTGTAAATACTTATTAGAAGCGTCCATTTGGTAAACTGAGGCTTCCTCGAAAACGACGCCAAGTCGTTGTCGCCCCCTCTGCTGCTATGGGGTTAACAATCCTTGTTTGGAATCTCTTCGAGATTCATGCTAATAACTGGAAATTCTTCGAATTTCAACGATGATGAATTAGCGATATAATTTTTATATAAATGGCATACGTCGGAGAAGCACAAATAACTAGATTAACTAGAGAACGGTTGGCTGCGATCAAGAAATTTCTCCCGGTGAGGGATTCTTTTAGAGATAATTTGCAAGCTCGACAACAAGCGAAGTTAGATTTTACCGCTGATACTGAACAATTATTTAAGCCGATAGCTACAGCAACTGGAGAAGTTGTAATCGCGATAAAAGAGAGTAAACCAGAAGAATGTAAACCAGAGGTAAAACCTCCCCAAAAAAGTTCAAGAATTACGAGGTAGATTTACCGAGGAAACATTAGCACGTATCGATAAAACTGATATAACTGATTTAGTAGAGTTTGCTGTGCTGGGATATTACACTAAAGAAAATTATTTAAAACCTGGACAAAAGGGTTATATCAAAAGCGTAGATGATATGGCTAAAGCAGTTTACAAAATTAAAAATCAACTACCACAAATTAATAATGATGATCCCACGTATAAGGCATATATAACTGCTGTTGGACAAAAATATCTCGAATATCAGGAAAAAAAGAGGTTTGTTAGTATCTGAACAACAACAATTAAAAACCGAACAAAAACAATGAGAGAAAGAAGAACAAGAACGATTAAAACAAGAACGAGCAGAAGAACGAAAACGTATACAACCAAGTCCACGAGGACGAGGACGAGGGCGAGGGCGAGGAGGACGAAGACAAGAAGACCCTCTTGTGGAAGAACCTCAAGCCCAAGAAGAACCTGAAGAAGAAAAATTTGCTAGTGGATATCACGGTGGTAATATACCCTGTTCAAGAAATATCCTTGATGATATATGACGGTTAGAAGTTCTCATCGGAGGAAAACGAGCAGGAAATAATTCTCCGGAGATAATTAACGAAGCGACTGAAATCTGTCAACGGTTAATTCAAGGTCGTGTAATGGATATTGGACCATATCGTAGTTTCATCGATGAACTTACCGATGATTATTACAGCGATTGATCATCGATTAGATAAATAGCATTTAAATAAAATGATAGTATATCGTAGTATGAACAGAGCAAGACCTGTTTATGTCGTAAATTCACGATTGCCAGTGTACAAGGTGACATACGGAGATGGATTAGATGATGTTGTCACTGGATTATTTACTCGAGTTGCTCCAAAACTGCTACCGATCGGTAAAGAAATAGCGTCAAAAGCTGTTGGGGTTCTCGGTGATAAGATTGGTACAGAAGTTGGTAGCAGGGCTAGTAATCTTGCTATTGACGCGTTTGATTCCGCAAAAGAGAAGCTTATGTCGTTGGCAAGGGGGAAAAAACCAGTAAAATTACAATCTAAGAATCAAATGCCACCTAAGGTAGGTAACACAATTAATAAAATAGCAAAACAGCGATTGAGATTAATTGCTGGTTCCGGTCTAAAACGATTATGATTTAGATCAGCGACTATATAATAAAATGTTTAAACATGAGATAGATGATGCTTTTGATGTAGATTTTCCTGTACGAAAAAATGATTCTATACGCGATTATCAGTATTTTTCGTATAATGCTCAGAATCCAAATACAAGGTGAAGAATTGAACTTAGATTTGATGACACATCTAAATACTTCTTGCCATGTGAAGCATTCATCGAGGTAGAGGGAAGACTAGTAAAAAATGATCATACTCCATTTGTTGCTGCTGATCACCTCGAAAATATTCCGATTGGGTTTGTCAACAATGGCATAATGGCACTATTTAGTAGCGCGCAGTATATAATCAATTCTACTAGAATCGAATCCATCGATAACGATGTTGATGTTGCAACCACAATAACAGGTTTAGCTAGATACTCTGACGATTTTATTAAATCTGCGGGTCATTCAATGATGTTTGCGAAGGATACTACCAATAACGCTAATCATATTGAATTTGTTGTAAGACGACCACAAAATCATGCTGGAGCCGCTGATGCTGATGTTGAGATATAATTATTAGTAAAAATGATTACAATGCAGGATTTGCAGCGCGAAAAAAAGATGATAGACAATCTTGGTAGATTTTCATGTACGATTCCGTTGTCTCATATATTTGGATTTTGTAGAGATATCAGAAAAGTTATCTTTGGTGCTAATCATACTGTAGTGCTCACGCGAAGATCAACTGATGATTATGCTCTTTGGCGTGGTGCTGCTCCTGTTACTATGGTAATGTAGAATTAACAAAATTATCATTATGGATGCCATGACTCCATCGTTGACTTTTGAGACGCGGTTGCTATCTTTTATGGATCATGGGAGGAAAGTCGTTGTTAAGTTGGTCTGATATTACAACAGCTACAATAACTACTAATGTTGTTGGTGTTTTTACTTGGCAGCTTGCGCTAACGAAAAATGTTTCCGCGCCGAAACATATCTTTGTTGCGCTACAAAATGTAAATAGAACGAAAAAAAATAGCGGGGCTTGCAAATGATAGTTCACAATTGCGTAGTCACATGATATTTGATAAATGTAATGTCAGTGAGGTATCATTGCAAATAAGTAATCAGCAAGAACCAGCAGAACAACTTATTCTCGATTACGGTAGCAATCAAATAGGTAGAGTGTATCATCGGTTGTGGTCTTATACTGGTCGTGATCAAAACATTGATAATGAAATACAAATATCACATGGGATTTTAAAGAATTGTACCCGATTTATTACTTTTCATTGCAACATCATAATCTATCTAAACACTCGACCGTTGATGTAAAATTTCAGGCTCGTATCAGCGATGCTCTTGGAGGATTTAGAGCAATTGCTGTTATTCTCAGTGATAAATCTATGACGCTCGAGGGTGGTGGTGGAAAAATGCGAGTCATTGACGCACCAATAGAAAATATGTAACGGGATAATTAGATTATCAGTATCTAAATAAAATGTCGTGCAATCATGTTAATGTCACCCTGACACCTGGTCAGGTAAAAAAAAACTACAATCGAAAACTTCTACTACATGTGGCACAGCGATAACGCTAAAAAAAGGAACAAATAACAGGTGGATCAAATAAGTTATCGCTGACAAAAACTCAACTTAATCATTTCAATAAAGCGTTAAAAGCTGGTACAGGAGTTAAGTTGACTTTTTCACAAGCCGCGGTCAACGATATGATTAAATCCGGTTGAATATTTCCTCTTGCTGCACTGGCTCCACTAGCTATTCCTGCTCTTAAAGCACTTGGACTAGGCGCTGCTGGTGCTTTTGGTAGCAATCTTATCGGTAAGATGTTTGGAAGCGGGTTTAAAAAAAAAGGGAAAGGGATTCAGACTACCGGGAAACCGGTACACAAAGCACTATGGACGGGGTTTGGGAACTCAACAGGGCGGTTTCATAGGTCCGTTCTCACTGGCAAAAATGTTACTACGATAACCCCCGTGGCTCCCATGTCTAATTTTGACCTCGCCGACGTAGTAAAGAAACTCCCAATAAAGCATTTCAGAGGAGTATTCATGAAAGATCAGTTACCGAAACAACCACATATAGTAGAAACCGGTATAATTAATCTAGATGACCACACTGGTCCTGGAACTCATTGGGTGTGTTACGCGATACATCCTCGATGTATTATTTATTTTGATTCGTATGGATTACCACCCCCGATGAAATTTCTCAGTTATGTGTCTAAGTTGTCTATGACAACCCCAATTTGGTATTCAACGTTACCCACGCAGACATTAACAGATCCTCCGATATGCGGACGAGAGGTTCTTAACGCGTTGACAGCTATCTCGACGAGTTCTAAATTACCTCACAAAGCCATCCACGAGTACACGATGATAAATCACTTAAATAGATCTATGTAATATAACATGGCAGATATTTTGGGGAGATCAGTATCACGTCGTTCCGAAGAAGGAGTTACCATCGAGCAAGTAAAAAAAAATGATCAGGAGAGCTATCTTATCAATAACAAACTTAGACGAATTAAAAAAAAAATTACACGATCAAACAAATACTTTTTCAGGTTTACAAAAATCCGTCGATGACGTTAAAGTCTCCGCTGAGGATATGAAAAAACTACGTGACGAATATAATGACCATATACTTAAATTTAATTAATTAGAACCCACGATAAACAATTTCTTTGGTGTTCCGCGTGCACACCCTGATTTACATATCGCACAAATAAAAGCCACCGTCGACAATTTACCAAAACTGAGATCTGAATTTGATTCTCATCTCGGTCATTTTAATAATTTACGTAAAATTTTTAGAAAAACTGATGATGATATCGACAAATTTTTTGGTAAAGATGTGAAACCAGAAGAAATTAAAACAACCCTTGAAAATATTATTACAAAACTCGATGAAATAACCGCGATTAATAACCGATTGGGTGTTATTCGCGAAGAGAGATCAATTTCAGATTCAATCGCGGTTATTAAAAAATCCATCAATGATCTTAAAACGGTCAACGATGCCATCAAAGAGGATACAATAAGGATGATAGCAATCGTTGAAAAAAACTAAAATTC
Source organism: Unio pictorum (assembly GCA_030141615.1). NCBI lineage: Eukaryota > Metazoa > Mollusca > Bivalvia > Unionida > Unionidae > Unio > Unio pictorum. Next base: position 9,237,859 of record JARLTB010000048.1, read on the forward strand.
CTCATGAGAAAACCAATAACGTAGTATAAACGATTCAATACGGATCATTTAAGTGGACTCCCACTAAATAACATATTAAGTATTACTGCAACCGTCAAGGGTATTTATCGATTAACACTAGTATCACCGACTCAATTTAATATATCATCGTTGAGTTCATCTGGGGTCAACAATATGATATCAACGATCATCGACAAGGATACAATTGAACAATTTACAATAACATCCACTGATACTAATTTGGCTGGGGTTTCAGTAACATGGTATGTATAATTCGTAGCGGATTTAAGTAAACAATTAAACTGAAAATCCATAGGATTTTTACTTGCGGTTTCAATCGAAATTGTTCACTGTTGTAATAAATAAAATGTCATCACTAATGACGAAGTCATTGCCGACGATACCTTCAGTATCTCAATACCGTTATGATACCGTCAAAGAGTTTCAAACTAGCCAAGGAATACTCGCTGATGAATACCGCGTAAAAATATAAAAATACCGACGAAGAATCAACGTCATTGACGTAACCGTGTACTCGGTATCTGGTGTAATATTATCTTCGGTTACAATGGTTGCCCCGATCGCTGTTCCAATTTGTATATCTGCGGCGACAACCATCGCGGGGGTGTTATCAATAATAAAAAAAAAAATATCATCATGTTCCCAGCGAAAACTACACGATTACACTGTTAAACTCGCTACAGTATCCAATGCATACTCGCAATTATCCGCGATGATACATTTATATCCGATGATGAATTCTCGAAGATGGTTCGGTTGTATGATTCAACGATGTCAACATTGGAGCATGACAATTACAATAACTATGTCACAAGAACTGCTTCAACGAATAGCAGAAAATACCACTCCGGGGAAAACAAAATTGATATCGCTGGTAACGAAAGTACCAGAATTTAGCGTTGAATTTAACCCTCCGTTGGTAGCATCCCAGATAGCGTTAACGCAATTAAGATGTTACTACAGTTGGCCCAATATACGATCAGAACCATTTAATTGTAAATCACTCAATAACAGTTTTACATTCTCGTATAAAAATAAAGTCAAACCAGATGGAACCCTAGGTGAACCAGAATGGCACACAATATATTTACCCACGGGAGCATATGAAATCGAAGATATCAACGCGGAGATCATAAATTCCATTGAAGCAATCACAGGAAAAAATATAATACCCATCGAAGACGGACCTGATAAATCTCCCATTGAAATACACGGACATGAGCCGCTGTTGTCAACGACCATCGAGATAAATTCACCAAACTACGCCGTGGATATATATAACAGCTCAATTAGAACCTTGTTAGGTTACCCTGAGTATATTCCAGGCACCGTTGATATAAAAGATCTACCACGCGAACCACTAAAATCCGACTATATTTCCACGAAAGAAGATTATCACGGTTATGAACGTGATAACGTTGATGATATTCCTAAATTAACATTTGATTTATCTGGTTTTAATAATGAAAATTTATTTTCAATTTATTTAACCCCAAATGTAAGAGATGGTTTCGATTATGCACTTCTTGCTGAACAGTTTAAATTAATACATAATGATTTTGATCGGTTTTACGGTTATATAGTAACAGCAAGGTTATATAGTAACAGCAATAAGTGAAATCCCACCACGTCGCGACGACGCCATCAAGTACATAGAGGTGGGTAACAAAATTTTCACATACATGGACGAGTATAATAAGCGAGTTATTCAACGTATATTAGCTGATAATTATGATCCTGAAGCGAGAACATCATTTGCAGCATGTTATAAAATCCGCACCGAAGATATTTCCACGTTTAAATTCCCGGGATATAACGTACCATGGATGCGAGGGAAACTCAGTGACACCATCGACGAATTCTTCCCACGGATCCACACAGAGTGGTTGAATAGTCTTCCTGCGGTTCATTTCCAGTTACCTGAACCTAAAATATCTGATTTCTTCACTGATGAATTACCTGCTCAGGATCCAAAGTACAATTACAATTTTGACATTAATTTTCTACGTGCTAGTGATATCTATCAAAAGTTTTCATATAATGTCTACGACGGAACAGAAACTGATGCACTTGGAAAATACGAATACAACAAGTATGGTAGAATAATATGGCGATTTGCTCTTGGCGCTCAAGGTGTATTTGTAGTAACAGAACGAAGTTTACTTGTGATATTCAACACGATGAAACAATTATTTCAAACAAAGCTGAACCAGCTTAGAGATTACCTGCAACGATCTCTGCTACTCGATTTAACAACTTCACGCGGGACAATCAAACAACAACAACAACAACAACAACAACTAAATCAAATTATCTCCGATATGAACTACCTCAATGATAGATTACTCTCGTTGGTCTACGAAGATAGATCTCCCACCAAAGAAAAGTTCAAAAAAGTATTTTCGCGCACTGATACAGATTTAGTCTTTATGAAATTTCCATGATGGGATGTACCAGCGATGAAGAAATCACTACGAGATCTCATTGACGAATTTTTCCCACAAATTCACGCGTTATGGTTTAAAATAAATCCCCCCCCCCCCCCGGAAATTCTTCGGTCGAATAATTCAGTATATGGCAATAACAAACACAGATCACCCGGCAACGTTGATATATCATCCACGATTGCCATACACGTTATTTGTGATGCAGTGGTTAGGTAGTTATGCCGTTGATGTATCAAAATCAGATAACGCGTCCCTCGGTTACATTTTATATACGTTTTCCCCGAATGTTTTCCTGGGGAATTTAATTGTGATGAATCCACCTCATTTAACATACTTGGAAACCACCAACAATCATATCACGAGGATGAATTTTAGAATAACCGACCAGAACTTTTCCTTGGTTGATCTTCGAGGGGAACAATTACAAATGACGTTAGATGTGAAATCGTAAACGATTTTCGTCCTGAGGACTTTCATCGTAAATTGCTCGCAATTTCAAGGGATTTTCAAGCTAGCTTTTCATCGTTAAAATCCTATGTATGCTTGAAAATTCTATGCTTCACACTTGCAATTTAGAGCAATGTAGACTTTTGCAATAATATGTATAATCATACGCGAATAGTTATTTACGAGAAACATAAACTCGAAAATGCAATCAGGGAAATTTTTCATTGCAAAAGCAATTTCAATGAAGCATCGTTAGGATTTTCACCTGAAAACTCTTCGAGTTTTGATTTGAAAATCGAAGATTTTCACGTTGAACTAGTTATTGATAACCTCGGCGACGATGATAAATTTCTACTCACTGAAGACCAAATGCAACAGCTGCAAGAGAATACTATAACAACGATTAGTTGTAACTATGATCAAATTATGCAATATGTCCCTTCTTGCTTGCGCGTTGAGGAGTTACTGAGGGTACTAACCTGAATCTTGAAATTACAAAGCAATTTCCAAGATTTTATTTCAATAACTAAAACGACCCAACCATTGAAAATCGAAGATTTTTACAGTGACACAATCATTGAAAATGGAAATGAAACATATCTTACAACCCTCTGAAAAATTCCCATAGATGTACCTGTGTCTAGTCATAACTACATGCTGTGCAGTTGTATCACCTGTTTGTCCACATTGATGATGTGGTGATTTCATCCTTCGCTTTGAACTTTTTATAATGTTGTATGGGACACCTGAACAAATTTAAACTACATTCAGAGGCAAGTGCCTTTTTTCCTTTCTTCTCAAATGGAACATGTTTTACACCAGTAAGTGTCCCTTTTTCTTACATCCTGTTCATTGAATATACATGCTATACTTCCAAAGCAATTTTGGGGCTCATTAACTAAACTCATTTGATTCCTCTGTAATAATATTAGAAAAACTGACAGTTCCTCCACTTATTCTATTAAAAAAACATTTAAAAACATTCTGCAGACCATATTTTGAAAACTCAGAAGTAGGAGTCGATTTTGGGTAAGTTTGATATTTTAGATGATTTACATTGTGAATATCTATTGCTTTCATTGTTGTCAGCTTGAAATGATATCACTGGGTGATTTCATGGTACATAAATAAATTTGTATTCTTTATTTCATGGACCTCATAGTTTAATGTCATTTGACTAGAATTTGAAGAAATTAGCAAATTCATTTAAGTTTAAATACTGTAATTACTGTTCCTTAATTATATGTTTACAGCTGTTCTTACTGTCCCTTAATTATGTTTACAGCTGTAATTAATGTCCCTTATGTTTACAGCTGTAATTACTGTTCCTTAATTATGTTTACAGCTGTACTGTCCCTTAATTGTTTTAGTTGTAATTATTGGCCCTTAAGTATCTGTTTACAGCTGTAATTACTGTCCCTTAATGATATGTTTACACCTGTAATTACTGTTCCTTAATTATATGTTTACAGCTGTAATTACTCTCTCTCTATTATATGTATGTGTTTTAACTATTAAGAATTATCTGTTGCATGGTAAAAAAATATCCAGTTTCATTCAAGTAACCATCTATATATCAACTTAATTGTCTAATTAAAGTTTTCTGAACATAGGGGCATTTATAACCATGGATTTGTATCCATGTTCAAAGACAAACCTTTTGCTGCATATTACTTTCTCTCTCTGTCTCTTTTTGTCTGTCTTTCTGATTGTCTGTCTGTCTCTCATGTTTGATGTCACTTTGCATGCCAGCTTCAATTGAGAAATCAATATAAAATATTCTGTCAAAAATTGCTGTCAACTTCACTTATCTCTAATTTACCTTGGTGAAGCTTAACTGTGTAGTAATATTATTCTTATTTGACCATGTTTTTTAACTTTTCAACCACATACACAAATGATACAGAGAAAACTAAACTGAAGCTTTCTTCCTCACACTAACCATGCACCAAAACCATCAATGAATATGGATGTGGACTGTTGCAACCTGCCGCATATCTGGAAGAATCTCTTAACATCACTCATCAAAAAGTCACCATTCCATTGAATAGTGCTAACAGTCAGTAGAGATTTACTCAAATAGTGTACTGCTGTGTGGTAGTTGACTTATAATGCTATATGGGTGATTTACTCATATAGTGTACTGCTGTATGGGTGATCGACTCATAATGCTATATTGGTTATTGACTCCTAATGCTATATGGGTGATTTATTCATATAATGTACTGCTATGTGGGTGATTTACTCATGTGATATAATGCTCTATGGGCGATTGACTTATATGATGTAGTCAGGCCCGACCGGCAACGTGAACGAGGCTACTGCCTTAGGCCCCACACTTTCAGGAAATCAACTCTGCAATGCAATATTTTTGCTTCGGGCCCCACTCATCACTTTTGTTGCTTTGGGCCCCACACATTCTAGGGTCAAACCTAAATGTAGTGCTGTATGGGTGATTGACTCACATTACATAATGCTGTATGGGTGACCGACTCATGTAATGTTGCTCTGTATTGGTGACCAACTTTGTTACGGTAAATGCTCAATATTTGTCTTTAGTGTGCTATAATAAGCGTTATGAAATGATAGAGTGCTTGTTATTAAACATGGTCATTGTTTATAATAAGCACACTTGTGAAATTTGTGTAGGTAATTCAAGGGGGGATAAACTGGTGCTACTGGGTATATAGATACAAGACATAGGCAAGATAATGTAATTTGAATGTGCTTTATTCTCTCAATCACGGTGTAGGAAATCATGGCATCATTTGCTTTTACTTCTGCAGATTATACTGTGTTAGTAACTTTAGTATAAAACAGAGTGTTTAATTTTTTACCGAAGACAATCTGTTCTTTGTTTATCTATCACTCTGTATTTTCACAACCTGCCTCTATAGTTTTCATTCATAACTCTCCCTCTCTGTCTTTACACATACACATCACACAAATACTTGTCACTTTATCAGTGAGACCTTTAGTCAAAACAGGAATTTAAACAAAAGTTGAAGAACAAGTTAAATATTTTTGATGTTTATTCTGTCTTTTTATGGGGTATATTTATACGAAATGTTTTTAAACATTTGACAACATTTAGTAGATGAAATATTGCACCTCATTTTACGATGCATGTAAAAGATTAATTTGTTAACAAAATATTCCTGCTTCAAATGTTTGTTATGAAGAAATGTCAAGATAAAAAGTGCAGCAGTATTTTATCAACTATTTTTTTTAAAATCTGTCCCAAACTTTCAACTTTAATTCCTGAAATGATATACCCTTACGCTTATGTGCAATAGTGTCCAAGATTTATGGTACATACAGAAAACAGAGTATGCTAAAATGAGGTGAATTTAACTGTAAAATTAAATCCAATAGCCGTAACAACTGTAAAATTAAATGTTCATAAGGACAACTACTCTTTACCTAATAAGTAAAAACATAAATTGAAAAAAATGGGGAATGCAAAATTTATTAAGAGTTTAAAATATTGAAAAAATATCCCCTCACAATTTAACATATTTTTAACAAAAAATTTTGCTTATTCCACCAAAACAATACATGGTTGAGAAAACTGCACTGTACAAGATGTAAAATTATAGCCTTTTAAAAAGAAGAATAAATTTGACAAATTCAATGAAATCCAAACTTATAATCACACATCTGTAGTCCAAATTAAGGGAAGTACCATGTTTATGATGATGTTTACTGTGCCTCTGTGGAATTCCCAAACCAATCTGAAAACCTTGAGGCTGTTCTACTAAACATTTCATCCAAGAAATGTGTTTATTGAATATGATTTGACAGGTGGATAAATTGCTGCAAAAAAATAGCTAAAAATGCTAATAAAGTATGCCAAACTCAAAGTATACTGTTTGACACGGAGGTCTCAAACCAGCGGTCAAATATGTTATGGGAATTGATTTCTTGATTTTAAATGATATTTAGGCAATGTCCACTTTGCCTAATGATTTGGAGAAGACTCTGAACCATGGCGTTTACTCATACCTTGTTACCATACTTCCTATCAATTGCTAATTGATCCCAGATTTCTATCAGTTGTTAATTGATCCCAGATTTCTATCAGTTATTAATTGATCCCAGATTTCTATCAGTTGTTAATTGATCCCAGATTTCTATCATTGTTAATTGATCTCAGATTTCTATCATTGTTAATTGATCCCAGATTTCTATCAGTTGTTAATTGATCCCAGATTTCTATCAGTTGTTAATTGATCCCAGGATCCTACATTACTTAATCTATTTTACTTCTTAAGTGGCTGCAGCACATTTCACAGTTAAATCCATGTTGAACACAAACAACCTATTAGATATCATTCAAACCCACATGGAGCACTGAGACACTCTTATTAGATATCATTCAAACCCATGTTGAGAACTGAAACTCTTATTAGATATCATTCAAACCCATGTTGAGAACTGAAACTCTTATTAGATACCATTCAAACCCATGTTGAGAACTGAAACTCTTATTAGATACCATTCAAACCCATGTTGAGAACTGAAACTCTTATTAGATATCATTCAAACCCATGTTGAGAACTGAAACTCTTATTAGATATCATTCAAACCCATGTGAACACTGAGACTCTTATTAGATATCATTCAAACCCATGTGAGCACTGAGACTCTTATTAGATATCATTCAAACCCATGTGAACACTGAGACTCTTATTAGATACCATTCAAACCCGTGTGAACACTGAGACTCTTATTAGATATCATTCAAACCCATGTGTACACTAAGACTCTTATTAGATATAATTTAAAACTGTGGCAATGAACAAATGTTGAATAACTTGGTTCATTTTATAGTTGTCTGTTGCCATGCATGTTTTATTTTATGTGACATGGCAACTTGATGATACAGGATTAATCCACTGACCTTAAGTGTTTTGTTTCAAACAGATATGGTGTTGAAATTTCTACAAGAATATCCAGGCATGTGTTTTTATTATTTATACAAAAATATCCAAGGTATTACAAAACTGAAATAACTTTATTTGTAAGAATCGATGTGTTTCATTCTGGAATGATGTTAATTAGAAACTGAGGAAAACATACATACTTGTAACCAGAAAAGTAAATAAATACATTCATGAATGAAATGGTTGTGTATTATTTCAGAGGTGCTTTTTCTCATCCTTTGTGCAAAACTGTTTTCCAGTTGATCCTACATATTTTCCGAACAGTGTCAGTTCATCTGTTAATTTACTAGTGTTTCCTTTGCTTGATTACATATATGAAATATTAAATTCGCTGGTAATGTTGCATTGGATGGCTGCAGCAGATTATGTCTCTTTACTTTCGATGTTTCAGTTGGACTATCTCCCTTGGTACACCTGAAATAATAATAATAATGAGGACTTTGTATAGTGCCTAATCTTTAGAAGCTCTAAGCACTTTACAACATCTATAATGATATGATTACACTACAGTAAAACAAATAACAAAAACCATGAAATTGGAAAACATAAAAACATGCTGAAAACATACAAGATACAAAACATTATTAGGTCTCTAAGTTTGTTCCTGTAGTCGAAAAAGGTAAGTTTTAAAAGCACTCTTAAAAGGGACCACTGTGTCTTTGTATCTAATTTCAATAGGCAATTCGTTCCACATTTCTGGGCCCTGGTATGCAAAAGAACGCTGTTTATATGACTTCATTTTCATTTTGGGAACAATGAGTATACGATTGTCAGAAGAGGAGCATAAGTATCTTGCTGGTGTATACACATGGGTGAGGCTGGATAGGTATGTTGGACTGGAGTCTGTCAGTGAAACATAGCACAGAGAAAAAATGTTGTATTTGATTCTGTATCAAATTGATAGCCAGTGTATGGTACAGAGCAGTGGTGAGGTGTGCTCTGATCGAGGTACCATACTCTAAAGATGATCCGTGCATCTCTGTTTTGAACTTTTTTGAAATTTCTGGAGTAGATATTGTGACGAACCAGACAGAATTGTGTTACAATAGTCCAGTCTTGAAAGCACTAATGAACACACAAGTGTTTTAGTGGCATCAACTGAAAGATATTTGCAAATTGAACTGATGAGTCTCAGTTCAAGATATGCAACCTTGCATATGTTCATTACATGTTGGTGCAATGTGAGAGTACTGTCTATAGTAACATCTAGGTTTCATACTAACTGTGAGAATTTAATGTTGGTGTTGCTGATACTTATTGTCTGAGGTAAACGATGTGACTTAGAAAGTCTTTATGTTGTGATCATAATAGCCTCAGTTTTATCATCATTCATCTGCAGCTTGTTACATGTCATCCATGATTTCACATCAGAAATGCACCTTTCTACTCCATGGATGGTAGCATCAACTTCAGTTGGGTGGCTAGACTTTTATATTTGGGTGTCATCAGCATACAACTGGTGAGACACTGGATGATGATCCATGACACTTGAGAGTGGCTGAGTGTATAGAATGAAGAGAACAGGTCCACGAACAGACCCCTGCAGATACAATTTGTTTCCTGTTGACTAAGTAGGACTTGAACCACTATAAGGCTATATTCTGAATTCCAAATACATGCTGGAGATGGTGAAGGAATATATCATGCTCTATTGTGTCAAATGCTGCAGACAAATAAAGGAGGGTGAGGACTGCAATCTTTCCACTATCCAAAGCAGCGAGAATGTCATTAAATATTTTCAGAAAAGTAGGTTCAGTACTGTGGCAAGGGCGATATGCATACTGTACATTGCTAAAAAGACTTTGAATTCAAATGAGATACACGTTGGGTTAGAACAACTTTTTGTAAGATTTTATTATATGAATGGGAGATTAAAACTGGGTGGTAGTTCTTTAAATCATTATGGTCAAGTGTTGGTTTCTTCAGCAGTTTTGAAAAATGATGGGAATTCCCCCGATGAGAGAGATATTAATGACATCAGTTAGTGAAGGCAATATTGGGTCTAGCACTCAAGCAGCAGTGATGTCGGAATTGGATCAAGTTCACATGACTTTGGTACATTCTTCATCACAATTGTCCATACTAAATCAATAGAGACAGGTTCAAATGCTCCTAATGGATGTCGCTGAAATTCTGAAATAGATGACTCTTCACTGTACATGACACATTTATAGACTGTCCTGTGAATTAAAAGGTTAAGTATAACATCTTTAAAATTTATGCATAAACATCTGATAATCCAAAGGACAGATGTTCTACTGACCAAAAAGAACTTCCAGAAAAATGGCATTAAACTGTACAACAACAAAAATTGTGGGACATGATTGTTTACAGCCATCTTTTTCAGGCTTTTACAGATGTGTAGAACTTAATACATTGCATCTTTATACTTGTATTTCCCATACACCAGTTAATACATATAGTTGACCCAGAAGATCACATTCACAGTTGCTATAAATAGATCCTACCTCAGCATTTATTTTTGGATAATATAAGTTATAATAAAAAGATTTCATATGTAACTAGATACATGTAATTATTTTGCTCCAAAAAGGAATTTTAATAATTTGGTATTAATAGCTTTAGGGTCAAGGTCAAGGTTGCTGAAAATAGATTTTACCCAGGCATTTCATTTCTGGATGACATCTTGCGATTTAGTGAATAAGTTTTATCAAAATTTAGTACACGTTTCCATTGACCCAAGAAAGAATACCAGTATTTTGCAATCAGTAGGTTTAATGTTATCATCATTATTATTATAACTTAGGGATATCTGCTTTTAGAAAGTTGATACTTGCTGTGCAACTCAGCATGATGTGGTCACTAAATTACATAAAGTCCAAAAATTCAACTAATGACTTTTCATTCTTTTCAAAATTGAACTTTGCTTTTTACCTTCTATTTTAGCTAAATGAGTAAAAAGATGACAAAAGCAATGAACAATGGCCTGTTGTATGTATGTCTCTCTGTTAACATCAGTTTGTTATTTACTACTCTGCCTTAAAAATTTGGACGATGAAACTCGAAACTCCTATTTATCCCATGGTCCAGTTGGTCCTAAATCACAAGGGAACCATCTTTACATATAATATGGCCAACACATTGGCCATCTTTATAACCATGGTACCACTTCTCCTCCTGGATTAATGGTCAAATCATCATGGGATTTTTTTTCACAAGAAGAGTTCTTATTATGTCTAATTGATTTCAAATGAAAACATTCAGTATGGTTTGCACATTGGCTATCTTGAAAATCTTGCTATTCCTCTCGAGTTTTTCACAAAAGGATTCTGTGTTAATGCCCGATTGATCCTTAACAAAAAATGCCAATGTATGGACACCATGACAGCTCTCTTGAAGTTAGAATTGTTATTAAATTCCTTTTCCTCTAGAACAGAAGGGTAAAAGTCACTGTCACTAAGATCAGATTTAGTCCCTGTATTTCATTTCAAAACAAGGACTATGTGTCTGTTAAAGCAGAAAGTTATATTGCCACTTGTGGTACTATTGTTGTTGTTGTTGTTGTAGTAGGGTTTAATGACATTTTTCAGCACAAGATAGGCTATACATGGCAGCCAGTATTAATGGTAGAGGAAGAACATGAGAAAACCCCAGAAAGAACCACCGACCCACGAGAAGCTACTGGCAAGCTTTCTCACATAACCACACTGGCTGAATCCAAGACTCAAACCCACGCAAACAGAGGTGAGATTGCAGCAATTCATAAAGAAGAACACCTTAGACCACTCTGCCTCTCTGGGGCCCCTGGTACTATTGTAGACTATTGTGTACCAAATGAGTTGTCATTAGCCCACTTGGGCTTCTTGTTTTTTTTAATGTTTGACTATGCAACCATTTACTTGTCTTTGAAGATAAAGAAAGAAAATGGTATTATACATATGTTGCCATGAGGTTGTGACAAAGACTTTACAAAAAATTATCTTGGCATTGGATTTAAAAGAGATAGCCTTAGGAAGGGAATACCATAAAGTATATGTAAAGTGGGAGCCAGAGTGACTAAGTGGCATGACCATTGGACTTGTGACCAGAAGGGTATGGGCTTGATTTGATCACCATCAGCTAAAATTGTCAACCATGGTGTGTCCCTTTGTTAAAGCCCTTTACTCCACATGACTTAGTACAAAATAGCTTGAGTGTGTTGATGTGTCATAATATTTGAAGTGAGAGCTTTACCATTCTTTAGTGTTGTGTGTGAAAACCAAATACAACATTCAGCAACGTTATGTCTGTCCAACTTTTAGTTTAGCTCTATGGGTCATTGATCTGTTGTCTACTGTCTGTCTGTTATCCATCATCTGTGGTCACTTCTGTCCATTGACACATATAGAATTTATCTTAGGGTTCGGACAAGAACAAGGAAATCATTCAAGGATAACATTATTTGTCTCCCCATGATGATTGACATATAACATATAATATCTTGGTCCAAATCGCAATGTATATTATTTTTCTCATCCAATATTTTTCTTTAAAGAAAACTCTTTACTAGTGTTCACGTCTATTGTTTACATTTGGTACATGAGTATAAATATGTTAGTAAAAGCTGTGGTATGACCATTGCATCTGTACACAGTTTATACATGTGACCAATGAAAGAAACCAACAAAAAAAGTTTTCTGTAGTTGTTAAGAGAGTTTGAAGGCTATGAAGTGTATAGGTCTATAGTCTATGTGTATAGGTCTATAGTCTATGTGTATAGGTCTATAGTCTATGTGTATAGGTCTATAGTCTATGTGTATAGGTCTATAGTCTATGTGTATAGGTCTATAGTCTATGTGTATAGGTCTATAGTCTATGTGTATAGGTCTATAGTCTATGTGTATGGGTCTATAGTCTATGTGTATAGGTCTATAGTCTATGTGTATAGGTCTATAGTCTAAGTGTATAGGTCTATAGTCTATGTGTATAGGTCTATAGTCTATGTGTATAGGTCTATAGTCTATGTGTATAGGTCTATAGTCTATGTGTATGGGTCTATAGTCTATGTGTATAGGTCTATAGTCTATGTGTATAGGTCTATAGTCTAAGTGTATAGGTCTATAGTCTATGTGTATAGGTCTATAGTCTATGTGTATAGGTCTATAGTCTATGTGTATAGGTCTATAGTCTATGTGTATAGGTCTATAGTCTATGTGTATAGGTCTATAGTCTATGTGTATGGGTCTATAGTCTATGTGTATGGGTCTATAGTCTATGTGTATAGGTCTATAGTCTATGTGTATAGGTCTATAGTCTAAGTGTATAGGTCTATAGTCTATGTGTATGGGTCTATAGTCTATGTGTATAGGTCTATAGTCTATGTGTATAGGTCTATAGTCTAAGTGTATAGGTCTATAGTCTATGTGTATAGGTCTATAGTCTATGTGTATAGGTCTATAGTCTATGTGTATAGGTCTATAGTCTATGTGTATGGGTCTATAGTCTATGTGTATAGGTCTATAGTCTATGTGTATAGGTCTATAGTCTAAGTGTATAGGTCTATAGTCTATGTGTATAGGTCTATAGTCTATGTGTATAGGTCTATAGTCTATGTGTATAGGTCTATAGTCTATGTGTATAGGTCTATAGTCTATGTGTATAGGTCTATAGTCTATGTGTATGGGTCTATAGTCTATGTGTATAGGTCTATAGTCTATGTGTATAGGTCTATAGTCTATGTGTATAGGTCTATAGTCTATGTGTATAGGTCTATAGTCTATGTGTATAGGTCTATAGTCTATGTGTATAGGTCTATAGTCTATGTGTATAGGTCTATAGTCTATGTGTATAGGTCTATAGTCTATGTGTATAGGTCTATAGTCTATGTGTATAGGTCTATAGTCTATGTGTATAGGTCTATAGTCTATGTGTATAGGTCTATAGTCTATGTGTATAGGTCTATAGTCTATGTGTATGGGTCAGTGTTTTCTGTCATAGTTTAACACATCATTGAGAATTTTATCCTATCTGTAGAACAGTTATTTTTCAGGTCAGCATCATTAAATGTAGCTAACAGTATATTACTTGCTTCACACAAAATATTTAGAACTAGTTAGTTTGGTTTAGCTATATTTAATGGCTCTGACCTGAAAATGTACTGAGCAAGGCCAGCATATAAGATAAAATGTACCATGCTGTGTGGAACAAACTAGTGTAATACCAAAACGTTCGACATCGTATATATGTGTCTTGAAATGATTTTGTATGGTGTGTTATCAAAAATGGATTGACTTTAAGTTACTATGTTTTTGTTATATATTTGTTGTTGTTGTTTGATTTTAGAACAACTATACGAGGCACAGAAGATGACATAAAGGGTTTCTTCAGTAAAAGCATTTCTGAGCATATGAACACCCTGACCTAATCTGAGATGACTCGACGGATATAAGAAAAGTAAGGTTATCAAAACTGCTGGATTTTTCTGTCGCATGGACGAGAAAAGCTTATAATTGCTATACCTCCTAAACTACTTTAATATTTCCTATGCAGTATTCATTTGATTTTTTCTAAATAACATTGGCTCGATGTTAAGATATAAAAGTGGGTTCTGCTAATATATGGAAACCAAATGCCATCTATGGAAACCAAAATGGTTGCCATGAAAGTCACCAGATGTCATAAGGAATATGCATACTAAGTTTGATTAAAACTTGCTGTGGTATTCTAGATGCTGACAAACAAATGATGGAGAACAAACAAAATAAGCTGCACAATAGTGCAAAGTTATGCTACGAGTCAAGTAATCTTTGTGTGTATGTGTGTGTGTGTATTTTCCATTGTTTAGTCATTGTGAATCATTTATTTGTTTGTCTGATTAGGATTTTTAACATAGTTTTTAAAAAAATTCAGTCATAATGCTATGATGTCTGTAATGTGGCAGTTTATAGTGATGTCTAGCATGTAGCATGATGTCCCACCCAGTCACATTATCCTGACACCAGGCCAACCAGTTGTAACACTAACCTCTTAATGCTGAGCGCCAAGCAAGGCAGCTGTTAGTACCATTTTTGTACGTCTTTGGTATGACTTGGCCAGGAATAGAACCTATGACCTCCAGCATCCGAGGCGGACATTCTAACCACTGGGTCACATGAGTGGTCAAATTTTATTTGACCACTTGAGGTAAAGATTATCAATTTTAAATACAAACCTGCTTCTACAGTATGGCAGACTTCTGAAACTAACTGACCCTGTTTCTTGACAAACTGCTCAAAATCCCTTGTACCTCCTCCCACTCCAAAATAGTTGGATTTGGCTGCCAGGTAGCTGTCAATTGTTAAGGCAACAATGATTCTTATGTTAAGCCACTCACATAACTTGGCATTTTATTTTTTTTTATTTTTATTTATTTTTTTTATTCAACAAGTTTAAAATTTGTATGTACAAGCTTGGGATTTTGTTGCAATCAGAACAGCTTTTTCCACATTTGATAAAAATTATTAGCCTGTGTTCGCACAGCAAATCAACCTACATGACACCACAACAAATTAATGTCATGAATAAAAGCAGTAGTTTAAAATTATTTTCTTCAATTTTTAAAAAGAAAAAGTGAAGGCATTTTACTGATGATTATAATGTTATTTAGTGTTGGTTGGACTTTGGAATTTAAAATATTACAATATGTTTTGAGAGTGCCAACGTGAAACTGCTAAACTCCATGCAAAATGAAATATCACACAAAATAAAAAAAATCAATGATAGCTGGAAATGGGAATTTTAGTGGATGCAATCAAATTCAACGAGACATGAATTTACATTGCTCTTTCTGTAAGCTGATTTTAAAGTTTTTTTATGATGGCAAGAATGACATCCTGTGTCATGCAAAAACCCCTTCTCATAAAAGCAAATAAATCCATGACAACAAAATATGCCATCACTGAAATTCATGTGTGGATAAAGTTACACATGCCAAGACATGATATGTAGACTTTATAGCCAAACATAATCTCCCATTTTTGGTAGCATATCATTTTATGGATCTAATCAAAATAATGTTCCACAATTCCTAAATTGCACAAACAGTCTTATGCAAATGGACAAAAACTACTCACAATGCAACTATTTAACTGTTGATAAGAGAACTGAATAATAATAATAATAATAATAATGTACTATATAAAAAATCATTATCATGAGTGGCAATCTGCAAAAGCAACCTTCGGCCCCGTGTGGCTGAGTGGTCTAAAGAGCTCTCCGTTACAGATCACCTCTGTCTGCGTGGGTTCGAGTCTAAGATTCAGCTAATGTAGTTATATGAGAAAGCTTGCCAGTAGCTTCTCGTGGGTCGGAGGTTCTTTTGGGGGGGGGGGGTCCTGGGTTCTTCCTCCACCAATAATACTGGCCACCATGTATAGCCTATCGTGTGCTGAAAAATGGCAGAATGAACCACCGATCCACGAGAAGCTACTGGTCAGCTTTCTCACATAACTACATTAGCCAAATCTTAGACTCGAACCCACGCAGACAGAGGTGAGATGGCAGTGATCCATAATGGAAAGCGCTTTAGACCACTAGGCCTCTCAGGGGCCCCTTGTTAATATTGAAAGAATAAAAGTAAAAATACAATATACATAACAAGAGGCCCAAAGTGAGTCTGATGCCATTCATCTGGTTACTTGTCATAAAGAAAATATACCAATGCATTGTGTTAATTTCAATGATGAGACAAAAATAACATCATTTACAAGAGGCATAAAATAAATATGGTTAAATTTACGTCACATGGCTAGATAATATGACTATGCACTGTTTTAGCTTCAAAATTAACTCTGATAGCATAACAAGAGGCCAAATGTGGGCCAATATCACTCATCTAGATAGTTAATAGATAATATGCCAATGTTTTGTGTTTGTCCCTGTGGTGATGCTATAAAAATAACACAAAATATCCCAAGAAGAGACCCCAAGGGCTTGAACGCACTAATCTAGTCTACCTTAAGATGATGCACTTGTGCCATGTGTTGGCTTCAATGATGAAACAAAAATAGCACATATAACAAGAGGCCTAAAGTGGGTCTGATATTTTATCACAAAGATAATATGTTGATGCTTGTGTCTGCTTCAATGATAAAAAAATAGCACAGATATAAATACTGTTGATATTTTCGTGAAAAATGAAGGCAATTAAGGATACACAATACCATCTTCTGCTAAACAGCTTTCAAATACTGTAATGAGTTTGCTGTAGTTCTCAGTTTTATAAATTGTCTCAGCTGTTAAAATGATATCATACCTGAAACAAAAGATAACACATTTAGTTTCATAAAAATAGTTGTACTGGTATCAATACCTGCATGCTGGAATCATCCATATTTCCAGGATACATATTTAAAGTTACTAACATATTTCAATTCTTAATGCATGAAAAGTTCACTCAAGATGAAAAATGAAGTAAAAACGTTACATCTCCTACATTAAAGAAAACTTTAAAAAAAACATTAATAAAATATGCTAAACTTAAGAATTTTTTTTTTTTAAACCTAAACATAACAAACACAAAATATGATACACCATGCCTATTCTGGAAACCATGGAAAATTCAGCAATTCTATGAACAATTGACTCACAATGCAAACAGTGATAAGACAACTAAATGAAGAGTTAGTAATGAATCATTGACACTAATAATAATATTCTATGTTATAAAAATCTGCCAAGTCAGGTATACAGTTAGTCTAAAATGGAAGGGCTTGTAGACATAAATATTTGGACAAGATTTCATCAAAATAGTTTTAGTGAATGAAACCAACTAGATGTCCCAAATTTTATAAACCCTTTATTTTTATTTATTAAATTTGTGTACTAGAGTTTCGTCTTTGGTGTACAACGATACCCAAGGGTGAATAATGTTTATCGTGTCGTATTGCAAAATTGTGAGTTCAGTTCATTCTATGCGGCACGTGCGAAGTGCTTTTTATGAGACAAACTGAATGCCTTCAATGCACAGACAATATCCGTGTATAAATACCTCATACATTACAGAATGTCTTGTCAGTCGGCGGTATAGAGGTATGTAATTTTTAATCATTTCTCGTATATAGGATAACACTATTGTACACTGTACTACCATGTCAATTTTTGCATGATTTATGCAGTATAATGCACACATTTATATTCCTGTTTACAACTTATTAAAGGATTTATATTAGTAATATAAGGCTACATTTTTAAGAAATGCTTAGTATAGTAGAATTTTTATCAAGCAAGGTTTGGTTTATTTTTTAACTTGTTGTTTTGTAAATATTGTGCCGGTAATATTATCTGTATAACTTATCACATATAACATTATTATGTTTTTATGCCTGTGTCATATAAATAGTACATGGTAATGGATTTGTTTTCAGCTGTCCAGTATATGGCATGTCCGGTGTTGTCCTGAGTGACTAGAGGGACCCAAACATTTTAAGTATTTGAGGAATCGAGGTTAACGTGGTGTAAGCTGTAAAGCCAACCACAGGAATTGTAGCAGCTGTGGAGCTGAAATAAAGTGTTCTGACAATGAAGTATATCTCCTTGCATGTAATATTGTAGCCGTGGGCTAATTTTGGGGTTCATAAAACCAATTGTATCTTTTGGGAATGTAAAGATAAGTTATATATCTGTCCCTTTTCATTTGTACAATTTCACTATGACTGAATTAATTTTACTACATGAGTAAAATTCTACATTGGTTGCTAGCTGAGTAAACTATATCCATCTCTCCATTGTTTAGTCACTGTGAATCATTCACGTTATGTGTTTGTCTTTTGTAGAGTAATTTGTTCATGATTTTCTTTATCATTTGTGCGTTATTATGTTATTAATCCAATATTTGGATTAAATATGTATGCACATATTCATAATTTAATTGCTCATTTAAGTTATTCATTATTAAACGTTGAATTTATATCATTGCCAAAAGGATTCTGTTGTGAATCCGAAAAATCCCACCTGGTTATTTTGTTACAAGAAAATATTACATATTTAAAGACATGATTAATGCCTTGACAGTTAAGACCCATTAAGGTCACAAGAGTTTGTTTTACAAGAAAATATCACATATTCAAAGACATGATTAATGCCTTGACAGTTAAGACTCATTAAGGTAACAAGAGTTTGTATTTTGATTAATGCTTTGACAGTTAAGACTGATTAAGGTAACAAGAGTTTGTTTTACAAGAAAATATCACATATTTAAAGCCATGATTAATGCCTTGACAGTTAAGACTCATTAAGGTAACAAGAGTTTGTTTTACAAGAAAATATCACATATTTAAAGCCATGATTAATGCCTTGACAGTTAAGACCCATTAAAGTAACAAGAGTTTGTATTTTGATTAATGCCTTGACAGTTAAGACTCATTAAGGTAACAAGAGTTTGTTTTACAAGAAAATATCACATATTTAAAGACATGATTAATGCCTTGACAGTTAAGACCCATTAAGGTAACAAGAGTTTGTATTTTGATAAATGCCTTGACAGTTAAGACTCATTAAGGTAACAAGAGTTTGTTTTACAAGAAAATAAGACCCATTAAGGTAACAAGAGTTTGTATTTTGATTAATGCCTTGACAGTCTAGACTCATTAAGGTAACAAGAGTTTGTATTTTGATTAATGCTTTGACAGTTAAGACTCATTAAGGTAACAAGAGTTTGTGTTACAAGAAAATACCACATATTTAAAGACATGATTAATGCCTTGACAGTTAAGACCCATTAAAGTAACAAGAGTTTGTATTTTGATTAATGCCTTGACAGTTAAGACTCATTAAGGTAACAAGAGTTTGTTTTACAAGAAAATATCACATATTTAAAGACATGATTAATGCCTTGACAGTTAAGACCCATTAAGGTAACAAGAGTTTGTATTTTGATAAATGCCTTGACAGTTAAGACTCATTAAGGTAACAAGAGTTTGTTTTACAAGAAAATATCACATATTTAAAGACATGATTAATGCCTTGACAGTTAAGACCCATTAAAGTAACAAGAGTTTGTATTTTGATAAATGCCTTGACAGTTAAGACTCATTAAGGTAACAAGAGTTTGTTTTACAAGAAAATATCACATATTAAAAGACATGATTAATGCCTTGACAGTTAAGACCCATTAAAGTAACAAGAGTTTGTATTTTGATAAATGCCTTGACAGTTAAGACTCATTAAGGTAACAAGAGTTTGTTTTACAGGAAAATATCACATATTCAAAGACATGATTAATGCCTTAACAGTTAAGACTCATTAAGGTAACAAAAGTTTGTATTTTGATTAATGCTTTGACATTTAAGACTCATCAAAGTAACAAAAGTCTGTGTTACATGAAAATATCACATATTTAAAGACATGATTAATGCCTTGACAGTTAAGACCCATTAAGGTAACGAATTTGTATTTTGATTAATGCCTTGACAGTTAAGACTCATTAAGGTAACGAGTTTGTTTTACAAGAAAATAAGACCCATTAAGGTAACAAGAGTTTGTTTTACAAGAAAATAAGACCCATTAAGGTAACAAGAGTTTGTTTTACAAGAATATATCACATATTCAAAGACATGATTAATGCCTTGACAGTTAAGACCCATTAAGGTAACAAGAGTTTGTATTTTGACTAATGCCTTGACAGTCAAGACTCATTAAGGTAACGAGTTTGTATTTTGATTAATGCCTTGACAGTCAAGACTCATTAAGGTAACAAGAGTTTGCGTTACAAGAAAATATCACATATTCAAAGACATGATCATTGCCTTGACAGCTAAGACTCATTAAGGTCACAAGAGTTTGTGGTACAAGAAAATATCACATATTTAAAGACATGATTAATGCCTTGACAGTCAAGACTCATTAAGGTAACAAGAGTTTGTATTTTGATTAATTCCTTGACAGTCAAGACTCATTAAAGTAACAAGAGTCTGTTTTACAAGAAAATATCACATTAAAAGACATGATTAATGCCTTGAAAGTTAAGACTCATTAAGGTAACAAGAGTTTGTTTTACAAGAAAATATCACATATTAAAAGACATGATTAATGCCTTGAAAGTTAAGACTCATTAAGGTAACAAGAGTTTGTTTTACAAGAAAATATCACATATTAAAAGACATGATTAATGCCTTGACAGTTAAGACTCATTAAGGTAACAAGAGTTTGTTTTACAAGAAATTATCACATATTAAAAGACATGATTAATGCCTTGACAGTTAAGACTCATAAAAGGTAACAAGAGTTTGTATTACAAGAAATTATCACATATTCAAAGACATGATTAATGCCTTGACAGTTAAGACTCATTAAGGTAACAAGAGTTTGTATTACAAGAAATTATCACATATTAAAAGACATGATTAATGCCTTGACAGTTAAGACTCATTAAGGTAACAAGAGTTTGTGTTTTGCAATGTTCACTAAGTACTCATTGTATGTTTCAAAATAGAACAATAAGTTTTTAAGCAAGGAAGTTAAATTTTCAATTCATGAAATTTCAATATAGAGCTCAATAATCATTGGAAGTTAAATCACCTCCCAACTCAAATATTTTCCCCATTTAGTGGACTTCAAGTTAAAGTAGTGGACTTAAGTTAAAGTAGTGGACTTAAGTTAAAGTGGTGGATTTAATTTGAAACTAAACCACCTCCCAGCGTGAATCTTTTCCCTGCATAATGGATTTGGGAGTTTCTACTGTGAAATTTACCTAAAAGTCTCTCCTAAAATGCTATGGCTTTGTTGCTGAAATGATGTCCAATCCCCAGAAAAATATCTGCATGTACATTTACCACCTTCCTCAATTTGGTTCAGTCGCACATTTGCCATTGTGTAGAATTCCAAAACTTCTGAATTCTGAAAAACAGAACTGTAAAACTAAACGAGAAAAAAAACAAACTCATCGTATGTAGTTCGCATGCATAACACATATTAATGCAATCATAATAGCTGAGAAATAGAGAAATACATGGCACTGACAATGCATTTTTTTCATTCACAAGGTTTTGGACTTAACAGCTGAATGCTGATACTGGTAAAAATGGTTGAGACTGAATTCATTGCAAATATCTACTTTTCTGTTAATAATTGACTACTGTCTTGAGCAGGGTCCAGAGTATGAAAAATCTGTCATTTTTTTTATCACAGTGAAGTACCAATAAAAACATAATCGTCCATAATGTTGCAATATTTACAAAAATTTGTAAATATATACATGGTATAGAATAGCTGATCAATGCTGTTTGACAGAATCGATTAAAACTTTCCCCAATCTGAATGTTATGCTTCCAGCTTCATGCTAATTATTGCATGTAGATCTTCAACAATGTCCATGCCATACCATGGTCAGTTTGAGTTGTTGTATGATTTCAACCACTTACACTGATAAGATTCAGTTTTAAAGACATGTCTTTGCTGAATAATTTAGGGCTAATGACAAAATTGATAACATGATGACAAAATTGATAATGTGATGACAAAATTGATAATGCAACCAAATATGTATGTGATGACAAAATGAATGATGCAAACATATATGTGATGACAATAATTGATAATGCAAACAGACATTGTCCCAACATAATCTGTAGTAGGATTTACAATGTCTAAGAAACTGTGCAGGAACTAACAATCATTAAATTGTATTTCTTGAAAATAAAATGCTTACTTTAAAAGGTTCCATTTATAAACATTTTTCAAAGGTAAATAATGTAGTTTTAAAAACTTTTTGTTAACTTTAATAAGCTGATGCGTAATGTGTGGTAAAAGCACTATGGTGTTTCCATAGCAACGCCACATTTGATGTGAAAATCATAAGAAAACAATTACAAAAAGAATCTTACGTAACAGTCATCTGATGCAGAGATGTGGAAATATATAATTCAAAAGGAATTGGAACTTCCTATATCACTAACAGCAACATTCCTTTTTATTGACAGTAAGCAAATGTGTAACAGCATTAAACTTAACCCAGCTGTTTATATTGTAAACAATGAAGCCTTAATCTTCCTATCTTGTGACAAGTGTAGATGGAGCATTGGGTTACAATAAGAACTGAATGATGGACAGATACAAGCACAGTAGGACTGACAGACCTACAGACGGACATAACCAATTACAATACATAGCTGTAAAAATGCAGATGTAATTTTAACCAAGCATACACAGGAAATTGTATGCTTGCTCCATGTTTAATAATTATAAATTTGGATACCTGCAATATTTGTGCAGAAAACCCATTTCTTCTTTTCAGTCAGCGACTTTGAGGTTTGATCTTGACACCAAATGAAAGGTCTCTTTCTTGCCCTAGATGTAAACCATCAACAAAGTTTTGGCATGGTCTATGAGATAGAACTATTGTTATTATTCTTTCAGTCATAGTGACAATGACTTTTGACCCTTTTAAACTCCAATCAACCTTGACATAAGTGCATGCCATTCATACAAGACTGGTCCAAGTATATGACACAGAACTAATATCATTGTGCAAAAATAAAAAAAATGATTCTTTCAGTTACAGTGGCCTTGACATAAGAACTTTTCAGCCCAAAATCTATTAACACACTTTCTTACAAACAATCTACAAAGTTTGGAAACTCTAGCTTGTGGTTAACTTGCATTGCAGAAATAAAACTAATAAATACAAACGGACAAACAGACAACAACATAACACAATTCCCACTACTACATTAATTAAATGTCACAACCTCAACATTTGCAAGAAAATTTCAATCATTGCTCACTGGCATACATTGTTACTAAAAATCAACTTTAATTAAGATTACAGTGAATTTCTGAATTTGTACTTTTATTTTAACCTACATGAAAAAGCAATTATTGCCAGTAAAGTGAGTGTTATTGTTTCTGAGTAAGAAAATGGTAGATCTTTGGTGCTGTCTGAATTATGTCTACGGTATATAATGGTGTCAACAACCATTAAAAAAAATGTATGTCTTACATAATCCTGAAAGTGGACATGAGCAGCTCCATGTTTGGCTGCAAGGATTCCTGGTAACCCTGCTCCACATCCCAGCTGAAAGTTTTTGTAAAATAATCATAATGATCATTAAAAAAACTGATTAATAAAGTAAAACAAATTTCTGAAAGTTTTTGTAAAATAATCATAACGATCATTAAAAAAACTGATTAATAAAGTAAAACAAATTTCTGAAAGTTTTTGTAAAATAATCATGATCATTAAAAAAACTGATTAATAAAGTAAAACAAATTTCTGAAAGTTTTTGTAAAATAATCATAATGATCATTAAAAAAACTGATTAATAAAGTAAAACCAATTTCTGAAAAGTTTTTGTAAAATAATCATAATGATCAATAAAAAAACTAATTAATACAGTAAAACAAATTTCTTCAATAATAAGGTATGAAAAAGACAATGTTAGTCATGTTGTTTGGATTGTTTTAGCATTAAAAGTGCTAAAATGCAATCTGCTTACAGAGGCAAAGTCAGATGAAAGTTATCTCCAGGGATGCAATGTCAGATGAAAGTTATCTCCAGGGATGCAATGTCAGATTAAAGTTATCTCCAGGGATGCAACTACATACTAGATGGCATGGAAGGGAGCACCCATATTGAGGCGGACAAAAGTGACCTCCTGTGATGTAATTGCTAGGATGGTTAGGAAGGGAGTGTTCTGATTACAGAGGTAAAGTAAGATATGAAAGTGATCTCTAAAGATATAACTGCAGAGATGGCTTAGGACGGAGTGCCCATAGTACCGTATTTACCATATGTTTTCGGACAAAGTAAGTTTTCGGACATCATTTGTTTTGAGGAAATATAATATTTAAATGCCTTGTAAGTTTTCGGACATTGCTCCACTATAATTGTTTTACATTTTATTTTTTCGGACAAAACCAACGAAGATTGGCATCCTCGTTTTAATGTAAAATTCACAGTGTTTTTGTTGTTAGTTTAACTGATACAAAGTTTGCTTCAGTTGGTCACTTTCATCAGATGATCTTAACGGATTCGTAGCATTCCTTATGTATTCCGTCCAGCTGCAGCAGAGGTAGCTCTTGACAGGTTTATTGATGCTCACATCAAGAGGTTGAAACTTGGATGTGCAGCCTCCTGGTATTATTGCCGGAACAACATTTCCACACTGCAACTGTTTCTTTATGTCATCAGTGATGTGAGCCCAGAATGAATCTATAACTAATACTGATCGCTCTCTTCTGGTGAATGGCATATAAATTTCTCCATCACAGCATCAGCATTTCGTCTATCTATGCTTTCTCTTGAACTGCGATAATCAACCCTTGTGGTGCCTTCAGATCTAAATTTCTCTTTCCCTTGAAAATAATCACTGGGGGTAATGTGTTGCCAGAATCCGCAACGGCTAAAATGACAGTAACGTGTCTCTACTCCGCTCCCATTGTATGAATCAAAACACTTTTCATTCCTTCATTGTCCATTGTTTTCTCTGGCACAAGATCAAAGTATATTGGTGTTTCGTCTATGTCAAAAATAAATTTATCATCAAACACTTGCTTGTTGCATAATGTATAATAAACTTATCCATCAAAATTATTACAGTACTAACAATATTATGTTTCGCAATGACAGCTATCCAGTATATAAAGTTTTGATAGTGGTGGGTATTTTATTTAAACTTTTTATTTTAATAGCTTGATTCAGCTAAAAAAATATGATTGGTTGTCAGTGTAGACAATGTTACACACTAAACCACTTCAAACAGGTGTGACAGTTATGGCTTTAATTAGAAACAATACATCACAGAGTCTGTATAGACTAGTAAAATTCATTTTCATTGTGCAACAAAACAAACCCCTTATCCCTGAGGCAATATATACCTAGGTTAAAACATAGTCATTGTTCTACAGATAATAAACCTCTTTGTAGACGATAAATATTGATTGTGGATGCTAAATGATCCATTCATCGCATGCTCTTTTAATGAAATCCAGATGGCTGCCTTTTATTTCCAAACACACGTCAAAAAAATCCCACAAGTTATATTATTAACAATTATCACCTAGACACCTTGAAATCTTCGACATGCATCAAAACAATCTTAGAGCAGTTCATTGTTTCGAGTCGGCTAGCTCTGCTCATTTTTAAGCTGGCTATGTGGGGAAAATAGAAGAGAGAACCACAACAAATAGATCACCTTTATTTGCAAATTTTTTTTTTAAAAATACCAACATATTAATTTCGTCAACTCGTATATTGCAACTTGCTTCTTTTTTGTTATTTACTTCCTAGGCATGCATACAACACTCACCCCATATGGAGCCTCTCACAATGATCTTCTAAGATTAGCCATCATACATGTACCGGCATTTCTACTCTCAATACTAAAACATTTCTGTCATAACTATCTTAAGAATTATAATTCCAAAATCATTTTCTTTAGTTTGTATTAATATCTTAATTACACAGAAATAAAGATTGCATGCGTCTGTAATGTAGATTTTAATGATCACTTATTATCTGAGGGTTAAACTAGATTGCAAGATTACTAATATGGCAGATCTTTTGGAAAATATGCACACAATCGTGGCTCTAATACATGTGGGAAAGGTAAAACACCATAACTAGTGAGGTACTTTGTATCAGTTATGATGATACTGCTCTGTGTTGGTTTCAGCACTTGATACTGTGGTGAGCCTGATCATCCATGGCAATATTAAGGCTAAGTGAAACCTGATTGACAGTACAGATTAACAAAAGTGGATGATTATATTATTCACATGGAATTCAGTTAATAGCAGAATTTACCTCCAGCACTGATTTCCCTAAAAATGAGATCTCTTTATTTTGTAGAAACTCCAGCAAGTCTATTGCACACTCCCATACTTTCAATCCACCTGAAAAGATGAAAATTATGTCAATTTATCCCAAAATATTGATTCCAGCTTAATTATTTGACTTATTTCATAATTTCATATTGTCACAGAATTAGGCAAAAAAAATAACTTGGTTATGCCTTAGAACTATTGAACTGTTTTTCATTGCAAATTTAGACATTATCTAAGGTCAACAAGTGTTTTTCCAGGTAAGTGATGGAACTAACATATATCTTGCCAGAAATTACTTGCGATGAGGGACATTAAGAGCATGACATGCACAGGTATTACTCACTCTCCTATGGATTTAAGAAGATCTATTTATAACCGACACAATGGTCGTTTTCAATCTTGCCCAGAAGTGCACGCTTTCTATTGTGTTCTTCAGTCATAAGGATGTTAATTTATATTTCACTTGATATGCGTAGCTTATTCAATTTGTAATGTCATGCTGTGTAATGATGCATTTATTACAATGCAAATTTGAAATGTTGTGAACACTGAATTACAAGTTGCTATTAGAGTTTAATGTATTAGCATATATCTAGAGTTTCTTCAGAACCCATTATTATGACCAATTTGGTTTTATTGTAGCTGACTAGAACTAGAGCTGATTAGAGTTGACTAGAGTTAGAGCTGTCTAAAGCAGACTAGAGCTGTCTGTATATATGTACGTATGTCTGTAAATGTTGTGGAGCCACGAATGTAGACGTAGCTAATTCAAGGCTGCTGTATGTTGTCTGTATGTGTGTATGTATATTACTGTACATGTGGTGGATCCGTAAAAACTGCAAGCGGCTGATAAAAGTGTGGGCTAACCCAAGGACTCGGTGAAACTGTGTGGTTCATCAGTTTATAAATTGTACGACTGTACAAGGGTCAAGAAGCATATGTTTGTTCCAATTGTTGTTTTAACTGAGTACATTTTTATTTACATGAGATTATTTTGAATCTTAGTTGTATTCCAGGAGATTATGTGAATCTCACTTACAGTGCATAACATTATTTTAAACACATCTGAATACCTTGAGATTATTTGAATCTTAATCGTAGTCCATATGTGAGATTATGTGAATCTCTCTTACAGTGCATAATATTAATTGAAATGTATCTGCATTCCATCTGTATTTCATAATGATATCATATTTTTGGTTTATTTTCAATGTGTGAACGTTCCTTTAGAGTGATTGGATCAATCGTATGTTGAGAGCATGTGAGAATCATTAGATTTATACACCATATATTTTTCTTTAATAATTCATTTAATAAATTTCCATCTTTCACGCATTGTGTTTGTGTTATTCATTTGATCCCGAACCCACTCTGTTTCTATTCTGCAACACATATAAACTCTTACAATTACTTTTAAAAAATTCCAGGTTTTTTCTAGGCTGTTTAATATTTAAAATTATATTTTTCAAGGCGCATTATTACATTATTGTTAAAGGATTCATAAATTAAAGAAAAGTTACTATTTACTATACCTTCATACAATTTGAAAAGAAAAGAGATGAAGTCAAGAGTATTATCACTGATGTCATTCCCATTAATACTAAACGTTGTTCATCTGGGCATAAGTACAAACTGTACCTACTGTAAGCACTGCAATTTATAAGCATTTTCGGTGTTATATCAATTTGGCAATACTCACTCTCCTTGCAACCAGTACTTTCCTTCATATTTACATCTCCACGTTCTTTATTGATAGAAAAACCCACTTCAATGGCAGCCTGTCATTGGAAGATTTTACAGGACCCCCATTCAATAATTCCTACTATGAAAATGAGATCCAAAAATCAAATTTACTTTTTAAAGTGAAACCCTGCTTTAAACCTGTCTGAAACCTACATATGAATTTTAAATTCATGGGGAAATATCTAAATTAATGTGGGCTATGAATATTAAATTCATGGGAAAAATATCTAAATTAATGTGGGCTATGTATATTAAATTCATGGGGGAAATATCTAAATTAATGTGGGCTATGAATATTAAATTCATGGGAAAATATCTAAATTAATGTGGACTTGTATATTAAATTCATGGAGAAAATATCCAAGTTAATGAGGGCTCATGTGCTGATGCCTCATTATTTACACCTTAGCCCATCCACCCCCAAAACAAAAAAAGAAACAAAAATATT
Organism: Unio pictorum; assembly: GCA_030141615.1. Classification (NCBI taxonomy): domain Eukaryota; kingdom Metazoa; phylum Mollusca; class Bivalvia; order Unionida; family Unionidae; genus Unio; species Unio pictorum. The sequence continues at coordinate 9,266,649 of JARLTB010000048.1, forward strand.
ATTTTTTTTACATTATCACTTATTTAAAAACAACATATTTAAACTATTTCATATTAGATATAATGATTTTTTTTCTCTCAGCTTAGCTAGATTCTATATTTTTAACTTTATCATAATAATTTTTGAATGTCTTTTTCTACTCAATCGACAAAAAGATAAAATAAACTGAAACAAATTTCATAATTAAGACAACACAGAATTTCTATTTTAAAACTAGAAGCTCTGTTTTCGCAGACATACCTCTTTCGTCAAAAACAATTTCATGCTTAAGGCTTCTTTTTTTGCTGTATTAGCCACAATTTTGTAATTTACAAAGAACTAGTTTTTATTCTAGCTGCATGTGATTATAGAGCACTCTCTCCCACTGCACACAAATCAATAGCCATCTGGCATAATTTGTAATTTGTGAAGCTGTCTGCAAAAGATCTCATAATCCAAACTTAATATTTTTCCTTGTTTAGTCACTCAAAGTTGGAATTGACAGCTGCCCATTTTGAAGCTTACAAATGATTCACATTTAAACCATGGCTACATCAGGAAGTTCAAAACATACAACTACGCAGTGGCCAGTTATGGAAATTTCCAATCCCAAAGTGGATAGATAATGATAGATCTTTTTTTCCCCTCTCTTTTTAAAATATATATTTAAATCTGCAAAATGAAACTATTTATCATTTAATTTAGGTTTCAATAAACTCAAGGCTTTTCAAGGTACCCAGAGAAAAGCTGCAATTTTCAAGGTGTTTCCAAGGTCCTGAAGGACAAATTCATTTTTCAAATCTGTTCAAGGTCCCTACAGACCCTGTATAATGTTTGGACCTGATTGTAACTATGCTGCCTTCTCTGTTGGGCATATTTACAATGAAGGCCAGAGAAGGTTGGCCTGATTGTAACTATGCTGCCTTCTCTGTTGGGAATATTTACAATGAAGGCCAGAGAAGGTTGGCCTGATTGTAACTATGCTGCCTTCTCTGTTGGGCATATTTACAATGAAGGCCAGAGAAGGTGGGCCTGATTGTAACTATGCTGCCTTCTCTGTTGGGCATATTTACAATGAAGGCAAGAGAAGGTGGGCCTGATTGTAACTATGCTGCCTTCTCTGTTGGGCATATTTACAATGAAGGCCAGAGAAGGTGGGCCTGATTGTAACTATGCTGCCTTCTCTGTTGGGCATATTTACAATGAAGGCCAGAGAAGGTGGGCCTGATTGTAACTATGCTGCCTTCTCTGTTGGGCATATTTACAATGAAGGCCAGAGAAGGTGGGCCTGATTGTAACTATGCTGCCTTCTCTGTTGGGCATATTTACAATGAAGGCCAGAGAAGGTGGGCCTGATTGTAACTATGCTGCCTTCTCTGTTGGGCATATTTACAATGAAGGCCAGAGAAGGTGGGCCTGATTGTAACTATGCTGCCTTCTCTGTTGGGCATATTTACAATGAAGGCCAGAGAAGGTTGGCCTGATTGTAACTATGCTGCCTTCTCTGTTGGGCATATTTACAATGAAGGCCAGAGAAGGTGGGCCTGATGGTGAGTGTGTTGCCTTGTTTAGGCCTTAAACCTGATACAGAACAAATTCAGACATGCTAATGGAGTTTCAGAAATGTTCAACTGACACAAAATTCATACAGTTTGCAACCATTACACATTCTAAATGTGTGAATTTGAAAATGCTCTTTCTCTATTTGGGCTGATTATCAGCCATGCTTACACCTGGAAAACAAGATTCTCCAAAGGACTAAAGTTCTACTTCCTGAAAAGAATTACCAGGTGTCCAAAATAGTACAATTTCTTCTTTCTGAACAGCTGAGTACTAAAACATCATTTAAATTCTTCAGCAATAACAAGATTTATAAGATGGTCACTAAGATTGGCCCTGTTTTATTTAGGACCAGCATGACATCAAAAGAAATTGTGATATGACCATCCATTTATGTAGAGTAGTGATAACAAAGATTTTCAATATTTTCAAGATGTCTATAGAGGTACAGTGGGACCCCGCTATAACAAATTTCGGGAAATTTATTACAAGTATTTTTCTCAAAGACCAAAAAAAAAAAAAAAAAAAAAAAAAAATTAAGTATGAAAAAACAAATACGTCAAGAGTTTAATTATCATTCTCATATTCATCTAAACAGTGCGAAAAAGAACGTGTAGAAAATGTATTATCAAATTTCTTCTAGTTTTGTGCCAAAATAAACGTCGGAAATACGAACCAATTGCTGGGCCTACTGAGAACTTTGATCTTTGTTTATTGTTGAAAAATTACAGCTTATAAGTGTCAATATTATAATTACTGATTCCTGAGTAATGAGGCCATCGTGTCTACTTTGTGTTTGTCTTGAATGCATTCTGAATACAATCGTTGCTCTAATAATCTCCGATATATGTTCTCTTAATTTCATACACAACTAAGCAATAGCCAATGCGGGGGTTGATAAAAGATTCTCACCAGAATGTATAAATCAATCAATTTAAGTACATTGTTTATCATCAAAGTGAACTGCCGAGCTAAACAGTGACATAATTCAGTGGTTAAAATACAGCCAGTTCGCCTGCTGTATTAGAGTACATCAAAAGAACATGACGCAATAGCTGGGCGGCAAGTTCAAAGGACTTTGACTAGCAGCTTGGGTGGGAAAATGTGCTGAAATTTACAATGACTTAATTCAGAGACAGAAAGATCCTGAGATGTACATGTAGTTATTATAAGAATACACTTTAGCTTCCATTATTTAATCTACGGACATGTACTATTTCATCATTCATTACGTACACCCGTTATGTAATTTTTGTTATTTTCTTTTCATTGAATTCAGTCACATAATGATCTGTGACAAAATTATTGAATATTTTACATCCTTGTGTGGATATTTTCGATGGAAATATTTGTATTATGGATTCAGTGTATGTTACAAGATTCGCTGGTGAGTACACGGTGTTGATACTCTTTTCATGCAATAGATTATACATGTATATATAAATTAGACACGTGTATGTACCAATGCATGGTTCTCTGAATAAAGTAATATATTAAATCTGCAATTTCTGTTACCACAGCAAATGTTTTTCTCTTTTAATATATATTGATCAAAAATGGTAATTGTGCCATGCATTTTCGCACCCGTCTTTATGTACCCCCCCCCCAATTAAATCCAAAAATGTGTTGGTATTGTACATGGTTGCTTATAACATGGTTCGGTTCATAGCCTGGTCGGATTCTATGGCTCCCAACTACCGTGTTATAGCGGGGTCCCACTGTAGCTATATCCGATGTCAGATAAGAACCAGTTTTACTCAGGACTAGCTTGATGTCATATGAAGTCGTTTGGTTAAAACCTCATACAGAAAAAACCTGTCTTGAAAGACCATTGCTATGGGTGACACAAGTTTTGGTAGACCAGAATCTAAATGCACAGATTAATTGATTATACAGTGTTGTGACCTGTTATGAGAGATCACCTGCCTTGAGAGACCATGATTATTTGGCAGAAGGGATGGTTTTTCAAGACAGGTTCTACTGTACTAATGTAACAAGGTTTTCAATATGGTGGTTATAGTGACAGCCAGAGTGGTACCATATTAAATTTGGACCAATCAAAAGAAGTCTAGTGGGAAAACCCCTTGTGGACCAATCAAAAGAAGTCTAGTGGGAAAACCCCTTGTCAATATAACTTTTCATTTAAAAGAACAAGCAATAACAAAATCTTCAAGATGGCTGCCATGCCAGAAGTAAGACTTGCATTTCTTTATTCAGAAACAACAAAACATAATAAGAAGCTTGTTTTGACAACCGACATTAAAGACTTGAATTTCTTTATTCAGAAACAATTAGACACAAAAAGAAGTTTATATTGACAACCCTATATTGAAACTACCATCTGTTTATATGAAGTAGAAATAACAAAGTTATCAAGATGGACACTGATCTGACCATATTTAATACCCATTTTCATTTTTGAGCAGACAGACACGGGTATAAATATGTGTGAAAATTTAATGGCAATCTTTCCAAGTAGCTTGTGCTATGGAACAGGCAGGCTATGAAAACAAGAGTCTAATGATAAACCTAAGGCCATCCCATAAGCCCTTCTGGTAATGACTCATAGAACTAAAACCAAGTGGATAATAATGGGTTTATTAACCATTAATAGTAACCAATATCTAGGCCAGCAGTTTCCTCCAGATTTTCTGGTTTTCTCCATGCCAGCATCTGAATCAGTTGTAGAGTTTGTATTATTCGACCTTGTAATATAACTGACCAAAATTTCATGGACGAAAAAGTTGAAATGTACAAACCCTCATAAACATTAGGAATTAGGTCTGAGTGAGACTTCATGGCCTGCGAAACACTAGAGGCAGCTGATAATGAATCTGAAGCTGTCTTCTGCACAGTCTGACTGTCATAATAATCGATACAGCCATCAGACAGCCTGTAGGAAAGTACTGCAACATTGTTATAGTCCTGAAAAATAAAAGTTAATAATGTTTATTAATAGTTGGCACACTTTGCCTATAATGTGTGCAATTTAATATTTTTGTAACGTGATAACATATCACTTTATGTGGTTCTCATTGGTATAAATAAGCCTAGGAATGTATTGTGCAGTATTCTTATTGATTTACTACTATCATCAGAAACACTTTTTTAACCCAGCCTTCTGGAATTTGTGTTCAATGAACATTTTTGCAGCCATTTGTGACTAGAGTCATGAAAGAAATTGGGGAGAAGATGGTCTCCTATATTTAATATCGCCAATTTACTAATTTTAAATGCCTTCATGAGCAAATAATTTGTATCAAATCTGTTCAGAAGTCTTGGAGAAGTCATATAATTGGAAAGTGTTTTTTGAGAAGTCATTTCAATGGGTTTTTCAATACCTATTTTGGTAACAGTGGCCATATTTGATAGTAGTTTTGCAAGACCTATTAAGATTTTAAGGTCTTTATGCAAGACCTATTTAGATATTAAGGTCTTTATGCAAGACCTATTTAGATATTAAGGTCTTTATGCAAGACCTATTTAGATATTAAGGTCTTTATGCAAGACCTATTTAGATTTTAAAGACCTTTATGCAAGACCTATTTAGATTTTAAAAGCCTTTATGCAAGACCTATTTAGATTTTAAAAGCCTTTATGCAAGACCCATTTAGATTTTAAAGACCTTTATGCAAGACCTATTTAGATTTTAAAAGCCTTTATGCAAGACCCATTTAGATTTTAAAGGCCTCTATGCAAGACCCATTTAGATTTTAAAGACCTTTATGCAAGACCTATTTAGATTTTAAAGGCCTCTATGCGAGATTGCTTACTGTCAAAATTGTCTATTTTTGTGACAAGCCATATTGCATGGTGACTCAACATCACTCAGACAAAATGTAAGACCTATATGCCAAGATAATTACTTTTAAATTTTGTCAAATTAACTTTCAGGGGTTAAAAAAAAATTTGTTTAAAGGTTTATCTATTTTCAGTAACATAAACCATTTCCACTGTCAGACTGACATCCCTTTGTACTGATGTGAGATCTTCAATACAGAATACTTTTTTCATTTTTTTTGAAAGGAAACCTGGTGGTGGACTGATGTCATGGATCATGCGGTTCGTGAAAAGAGGCGATGTTTTAAGGCATGGAAGAATGGGGGCAGTAGGGAAGACTACTGTGCCGCCAAGCGTTTCACAAAGCAAACTATTCATCATGCCAAATGGGAAGCAGAAAAACAGGTCCTACAAAACATCGACCCGAAATCACAACGCATCTACATGTTGGCCAAGCAGATGCGCCGAGATAATCTAGATGTAATCGGTGAGAAACCAATCAGGAATGACGAGGGTGAGCTCTGCCTGGACGAGGAATCCAGAGAAAATGCTTGGAAACAGCACTATGATAGGTTGCTGAATGTTGAATTTCCATGGAACCTGAATGACCTCACGGATGAGCCTCCTGTTGAGGGCCCAAGTATTCCAATCACTACTGTGATGATTGAAAAAGCAATCAGCATGATGGCGACGGGTAAAGCTGCAGGCCCATTTGGCATACTAGAAGAGATGTTGAAGCCTACTGGCATGAGTGGTGTAGCACTCATACGTGATCTCTTTGAAGCTATCATTCATGATGGACATATTCCAACACAGTGGGAGGAAAGCTACATAGTCAGTCTATACAAGGGCAAAGGCGACGCACTGGACAGGAGCAACTACAGAGGCCTAAAGATGATGGACCAGATAATGAAAGTTTTTGAGAGAGTTATAGAGCAATTGATCAGACAACAAGAACACATCGGTGACATGCAGTTCGGTTTCATGCCAGGAAGAGGAACTGTTGATGCCATATACATCTTGCGACAGATGCAAGAAAAACACATCGCAGTTAACAAGCCCTTATACATGGCCTTCATAGATCTTGAGAAGGCGTTCGACCGAGTTCCAAGGAATGTCATATGGTGGGCAATGCATAAATTAGGCGTTGAAGAATGGCTTGTTAAAACTGTACAGTCCATGTACTCTAATGCTAGAAGCCGTGTTCATGTTGGTAATGGCTACAGTGATGAGTTCAATGTCATTGTTGGTGTTCATCAAGGATCGGTATTGAGCCCATTATTGTTTATCCTTGTTCTGGAAGCACTGTCAATTCACTTTCGAGCAAGCTGCCTATACGAGCTCCTGCATGCTGATGATCTAGCGGTCATTGACTCCACACTCGAGGCTCTGGCTGAACGTGTGACAGAATGGAAGAAGGGCATGGAAGAAAAAGGTCTCAGGGTCAACATGGGTAAATCCAAGGTATTGATTTCTGGCCTGAATAGGGAAACACTGAAAAGCACAGGAAAGTATCCATGTGCCGTAGAAACTCAATCTTTTGCAACAGCTGTTCACATTGGGTTCACAAGAAATGTAGTGGAATCAATGGACCTCTCAAACCTGATCCAAGCTACAAGTGTCCCAGATGTAGTGGACTTGCTCGACCTATTGATGGAAGGCCTGTGACAGAAGTAACTGTAGGTGAAGAAAAGCTTGATGTCGTAGCCGACTTCTGTTATCTAGGAGACACCATATCGGCCGGAGGAGGATGTGAACTGGCATCAACAATGCATTGCAAGTCTGCTTAGAATAAGTTTAGAGAGCTTCTCCAAATCCTGACGAATAGGCATTTGATGCACATTACAAGGGGTCGTCTTTACTCAACTTACATCAGACCTGTGCTGTTATACGGCTCGGAAACCTGGGCTGTCACTGCTACAACTCTCAGGAAGATACATCGCAATGATAAAGCCATGATACGATGGATCTACCATGTAAATCCCGAGGCGAATGTCCCATTTGTGTCTCTCCTCACCCAGATCAACATCAGAAACATTTCTGACATTATCCAATCAAATAGGATGCGATGGCTGGGCCATGTTGAGTATAGTAAAGGGTGGATATCCAAGGTCCGTTCCTTCAAAGTTACTGGAAGTCAAGCTCCAGGCAGACCTAAGCTAACATGGGAAGAGTTGACAAAAAGAGACAGAAAGACATTGGGGTTGAGCGGAATCAATCCACAGGACCGTAGAGCCTGGAAGAAAGTTTTGAATACTCTCACAACGAAACAGACAGGCCTACCCTCGTTAGAGGATTAATAAAAGGCCTGGATAATCAAAATGGATGGATGATGGATGGATGATGATTTAGTTCAAGTCTGTTTGGTAGTTTTGGAAATATCAAATATTCTTCTACTTTAGTAATGATGAAAATACTTGGTAGCAGTTCTGCATCCTTTAGATATATTTAAATGTTTGTCAATTTAGAATGCATATGTCAACAAAAGTTTGTCAAATTCTATTTGAGTGGGTGGGGTTATATAAAAATTTGTTGGAGCATCATTATTAATTGCAGAAAACTGCAAGGTCTGCATGCCAGGATGTTTGTGCATGAAATCTCTTTAAATTTGAATTGCATGGTTTTGAAGAATGAACAACATCATTAATAGATTTTACTTCTTTCTAATGTTAGCCACATCTGATGGCATCATTTGTACACTTCTAAATTGCCTTTATGGCAGGATGCTTTGTATCTTTCACTAAAACTGGTTCAGTGGTTCTTGAAAAGAGGTTGATAATAGCAAACAACAGATGGACAATGAACAATACACAATGCACAATGGACAAAGGGCAATACCAAAAGCTCACCTGACATTACTGCAAGGCAAGCTAAAACTAACTTGCAAAGATAGGTAATGTTTAACAGAGATATTAAAGAGTATGTCGATAGTAATGTTTAACAGAGATATTAAAGAGCAAGTTGATGACACTGTTTAACAGAGATATTAAAGAGTAAGTCAATGGTAATGTTTAACAGAGATATTAAAGAGTAAGTTGATGATAATGTTTAACAGAGATATTAAAGAGTATGTCGATAGTAATGTTTAACAGAGATATTAAAGAGTATGTCGATAGTAATGTTTAACAGAGATATTAAAGAGTAAGTTGATGACACTGTTTAACAGAGATATTAAAGAGTAAGTCAATAGTAATGTTTAACAGAGATATTAAAGAGTAAGTCAATAGTAATGTTTAACAGAGATATTAAAGAGTAAGTTGATGACACTGTTTAACAGAGATATTAAAGAGTAAGTCAATAGTAATGTTTAACAGAGATATTAAAGAGTAAGTTGATGACACTGTTTAACAGAGATATTAAAGAGTAAGTCAATAGTAATGTTTAACAGAGATATTAAAGAGTAAGTCAATAGTAATGTTTAACAGAGATATTAAAGAGTAAGTTGATGACACTGTTTAACAGAGATATTAAAGAGTAAGTCAATAGTAATGTTTAACAGAGATATTAAAGAGTAAGTCAATAGTAATGTTTAACAGAGATATTAAAGAGTAAGTTGATGACACTGTTTAACAGAGATATTAAAGAGTAAGTCAATAGTAATGTTTAACAGAGATATTAAAGAGTAAGTCAATAGTAATGTTTAACAGAGATATTAAAGAGTAAGTTGATGACAATGTTTAACAGAGATATTAAATAGTAAGTCAATGGTAATGTTTAACAGAGATATTAAAGAGTAAGTCAATGGTAATGTTTAACAGAGATATTAAAGAGTAAGTTGATGACACTGTTTAACAGAGATATTAAAGAGTAAGTTGATGGTACTTTGAAAATCTCTGGTAAAGATAAATGAGAAGTATGGTGAAACCTTCTCTTTCAATGGTGGAAATATTTCTCTGCATTTAGCAACTGTCACATCTTCACTTGCTAATCTCGACTTTTCAGTCTCAGACTTTTCTGAAAGAAAAAATGCATCTGTATGATCATGTTTTATTGAATGATAAAACCTTAAATTATTACAACCTTTGCAATAGCAGTAAATGTCACTATTGTATATGCTCCCTTATAAGAAACTAATTGCAAACAACACAGAACCAGACCTGCTGTTACATAATGCACTGGCAGCTCTGGGTCTGTGCAGTTTATTAGGAACAAACAACACAGACCCTAAACTGCAGGCTCATTATGATAGGACATGTCAGGATCTTTGCTGTTTGTAATTTTGACTTATAAGTGAGTACATCTGGTAATTATGCAACTATTAATAGGTAAACTGTCCTAGAGTTTCATAGAAATCAACCAAGAGTTTTCATCCTATCAATAGAAATAAACATAATGTATTCAACTGTCAACAGAAATCAACCAAGAGTTTTCATCCTATCAATAGAAATAAACATAATGTATTCAACTATCAACAGAAATCAACCAAGAGTTTTCATCCTATCAATAGAAATAAACATAATGTATTCAACTGTCAACAGAGGTCAACCAAGAGTTTTCATCCTATCAATAGAAATAAACATAATGTATTCAACTGTCAACAGAAATCAACCAAGAGTTTTCATCCTATCAATAGAAATAAACATAATGTATTCAACTGTCAACAGAAATCAACCAAGAGTTTTCATCATATCAATAGAAATGAACCTAGTGTATTCACCCTATTAATAGAAATGAACTTACTTCACTCACCTTATCGATTAGAGTTTGATAGAAATCAATCTAGTTCAATCACCCTATTAATTAGAGTTAGATAGAAATGAACTTAATTCACTCATTCTATAGATTAGTGTTTGACAAAAATCAAACTACGTCAATGACCCTATCAACTAGAGTTGGATAGAAACCAAACTACTTCACTCACCCTATCAATTAGAGTTGAATAGAAATCAACCTACTTCATTCACCCTATCAATTAGAGTTGAATAGAAATCAAACTACTTCACTCACCCTATCAATTAGAGTTGAATAGAAATCAACCAACTTCATTCTGCATATTAATCAGAGTTGCATAGAAATCAAACTACATGTACTTCAATGACCCTATTAATTAGAGTTGGATAGAAATCAACCTACTTCATTGACCCTATCATTTTTTTCAAATAAACAAACTATGCAAAGATTACTGCTTTGTTTAGCCTGACATTGTCACACAGGTGAGATCATAGACAAAAACAATGTTGTGACATTTAGTAGTTAGAAGGTTGGAATGAATTTAAAACATACTATGTCTTTAGATGCATCTTTTCACAAACTAAATGCTGTAAAATAAATAAAAGATTTATTGAAACTAATTATTTTTCCTTCAAATTTCTATTGCATTTAGCGTTTGTATGTTGTTTTCTTGGGGTTACAATATCAAGTGGCGTGTATTTATTAAGAAGTCTAAGTTGGGGGTTTCCTCCCTACTGCCAACAAGTTAGAGTCAGACATGTACTTGATTATTGTGAATATTTTCAACTTTTGGTTAGTTAATGCTCATAATCATGCATAAAATGCACAGATTTAACCTGAATAAATAAAAAAGTAGTAGAAATCATTATAAATATACCACTGCCTGAATAGTTAGTGGAGCATTTGTATTCTTTCTCGCAACTTTTAATCACAACTGCTGAATCTTTACTAAAAAGCCCCAATGCATTTGAAAAATTGGTAGGGTCAAATTTTGTCTTAAATTTTATCTTTTTAGATGTAACACACTGAATTAATATCATAATGATGTAGCACCAAAGTAATCGCGATAATGATGTAGCACCAAAGTAATCGCGATAATGATGTAGCAACAAAGTAATCATGATCATGATATAGCACCAAAGTAATCATGATAAAAATGTAGCACCAAAGTAATCATGATAATGATGTAGCACCAAAGTAATCATGATAATGAAGTAGCACCAAAGTAATGTTGTTGTTAACACCATTTTTCAGCACAAGATAGGCTATACATGGCAGCCAGTATTAATGGTGGAGAAAGAACCCCAGAAAAAAACACCGACCCACGAAAAGCTACTGGCAAGCTTTCCTACACAACTACATTGACCGAATCTGAGACTCAAACCCACACAGACAGAGGTGAGATGGCAGTGATCCGTAATGGAGAGCGCTTTAGATCACTCTGCCACTCAGGGCCCCAAACACCAAAGTAATCATGATCGTGTTGATGTAGCACCAAAGTAATTGTGATAATGATGTAGTGTCAAAGTAATCATGGTCGTGTTAAAGCTGAATTAACAAAAATATATTTAGGCCCAACCATACCAAATTTAGGGAAGTCTAGATACTTGATGCAAATGTCTATCATCAGTCATCCTACAAAAAATTATAGCACAGATTTCACCAGAGTAGACAAAATAATAGATTTTACCTAAATGAGGATAATTTCAATAAAATATTTCCATATTTATGGATAAAATGGTCAATCAAAAACAAGATAGCCACTTCCCCTTGACAATACAGTGTAACCTGTCTTGAAAGACCACCCCTTCTGCCAAAATATAATGGTCTCTCATGTCTGGTGGTCTCTCATAACAGGTCATAACACTATAAATCAATAAATCTGTACATGGAGAACCTGGTCTTTCAAGACAGGTGGTCTCTCAAGACAGGTTTTACTGTATAATGAAAGTGATGTCCCCGAAACCATTATATTTTTAGTAGGTACAGGGATGTCCACAATATTAGGGTATAGTGTTTAACAGGTCATCTCATAATAAAGAAATGAATGCAAGGTTAAATTTCATATTACATTTCAGATTGTACATGTTGTTTAATTATGTACATTGACAAGACATACTTATGATTTGCTGATTATTGCTGTAAACTTTAACTCAAAATACAACTGCTTCAAAACTCAATTTTCATTTTTTACACTTAACTTGCCAATTACACCAGTCATAAGAAAAAGGGAATTAATTCAATCTGTCTTGGTATACCTAGATAGTGCATAAATGTTATGGCCATGTGATAATTAAATTTCAGCCTTTATTATCTTATTAGCCAAGGCTTTGCTACTTCATAGGCTGCTTAGAATTTAATGAAGTTTTTAATATAGTGCATGCACGTACTGTTACAGATCACTGACTACAATTTTCAATTTGTCATTGCGTCTCTTAACAATAAAAATTACCAGGATAATTATGTTGCAATCTGTATTCAATAAATTATAACAAAAGTTTGACTGCAAGTTTAATCTAGAACTAAAGAGTTTTTTTTCTGACTAAAGCAGAATTTTTACCTCGTTTGCCAAAAGTCAAACATATCAATCAGGTATTATTTAAAAATCACATTTTTGGAATATGCCCATCTGACAATGAAAATAAGATTGGTCTCATAACATTGAGATCAGGCGATAAATAAGGGGATGTGTCAATCTTGTCGAAAACCTGTAAACGAAAATTTCACTATATTAAACAAGGGAATGAAGGAAATATATATTTACCAGTATTTTAATACCTGTGAAAATGTTTTCTCATATTATATTTTAAATGTTAAAATTTTTCTGTTACTTTTTCAGCTTTGAACCTTGGTTGAAAATGAGGTGCAACTGAAAGCAACATTTTCAATTCTGTGTGTAGTCACACAGCATGTTTGGTGTGGCATAAAAACTCTACGATCTAAAATGAACTAGAGTCCAAGTGTGTGCCATGAACTTTATGATAATTCTCTACAAGCAATTTGGATAATCTCTGAAAAACTATGTTTATTAAAATTTGTATTGCTCCCTGAAAAATGAATGTAGTGAGAGGTTTACATCAGAAAAAGTAAGAGATTTTCATCGATTCGTGTGTCGGCAGAAAATTAAGCGAACACCATTTACACAAGGCCCAATATTAACATCTCGTGCGCATGTATCCAAAATGTGTCCAGTGATAAGGAACATGGGCTGGACGATGCCAGCGTGATACTATCCGCATAAAAAAAACCTCAAAAAACAAACAACAAACAACGGTATTACGTATGACACAAGAACAATGTGCCGTAATCAATCAAGCTAGACACAAGAACCAGGCCGAAAATGCACGATTGTCGGGAAGGGGTTGGTGTTTGATAGCATGGTAATTTGATTTTCTATCAAAAGAAAATTGACTCAGGGATAACGTTTCTACAGTTTGGTGAACTACCGGAAGAAACGTTGTCAGACTCGTCTGGATCAGGAAAATTAAAGAAAAACGACATCAATATTTCTCAATGTCGGGAGACAATTTGGAATAAGACGTTTCTAAAAATTATTCGTACAAGAAGTTGGAATTCCAAATTACTATGCTCTTTTTCGAGATATTGCATTGTCAAGTTTCCGGCTTATGTCGCGCGTGCACGCCTCTGTGTGTGTGTGTGTGTGTGTGTGTGTTGACCAACAAGTAGTTCTCCGCTTTTTCCCCCTGACATTACAGGTAGCGAACACCAACACTGTCGGGCCGTATTCCATACTGAAATGAAACTATAGACAAAGAACCGGTGTTACAAATCTGTAACAAGTAGACGCCAGTTGAACCACAATAAAAACGAAAAGAAGAAGAAGAAAAAAAAAAAGAAGAGTGAATTGAGTGTGTTGTATAAAATCACCAGCGACATTGTTGCTTTTTCGAATATAACTATAATTACTAGGGTCTAAAAAGCATGCAAACACTGGGTTACCATGTTCTCTGTAATAGCTGCCAGTTTCCATCAAGGCATAGAGGCTTAAATCGGTTGAATGTTGTTTTTTAAAACAACTCTGATTACCCGAGATTGTGACTTCACATCTTTGTAGCAGTATGCATTCAAATATTCATAAAATAATTGTCGTAAGTGCCATTTGTTTGTAGTTATTTTTTGTCCGCCAGGTTACCAATTTTGCTTTTCAGTAGCGGTTTAGTAGCGGTTTAATTGTAACTTTTGTGAAATCATCTCAAACAGCGTTATGGACAAATTCACAATTAAATGAAATCATCGAAAGGACATGAAGTCCAATTTCTGAAAATTAAATATGATCCACATATTTAAAAAAAAAGATCTTATCCTGGACATTTCGTCCTTTTTGTTTTGCTATTTCTCTTTGGATCTCAGAAAATTTGATTACTTCAAGACGAGCAGAAGGAGTATTCAGTGCTGAAGGGAGACACCTCTTATTCGATTGCTTTAACAAGTCTTCAAATGTTTTTCGAATTTATTTACTTTATCTGTGTATAATCCATTAATCTGTTTGATTTGCATCTGATTAATACAGCAATGCAGTGGCGTCGCTAGAGGGGTGCGGGGGGTGCGGACCGCACCGGGTGACACCATTTCAGAGGGGTGACACCAAAAGAAAAATGTTAAATAAAGTAAGTTTAATGTAAAAATATCTATAACTTAACGTTGTTACATTTCTTAAATACTTTTAACTTCTGACTACCCATTAATTTGTTTTTGCTCTTGTAATTTTTATACTGTGGACTTATTTTAAGAATAAATCCATGGTGGAAGTCTGGAGAGGTGACACCATGAGTTTACCGCACTGGGTGACACCAACCTTAGCGACACCGCTGCAGCAATGGTCATTACAGACGACACCATAATGTGCGATCTCTATTTTGTTTATTAAGAATTGTTACGTATATTTGATTTAAGTCATTTATTTTTATTTTAATTGATTGTTTGTCAGATTCAATTTTGACATTTTAAGTTTAAGATTCATTCATTAGGATATATTTTTTTTTTAAAAGTGGGATGACCTGTACTCTACAAATAAACACCAGATGTTGACCTCATTTCTGACCTGGCTTCAGAGTTGTAAACAAGCTTTTAAAATGATTGGTTGATTCCAAGGACATTATGGAGCTTTGTTATAAACATCTTTCTATTTTTAGTTCTTGAGATAAAAAATAACTGATTCTCATCTGGGTCATACGGCGTGCACGAGATTTTTTGACCGTAAATTAGTTCTAAAGATTCTAGAATATCATGTGACCCCTTCCTTGTTTACGTAAAAACAAGTATATAAATTATGTTTTGGAGTGAACTATTTAGTAGAAGTTGCGCTGTTAGAATATTAAGTTGTGTTGTTTTGAGTTATTTTAAATTACCTTGTACTGGAAATTATTTCAATTTGTTTGGATCAAGAGGATTTATTTTGTTATTTATCTAGAAAACATTTGAGCTCATTGAATTTCATAAGACCAGAACTGACTTCATCACGTGACATCATCTTCCATCTTGGATGCTTCACTAAGATTCGAACTGGGAATTATTAGGACATTTTATTACCAGGACTTTTGCAATTTCACTAGTGGATTATATTTTGAATTATTTTTGGATTAATGTTGGAATAGATTCTTAAAACCGTAAGTTTATTTTTCTTTTCTGGAAAATATTTGTGCTCAATAAATTGTTTATTAAGTTTTTACAAGCTTGTTATTTTCACTC
Source organism: Unio pictorum (assembly GCA_030141615.1). NCBI lineage: Eukaryota > Metazoa > Mollusca > Bivalvia > Unionida > Unionidae > Unio > Unio pictorum. Next base: position 9,282,348 of record JARLTB010000048.1, read on the forward strand.
TTTCTGTGTTGCTGTTTATTCGAGCCTAAGCACGTAAAAGAATGTAGTTGTCTGAGTATAATTACGCTTTTCGTCAGCAGTAAAATTCCCAAGGAAGAGAACATGATATTACTGGGAGACTTCAACGCTAGGGTGGATGCTGACCACGACTCTAGGCCTTCCTGTCTTGGAAAGATAAATGCGAACGGGCAGCGACTCCTGTAGATGTGCTCGTACCACGAACAAAGCATCACCAAAGCACACTTTCAGACAAAGCCACATTATAAAGTATCTTGGAGGCATCCCAGGTCCAAACACTGGTACTAACTGAACTTGATTATTACGAGGCAGTCTGCCATGAAGGATGTGATTCTTAATCGTACCTTCCACAGCGCTAACTGCGACACTGACCACTCACGGGTGTGCTGCAAAATGAAGCTTCAGCCAAAGAAGATACATCGCTCTAGACAGGAGGGTAAACCACGCACTGTCGTGAGCAAGACGTAATTACCAGACAAGTGATGAGGAATTCACTTATGCCCTCTCCAAGACGTTTGATTCAGAACTTCCCAAAGTCAGTGCCAAAGAGAGATGGGATCACATCAAAGAGAATGTGTACAGCACAGTCACACGGATCTTTGGTAAGAAGCAGTCAAAGAACAACCAATGGTTTGAGGCTAATTCAGAAACACTCACTCAAGCCATAGAAGAGCGTCGCTTTGCTCACATGCAGGGCAGGTGCAAGGCATTTTGGTGCCCTAGGCGAGATCAGATATCTGGCAACCCCCATCCATTCACACCTCCCCCACCCGCCCATCATGAAATAAACCCTTAGCCCAGCGCCCTAGGCGATTGCCTAGTTCGCCTAGCGGAAGCGCCGGCCCTGCTCACATGGAATACAAACGATACCCCGCCACAGGACTCTACAGGCACACGTGGCTACCAGTAGCAAAGTGCAGAGGTTAGCACGGCATTGTATCAATGAAAACTGGCTTCAGCTCTGTCTGAGCATCCAGTCAGCAGCAGATATCCGAAGCATAAGAGGCATGTACAATGACATGAAGAAAGCAATGTGTCCCACGAAGAAAGTGATAGCACCACTGAAGTCTTCTGCAGGCGATAGCATCCACGACAAGGGCAAGCAGATGGTGCGTTGCATGGAGTACTACTTTGAACTGTACTTTAGAGAACCACGTAACCAGCGATGCCCTCAGTGTCATTAAAAACCTTCCGCACATGGTCGAACTGGACGAGAAACTTACTATGACAGAATTAAAGAAGGCCTTAGAGAAACCGTCCTTGGGTAAAGCCACAGGGAAGGATGACATCCCAGCAGAAGTCATCAAGTGCAGTATAAAACGTGCTGCTCACGCACCTGCACGACCTCTTCTACCAGTGCTGAAATGAAGGTGCCTTGCCTCAGCACATGTGAGATACCGACATCATAACCCTGTAGAAGAACAAGGGCGACAGAAGTCACAGCAACAACTACAGGGGCTTTTCCTTTCTCAGCATCGTGGGTACAGTCTTCGCACTTGTCATCCTGAAAAGACTGCAGACGCTTGCTGACAGAATTTATCCAGAGTAGCAGTGCGGGTTCCGCGCAGAGAGGTCCACAATCGACATGATCTTCTCCATTAGACAACTGCAGGAGAAGTACAGAGAACAAGACAAACCCGTCTTCATGGCCTTTATATACCTCACCAAGGCGTTTGATCTGGTCAGCAGAGATGGACTCTTTACAATCCTGGTGAAGACTGGATGTCCTAAGAAGCTCCTTAGCACGATCCAGTTTTTCCACAATGACATGAAAGTGACAGTGCAGTACGATGGATCAATCCCCGACCCTTTCAACATCCTATTTGGAATGAAACAGGGTTGCATCCTAGCCTCCATGTTTATCGGCATCTTCTTTGCTGTCCTACTCAAGAATGCTTTTAGGACGTACACAGAAGCGATCTACCTGCACACGCGATCAGACGGCAAACTGTTTAGCCTGGCAGGACTAAAAGCAAAGAGCAAAGTGCGTGAAGCAGCCATAAGGGACATGCTCGTCGCAGACGATGCTGCCCTAGCCACTCTCACATAAGCTCAGTTAAAGCACCTGATGCACCGCTTTGCTAAAACATGCGGTGGGTGTGGGCTGACTATCAGCCTCAAGAAAACAAGCGTGATGGCTAAGAATGTGGACTCCAAGCATTATCATTAGCTTGCCAAGATTCGCAGCATGGTCACACTCAGCAGCCAACGTCTCATCAGATGGCTGGGCTATGTACGTCTGATGGATGACGAAAGGATCCCCAAAGACTTTCTTTTATCAGCTACTTGTCTCTGGCAAAAGATCGATCGGACGGCCACATCTTTGCTTCAATGATTTCTGTAAGCGTGACATGGAGGCCCTTGACATCAATGTCAAGAACTGTGAAGAGCTTGCTCTAGACAGGCTCAGCTGGCGACACGCTTTGAACACTGTTTCAAAGCCGGCGAGGACAATCGAAGCTTGCTAGTTAATGAATAGCGATATCGGAGGAAGAAGCAGCTCCAACACACACCATACTCAACTTTCAAGTGCAGCAAGTGCATAACCACTAACTGTGACATCTCTCATAAGCGCACTTACATGGTCTCTCGAGACTAACGTATGGTGACAGTACGGTCTCGCCAAATGATGTATTTCAAAGTGTAGAATTCATTGGGGCAAGAATCAAACTTAGGAAGTAGATCAGTGGCGATGATAGTCATTAAAGTAGGTCGATGTCCGGCCCTTACTAGGGTGTGAGTTATGCTCCTATCACTTATTTATAACGGTACCAATTGTTCAATCCCAGGTGGGTGGAACTTAAGTATAGGGATAGCATTCAGAAATAAACAAGAACACTAGCTGTGATTGGTGCATTATGTAAGAGCTATACTTTATGTTAGGCTTTAAAAAAAGTTACGCTTCTTGGTAACATGTGAGATTATGTTAATTCCTATCTAGATCATATTTTGTAATTTTACGTTTTTTTAAAAAATGTTTTACACATGGCTGAAAATGTCTATTTTGATTAGATAACTCTTACCCTTGTCTAGTTCCAGCATAGTTATCTCTCTTAAATGGTGTACCTGGTTTTGTCCTTGTTAAATTGTCAATGTAACATTATACTCTATGACAGTGTGTGACATGCATGCTGAAATAGGATAGAAAGTATATTTATTTCACAAAACATTAGCATTGAAGTCTATGGGGAAAAAAATGGTACCGTAATAACTTAAAGGGAATGAGCATATTGTGTAGAGATACTATGATTTAACAATGATACTGTATTATGGGAATCACTGAGATAAATAAAATTTATTCCGTGGTCTAATATTAGTTTAAAATCCGATATGATATAACCATATTCACCACCAAAAGTAGGAGGCAGAAGTTCATCTCCAAATAGAGTAGATTTGAGGGTATTATCCTTCCAACCTCTTAAACATAAACATTTATTTTAGAGTTTTAAAATTTTCAACAATAAAATTAATCTTGCCCTACATGATCTACAAATTGCCAAAACATTTCCGCAAGATCACAAGGCAAATATATATTACCATAAAGCAAGGAGGAATCCCCTGTCTATATAATAATACCTATTAATCTGAGATCATCGAGGTGTTGCACTTCTATAATACTTGCAATCGATCCCCGAAAGTTTACCTGTATGAATATCGTTAGAAGATTCGATCGGCGCTTCTCTTGATCCATATAACTCGTCGTGTACGGATGAGAGATAGCCTAATTCACTGTCGAATAGCCACAACTTTTGTACACCAAACAAATGTCAGAAACATCATATAAAGTTCTTAAATTATATATATATATATATATATATATATATATATATATATATATATATATATATATATATATATATATATATATATATATATATATATATATATATATATATATATGCGTAAATTATCCACTTTTTTAGTCGAATATATTTCAATGTTTGAATATTATAATTTAATACCGTCTTTTATAGTAGACTCTAACCAACGTGTTCCTTGGCCACGCATTCACTTTTATCACCGCATTATCGGTAAGGTTATCATATGTGATTTTGATGCTGGAATATGTATTATATTTCTTATGTAATATCTCCACCTGGGTTAGGCCGATAAATTAGCTCTTCATCCGCGATGATATTAACTTTTGGGTATGTAGTTGGTATCACCTATTAACATATTCAATAAAAGCTACAATTATCTGCAGACAGTTTTGGCTGCACACATTGGTGTACATGGTATACACTTATCGGAGTATCTCGTGGGTGTAGAGCTACCATCGGTTGATGAATTCTTTTGGCGACAAGTAAATTATATATCTGAAGCAAATCCTTGTTTGGTGACTTGTAAATCCACGTGGAATAATACAACCATGTTTACTGTGTCCATTTTGAATTTCGCGCTAGATTTGTTTGTTACCAATTACTGGTATGTGTGTGTGTGTCTAAGTGTACGTAGGCTTTTATCCGGCATGATTTGCATGCAGCAAAATTGCACATTTTGAATGACTTGGTTTGTTCGATTAGTATTTATTTTACGTAGCTTTGACAATTTTTCAGTCATATCGCTACGATTTCTGCAGTGAGGCAGTTTATAGTGATGTCTAGCACTGATGCATCTTATACATGTAGTATGATGTCCCACCCAGTCACATTATCCTGACACCTGGCCGACCAGTCATAACACTAACCTCTTAATGCTGAGCGCCAAGCGAGACATCTGTTAGTACTAGTTTTGTTAGTCTTTGGCATGACTCAACCGGGGATCGAACCCACGACCTCCCGCTCCCGCGGCGGATGCTCTAACCACTAGGCCACCGGAGTGTTTGAATGACTTGGTGAAAATAATTCGTAATATCGTCCATCAGTATCAACGGATTTTTTTTTAGGGGGGTATGTATGTGTGAATTTTTAGGGCTATGTCTCATTTGGCTGAACTCCAAAGTGATACTCAGTATGCGAGGAAATGTCCTGTTCCTACGTTTCAGGGGCATATCTTCTCACAAATATCTATTTACTTTATCAAAATATATATTAGTTTAACCACACATCGCACATCGCTGTCAATATTTTTTTTTATCTAATGATTTTTTTTTCTTCATACACATTTATAAATATGTTTGCCACATATATAGTGTGTAATAATACTGAGTCCCATATACATACAATCATACATACATACATACATACATACATACATACATACATACATACATACATACATACATACATACATACATACATACATACATACATACATACATACATACATACATACATACATACATACATACGCTATCAATTCGATACAGAATCAAACACAAAATTTGTTCTCTGTGCTATGTTTCAGTGACAGACTCCAGTCCAACATACCTATCCAACCTCACCCATGTGTATACACCAGCTAGATCCTTGCGTTCTTCTTCTGATAATCGTATACTTATTGTTCCCAAGGTGAAAACAAAGTCATATGGACAACGTTCGTTTGCATACCAGGGCCCGGCGACGTAGAACGAGTTGCCCATTGAAATTAGACACAAAGACACAGTGGTCCCTTTTAAGAGTGCTCTCAAGACTCACCTGTTTCGGCTGCAGGGAAAAACTTAGCGACCTAATCATGTTTTGTATCTTACATGTTTTCAACATGTTTTTATGTTGTCCAATTTCATTGTTTTTGTCATTTGTTGTTCTGTAGTGTAGTCATATCATTATTGATGGTGTAAAGCGCTTAGAGCTTCGTAAGATTAGGCGCTATACAAAGTCCTTATTATTATTATTATTATTATTATTATTATTATTATTATTATTATTATTATTATTATTGTTAAGTTAATTGTACCTTAATTTATTTTTACTCAAACAAGTTTCCGGATAATTATTTCGTGTACACTTCAAAGCATGTTTTTTTTTTCTGCGTGTCTTATTATAACCAATCATATGCTACGTTTCATTGTGGAGTTCGGTAAAATCGACAAAATGGCGACCAAATTTCAAGTAGAACATTACAGTTCTTTAATATGTGCAAAAGAAGCTCTTTCTTGGTCAGATAATGATGAGATAGTGCTGTGCACCGATGAGGCGTTACATATATCGGTTGAGTATTAATTGTGATAGTTGTTACACATATCGGTTGATTAGTTATGTGCTCATATGATCGGTACAAAATAACGTAAACATTTTGAACTGTTCTCCCTTTTTCTGTCTTCCTTTGCATCTAGTTTTTGTACAAAAGAATCGAAGTGTACCCCAACTGATTTCACTTTTCAGTAACGAAAATCTTTAATGTGATCATATATGCACACAACTTAGTCATTCCATTTATTAATTTATGATTTCTGTGACCAGAGTTGTCCAAAGGTACACGGTCATGTCGCACCTGATCATGTCATGACACACACCAATCAAGTTATGTCGCACACAATGCTAGAGTTATGTTAAGTTTCAATATTGTCTTAAAATAAAAATTGAATGAACAATGAAACAATGGAATAAACATGCACACAAGTCATAACTAAAATAGTAGACGTCAGAATAAAATGATTGAATGAATGAAAAGAGAGAAGATATATAAATAGAAGAATTGTGAAATAAAAGATGGAAATTTCCATCTTTTTTTTCACAATTCATCTATTTACTATATCTTATCTTTTTCATTTATTCAATCATTATATTCAGACGTCTACTATTTTAGTTATGACTTGTGTGCATGTTTATTCCATTGCTTTCATTGTCTCACTTCAATTTTTATGTTTGTAGCAAAACAGGCCCATTTAAATTGCTGCAAGCAGACAACAACAGGGAAATGGTCATGTTTCTATCATTAAAATTGTCCTATTAAGCAAAAAATTTTGCTCGCATTTGTTTGTATATGTTTGTAAATATATTATTTTTCAGAAATTTCATTACTCTTCCACACAGAGTGGTTGTGTTCCAAGCCTTTATAAGACCTGTATAGTCCAGGAAAAGGAGCCATTTAAGTTAGTCTCATTGGACGATGAGAACATTGAGGAAATGAAAAAAAATGTATCAAATGGTAAATTATGTTTTTTATCTATAACTATTTAACTAAATAAACTGCTCTACATGATTCTTGATAATGCAGTTTACAGATAAAATCAGACAAAAATGTTTCTTTCTTGCACTCAAGTGAATGTGTTTTCAAATGATGAATTTTACTTGTGAGATACTGTCATAAAGTAGACCTGGATATAATTCAGTCTTGGCTATTTTGCATCTAACACAGTGTCATGTGTGAATGGCATATATCGGTTGATTATATCTCCTTTTTGCAAAATTATATGCTTCTCTTCTGGCCTTTACGAATTCATGATGATACATATTTTGGCGCTAATCTGATGATTATAGATGCTGGAAATTTCTTAGCTTTCTAAGGTAATGCCATGGAAAATTCATAAATAATTCAAGAAGGCATTTTGTAATACAAAAAAATTAGTGAATTATGACAATGCACATATCCCTATCCATTCCTAATATAAATCATTTTCTTCAATATTTCATCATATAAATATAAATGTGTGATGGCAGAACTTCCAAAAGGGGAACAGTTGCTAGATTTAGACCATAGCTTATTTTTGAAGCTGCTCTTTTATACACTGTGTTGCATTGAAGCAAACTAAAAATAGATTCCATATTTTTTTTAATTAAGTTTTACTACCATTTCTTCAGATTTGTAGCCATTTTACATGAAATATGTAAAAACAGAAGTTTCATTTGATGACTTTGCATATAATATTTGTAATGCTTTACATTCATTTTTGCCAGTTTTGACCAATTCCAAGCTGTTCTAGCTGGAAAGAAGTAATTTTATCTAAACGATCAGAGTCCAGCAAGGACCCAAATATTATTAGAGTCCAGTATAGGTTGTATATTGGCAAAATATTGACAAATACTCAAAAATTATTTTTTAAGTACCATTCAAGCTTGGTGCTTTCATCTACATAGAACAAGGATGGAAAGTGATGATAGTATTTCTAGGAACTCCTTCGCTATTTCTTCATACAAACTGATCTTCATGCATCTGTAAGACTTAAATAGATGTTTCATGAGTTAAGAGAAGAAACTTGAAGCCAGAATTAAAACAAATATATGACATCCCCATAGAAAGGTCATGTGCCCATAAATGTGTTTATTTTGTATAAACGTAACATATTTATATGACATTTCAGTATAAAGAAAGCCTAGATAAAAAGGGCACCAAAATAACAAGATCGCTGGTAATAAATAGCATGTCAGTATACAAAATACATACTTATAAGGTGCACATGACTATCGATCAAGGATTTTAAACATGCATGCTGCATCATGCGGCCTGCAAAATGATTGGCATCACAAGGTATCATGAGAGATAACAAAGGTAGTGCAGCCCTGGGGCCATCAAAAATGCCATTGTGTGGCTCTCATGCTGGTTTTAGTTTGAGATGGTACCTCCTTAAAAAGAACAAATCAATATAAATTACATACTTATAAGAAAGACTACCTAAATATAAAAATGCCTTGATAATATATGCTTCATTGTAAAGGCTGCATGCTTATAAAGGGAAATCAATGTAAAATGATGTAGGCTTATAAAGGAAACCTCATGTAAAGGATGCCTACTTAGAAAGAGCACATTAATATAAAGGATATCTATTTTATAAAGGGCACCTCACTTTAATTGGTGATTGCTTATAGAGGGCACCTTAGTATAAAGGATGCCTACTTAGAAAGTATACCTTGATATTAATTTTGCTTGCTTTCAAAGGGCACCTACCTATATTTTTTTTATTCATGCTGTGAAAGATACCTCAATACAAAGTTGGCTTGCTTATAAAAGACACATTTTAAAGCTATTTTCTTGAGTTTATTTACATATTTAACTTGGACATATACACATTAACTTGAATATCAATATAAGTACCATTTAGCATCTGTTATACACGAGTTTGATTGTATTTGCATATATATATATATATATATATATATATATATATATATATATATATATATATATATATACACAGATCTCGAAAACGCTTAATTACGCATATTTGGACGCAAACTTTTGGTTCGGTACGCAGAAAATCGCCCATGCACGAGTCCTCCGTACGCACGTTTTTATTTTTATTTTTTTTCTTCTTTTGCAAACAGGAAAGTTTTGCAACACAATAAATATGTTCTAATCACTGTGAAAAATGAGGCAATGCTTTTATTTGAGGTGTTTTTTGCTGACTTTTTTTTAGCAAAGGTCGTCGGCTTACTTTGATGATGGTTCATTTGTTATTGAAGGCGCCGCTAAAGGCTCCAGTTGAAGGGTCAAACAAATACCTGTTTGTTATTGCTGCGGCAACTTCAGATAATTGTAGAACATTGAAACAGATTTGTTTTATTTGTTTAGTATATATCAGTGCTTCAAAGGTAATCAGTTCTCTTTGAAATGTCAGCAAACGTATTTTTTCTTCTTCCATATGGTATTTGTTTTTAAATTAGTGTCATCTGCTTGACTGTACTCATTTTACGTTTCCGCCTTCTGCGGATTCGGATTTTAAACTAGTCAGTTGCATAAAGTAATAAGGCCAGATATCATCATTAGTGGATTATGATATAACAGTGCACTGTTAGGGTGGTTTGTCAGTATGAGACAAGGACTTGTTATTTTAACAATATATTCCAGTACATTCTTTCCTGTCATGGTGCCTTTGATTTTCTCTACTCCAAACGCAAGACTGTATATACGGTTTTTATCAGCCAAAATTGGTGTCGCCACAAATATCACCAGATGGTATATTTTGTCACCAAAACGGAAAACAGAATCGCAGTTTTCTACATCAGCGAAGCCCCCGTGATCCTGTAATTGATTTCATTTCCGATTGTAGCTGTATAAATATTGCATGCGAACTCGAAACCAAGACACATCGAGACTTGAACCAAATGCTGGCGGGACTGCAACTTTTGCTGGTGGGACTGCAATTTTTGCAGGTGGGACTCCTATTTTTACCAAATTAGGAGTCCTGGACTCCTAGTTTTAAAATCCTAGTGAGAACTCTGTATATATATATATATATATATATATATATATATACATATACATATATATATATATATATATATTTCCATAACATTTCAATATTTACTGGTTATGTGTATGCAGCTAATTTTCTGTCAATTCTCTACTTTGTGTATTTCAGCAGAGTTAAATAGATGGTGTGTTGACAGGGCCCTCAACCCTAACCTGACTTCTTCTATTGGTATAGGAAAATCTTTCTGTGGGGCTGCCTGGTCCCCTTCAGGGGCAGATCAATGTGAAAGGTATATTTTTCTAAAGAACTTTATACTTTTAAACTGCAAATTTTAAAGGAATTGCAGCCCTTTGTGCTTCAGAAGCAAATAAATGCAATTTCTTGTCAATGTGTGTGATTAGGAATTTTTAACGTAGCTTTAAAAAAAATCAGTCATTGCTATGATGTCTGCATTTAGTCAGTTCATAGTGATGTCTAGCACTGGGGCATGGCATGGATATGATGTATTATCACTGGCCTGTCTCTACACTATGAAGTGACATTTATAGAATGAATTTGATATTATGAACTATCACTGGCCTGTCTCTTAAAAGACATGGATAGAATAAACTTGATTGATGAGAAGAGTATTGTAGATAAATTGGATTGTCTGAAAAAATAAACAAGGAAATAGAAAAATTATGTGTTGTGTGAAACCTAACTGCTGGTGAACAGTAATTTCTTATAATTCTAACAGGCCAATTATCTGGTCAGTGACTTCTGTTAATTCTAACTTGCTAGTTATGTGTACCGGGATTTATTGTAATTCTAAAAGCCAGTGACTATTTATATGGTCAGTGATGTCTTGTAATTCCAAGTGCCATTGACTGTTTATATGGTCAGTGACTTCTGGCAGTTCTAACTGGTTAGTTAGCTATGTGGTCTGTGATTTTTTGCTTTTCACACTGGCCTGTTATGTGATATGAAACTGAGATTTGTTGAACACAGCTGTTTATCAAAACTACTTCTGATCCCAATCTAACCGGACATCATACAGATGTGGATAACAGTTGCATATGCAATGTATGATAGTGCCCTGTGAGAAATTTAGATAAACATACTGTTATTGTATTAGTGCGTGCATCTGAGTCACTTGAAATCATGATAACTATTTTTACTGCTAAAATTACATGTTTCATTTTCCTGGTTAATAACATAATCTTGCAATAATTATAGGTGACTACAATTTTGGTTTCATTTTGAGCACAAGCTTCTTACCTAAAATAGGCATAAACTAGTCCTAAAATAGGCCTAAACTAAACTTTACACACATATTCATCCCAAGGTCTGTTTCATCCTAAATGAAAATCGTCTGCACAGACAACCAAAAGGACCGCCATAGCAGCCTTCTTGGAAATTTGTTATTGCTACTACTCTTCAATGAATGATCATGTCAGTATAGATTTTTAAAAGAAGACTTTTTATGATGTATAGTTGATCATAATGAAAATGATGCCATAATGGCCATCATAGCAGCCATCTTGAAATTTTTATTTGCTGTGACTAAAAAGTCATATCAGCATGGGGTTTGTGACAGCAGACACTTAATCTATGTAGTTAGATCTGAATGAATGTTTCCATTGAGACATCCAATATGGTGACCACAGCAGCCATCTTGAAACTCTTGTTATTGTTATTCCACCTGATTGAGAAGTCTTATCAGATGGAGTTTTCACTTTGAAGACTTGGATTTCAATAAAAATGGTGCGAATCTGAAATTAATATGGCAACCACTTCCACTATCTTGAAAATAAATCTCCTTGCTCCTCTTAAATGAGAAGCAATATTGACATTAGGTTTTCATCTGAAGCATTCATATGATGTGTAGTTGGTACTATATGAACCTTGAATAGGGTCACCATGGCAGCCATCTTCATGTCACTATTAAAGTCATATTGAATTTTCACCAGAGGAGTTCTTTTTTTTTTCTATTTTGTTCTGAAGGAAAATGATATCCAATATGGCTGCCAAAATGAATTGTACAGAGAATTTGTTGCCAAGTTCTCTTGAATGTATGGCCATATTGGATTTCCACTGAAGGTCTTCTTATGGTGTCTAGTTTATTGTAAATGAAAATGGTATTGATCTTACGTCTAGTATGGTTGAAACAGCAGTTAATTTGAAAATCTTATTGTACATGAATATCAGAGATGGTTTCAACACTTATCACTTAAAGAGAAGAAATGGTTATATCTTGGATTCCTGGAAATTCTTTTCAGATAGTGGAGCAACATTCCATTCAATGGATTTTTGTTTGTATTCTTACAGATGCATCCTGGCCTCACTATCCACAGATCATAGAGTTGCAGTGCATAGCAGACTTCAGTCAGACAACAAATGGAAAAAGGCAAGATTACAAATGAAAACATGATAATTTTATAAAGGCAAGATGACTAATGGAAACATGATAGTTTTATAAAGGCAAGATAACAAATGAAAACATGATAATTTTATAAAGGCAAGATAACTAATGGAAAAATGATAGTTTTATAAAGGCAAGATAACAAATGAAAACATGATAATTTTATAAAGGCAAGATAACTAATGGAAACTTGATAATTTTATAAAGGCAAGATAACTAATGGAAACATGATAATTTTATAAAGGCAAGATAACTAATGAAAAAATGATAGTCTTATAAAGGCAAGATAACTAATGGAAACTTGATAATTTTATAAAGGCAAGATAACTAATGGAAACATGATAATTTTATAAAGGCAAGATAACTAATGAAAACATGATAATTTTATGATTTATTACCTTCTTTAATGGGAGTTATTATGGTACCCTCTCTCAATCTATATTTAAGTTGTCTGTAACCACAGACCTTATAAATTGCTGTTTGGAAAGACAGCAAACGTGACACATATGTTTTCCCTGTGGTAACTGTCCCTGGCATTTCTGGGCCATGTCACTGGGGTCTTTGGGCCATGTCTCTGGGGTCTCTGAGAGGGAGTCAAGAGTCAAAGGATAAATATACCAAAATAGAAATTGCAGTGATGTTTTTAAATTTTTCTGTTTAAGTTTAAAGATGGAGTAAAAGCATGAGAGTATATCATATATTTAATAGGTTTGGGTGTGTGACTCCTGGGTCAATGGTGAGGGGAGTGCTGGCTTGTAATAATATAAATTAACTAGCCATATAAATAGCATGGCTTTATTTTCTTGCCTGCAAAGCAATCACTTGTGTGATGGAAGCATTATCTTCATCACAATGATAAAGTTTTGGTCTTTTAAAGTCACCTAAGGTCCATAGAAGCTTGGTGAACAGGTGATACAGGATTACAAACATTTAGTTAAAGATACTTCTTGACAATGCCATATCAATGACATCATAATCCATAACATCTCATGGTCAACTAGGCACATTCTTAAATTGATGCTCGTTGTGTTTTTTTTTCATTTGATGTAACATGAATTTATTAAACAATATTTTCAGATTTGCAGAACCTTCTGAATATCAGCTTTGCTCTCTCAGCTATGTAGCCATTTTCAGACATGATTTGTCTCTGTTTTAAAATGGAATTATGCTTTTCTCCTGACTTGAATCCAATTTTTCTTGATATAGTCCGTTTTTATATTAAAAAATGTCTGATCCGTTATTTTTCCAGTTTTTAACCATTCTTTTCAGTCCCATTCTGCAACAACCCTTGTAACTTATTCGCTCCATATATTAAGCCCAAGACTCTCATAAAGAGTATTCTGATTGGTCAAAAGTTTAAATTCATCCAATGAATTTTCGTGTAAAGGAAACAGATGGCAATGGAAAGAAGAAGCGTGCTGTAGTTGTTGAGAGAGATGATGACACGAAAAGTTTAGATAAAGGTTTTTAATAAAACGGAAATCTTTCTTAAAGCCGCAAAAAGAGCTCAACTAGCATATCCACAGGTTGTGTTCAGTGGACAAAAAGACAAGTGAATATGTGGGATTATTTGTATATAGATGATGTATTCGGGTGTTTATTTTCCATATTTATTATGAAAAGGTAGAAGTGTTATATGTTGGCAGCAAAAAATGCCTAATTATTGACCTTATTATGATGTGAACACAGACATGCACATGAAATAACTTAAGTACCAATAGTATTGGAGAACAAATTCATGTGACAATAAATATTGTAAAATTATTCAAATTTTTGGTAAGTTTATTAGTTTTTCAAATGATTATTTTGTTACATATTATCGTCACAAGTTGCACCAGGAGCAGATTTTCATGCATGTAAAAGGCATTTTTAGTCGGGGGTCTTTGACCCACCTGGAACCCCCTGATCAGCAGTGCTGCTCCTTGAGGCCCTGATGGGGGAGTACCCCCAAACCCCCTTTCACATTTCAGTTCTTTTTTTTTAAAGGTCAAAATCATGTCTGCATATTCCACATTCCGTTTATCCAAAAATATTTTTGATGTTGCTTTACTTCAGTAGTTTCAAATCATTGGTGTTATCCTTCTAGTCCATGTTGCATCTTTTGATCCATTGCTGAGGCCCATAATGTATAGAATAAAATAAATGAGCAAATCTGTTGATGAAGTGACCTCCTGTTAGTGTTGTTTGACAGTGTGTTATCCACCACATGAGAAATCTTCCATGACCCAATGTATCTCATTCAGATGGCAAAGTATTCATATACACTAATCATCAAAATTCAGGTTTCAGTGACTGCTCTGGTGGCCTAGTGGTTAGAGCATCTGCTTCAGTTGTGGGAGATTGTGGGTTTGACCCCCAGCCAAGTCATACGAAAAACTTATAAAAATGCTACCATCCTCTGCCTTGCTTGGCACTCAGCATTAAGAGGTTAGTGTTAGGACTGGTTAGCCTGGTGTCAGGGTAATGTGAATGGGTGGGACATCATATTACATGTCTGCAGCATGAGGCTAGACATCACTATAAACTGCTGCATTTTTGCAGACATCATAGTGATATGACTGAAACATTATTGAAGCTACATTAAAAATCCGAATCACATCACACATCAGGTTTCAGAATCAGAGAAAGTATCTTTTAACAGGATATGCAAAACTGAGCTTGATGGAAGCCTACTAATCTTGTTATGTCTCATAAAAGTGATTGTGTCCGTGATTGATGAACAGAATATCGTGTGTCAGGGAGCTTGGCATTATCTCTCTCACAAATAATTCTGTCTCCCTAATGTGATCCTGTGGCTACCACACAAAATCTTGCATCAGTCTATCATGTTTCCTTTGTATTATTGTGTTTCTCTGTGATTTGGTACATTATGCATTTTATTGGCTTTGTATTATTGTGTTTCTACGTGATTTGGTACATTATGCATTTTATTGGCTTTGTATTATTGTGTTTCTCTGTGATTTGGTACATTATGCATTTTATTGGCTTTGTATTATTGTGTTTCTCTGTGATTTGGTACATTATACATTTTATTGGCCTTGTTTTAGGAAGATATAACAATTTGTTCTTTTGTAAAAACATCTTTTTCTTAAAGCACAACAGATCATTATATATACTTCCTACCAAGTCAGGTGTACAATATTACAGCTAATGTAGAATCTGAAACAACTGACTGAAACTTGCTGGATTGCTAAGACATGTTTTGAAAACCTTACTGAATATTTTCAATGATATCAAGCATTGTTAACTCAAACTAAAGACCTCATAAACTGATTGGCAAGTGCTTAATTAACTATAGAGCTTTTAAATTATATGGCAATGTTCCTTGTTAAAACAAAGTACAGATCTTTTAAACTTATTGGTGCATTGTTAACTTAAACAGTAGATCTTTTAAAATAACTGTCAAAATACCATGTTAACACAAACTATAGAGCTTTTGAACTAATTGGGCAGGTGCTGTGTTAACTCAAAGCTTCAGATTTTTGTTTACTCAAAATAGATATTTAAAACTAACTGGCAAGGCGACTTGTTAACTCAAAATACAAACTAATTGGCAAGTGCCTTTTTAACTTGGCTAAAGATATTACAGGCTAAGTGGCAGGGTGACTTGTTAACTCGAACAACAGATCTTCCAAAATGATTGACAAAGTGACTTGTTAACTCAAAATACAGATCTTTAAAATGAATTGGCAAGTTGACTCAAACTCTAGATCTGTCAGCATGATTGGCAGTGTCTCTTGTTGACTCAGGCTACAGATTTTTCAAAATGGTTGGCTTCATGATTTGTATTGGATTCTTTTCTAGGTTTGTGATCTATCAGAGATGTACTTGTCTCAATATCCAGTTCAAGGGGAGGATTTCAACACACTCAAAAGGACCTGTTACCAGGCTGCAGCTGTAGGTAAGTTACAGAGCTTTCATTGGAATTAGTAAAATTAAAATTAAAAATACCCCAAAGATACTGAGAATCAAGGACCAGCAGTTGGATTCCTGGTAGCTTACCAAAGAGAGTTCTGTAGTTTTTCAGAGCAAATGGTACTTGCAAGAAATGTTGTGGGAATTTAAATGGATTTGAAATTAATTCCTTTTTTATATCCCTGCCACTAGGTGGATTGCATTGTGTTCTGATGTCCATTTTTCTATTTGTTACTTATTTTGTTTCCACACAATTATTAGAGGTCTTCTGCATGTGAGACTTTGTTGATGGCTTGTACACGGTATAAAGAATAAGTCTATTGATTTCAAGGTTGGTTGTCAAGGTCACTGCCTGAAGGAAGAGAAATGGCTTCTGCCTAGTAACATTAGTTCTGCATCATAGATCTTAACTAACCAAGCTTTGTGGCTTGCATAATTGGACTATTGATGCTGTGATGGTGCTGGTGGTTGTACTTCTGGCCATTCTAATACAGTTATGATCCATGATTTATCTATTGCCTAATCTGGAGTTGATTTTTCAGTTTTGGCTGATAATGTTGGCTGATGAACTGTGATAGTGATTTTGGATTATTTTCGTGTGAGTTAATCCTGCATTATAATTCACTATGGATCATTTCTTTTTGATAACTCATAACTCCCTATAGGAATACCAACAACTGTCCAATTGGGAGTTCCATCAGATTTATTCTTATGCGCAAATACCAATGAATTATTTGCTTGCAACCCACTGAATGACTTTGATCTAATATTTGGCCAGCTGTAATATACTCGCTATTTCTTTGGCTGGAATTGCCATCAAATTCAGGCTTGGGTTAGCTCACTGATATCATTATATTTGTTAGTGGTGTTGTATTAGCAAAGATTTGTTCTAGCAATTATTGTGACATCATTATCCTGTTTTAAATGTTGGAGATGGCAGCATCTGTAATACTTGACTGTCATGGTTGGTTTCAAGGTAAATCCGAGTCATTTCTGCAAATTCCTGATTCAGTATTGCTCCATCATTGAGCCTTGATGATATCACCGATTATAATTTGGCATACACCTATGTTGCCGGTGATAGCAACAGTTTTTATTTGTGTAATTTATCAAGCACACACATAGATATCTTTTTTGTGATGATATTAAGAATACCAGCAACACTGGTTATAACTGCAACACCAATTCCTGTTATTTGTGCTATTATATATGTGGCTGATAATGATCCAAATATAGTTGCTGTTCCAGCGACTACAATTAAAGCAGAGTATACAGTTATGTCAGTAACAACGATATGTCTGTAGTATTTATTTAGGTTTACTGCATATGCATATATTATATTTTTCAGTTGGGTTTGCTATAAACATACATGCTCATGTCTGAAATGTTGAACCTCAATCGATTGGTTCATTATATAAATTGATAACAATTTAAATAGTGGTACTTACTTTGGTGACTAATTCAAGTCACCAATAATACAACCCGCCAAGGTTTTTTTCTTTGCATTCAACCACGAATATTCCATCAATCCAGTATCACCAACATAAATCCAGAAGATTCACCTGATGGTGTCTGGACTGGAGAATGCAGTGATATCATGGTATATATTGTAGTGCCAAGTACTGAGAACCTGTTTATGCTATTAACCTCAGCACTAACAAGTACAATAGTGTGTTTAGCACCAAATATAACGTTTTTAACATGTAGGCAGAATTAAAAAATATGTGATAGTGGAATCACACATGAAAATTCTTCATTGCCGTTCAACATTAATGAACATGTTGGAAATCACAAGTTGAAATTTTCATTTATTGATGCAACATCAGTTCCAGCTGCATTCATTAATATATTGCTGCTTTTGGGTTGCATATGTCATTGATGGATCATCTGATCTCAAGTATCAAGTAAGAATTTCGTGTCATTCATGAAATTACCAATAATGTACCATTGGTAAGAACATTATTGGGATCACTTAGCCTATTACCTTACAAGGAATGACGTGATCACTTCCAGTTTTTCTTCTTTTCTCAATACAAGGTGGTCTGAATGTAAATTTTTGGGGGATAACATATCGCTGGGTAATGACACTCTTTTAACTTTTTTGACTTGTTTCTCAGAATCTTAAAATTAATCTCTATATTTATCACTGATTCTAGGTATACCACGAGACATTTGAAATACAAAAAGAACCCAGTTTTATTCTGCAACACTGGCAGTGTTGGATATAATAATTTAACATGATCTGAATATCCTGTTGCAGCAACTGTTACAACCTTATTTGGTAATTTGGGCTGGTGGTTTTAGTCTTGGTTTTTGATGCAACAGAATCCTTCACATTGCCAATCTCCTAATGAACTTTGTTAATACCCTCAAGTACTTGTTGTAATTGTTGTTGAGCAAAAGCTATTTCAGCTGGAAGTTCTTGAAGAATCTTATTTGGTTTAGTTTTTTTTTTGTTCTATTTTTACAGTTGCTTCAGATGTTTGTTCTAACATGGGAAGAAAACCTTTGATAGCCTTTAAATACAGTTTAAAAATTCTGCTGTATTCTCTGCTAATTCCACTTGAGCTTGCTGTTGCTGCTTGACAGAATCATATACAAGAAGATATTTGTTAATTTCTTAAGTTGCTGTTGAGCTAGTTTAGATGTGTGAGCTTCAATGGTTAGCGTATTATTGATCTAATATTAATTTAAATAAGCCATACATGCGACAATGGGGACAACCAACTGTGTGTGTTCCAGGTCGGTAAACAAGGATGCATACAAATTTGAAAATACAAGTGTCAAAAGATAAAATAACAAAAATGAGCTAACCTGGTAAGAGATCTCAGTTGGTTAGAGGTCGTGGTTTAGTATTATTGACCTTTTATTTTCACTTTTGTTGGAAGCTTTGTTTTAAAAAATGGTTTTCTCGAAAAAGTGGTCCATTCACCTTCTCTGCTGCTTTTGCACAAACATTTGGCTTGAAGTGAATGATGTAGATTCGTTTGTTTTGGCATATCCTGGCTTGAAGTGAATGATATAGATTCATTTATTTTGGCACATGATCCAATGTTATTTGTGTTTTGGTGTGTATTCTGCATAAGTATGTATGGCAAATTAAGGGAAATTGGAATGGAATAATCAGAATCATAATGTATAGCTGTGTATTTGATTTGGAAATCGTAAAATCACAATGTTCCAAATATTTTGCATTGTACAGTTTGTGGATACTACATTTATGGTATCTAGATATCTAATTTTCTTTTTATTCCTTTTTTATAGTAATAGATTGGTCTCCAGAAGTTTATAGGGAGGCAGACACTTCAAGAAAATACTCAGTACTAGCTGTTGGAATGAAGAGTGGACATATTATTCTCTGGAAGATTTATCTCCCTTTTTTATCTGAGTAAGTTAAATACAATCAATTTAAAATTAAGTTTGAATGGCCAGTTTGTTGATTTATTTTATGGCCAGGATTAAGAAAATGCTGTTAAATCATGCATTGAATTCATATCAACAAGACTTATAACATGCTGTTAAATTATGCAGGATGTTTATTTGAATAGAACTAAGGAAATGAAGTTAAGTCATGCAGTGAATTCATAAAATGTATTTGATTATTTAGTTTATGTTACTATTATAGCATACATGCCAACCATTACGCTTTTGGCGTAATCATTATGCTTTTTTTCACTAAATTATGCATTATGCTTAAATGTATATGGATTACGTTTTTTTCTGTATATTCACCTTCCAAAAAAATCAATTATTTGTTTCTTATTATTATTACATTTCATTAATCCCACAGTCTGTATTTTAGAAAACATGGCTTTTACGTAACTACAACATAAGATTACACTTGACCGTGGACTTGTGTGCACTTTCCTAACAGTATCATGTTCTATTTTTAACCTGGTTCTACTTTTGACCTCAAATTCTATTTATAGCATATGTATGCTTAGTGAGGAGAGAGCAGACTGGTTTTCTAAATTTAATCTTTATGTGCAGATTCTATGTTCTAATTCATGTTTGCTGCAGAACCAGTCTAAAGATATTTGGTGCTAAGTCTGCATTAATGTGAGCAAAAATAAAATATCTACTTTAAAAAATTTCCCAGATAAATTAGAAAAGGCAACAAAATATTAACGAAACTAAAACTAACAGATTCCTCGAAATATTAAGACGAGAGTGCAGCATCACGTGACATCTATTTCAGGCTGTGTGGAAAGAATTTTATTATTTTGTGCTAATAGTCTTATGGTCGCTTCTAGTCAATGTGTGTAAAGCTAAAATTGCTACATATGAAATCTTGAAACAGTAAAGAATGTTAAAAGACTAGATGGACAAATGAATCATTGTGTATTGAAATTTTAGCATGTTATATATGGATTATGCTTTTTCTGCTTCGATTCCGCTTTTTGACTACTTGGGTTACGCTTTTTCCTTGTCAGGGGTTGGCATGTGTGTTATAGTCCTCCTTGTCCTCAGCTATATTTTTATGGCATCATCCCCGTTATTTGATGTGGAGTATTTAGAGTACAAAACTTCTCCAGGATAGCCTTCATTCTTCATCATTACCTCCAGTATATGCTGGTATCATTTTACAGTAATATCATTCATTTTGACTATCTTCGGGAGTGAGTCTGATAAAGGTCTGTATGACTTACAGCTGCAGATTGACATCACTCTTTTTTCTGATGCAAACAAACTCTTTCACATATATAGGTTCTATTTAAACTGTCCAAAAATTTAAATATAAAGCATAATACACATGACCATATGTGCATTTGATTTGAAATTTATAAAACTAATTGATCAATATTTGCATTCCATAAGTTGTTATCATAGAGTGGCATACAAAAAATTAGCCAACTAGTTTAATTTTGTATAAGAAACACTTTGATATTCTGTTTCTCACATATAATGAAAAACTCTGTACTGCTACATGACATTGCTGTTTTGGTTTTGGTATATATTATACAGTGGTCCCCCTCATGAATGGCACCCCTGACCAATGGCCACCTACTCTTTATGGCCAGAATCCCTTGACACTGAAGAGTTTGTTCAAAAGCATCTTTCAAAAAAGACCACCCCTCTAATGTGACCAGCAGCCAACATATTAGTGCAAAAAGGTAAAATTTACCCCTCACAATTGGTTACTTTTTATTTTAATATGTGTCCAGAAACAATATTAAATTACATTAAGATAAGTAATCTGTTTATCTTTCCCAATGTTTGTTTCCAGATGTCAGATTTTCATTATTGAAAGAAAATGTTGGCTAGTTATATGGCAGAAGGGGTGGCCAAATAAAACTGGGACCACTGTACATCATAGTGTATATTTTTTACTGAAATACACCTTTCATAGAATATCATGAAAACTGTTAATGATTCTTCCACTTCTTGTGATAGTTTTTCTTTTCTTCAAAGCTATAGATTTTTTTTTTGTTTAGAGCAAAAGATTAAAGTTTTTTGAGTAAACTGTTATGTAAGAATTACAAAACTTGGGTTTTTAGTAAGAAATAAAGTAGTAGATGGGGGTAACAACACTAGTGGGGTATGGAAACTTCCTTTCCAAATAAGCAGAGAGGATTTTATCACATCAGCTGAAGTTAGACTATCTTTTCTGGACAGCAATATGTGAAATGTTTGAAAATAATCATAGAACTGTTTTTAAATTTCCTAATAAAAATATGTATACATTTTTTTTAAAAAAATGCAGGTGATAGAATAATAAGAAAATTGAGAACAAATGAGGTTTTATAATAATACAATGCTAAAATAAAAAATAAAATAATCAGCTTAAGAAGAGGATGCATTGTAGTGTTGGAAATGTCCAGGGACTTAAGATAATGAAGTCTTTTTTTATGATACTGTGTATGTGCTGAAAATGTTTCCAATTAGAAATAAATAACTGATTGGTTCTTGAAAGAATTTATGGAAGTAGACTCACTCTCAGTTAATGGCATCAAGTGTGTTGTATTCATGTTTGAATTTACGTTGATCATGTGTATCAATCAAGCATTTTCAATGATGCCAAATCAGATAAAGCAGACATCTTGTTGTTTTAGACTGATTGAATCTTAATTTGATGTGAAATATGACAATATATTTTATAACTTTAAAAATGAAATAGAAATTCTGGAATGTAAGTGGTATTTTCTGTACATATATATATGATGAAAATTCACCAGCTACCAGCTTATAATGAAAACTTTGTATAGGTGAAGATTCTTTGATATACTTTTATGAGATTTTATTAAGTGTAAAAATAGTTAAGCTGTAAAATACTATTTTAAATGCATATCATTGGTTGTCTGAAATGATGTTATTAATTTTGGTTAATGAATAGGACTGAGTGCCAGATTGTTGGAACAGTTTTACCACACTGCGCTGTGCCCAGTGCATTTTCCTGGTGTTCATTAAAAGGTAAGAACATTGTTCCTTCACTAGAGAGCCCATTCCGTATTAAGCATCCATATAGAAAAGGTGTATGGAGATGTATGTTCATCGAAAGGTAAGAACTGCTTGTACAAGGTATGAATATTGTTCCTTCGCTAAAAAGCCCATTCCGTATAAAAAAAAGGTGTATGGAGATGTATGTCAAAAATTAGTCATTACTGCTGCTTTAATTTCGCTTGATTTTAATTGTAGTACAAGCCACATGGGTCATCTATGTGCATTTACTCAATTTAAATTAAATGTAAATTTTTCTTTTAATATTTAACACTAATTTTCTTTAACTAAGGTCTATTCAATCCTGATTATTGAATGATCTGTACCTTAACTATCATCAGGAAACTTCCAGATGAAAATTATCAATCACTGTGGTGTCCATGTATTAAATGTTCAAAATAGGTGGAATCATCAATATTGAGAGTAGTATGAATTTTTTTATCGATATGTGCAGCTTTCATTATGACATACAGCTCATGACATTCAGTCCAGATTCTAATGGATCACACATTTAGGTTCATTTCATCCAAAAATATGTACAAATTTAACATGATTTTGCCATATGTCCCTCTTTGGACATCTAAATAATAATAATAATGAGGACTTTGCATAGCGCCTAATATTTAAAAACTCTAAGTGCTTTACAACATCTATAATGACTACAGAAAACAAAAACAAACACTATGAAATTAGAAAACATAAAAAATGCTAAAAATATATAACTTAAAGGTAGGAAACATTACTAAGTCTTTAAGTTCTTGCAGTCAAAAAGGTGAGTTTTAAGAGCACTCTTGAAAGGGATCACTGTGTCTTTGTGTCTAATTTCACTGGGCAATTCACTCCACATTGCTGGGCCCTGGTGTACAAAAGAACGTTGCCATATGACTTTGTTTTCATAATGAGAATAATGAGTGTACGATTGTCAGAAGAGGAGCTGGTGGTGTATATGCATAGGTTAGGTCAGATAGGTATGTTGACTGGAGTTTGTCAGTTAAACGTAGCACAGAGAACAAATTTTGTGTTTGATTCTGGATCGAATGGATAGCCAGTGTAATGTACAGAGCAGCAGGGAGGTGTGCTTTGATCATGGTACTCTAAAGATGAGCCAAGCAGCTGTGTTTTGAACTTTTGAAGTTTCTGGAGTAGATATTGAGACAAACCAGACAGAATTGAGCTACAATGGTCCAGTCTTGAAAGTACTAATGAACACACAAGTGTTTTAATGGCATCAGCTTAAAGATATTTGCAAATGGCGCTGATGTGTCTCAGCTCAAGATATGCAATGTATTCCATTTGCAGATACAATTTGTGTCCTGTTGACTACTGTATTTTCTGGCATATAAGTCAATTATTTTATACTTGAAATTCGGGACTTTGACTTATATCCCAAATCGACTTATATATGGATCGTGTCATTGAAAGTTTATATAAGTTACGTTCGTAACTACAGGTAATAAAATGAACTACAACATGGATGTGCTTTCAATTATAATAAAACAAGCATGGGCTGTTTATTCAGCTGTGTCAGTTGATAACAGAATATAACAGTGGTTTGTTCAGAAGTAAAATCAAAGCATGTTAGCATCGGTAATGCAATTTAACGATTGCCTGTAATATGGAATATCATACAACGATACCATTACTAGTGTAAAATATGAAGCCAAGATATTGACCTGGCCTTGTCTTATACTCTGAATCAACTTATATATGGACGAAGGATGGAAAATAAGACAAATTGGTGAATTTGACTTACGCTCCGCATCGACTTATAGGCCGTAAAATATGGTTAGTAGGATTTGATCCACATTAAGGCTATGTTGTGAATGTCAAATACATGCCTGAGATGGTGAAGTAATATATCAAAGTCTGTTGTGTCAAATGCTGCAGACAAATCAAAGACGGTGAGGACTGTAATCTTACAGCTTTTCAAAGCAGAGAGAATGTCATAAATACTTTCAGAAGAGTAGTTTCAGTACTGTGGCAAGGGCGATATGCAGACTGTACATTGCTAAGAAGACAGTTTGAATTCAAATGAGATACAAGTTGGGTTAGAAGAACTTTTTCTAAGATTTTTTTATGTGAATGGTTGGTAGTTCTTTATGTCATTATGGTCAAGTCTTCAGCAGAATCTTTACAGTGGCAGTTTAGAAAAATGATGGGAATTCCCCGGATGAGAGAGAGAGAGGTATTAATAACATCAGTTAGTGAAGGCAATATTGGGTCTAAGCACTCAAGCAGCAGTGATGATGGAATTGGATCAAGTTCACATGACTTTGGTGCACTCTTTATCATGATTTTCCATACTAAATCCATAGATACAGGTTCTTTTTCATGAAAAAATAAAGATTCTCTTTTTAAAGTAAGAAAAGAAATGTGTAGAAAAATATCTAGTTTGGGGAAGAGATTTTGTTTGTATTGAGATATGACACAATTGTAAAAATTTCATCAAGAGTTGACAAATATCTTCAAAGTTTCTATAATTTGTTAATATTCATTTCAAATGTGTCCTTAGTCGATAACTTCTCTTTTATTTTAACTTAGTTTTGAAAAAAGCCAGCTCCTTAAAAAGCTGATTAGGTTTAATATTGTTATTTATGAGCTATGGGGTCAATTGTAAAAGTAATTTTTCATCCTAGGTGTATTATTTGAAATAGTTACTTTTCATTTTAGTATGTTTTATATGTCACTGTAACAGTTAGTTTATTTTAGATGTGTTTGTTATGTCACACTGTAATAGTTATTTGTGTTTGTTTTAGGTGTGTTTGGTTTGTTTGCTGTTGGATATTTGGATGGAACAGTATCAGTTGTACAGATGGACAATGATTTTTCCTGCCAAGTGACCTCTGTACAGGATGAAGAGGATTTAATGAGGGTGTCATGTATGTGCTGGGTCAGATGTGAAAAGGTATATACCATATAGATTCATATTATTACCATATACATTCACATTACATACCATATAGATTCACATTATTACCATATACATTCACATTACATACCATATAGATTCACATTATTACCATATATATTCACATTACATACCATATAGATTCACATTATTACCATATATATTCACATTACATACTGTAACAGAATTGTTACCGAGAGGAGGGTGGATTAAATGAACAATACAAACACAATTTGTGAAAGAAAATATAAATTTATGTAATAAATTATAAATGAAAAAAATACAGATGTAACAACACAATAATTCATGCACTCAACCCACAATTACACTCACAACCATTCACAATACATGAACAAATTAAATATTAATACAAAAGGAATCTCAGATGTAAAGGGATCTCTTGGACTATACACAGATCCAAGGATCCTTTACGAAAGTTAAATTAATGCAAGTAAAAATTACGAAAAATGAACAGAAACGACAAACTATACTATCGCACAATGGATTGCGATAACTAGCACGACCATATACTTGTATTCAATCAAGTTGCTAGCTTTTATTGATATCTATGCGATCACTTGAAATATTATTGTGATCTGACATAAGCATGCAAATACAACAATGTATTAAATTGTATTACAATTTCAATACACATATGTGTCTCGACCCCGTATAACCGCACGATTCAGCAACAGTTGAATCGTCTCCCAGTTTCCCCGAAAACCTAGGGTTGACCAATACTATTATCGGACGTTTCCCTTCACGGATCCACCACAGTTATACGTTCAGACAACATACAACATCTACCAGAACCAACGGTTCCTCACTACCCTAGATGTCGACCCGGATGTTTTACAACTCAGACAGCTCCGACACTCGGACTTCTAGCTTTCCGGATATTTACACGTTACACAGATGTTGACGAACAGACAGTTCGACACACAGACAGATACTTCAATTCCGTTTGCACAAATTAACGGCACAATCACATTCAGATATTTATACAGAGATGTTCCGGAACAAATAATAGATGTCCCACAACAAATCAGACGATATCAAAGACGTTTATCAAAAGATGGTATCAGATGTGTTAACAGCTACGGTATCAGAAATGGTATCAACTACGTTAGCAGCTACGGTATCAGAAACATTGACATCTACGGTATCAGATCTACGGTATCAGATCTACGGTATCAGAAACATTGACATCTGCGGTATCAGCGATTATCAGATCTATGGTAACAGCGATTGTCAGCTACAGTATCAGAAACACGGTAACAGCTACAATAAACAAAACCAGACTAATAATAGTTGTCTCAAAAATAATCTAAGCCGTAGATTACGATATTGCATTTAAAGTCTAATAGTGACTAGTAATTCCAAATATTCCACGTTTAATTGCAATAAAAGCATCATTATACGAAATGATAATCTGAATAAAATTCACAATAAAACGAAAATGTAAATTTAACACTCACCCCTTTGGCTGGAGATTGCAAGACGAGCTTATCTATCCTTCGATTAGATATTTTGGTTCCTGTAATTATTATGAGAAATATCTCGCCTTATATACTCTCTATAGGTGAACATAAATCACATCGAGCTTGCCGTGCACCACGTGAAACGAGTATTTCGGATTTCATGTAAATAACAAACTGGCACATGCAAATCGTTACACGCCACTTACCTTGGAGAAAACCACTTAATCACCCCAGGTAATGCGTGTACGACGAAATCAAGAAAATGGTGAGTTTCGTTTGCAATTCAAGAAGAACAAAAATCAGTTCAATTTTCGCCTAATTCTGTGACAATACCTCCCCCCTAAGAATAAAAATGTACACATTTTTAAAACTAACACAGAATTGAAGAAAAATAACTACTGATGATATCTTACAACATTTACACTGGTTATACTACAAACTGGATTTTATTACTGGGCAAATTCATACAAATTTCCCATCATGCCCTACTCAAGTAGTCTGCGCCTATATTTTCAACTCCCCTTATTGCTTCTACACGGAAACGATAAGGTTGTAGTGTTAGCGCCCAACGCATCAACCGAGCGTTAGCGACCTTGGCCTTGTTTAAATACAGTAGGTGTTGGTGATCAGTCTCGAGAACGAAATCTCTCCCAAACAGATATGCGTGATACTTCCCAATTTCCCATACTACGGCCAAACATTCCTTTTCTATAACGGAATAATTTTTCTCCCTGGGTAGCAATTTTCTACTCGAGTAAGCTACGGGTAACTTACTGTCATCCTGCTCTTGCAGTAAAACTGCCCCCAACCCAGTTTCAGAAGCGTCTGTTCTTAGAATAAAAGGTTTGCTGACATCTGGCAATTTCAATATAGGTGCACTAACCAGTTTCTCTTTCAGAGTACAAAATGCTTTATCTTGTGGCGGTCCCCATTCAACTTTGTTTGGTTGCCCCTTCTTGGTCAAATCAGACAGCGGGCTAGCAATGGCTGCAAAGTTCGGTATAAACTTTCTGTAAAAACCTACTAGACCTAGAAATGATCTTACCTGCGTTTTGTTGGTTGGCTTCGGTGCGTCTCTAATTGCTTCAATTTGCTTGGGATGAGGTTTTAACTGACCCATACCGCTGACCCTATGACCCAAACAATCTAAATCTGTATAACCAATACTGCATTTAGTGGGTCTCACTGTAAGGTTCGCTTTGCGGAGTCTATTGAAGAGCTCGCTCAGGACGGACACGTGCTCACTCCAAGTATTTGTGTACACGAATATGTCGTCTACAAAGCTATCAACGTTTGTTAAACCTTTAAGCAATTTACGCAT
Source organism: Unio pictorum (assembly GCA_030141615.1). NCBI lineage: Eukaryota > Metazoa > Mollusca > Bivalvia > Unionida > Unionidae > Unio > Unio pictorum. Next base: position 9,310,842 of record JARLTB010000048.1, read on the forward strand.
CAAACGACAACAGGTGGCGCTGGCTCCAACTAACCCGAATGGCATCACTTTGAATTGATACAGTCCTTTCTGGGTCGCAAATGCTGTCAATGGTCGGGATCCTGGGACAATGGGAACCTGCCAATATCCCTTGGCCAGATCTAATTTGGAAATCCATCGGTTTCCCGACAACTTCGCAAATAGACCCTCCATATCTGGCATTGGTTCTGCATCGAACACAGTGATTTTATTTAACTGCCAAAAATCAATGCAGAATCGGTTCGTCCCGTCCTTTTTCCTGACAAGCACTACTGGAGAAGAATATGGCGAGTTGGAGGGTTCAATCACCCCCAGATCCAACATTTTACCCACCTCTTCGTCCACAGCTTCACGTGCGTTGTATGGCACCGGATAGCCCTTGATTCGAATAGGGTCAGACGTATTCAGCTTAATTTTGAGGTCCAACAAAGTTGTACAACCTGGTCTGTCAGTGAATACATAAGAATGTTTAGCCAAGAGCGCATTAATCTGTTGACGCTGGTCTTTCGTCAACTCCGCACTCACATCGACTTTATCTATCCCCTCCCCCGCAACTCCCAAGGGACATTCAAGGGAACTCTCTATATTCGAATCAGCTTCATCATCGTCTACGACTGCCGTACAAACGACATTTAAGACCCCCTTTCCAACATTGTCGCTCTGTCTCTTAATATACAACTTGAGCATATTCGCATGGAATGTTTTTACAATACCGTCCATGTCAATTTTATAGTCCATGTCACCTTTTACTTCTTTAACTTCATATGGACCTTTCCACTGGACTAATAACTTATTCGAACTCGTTGGAAGAAGCAATAGCACCTGATCTCCCACAAGAAATTTCCTATTACGCGCTCTGCGGTTGTAATACTTGGCATATCTGCGCCCCGATTTAATCAATTTGTCACGTGCCATCTGGCATGTACTCTCAAGTTTGTTTCTTAGATCTAAAACGTACTGGTAAGTCGTTTTTATTTCCTCGTTCGCGACATCACCAGTCCATAGTTCGCGTAGTATCCGCATCGGGCCTCGAACTGTTCTACCATACAACAGTTCAAAGGGTGAGAACCCTAAACTTTCCTGCGGTACTTCACGGTACGCGAACAGAACAGCGTTTAAATAACGGTCCCAGTCTTGCGGACGTTCCGCGCACATCTTTCGTAGCATGCTCTTCAGGGTACCATTAAACTTCTCTACCAGTCCATTGCACATCGGATGGTATGGGGTAGTGTTTAGCTGTTTGATGGATAACAGCCTACTTATTTCACCCATGAGGTCAGAGGTGAATTGGGCACCACAATCCGTGAGGATTTCTTCTGGCACCCCTACCCTACTGAAGATATCAACTAATGCTTCAGCTACCCTTTCCGTTTCAATAGTTGGTAACGCTACGGCTTCAGGGTATCTGGTTGCGTAGTCAACCAGAGTAAGAATATACCGATTCTTTCTTTCGGTAACTGGGTGTATTGGTCCTACAATATCTACTGCCACTCTTTTAAATGGTGTATCTATTAATGGCATCTGTCCCAAGGGCACCCTTGTGACCCTTCCCTTACACACGGTTTTCTGACATACGTCGCACGACCTACAGAACCGTGTGACATCGCCATTAACACCGGGCCAGTAGAATTCAGCGACTACCCTGCTAGTGGTCTTAGCCTTACCTAGGTGTCCTGCCATGCTTGACTCATGCGCCACCCTAAGTACTTGAGATCTATATCTCTGGGGTACGACCACTTGCCAATACTTCTTACCCTCCCGAGCGCTAAACTCCCTATGAATTAATCCGTTCTTGCGTACGAATCTCGAGCTACCCCCACGCTTGCAATGTTTAATCGCGCCGGACGTGATTTTCTCAACAATTGTTCTCATGGATTCATCACGTTCTTGCTCTTGTTTGAAATCATCGCGGGAAATTCCTGAGATCGATTCAGGGACTATTAATTTACGAAACGCGGTTTTCTCTCGCCGTGTTTGCGCTCGCGTTTCGACTGCCTGGGCCAAAGGTATTTTAAAATCGGCCATGGTTGGAAGACGGGAACCTTCAACATTACCGATCGTCAGATCGTAAATAGGATTGTCCATACAAAGGGCATCAACAGTTCCCGTTAAGAAAGGTGTTTTTACTGTGATCCTTGCTACGGAAATGCGACCCATCGTCTGATCAAGTAACATACATGGGGATTCCCACCCGAGCATTTGGTTATCCTGCACGAGACTACGTTTGATCACTACGCCCGAACAACCAGTGTCACGCAATACCACGACTTCTCGACCGTTGACAAACCCTCTCGCGGTTGGTACACGCGCTTCAGGAAATAAACACGTGCCAAGCGAATGAATACAAGGTTCTACCTGTACGATGTTATCAGATATACCTTTACTTTGTATAGCCACTGCTACCTTATGTATAAGTGCCTTTCTTTTAGGACAGTCTTTTTGAACATGACCCCATGCATTACACAAGAAACATTGCACACGCTGAAAAACTGGATTCCTAACTGACCTTTCTACCTCAGCTGATTTTACAGGCTCCCTAGGCATAGGTCTTACAGACTGGTTTCCAGACTTAAAATCTTTCAAAACCACGTTCTGGGTTCCCCCATGAGCTTCGGCAAATAAATCTGCTTGCTTAGCCATATCTTTTACGTTCGTGAAGACTTTCTCCTTCAGAAATTGATCTAATTCTCGCCCAACTGTATTAAATAATTGATCTCTGAGCAAGAAATCAGTCAACCCTTCAAACGTTTTCACCGCTTTGCCGCATTCAATCCACCGCTCAAAATAGTTCGCAATTCTGACGGTGAACTGACCAAAGGTTTCTCCCTTATCGGGCTTGCTATACCTGAACTTTTTACGAAATCCTCGTTCAGTGAGCTCGTACCTTTTGAGAAGAGCTTCCTTTAGGACGTCGTACTTAAACACATCATCCCTAGGAAGTCGAGAGTATACATCCAGCGCTTTACCTTTTAAAAGCGCACTAAGATGCAATGCCCAGTCATTTTGACTCCACTTCTGGTTTTCGGCATACCGCTCAAACCGATGAAGATAACTATCCATGTTATCTTTTTCATCATCAAAGGGAGGTAATTTGGGGCCCCTTAATTTGCTAAAGGCAGAATCGTGTTCTCTTCCAGATGTCGCTAATTCTACCTTACGCTCATGATCCCGTTGCTTTGCTTTTTCATCTAACTCTATTCGCTTTTGCTCCGCTTCCATTTCCCATCCTATCCTATCCTTTTCGGCCTGCTTCTCTAATTCTATCTTTTCCCTCTCGGCCTGCTTCTCTAATTCTATCTTTTCCCTTTGGGCCTGCTTCTCTAATTCTATTTTATCCTTCTCAAAGGCCCATTTCCTTTCTTCGGCTTCCCCTTTTTCCCTTTCGAATTCCCTATCTAATTCCCGTTTCCTTTCTTCGGATTCCCTTTCTAATTCCCTTGACCTTGCCCTTTCTTCCTTTTCTAATTCCCTTGCCCTTGCCCTTTCTTCCCTTTCCCGGGCTTGTTCTTCTTGAATAAATTTCCTTAAGCTTTCACCTTCATATCCAAATTCTTTGCCTAAGGCAACCAAGTCCTTAAGGGATGACATGACAATTGTAATATGAATATAGATATATAACCAAACCAATACTTTAAACACGTTTATACTGGACACACGGACCTAGGTAAACTAAACAAAAATAAACTCCAACTAGAGTATTATCTTAACAGAAGGTCACGCTCAAATATAAACATTAAATGTATACCTTCACAAAAATGATTGACAGTTCACTTAATCCAACGATCCCACTTCTGACACCATTGTAACAGAATTGTTACCGAGAGGAGGGTGGATTAAATGAACAATACAAACACAATTTGTGAAAGAAAATATAAATTTATGTAATAAATTATAAATGAAAAAAATACAGATGTAACAACACAATAATTCATGCACTCAACCCACAATTACACTCACAACCATTCACAATACATGAACAAATTAAATATTAATACAAAAGGAATCTCAGATGTAAAGGGATCTCTTGGACTATACACAGATCCAAGGATCCTTTACGAAAGTTAAATTAATGCAAGTATAAATTACGAAAAATGAACACAAACGACAAACTATACTATCGCACGATGGATTGCGATAACTAGCACGACCATATACTTGTATTCAATCAAGTTGCTAGCTTTTATTGATATCTATGCGATCACTTGAAATATTATTGTGATCTGACATAAGCATGCAAATACAACAATGTATTAAATTGTATTACAATTTCAATACACATATGTGTCTCGACCCCGTATAACCGCACGATTCAGCAACAGTTGAATCGTCTCCCAGTTTCCCCGAAAACCTAGGGTTGACCAATACTATTATCGGACGTTTCCCTTCACGGATCCACCACAGTTATACGTTCAGACAACATACAACATCTACCAGAACCAACGGTTCCTCACTACCCTAGATGTCGACCCGGATGTTTTACAACTCAGACAGCTCCAACACTCGGACTTCTAGCTTTCCGGATATTTACACGTTACACAGATGTTGACGAACAGACAGTTCGACACACAGACAGATACTTCAATTCCGTTTGCACAAATTAACGGCACAATCACATTCAGATATTTATACAGAGATGTTCTGGAACAAATAATAGATGTCACACAACAAATCAGACGATATCAAAGACGTTTATCAAAAGATGGTATCAGATGTGTTAACAGCTACGGTATCAGAAATGGTATCAACTACGTTAGCAGCTACGGTATCAGAAACATTGACATCTATGGTATCAGATCTACGGTATCAGAAACATTGACATCTACGGTATCAGCGATTATCAGATCTATGGTAACAGCGATTGTCAGCTACAGTATCAGAAACACGGTAACAGCTACAATAAACAAAACCAGACTAATAATAGTTGTCTCAAAAATAATCTAAGCCGTAGATTACGATATTGCATTTAAAGTCTAATAGTGACTAGTAATTCCAAATATTCCACGTTTAATTGCAATAAAAGCATCATTATACGAAATGATAATCTGAATAAAATTCACAATAAAACGAAAATGTAAATTTAACACTCACCCCTTTGGCTGGAGATTGCAAGACGAGCTTATCTATCCTTCGATTAGATATTTTGGTTCCTGTAATTATTATGAGAAATATCTCGCCTTATATACTCTCTATAGGTGAACATAAATCACATCGAGCTTGCCGTGCACCACGTGAAACGAGTATTTCGGATTTCATGTAAATAACAAACTGGCACATGCAAATCGTTACACGCCACTTACCTTGGAGAAAACCACTTAATCACCCCAGGTAATGCGTGTACGACGAAATCAAGAAAATGGTGAGTTTCGTTTGCAATTCAAGAAGAACAAAAATCAGTTCAATTTTCGCCTAATTCTGTGACACATACCATATAGATTCACATTATTACCATATATATTCACATTACATACCATATAGATTCACATTATTATCATATATATTCACATTACATACCATATAGATTCACATTATTACCATATATATTCACTTTACATACCATATAGATTCACATTATTACCATATATATTCACATTACATACCATATAGATTCACATTATTACCATATATATTCACATTACATACCATATAGATTCACATTATTACCATATATATTCACATTACAGTGCAGTCTAAATGTAAACAAGATAGATCCTGATGTATCATTACATAATGTATTGGCAAATTATTCTTGGAGATTTCAACTTTCACTATGACTGTCCTGGTAAACCAAACACGTCAAAACTCCTAGATTCCATTCATGTTTTCAATCTTAAACAGTCAGTTAACCAACCTACCCATAAACTTGGTCACATTTTAGGATCACCTCTGCATTGTATGCCATCTCGACGTATCAGTCCCTAACCCTCAACCTCTATTTGCTACTAAGAGAAACCTCCGTATGATAAATAGAACCAAATTAATGCATGACATTCAAGAAAACCTAACAACTTTCTTACATCCAACAGCGGAACAACTTGATAACTGCCTACGTTCATTGCTTGAAAAACATGCCCCAGCCACCAAATGCAGAGTATCAATAAAAAAGTGTTCTCCTTGGTATAGCAGTGTTAGGGACCAGCTTCGCACTGCTAAAAGACCGCTGAAAGGCAGAGAGGCTTTCGCTTTCCACCAGACTCGCTGTTCATAAACAGATCTATGAAGTCACTAAGAAGAATGTCACAAACATAGTCCATTTAGCCAAATCATCCCACTACAGTTCTAAGATCACGGAGAGTTCCAGCTGCAAAGAGCTCTTCAAGATAACTAACGAACTAATGTCAAGGAACAAATGTACACCACTTCCAACGACCTTCTCTCCACTAGAGCTATCAGACCAATTTGCAAATTTCTTCAATGACAAAGTTCAAACCATTAGAGATTCGCTTGACAGCACAATTTCAACTGATTCGTCACCATACAGGTATGATGCAGAATTTCAGCGACAACCGTTAGGAGCATTAATGTTTCTATAGATTTAGTACGAACAATTGTGATGAAAAGTGCACCAAAGTCTTGTGCACTTGATCCAATTCCGACATCACTGCTGCTTGAGTGCTTAGAACCAATATTGCCTTCACTAACTGATGTTATTAATATCTCTCTCTCATCAGGGGAATTCCCATCATTTTTCAAAACTGCCATTGTAAAGCCACTGCTGAAGAAACCAACACTGGACCATAACGATTTAAAGAACTACCGCCCAGTTTCTAATCTCCCTTTCATATAAAAAATATTAGAAAAGGTTGTCCTAACTCAACTTGTATCTCATTTGAATTCAGACAGTCGTTTTAGCAAGTGCAGTCTGCATATCGCCCTTGCCACAGTGTGGAAACTACTCTTCTGAAAGTATTTAGTGACATTCTCTCCGCTTTGGATATTGGAAAGATTACAGTCCTCACTCTTCTGGATTTATCTGCAGCATTTGAAACAATAGACCATGATATATTACTTCACCGTCTCCAGCATGTATTTGGCATTCAGAATATAGCCTTACAGTGGTTCAAGTCCTACTTAGTCAACAGGACACAAATTATATCTGCAAATGGAATACACTCCAGCCCAGTTGACGTATTTTATGGTGTTCCACAGGGATCTGTTCTTGGACCTGTTCTCTTCATTCTGTACACTCAGCCGCTCTAAAGTGTCATAGATCATCACCCAGTGTTGCACCAACTGTACGCTGATGACACCCAAATATACAAGTCTAGCCACCCAACTGAAGTTGATGCTACCATCAATGGAGTAGAGAAGTGCATTTCGGATGTGAAATCATGGATGACATGTAACAAGCTGCAGATGAATGATGATAAAACTGAGGCTATTCTGATCACAACACAAAGACTTTCTCATCCACATCCTTTACCTCAGACAATAAATATCAGCAACACCAACATTAAATTCTCACAGTCAGTACGGAATCTAGATGTTACTCTAGACAGTACTCTCACATTGCACCAACATGTCATGAACATCTGCAGGGCTGCATATCTTGAATTGAGACGCATCAGTTCCATTCATAAATATCTTTCTGTTGATGCCACTAAAACACTTGTGTGTTCATTAGTACTTTCAAGACTGGACTATTGTAACTCAATTCTGTCTGGTTCATCACAATATTTACTCCAGAAACTTCAAAAAGTTCAAAACACAGCTGCACGGATCATCTTTAGAGTACCTCGATCAGAGCACACCCACCACTGCTCTATACCCTACACTGGCTATCAATTCAATACAGAATCAAACACAAAATTTGTTCTCTGTGCTATATTTCAATGACAGACTCCAGTCCAACATACCTATCCAGCCTCACCCATGTGTATACACCAGCTAGATCCTTATGCTCTTCTTCTGATAATCGTATACTCATTGTTCCCAAGGTGAAAACAAAGTCATATGGACAACGTTCGTTTGCATACCAGGGCCCGGCGACGTGGAACGAATTGCCCATTGAAATTAGACACAAAGACACAGTGGTCCCTTTTAAGAGTGCTCTCAAGACTCACCTGTTTCGACTTCAGGGACAAACTTAGTGACCTAATCAAGATTTGTATCTTATATATTTTCAGCATGTTTTTATGTTTTCCAGTTCCATTGTTTTTGTCATTTATTGTTCTGTAGTGTAGTCATATCATTATTGATGGTGTAAAGCGCTTAGAGCTTTTAAAGATTAGGCGCTATACAAAGTTCTCATTATTATTTTATATGAAGGTCTGTGTTTGTTCTTTTTATTAGTAGTTAAGTAAACTACATAAAGCTAGATCTCTTGCAAATTATGCAACTCAAGATCAAGGTCTGTGTTTTAATCATTGCAAATTGAATAGTCCCAGATTTGCTTGTGCATTATTTCATGATAAATCTGGATCTGTGTAAATGTAGTTGGATGAGACTTATATGCAGGCATATACAGTATGGAGAATTTCTAATTTTGTATCCGTGTTTTGTCAGATAAGTACCAAGGAATAACATGGTTTTTTTGTGTTTGAACAGCATGGTACATTTGGCTTTAGGGAACTTGTGGACAGGATAGTCAATTCAGCTTTAAGGAATTATGTGGACAGGATGATACATTCAGCTTTAGCTAATTCTGTGGACAAAATGGTACATTTAGCTTTAGCTAGTCATGTGGACAAAATGGTACATTTAGCTTTAGCTAGTCATGTGGACAAAATGGTACATTTAGCTTTAGGGAATCTTGTGGACAGGATGGTACATTCAGCCTTAGGGAATCATGTGGACATCATTGTACATTTGGCTTTAGGGATCTTGTGGACAGAATGGTACAGTTAGCTTTGGGAAATCATGTGGACAGGATAGTCAATTCAGCTTTAAGAAATGATGTGGATAGTATTTACATTCATCTTTAGGGAATAATTTGGACAGCAAACCATTTTTTCCCTTCTCTTTTTACAATCAAATTTAACAAAATTTATTGTAAAAATTCATACAAACCAAGCTTGACTGAAATTTTAAAAAGATGAAATAAAGGAATACACTTTGTTTAAAACAATGAATGTTTGACATTTTCGAAATTGGTGGATTGAATTTAAAAAATCCAGTTTATAAGTCCAGGCTGCCTGTATATAATACTTGCTTTAAAAATGGATATATTATATTAAGTACATATATTTTAATGAAATACTGATAAGAAATGTTACTATGTTTAAAATTTTCCCATTTTTATCTACTATGTTGAAAGTTTTCCATCTTTTTTATTTTTAAGTAAACCAATGTCATAAATGTTTGCTGAAAAAGAAATTATGATCAAATGTAAATTTTATAAGTTAATGAAAGTTCATATATTTTAAAAGAAAGTTAATCAACATCAGATATACAAACTGACTAACATTTTAAAAATATTAATTAATTAATTTATTAACAAAAGCACTTTTAAAAAAATAGCAAATGTGGATCCACTGCACTAGTCATTGATCAGTCTTCAGTCAATGTTTTGGTATGACATCATGGCTGGTAAAGTAAAATAGCTACATAGCACTAAGTATGAATTATTAAAACTCAATACCGTTCTTAAATTTCTTAGAGTTTTTAGAAACATTGAATGATTCCAAGATTTGATTTGAGCTTTAGTTCTTACTAAGGCCTCATTGGCAGCTTGATATTCATAGGTATATTTTTCTTTCCATTCAGCTGCAGTGTGATGTTTTATTTGTCAATAAAGAATCCTACATTCTTGCCCATGCCATTGCTGTCATAGATGGAAAGGCCAGAGTGACGTGCAAGACACTGTATACACTGGCAGAAAATACCTTACCAGGAACAGGTAAATGAGTCTTACCATATACTCTAATTTCATCCCATAGATTTAACAAAGGAAGTGCCATAATACTCAAATATACAACTTAAAGTTCAATGGAAACTGCATAGACCAAGATCTATTGTCACACAGTATGCCTGCATATCTGGGTCTGTTTAGTTTCTTAGGTATAATCAGTAAAACAAACAATATAGACCCTGATAAACTGGTGTATCAACAATCAGGAGTCTTGGGGTCATTTGGACATTTTGTTGAGTAAGAATTATTACTTTAGTTTTGAGCATGTTTTTGAAGTCAGTGGTAGCACTCTGTCAATGGCAGAATTACAATGAAAACTTGTTTGGCAAGTAATGCTACATTATCATCATTGAGGATGGCTGACAAAGTTGACTTGGAAGACCATATGTTGTTTATAAGTATTCAACCATAGCTATCAGTTTTAATTATGATGATATTAATGTATCTAGACAATGATAGTGTAATTCAGAGAAGTGTCCAATTGAAAACTGTTTAGAGACTATTAGTGTAATTTATAAATGTGTCAATTTTATATATGCAGAGACTTATAATGTTATTTATACAAGTGTGAAATTGACATATGTAGACACTTTATTAGTGTAATTCATACAAGTGTCAAATTGCCATATGTAGACACTTTATTAGTGTAATTCATACAAGTGTCAAATTGACATACGTAGACACTTTATTAGTGTAATTCATACAAGTGTCTGATTGACATATGTAGACACTTTTTTAGCGTAATTCATACAAGTGTGAAATTGACATATGTAGACACTTCATTAGTGTAATTCATACAAGTGTCAAATTGCCATATGTAGACACTTTATTAGTGTAATTCATACAAGTGTCAAATTGACATACGTAGACACTTTATTAGTGTAATTCATACAAGTGTCAAATTGACATATGTAGACACTTTATTAGTGTAATTCATACAAGTGTCAAATTGACATATGTAGACACTTTATTAGTGTAATTCATACAAGTGTGAAATTGACATATGTAGACACTTTATTAGTGTAATTCATACAAGTGTCAAATTGACATATGTAGACACTTTATTAGTGTAATTCATACAAGTGTCTGATTGACATATGTAGACACTTTATTAGCGTAATTCATACAAGTGTGAAATTGACATATGTAGACACTTCATTAGTGTAATTCATACAAGTGTCAAATTGACATATGTAGACACTTTATTAGTGTAATTCATACAAGTGTCAAATTGACATATGTAGACACTTTATTAGTGTAATTCATACAAGTGTGAAATTGACATATGTAGACACTTTATTAGCGTAATTCATACAAGTGTGAAGTTGACATATGTTGACACTTTGTTAGTGTAATTTTACAAAACGTGTCAAATTGATATAACCTTAGCCCACATCATTTAAACTGGCATCTTGTGTTTTTTATAGGATTCTGCCACAGGGATGGTGTTATTGTGATGTCATCTGCCGATGGGATGATTCAAAGACTGACAGTGGATGGTACAGATGAAAAGAGTATGTTTTACACCCCAACCATATTTATAGAGATAACATATACTAATATGCATGCAGAAGAGTTATGAGATGTCTTTTGTCCAACTATCTCTCCATCCAACCATCTGTTAGCACAAGTTTGTTATCACTGCTCCTCCTAAAACACTTTCAGAATGAACATCAAACACACATTCCTATAGCCACTGTTGTGCCAAGGTGGCATGTAATGTTACTCTCTTATCTAAATCCGGATAGAGAAAATTCAGATTATACTTTGGTTTGAATAACTGAAGGTCATAAGGTTGTCATTGTACTTCAAGATCACAATAAGTTTTGTTTCCTGCATAATGCTGCTATTTTTTTTATAGCTCTTCTCGGTTTTGTTTGATTAGAAATTGAGCATATCTTAGAAGATGAAACCTCTACTTTATGTTACTTGTATATTCCACATAATTGAAACAAATATAGCACCATATCAGAAAACAAAGACAGAGACATGGCGAAAGTTATCATTGTCATTATTGTAATAATCTTTATGGCATACAACAAAGACCAAGTTATCATTATTATCATTATTGTAAAAATCATTATGGCATAGAACAAAGACCAAGTTATTATTATCATCACTGTAATAATTATTATGGCATACAACAAAGATAAAGTTATCATTGTCATTATTGTAATAATCTTTATGGCATAGAACAAAGACCAAGTTATTATTGTCATCACTATAATAATTATTCTGACATACAACAAAGATGAAGTTATCATTGTCATCACTGTAGTAATTATTCTGGCATACAACAAAGACAAAGTTATCATGGTAATAATCTTTATGGCATACAACAAAGACCAAATTATCATTGTCATCACTGTAGTAATTACTCTGGCATACAACAAAGACAAAGTTATCATTCTCATTATTGTAATAATCTTTATGGCATACAACAAAGACAAAGTTATCATGGTAATAATCTTTATGGCATACAACAAAGGCCAAATTATCATTGTCATCACTGTAGTAATTATTCTGGCATACAACAAAGACAAAGTTATCATGGTAATAATCTTTATGGCATACAAGAAAGACCAAATTATCATTGTCATCACTGTAGTAATTATTCTGGCATACAACAAAGACGAAGTTATAATTCTCATTATTGTAATAATCTTTATGGCATACAACAAAGACAAAGTTATCATGGTAATAATCTTTATGACATACAACAAAGATGAAGTTATCATTGTCATCACTGTAGTAATTATTCTGGCATACAACAAAGACAAAGTTATCATGGTAATAATCTTTATGGCATACAATAAAGATGAAGTTATCATTGTCATCACTGTAATAATCTTTATGGCATACAACAAAGACCAAGTTATCATTGTCATTATTATAATAAATCTTTATGGCATACAACAAAGACCAAGTTATCATTGTTGTTATTGTAATAATCTTTATGGCATACAACAAAAACAAAGACAAAAAGATTATTACAGTGATGACAATGATAGCTTGGTCTTTGTTGTATGCCATAAAGATTACTACAATAATGACAATGATAACTTTGTCTTAAGACTCACCTGTTTCGACTGCCGGTACAAACTTAGTGACCTAATCATGTTTTGTATCTTATGTTTTCAGCATGTTTGTTATGTTTTCAAATTTCATTGTTTTTGTCATTTGTTGTTCTGTAGTGTAATGATATCATTATTTATGATGTAAGTGCTTAGAGCTTCGAAAGATTAGGCGCTATACAAAGTCCTCATTATTATTATTATTATAATTATTATTATTATCATCACTGTAACAATCTTTATGGCATACAAAAATTAACAAAGTTAATATTGTCATCACTAATAATCTTGATGGCATAGAACAAAGACAAAGTTATCATTGTCGTTATTGTAATAATCTTGATGGCATAGAACAAAGACCAAGTTATCATTGTCGTTATTGTAATAATCTTGATGGCATAGAACAAAGACCAAGTTATCATTGTCGTTATTGTAATAATCTTTATGGCATAGAACAAAGACCAAGTTATCATTGTCGTTATTGTAATAATCTTTATGGCATAGAACATTGACAAAGTTATCATTGTCATCATCATTTCAATATGCATGCAAATATCTGTCTTATTTTGATGTCTAATTTGTCCTAATGTATATAGTACCAATTTGACAACCAATATTGCAACCATCTTGCAAAGTCTTGTTATCAATACTTCTGTTTGATAGATGGTTATATTGACATACAGGTTTTCACCAAAATCCTTTTTTTACTTAGTTGGTATTAAATGAGTAGGATGCTGATTGGACATGCTGAACATGCCAGCCACCTTGAAAATTTTAGCATAGTTACTTCTCCAAAATGTAAGTGATATTGACATGGGGTTTTCACCCAATGACTTCTAATGTTATCTAGTTAGTCCTAAGTAAAAATGTTGTTAAAGTAAGTCATATTGACATGGGGTTTTCACTCAACGACTTCAAATGTTATCTAGTTGGTCCTAAGTAAAAATTATGCTAACGTAAGTCATATTGACATGGGGTTTTAAACAATGACTTCTATTGTTATCTAGTTAGTCCTAAGTAAACATGATACTGATATGATTTATGGTATAGCCACTAGGATGCCATTTTAAAAATCGTGTTATTGCTATATTTTCTGAATGGATGGTGATGTCAAGATGTGGTTTTATTGAAAACGCTTCATATGAAGTCTTGTTGGTCCTAAGTAAAAATGTTGTTAAAGTAAGTAATATTGACATGGGAATTTCACTTAATGACTTCTAATGTTATCTAGTTGGTCCTAAGTAAAAATTATGCTAACGTAAGTCATATTGACATGGGGTTTTAAACAATGACTTCTATTGTTATCTAGTTAGTCCTAAGTAAAAATGTTGCAAATCTTACATCTATTATGTCATCAGTGGTGGGCCATCTTGAAAACCTTCTTTTGGTTCAAGAATATTAGTCTTATATATGTTCTTTAAATTTTGTTTAATGATAATAATGAGGACTGTCATCAGTGGTGGCCATCTTGAAAACGTTCTTTTGGTTCAAGAATATTAGTCTTATATATGTTCTTTAAATTTTGTTTAATGATAATAATGAGGACTGTCATCAGTGGTGGCCATCTTGAAAACCTTCTTTTGGTTCAAGAATATTAGTCTTATATATGTTCTTTAAATTTTGTTTAATGATAATAATGAGGACTGTCATCAGTGGTGGCCATCTTGAAAACCTTCTTTTGGTTCAAGAATATTAGTCTTATATATGTTCTTTAAATTTTGTTTAATGATAATAATGAGGACTGTCATCAGTGGTGGCCATCTTGAAAACCTTCTTTTGGTTCAAGAATATTAGTCTTATATATGTTCTTTAAATTTTGTTTAATGATAATAATGAGGACTGTCATCAGTGGTGGCCATCTTGAAAACCTTCTTTTGGTTCAAGAATATTAGTCTTATATATGTTCTTTAAATTTTGTTTAATGATAATAACGAGGACTTTGTATAGTGCCTAATCTTTAGAAGCTCTAAGCACTTTACAACTAATATAATGATTTGACTACAAAAGACAAAAAAAAAGCAACAAACACCATGAAATTAGAAAATATTAAAAAAATTATGATAATATTTATCATAGGAAACATTATTAGATCTTTAAATTTGTTCTTGCAGTTGAAAAAAGTATTTTCCATATTTTATGCTTATCCGCTTGAGTTAAATTTTGTGTTTGTTGCTCATTTCTCAGGTTTGTTAATGCTGTAATTGCAAAATTATTGATATGTATCTGTATTTCTTGATACAGCAAAAAAATGCTTGCCATGACTATATTTAATCTTTTAATATGTTTGGTAAAGTTTTGCATGTAGCTTACAATTGCATGAGTTTGTTGTATTATTATATGCATACTGTCTTACTAAGAAATTTCTTTTTTGCCAAAAAATGTCTCTGTAACCTATATTTCTCCTTTGAATACGTTCCCCGATCACATTACTTTAGGGATATTAGCCTGCTACCTCGCGAATCCAGCCCTACCAAAAGACGAAAATTCGTCTTTCCTGTCTATGTCATATAGACAAAGGGCAATAACTCTTGCCCCTTACCTCCCCTTGCTACCCGCTAGGTGTCGCTTCTTTAGTTTTTTAGCTTTGCTTGTAGTGTGCAAACACGTACAATTAGACCTCCAATGAATCCAAGCCATCTTAGTGTAAATTCTGACCATCCGAAGTTAAATTTGGAATTACTGTGTTGGATAATCATTCCTCGACAGGTTGTATACATTATTTTACAATATTTTCCAATTTGAGTGACTTTGTCACCTTTTCTAGACTTCGGACCAGGTTGCAACGTGGTCAAGCACGCTTATGGCGGTACTAGCATGTAATACATGTAGCACTCAATAATTTCGCTTATTCCGTATGTAACGTTTACGATATTAGCGATTTAATAACGTGCTGCATTGATAATTTGTGCTTTATTTACCTGCTTTGTCGTTTCAGTAGACTTCAAAAAAGTCTTTGAACGACCAAGTTGCGACTATTTAATGGCGGACTTCGTGTTGTAGTCACGATTTCACGCGACACTTAATCATTTCGCTTCCTCCGTTAGTTACGGTTATGGTAATAGCGACTTAATAGCATGCTGAATTGCTAATTGTGCTTTGTTTATCATCTTTTTCGTTTCAGTAGACTTTGTCTTGAACGAACCATTGCAACACGCTCACGGCGATAACTAGTGTTGTCATTAAGAGTTAACATGGCACGGAATAAAAAAATTTGACTACTCCGTTAGTAACGGTTATAGTATTATCGAATTAATAATATGCTGAATTTTTTAATGTATGCTTTGTTCTCTTCTTTTGTCGTTTCAGTAGCAAAGTCGACAACGAAGGCATGAATGGCAAAATGGGTGTTGGCAATGTGGAAATGGAGGAAATTATGTTGACATGGTTTAGGCTGCCCAGTGGGTGTAAATTTCACCGCAGGTCCGTGCATGACTTTCGGGCCTGTAAGTCCGGACGCATGGAGTCTATGCTTGATCAATTGGATCCATTTTAATATGCACTTTCGCCGGCCGTCCAGCCGTCCGTCCAGCCGACACCGTCAGTTCAGCCGGCACTTCAGCAGGCACCAACCGGCATTAGCCGTCCATCCGGCACCGTCCGTTCAGCCCAAATGGCACCGGACGGCCAGCCGACCTTCCAGCTTGCATCAACAGGCACCGGCCGTTCAGCCCAAATGGCACCGGCCGGCCAGCCGACCTTCCAGCCTGCGTCAACAGGCACCGACCGTCCACCCGGCAACGACCGTTCAGCCCAAATGGCACTGGTCGTCCAGCCGACCTTCCAGCCGGCATCAACCGGCACCGGCCGTCCAGCCGGCAACGACCGTTCAGCCCAAATGGCACCGGCCGTCCAGCCGGCATCAACCGGCACCGGCCGTCCACCCGGCAACGACCGTTCAGCCCAAATGGCACCGGTCGTCCAGCCAACCTTCCAGCCGGCATCAACCTGCACCAGCTGTCCATCCGGCTACGACCGTTCAGCCCAAATGGCACCGGTCGTCCAGCAGGCATCAACCGGCACCGGCCGACCATCCGACAACGACCGTTAAGCCCAAATGGCACCGGTCTTCCAGCCGGCATCAACCTGCACCGGCTGTACATCGGATTTACGGAGATTATAGTGATGTACCCGTCAGTCAATCTACACTACTGGTTACATATCACTACCATGAGAGAAATGTTATAGATGAACCTCCGTCCAATCAGACCATTCGAGAGGAAGGTGCCGGTCATAGCCGGACCTTCGCCGACATTCCGGCCGACCATATACCAGACAAATCAGTCGGTATTGCCGGTGTATACCTCCCGTCACGTCAAATACGTGACGGTGTGATTTTAAAACAAGGGAGAATTAGTGACATTATCAGAGGTGATGGAATTGAGTTATCTATGCCACATGGTATGCGCTACCCAGATATGGCAGCTTTACCAGAACTGGACTTTCAGGCCGACCATTCGCTAGTTCAATCAGCCAGCAGTGCCGGCTGTCCATATGTTCACGGCTTCTCCACAAGGGAGACTTAGTGAAAGTGTCAATTATGACAGAATTGCGTCATCTAGGTCACCTGGTATGCTGTACAGATATGCAAGCTGTACCAGAACCAACATTCCCTCTGAGCGAATGGTAGATGGGCGCGCAGTGCTGGCCGCACTACATAAACATTATGTAATTATTATTACCTTACAGCCGGCACCAACCAGCACCGGGCGTCCATCCGGCAATGACCGTTCAGCCCATATGGCACCGGTCATCCAGCCGACCTTCCAGCCAGCACTAACCGGCACCGGGTGTCGATCCGGCAATGACCGTTCAGCCCAAATGGCACCGGTCGTCCAGCCAAGCTTCCAGCCGACACTTGCCGGCACTGACCGTCCATCTGGCTCCGGCCGTCCAGCCCAACAGGCTCCGGTCGTCCAACCGTAGGGAGATTTTAGTCATATACCAGTCCGTCCGACTGTACCGCTGTACCAGCACGGGGACTTTTATCATACCGCAATCCGCACAAATCGGATTGACGAAGATTCTAGTGATGTTTCCGTCTGTCAATCCGTACTACCGGTTACATATCACTACCATGACACAGATGTTGGCGATGAATCTCTCGATCCAACCAGACCATTCGAGCGGTCGGTGCCCGTCATAGCCGGCCCGTCGCAGTCATTCAGGCCGAACATATGCCAATCAATTCATTCAGCATTGCCGGCCGTCCATAGGCTAACAGCTCATCCACAAGGGAGAGTGAATGCCTTTATCAGAGATGACGGAATAGAGTCATCTATGCCACCTGGTATGCATTACCCCGATATGGATGCTTTACCAGAGCAAGATTATGCACATAGTGAGTGCGATGAATCGCAGGCAAATCAGCTGTATACAGATCCAACTATGGAACGGACTGAGTTCAGCTTCAAAGCCGCAGTGGAGGAAATTTATAGGGTGTTGGCCCCTTCAGAAAGCCCTCCACCTCCTGCTGCCATTATCGACTATAAGGTTAGAGCGTCGGTCGATCTGGATGAGGGGGAAGAGACTCTATCCTTCCGCCTCCTTCCCCAGTCGACAAAAATTAAGGAAATTATGACCGTCTGTCGACACGTATAGGGGATCCAGGAAATGCTAAGGCGTTCTTTTCTGAAAGCCAAGTACCAGCGTCGTTTTCAGGTCGATGGTACAAAACTCACTCCGATGCGTTCAGTACTGAGGTCCCGGCTCTGGATAAAAACATGGCAGCAGTCCATATGTCTGCTCCATTGTCTTATAAAGTGGATAAAACTGTGTTCAATGCCAAGTCCAAGCTGGTTCGAAATGTAGTCGCTACATCTTCACTGTTAGACCTAGCCTCCCTAGCCATTTTCAGGATCGCTGAAAAATCTGGCAAATGAACATGCTTGGGAATCGACGGCCCGGTTAGCTAGGGTTCTTAACAGGGCAGCTCACCATTCCATGGCCAATGCGCTGACTGCTTCTGCCAACCTAGACCTGATACGTCGTGACGCATGTCTGAAGGGCATGTTGCTTAAACCCCATCATAAGCTGGCTAGATATGACCGACGCACATTTCACGTCCCTATCCCACGAGTAGCGGACATTTCTCCGTTGTGCTTGTCGGGACTCGGTTTATCAGTTCCATGTCATACCTTTTGGCCTCAATTTAAGCCCTTGGGTTAGTACCAAGGTTATGGATTACGTCGTCACCCTGTTCCGCTCGACTTCATCTATGGCGTCGGCAGTATATTTGGACGACATCCTCCAGAAACATCTGTCAAGTTCTACTCGGCTCAAAGGCAGAAACGATCTTATATCACTTTACATCATATAGGCTTTCTCGTGAACTGGATAAAGTCTGATCTCTGTCCAATCCGGATTTTTGGTCCATCTGGGTGTGGAGTTTCTCCCAATCTGAATCTGGTAAGGCTTCCTCGAGTTTGGGATCATCTAGATATTTGCACTCGTAGAGTCCGTTTCCGACAGGATGCGCATTTTAGCGAGAGAGTTGCAGATCCTCGGATTATTCAATGCGGCAGCAGACTTGATTCCGCTCAGCCGTCCTTTTATGCACCCTTTACAAAGGACGTTGCTAGCGTAATTGCGCCCTTTTCAAGTCCCTTCGATCCCAGAAAACAGTCATGCTCACGCCAGAGATACGATCATTCTTGAGTCAATGGCACAACCCCTGTGAGCTGTCCACAGGGATTACTCTGGAGATACCCCAAGCGGGGATAACGGTATGTTCCGCCACTAGTACCTACGGTTGGGGTACACACCTGTTGCCGGACTTCGATACTGTCAGCGGCACGTGGGTGCCAGGGGCGAGCCCCTTTCCACATCAACCTTTCAGAAATAACGGCTGTCATCAATGCCTTTCATTTCGGGCAGGATCAACCCTTATTACAAATTGCCCTCATTATGTCAGACAACAATGTGGTGGTGCCTTGCCTCAAAACAAGGGGACACCAATCACCAGACCTGTGCAATTTGAGCTGGCAGTTTCTACATTGGTTCAACAATCTCCACTTCAATGTACAATTCAGACACATTCTTGGCAGACTCAATGTCTTGGCTGACACTCTATCTAGTCATTCACACAGAATGGTCACTCCATCAATCGGACTTTCTTCCAATTGACACACTTTGGGGACGTCCGATGATTGATCTTTTGCAACAAGGTGGAATCGCAAGTTGTCCACCTTTCATCTCACAGGTTCCAGACCCAGAAGCTTGGGTCGTGGATGCTCGATCAATCAGCTGGGAAGGGTTGTGGTCATTCTCCTACCCTCCCACGGTCTTGGTACTGAAATTAATCCAGAAGTTAAGGGGTCAGAACTGTCAGATGGTTCTGATTGCCCCTCTCAGATGGAACAACTCCTGGGTCTCCGATCTACTCAATCTAGGCGATAGATCTACCCAGGAAGATTACAGTCAGCACAAGTATTCGCAAGCAACCGCGGCCAGGGGTGTTCCACCCCTGTCCGGACCGTCTTTATGTTCAAGCTTGACTCTTGTCCAGACAGCCGTGCAAGACAAACAATTTAAATATTTGATTGCGGAGAGAATCTCGAGAGCAAGAAGGCCCTCTACTCTGAAGGTTTACGAGGGCAAGTGGCATGTTTTCAGGGACTGGTACCATATCATTCACATTGTTCCTCTGAGTGTCACAATCCCTCAACTGGCCAACGTTTCTCTGGCTTTTCGAGGAGAAACAGCTGGCTCCAGTTATTATCAAATGCTACCGCTCCATGATATCAGACACATTCCGCCATTCTGGTTCATGTGCTATCAGCCATGACAAAGATTTGTCAGATCTTTTAGACACTTTTAAAAATTCAATCGACTTATATCCCTCACCCTGTTTCCAAATGGAATCTGTCCTGGGTTTTAACATGACTCAATTCAGACAGTATTGAGTCTTTAACCCACGATTAGTTAAAGCTACTATCATACAAATTGGATTTCTTGATAGTCTTAGCTTCAGCATGCAGGGTGAGCGAGTTACATGTCCTTTCTAGTGACCCGAACTCTCTTCCGTTCCGATCAGAGGGTTTGATGGTCCTCTTGACGCAGCCAGGCTTCGTAGTCCAAAATAGATTACCATACATTGGCGATCAACGAGTCGTCATTAGCTCGCTTTCTTTATAGATAAGTCAGGATCAACAGCCATGTAAGATCCTGTTTGTGCACTCTAGCACCATTTCAATGCATAGAGGTGAGTCAGGTCACATACAAGCACCTCTTTCTTCTGGTGATAGCTGGGACATAAGATATCACCATTCAAGCCCTTGCTTCATGGCTGTAATGGGTTATACACTCGGCGTACTCTGAGAATTCGCAAATCAGTCACTTTATAGAAGCTGTTGGCTGACATGCAGAGTCAACCTTCTACAGTTTTATCTTCAAGTTTGTACTCGCAGAGGCAAACATTGATTCAAGTAGGTCCAGTGTTGGCAGCCCAGACGCCCACCAGACCCATGTGCAACAATCAGCACAGCCTATTAGCTTTGCTGGATTCGCCAGATAAATTTTCGTAGGTAAGAAGATTTCAATAACTATCTTCTTAACCGTATAAAGGGGTCACATATCACGTGACCCTGGGCTGTGTTGCTGATTGAAAATTAGGAGACCGGGTTATCATTCACATGGGGAATCCAGCCATCATTCCCTAGAGGATACCCGGGGTGGAGGTCGGATGCTCCGCATTCCCTCCTCCTATTACTTATTCTCCTAAAGTAATGTGATCGGGGAACGTATTCAAAGGAGAAAGCAAATTTTGTAGTAAATTATGTTTCTCTGAGAATACTTACCCGATCACATTACTAAGAAACCCTCCCAACCACCCCGCCATGCGAGCATCCTCGTGTTTTATATACCGCTCAGCTTAAAAAACTAAAGAAGCGACACCTAGCGGGTAGCAAGGGGAGGTAAGGGGCAAGAGTTATTGCCCTTTGTCTATATGACATAGACAGGAAAGACGAATTTTCGTCTTTTGGTAGGGCTGGATTCGCGAGGTAGCAGGCTAATATCCCTAAAGTAATGTGATCGGGTAAGTATTCTCGGAGAAACATAATTTACTACAAAATTTGCTTTCTTCAGACATTTCATTAAAATTTTGTGTTCTTTCTTGGGTGACTGATATTCCAGTTATGAAACATCACAAATAGATACATCTATGTTGCTTGGAAGAAAGTGACTGTGACGAAAATTATTTGACTTAATAACATCAGTTGAGTATTTGTGTTTATGATGGCATTGCTAAACCTATATACATTACAGCTTACACAGAAGGCCCTTTGTTGCCAAGTAAGAATACATATGAGTTAAGTTGTAAACTTATATTCATGATTGTACATTGTATATTGTATTATGTTACCATTATACATGTACACTGTATATTGTATTATGTTACCATTATACATTGTATATATCGTGATATGTTACAGTTATACATTGTATATTGTATTATGTTACCATTATACATGTACATTGTATATTGTATTATGTTACCATTATACATGTACACTGTATATTGTATTATGTTACCATTATACATTGTATATATCGTGATATGTTACAATTATACATTGTATATTGTATTATGTTACCATTATACATGTACATTGTATATTGTATTATGTTACCATTATACATTGTATTTCGTGATATGTTACTATTATACATTGTATATACTACCATTATACATGTACATTGTATATTGTATTATGTTACCATTATACATTGTATATCATGATATGTTACCGTTATACATTGTATATTGTATTATGTTACCATTATACATGTACATTGTATATTGTATTATATTACCATTATACATGTACATTGTATATTGTATTATGTTACCATTATACATTGTATTTCGTGATACGTTACTATTATACATTGTATATACTACCATTATACATGTACACTGTATATTATATTATGTTACCATTATACATTGTATATCATGATATGTTACCATTATACATTGTATATTGTATTATGTTACCATTATACATGTACATTGTATATTGTATTATGTTACCATTATACATGTACATTGTATATTGTATTATGTTACCATTATACATTGTAAATTGTATTATGTTCCATTATACATTGTTTATTGTATTATGTTACCATTATACATGTACATTGTATATTGTATTATGTTACCATTTATACATTGTATATTGTATTATGTTACCATTATACATTGTATATTGTGATATGTTACCATTATACATTGTAGTATATTGTATTATGTTACCATTATACATTGTACCTTGTGATATGTTATTCTGAGCAGGTTGATTGTATATAAAGCTAACCAGAGTAAAAAAAAATTCTTGCAAATAATACCATTTGAACCAGCCTATTCTGACAAGAGAACCTGTTTTTTATTTTAAAAAATGAACATTAAATATAATTTCAGATATTTCCATCTCCTGTTCAAAGTCCAGTTACAGTATTAATATTGATGAAAATCATCTCTGGAGTTGTCAAGGCATTGCTTTGTCCAAACATGCTTTGTTCATGATGGCAGTCTACAGGTATGCTTCTTGTGTATCTTAAACAGATCTTGAAACTTAATAACTTTCAATTTTTTTTTCATTTCATTTGCATTTTCTTTCATTCATTGCTTTGTTTTACCCAACATTTCAATTTCTAGAGGACAGGCATCATAAACCTTAACACTTTTACCTTTTGCATTACAGAAAAAAGTATTTCAAATACTGTAGTATCATTTATTTTCGTTGTGCTCAATTTTCGTGGTTTTGTAAGAAAAGGCATTTTCGTGGGGACGTAAATTCGTGGTTTTGCCTGTCAAATTTCGCATATTATAAGGTAGTTAATTTCATGGTTTAACCTCTACAAGTACCCCAAATAAAGAATACAAAAGCATAAAACGATGCCGACGCAAACGGCGGTCACATTAATGTTTAAAACAAAACTACCACCTATATGAGTACATATCTAAGACCCGGCAAGTTCAATACTTACAACGTATTTTTGACCAAGTGATTAACATCTGTCAAAGCAGACTCAGCCAACAACACTAAAAACAATACTTCCACCTATGTGAGCACATATCAAACACCCGTCAGGATTAATCAGTTTCGCCATGTTTTCGTTTGAGTGTTCAAGATCAAAGGAAGCCGACGCCGCCAACAAAACCAGACCAATCAGTTATTAAAGTACATTTGAATGATCTCTTACTTAAACCACTGTCCATAAAGTTGCAATATCAGTACTTTATGACTATCATGGCGTTAACACAGTGGCTTAAGAGTGGTAAAATTCAACTTAGATCACCCTCAGAACCTGGACTTCCTAACCCATCAGAAGCTGAGAACCCAGCGCAGGCTCTCGCTTACCAAAAAAAAAAAAACGGGTCGGGAATTGGGGGGGGGGGGGGGATCATCAACCTATGTGGCTCACTTTTCGTTGGGGATTTAAATTCGTGGTTTGTGGCAACCACGAAAACCACGAAAATTGATCCCCCACGAATATTAATGATACTACAGTATTTTAGTTATCTGGTAAAATATTTTCTGATCAAGTAATAAAATTGAATGCCAGACATGTATGACCACTCTGGTGTGGTTAGTGTCCAACTCAGATGTGGGAGGTCACTGGTTAGAACCCTGGCCATATCATACCAAAGACATAAAAATGGTACTAACAGCTGCCAAGCTTGGCACTCAGCATTAAGAGGTTAGTGTTAGGACTGGTCATCCTGGTGTCAGGATAATATGACTGGGTGGGACCTCATGCTAAGTGTCTGCGGCATGATGCCCAGGTGTTAGACATCACAATTAACTGCCTCACTGCAGACATTGTAGTGATATCACTGAAAATTGTTAAAGTTACATTAAAAATCACACACACACACACACACACACACACTAGCAATGTAAAAGTGTTTGATATGTTCTTCTGCAGTTCTTGTTTTAATTAGTAAGTGATCTTATTATTATGATTGCAGGTAAATGCAATTAATGGCCAATTTGGTCATTTAACTTTTCCTTATCAGTCAGTTGCCAAAAGGGGAACAGTTTATTGTAAGGCACTTCAAATCTTCTTCATTTCTGTCTAAAAGGCATAGTAATCATTTTGATGTCCATCTTCGTAGGTATAAGGTTCTTGTTAGCATCTAAACAACTTTTACATGTTGGTCAGACACTGTGCTTGGACATGCATATTCATGAATATATTTCTGGATGATGGAAGCATTCCTTGTCAGTTTCTAGGCC
The DNA here is from genome assembly GCA_030141615.1 of Unio pictorum. Taxonomy (NCBI): domain Eukaryota; kingdom Metazoa; phylum Mollusca; class Bivalvia; order Unionida; family Unionidae; genus Unio; species Unio pictorum. Next base: position 9,336,026 of record JARLTB010000048.1, read on the forward strand.
ATTGTATATTAATACATACACACTAATATGTACACACTAATACTTTCACACCAATACTTATATACCCATACTTACACACCAATACTTACACACCAATACTTACACACCAATACTTACACACCAATACTTATATACCCATACTTACACACCAGTATTTTTTCATCAAATATGTTACCCAATCCTATGTGTTGGTCTGGCAGATTTCCTCTTAGGCATAAGACTTGGCAGCATAGCCTAAAAATACCTCAGTTGCTCCTTCTGCTTGTACTAAGAAGCATGGTCTTGTCATAAGAAACTTTCCAAAAGCCAGAAGCTACATGGACGATATTCCACTACAAGTTGGCACAATTTCTCGCTTTTTTAGGAAAGTATACTTCATCTGTATTTCCAACTTTTTCTCTTTCTATCACGACAAAGTTCTGTCGTTACAAGTTGCTAATGCTTTGTTGTCATTACACATTTAGGTAATTGCACATGGAGCCTAAGTGACTTTGTATTCAGTTCAGTCCGTACATACTTTATACATGCAAGTCTCTAGTGTTTATATAACTCCTATACATGTGTAATTCCATTATGAACAGGTACGTAGTGGCAAGTTTCAAGCCAGAAATAACCTCAGTTCAATGAACTTATGCACTTTGGCTTACATTGTTAGAGCAGTTGCCACAAAGCCAGCATCAGACTGGAACTGTTTTCTAACTGACATAATTCAGGTTGTGGAACTGCTGTTGGAGTCCATATTCTCTTTATCACAATGATCTGTCATCTCAGAGGGCCCAATTTGATCTTGTAGTGGGAAAATGTTTCTCTAATGAAACCATGCCCAGACAGATGAAGTCCTCCAGTCTAGTTAACTAGTAGTTTACTCAATACCTTAAACGGTTGGAGAAGATGTTTCTTGGGTAAGGGCCCACCTCTTCTTTATTATTTTGGGTAACGTATTTGAAAAAGTAAGCAATTTTTCCAAATAAAATATTTTTCATCGAGAATACATACTCAATCATAATACAAATACACCCTTCCAGCCTTTACGCAGTTGCATCCATAAGGAGTATGTCTTCCACCCCAGTAGTAACTGATGTATTTTAATTCTTTGCGGCCCAGTCTTATACCTAAGGGGAGATCACTGTGCCTGACCACCACATAGGCCAGCAGACAACTTTTGGTTTCTTTGAGCTAAAATTAGTATCTGGGAGAGTTGGCATTGCGAGGTAGTAATAGTGCTCCTAATGTATTATGATTAGAAAAGTATTTTTAAAAAATATTTTTTTGTGCTAGATAAAAATTGGTTTACATACAAGAAATACATGCCAATACTTTCACTTTAGTTTTTGTCACATTACAGTGTTTCACTTTTATTTTTCTAGTTCTAATTATGTGTGAAGACCTGATCTATGCATCATCCATTAGTGATTGTTAATTTCCAATTCTGCTAAACTATTGGGAGGTTTGTCATCCTAAGGGGAGATCACTGTGCCTGACCACCACATATCATGAAAATGTTCCCATTTATTTGGAAATAAATGCAAACAGGGACACCATGGACACATACTATGGCTATCAAGATATCATATTATCTTTATACAGCAATTCATAAACATTTCATTTTAAGACCTGATTGTGTTCACAATTTATTGGATATATAGTCATTAATTATTTCATTCCGCTTGCAAAGTTCCATTTTTACTTGCAGGTCATCTTCATATTATGACCATCTAGACATAGAGATGAGAAATCCAACTAAGGTAAGGTTATTTTATAAAGTTGACACTAGTATATTATCAAAAATATATATTCATTATTAATTAATATGATATGACATTTTAACCCATATCAGATTGAAAAATGTGCAATATCATACATGTACTAGAAATAAATTTGTCCTGTTGCAGTACCACATAGGTGAGCTCTTATCAATTTATTTTCTAGTAAAACCAGTATGATGTTTTAAAAGAGTTATACAAAAATTGTTTCCCCATCTGGTGAATAGAATTGTACCTTTTGCCTGTGTTTGAAACTTCAGTCATTTCCTCACCAGGATTTAAGATTTCCTATCGGATATGGGACATGTTTATAGCTAAAAAATCACTAGGATTTAAGATTTCAGTGAAATATGTGACGTGTTTAAAACTTCAATCATTTGTTCACCAGGAATTACGATTTCTAATGAGCTGTCTAGTAAGACCTCTAAGGCTTATATTTTGATATAGTTAGGTCTTTTACCTGCAGAAAATCAGAGAACATTATATTTTGATATAGTTAGGTCTTTTACCTGTAGAAAATCAGAGAACATTATATTTTGATATAGTTAGGTCTTGTACCTGTAGAAAATCAGAGAACATTATATTTTGATGTAGTTAGGTCTTGTACTTGCAGAAAATCAGAGAACATTATATTTTGATGTAGTTAGGTCTTGTACCTGCAGAAAATCAGAGAACATTATATTTTGATATAGTTAGGTCTTGTGGAAAGTCAGAAATTGGTGGAAACAACCTACATTTGATAGGTATTTCCTGACTGATTCATACAACCTATTGCTGTTGCATATGTTTCAATCACAAAGTGTTGGGGTTCTCATTCTTATCATGTCAAGTCCATGCAGATCTGACATTCATCCTAGCAGAGAAACCTTGAAAATCTTGTTATGACCTCTTGAACAGAAAGTCACATTTTCTCCTCTTGGTCAGAAAGTCACATCTGTCTGGGATTTTCTCTTGAACAGAAAGTCACATCTGTCTGGGATTTTCTCCTTTGGGCAGAAAGTCACATCTGTCTGGTATTTTCTCCTTTGGGCAGAAAGTCACATCTGTCTGGTATTTTCTCCTCTTGGGTAGAAACTTCACATATGTCTGGGATTTTCTCTTGAACAGAAAGTCACATCTGTCTGGGATTTTCTCCTCTTAAACAGAAAGTCACATCTGTCTGGGATTTCTCCACTTAAACAGAAAGTCACATCTGTCTGGGATTTTCTCCTCTTGAACAGAAAGTCACATCTGTCTGAGATTTTCTCTTGAACAGAAAGTCATATATGTCTGGGATTTTCTCTTGAACAGAAAGTCACATCTGTTTGGGGTTTTCTCCTCTTGGACAGAAATGTCACATCTGTCTGGGATTTTCTCATATTGAACAGAAAGTCACATCTGTCTGGCATTTTCTCCAAAAGACTTCTTAGGATGAATATTTGGTTATATATAAGAATGATGCAGCCTTGAACTTCAGTATGGTTACCATGGTGATCATACTGAAAATCTTGTCATTACTGCCCCTGGATGAATGGTCAGATTTCTAGTTGGTTGTGCTGATATGACCACCAAGCAGTCACTTTGAACATTTTGTTGTGGCTATTTCTTCTTAACAGAAATTCATATCAACAAGGAGTTTTCATCAGAAGATTTTTTTGTCATACATGAAATGGCCACCATGGCAGCCAAAATGAAAACCTTGTTATTTTAACTTTATTATGTTTTGGTCTCCTTGTTTATGCTTGTCTGTTGTTTTAATTTTATTATGTTTTGGTCTGCTTGTACATGTTTGTCTGTTGTTTTATTTGATTATGTTTTGGTCTCCTTGTATATGTTTGTCTGTTGTTTTAACTTTGTTATGTTTTGGTTTCCTTGTTTATCCTTGTCTGTTGTTGTAACGTTATTATGTTTTGGTCTGCTTGTACATGCATGTCTGATGTTTTATTTTATTATGTTTTGGTCTCCTTGTACATGCTTGTCTGTTTTAACTTTATTATGTTTTGGTTTGAAAAGCCTCTTTCACATCCAACATCATCACCTGGTACATCATTTATATATTTGGGCATAACATATAAGTATTTCTTACTCATTGTTGCAAATATCACTGGCAATGTAAATTGTTTAACACTTCCTACTATGGTTGTGTTCTACTGTTTGTACCTCACTTAACATTGATTCTTATCAATTCCATGACAAGAAAAGTGTTCTAACAGTTAATGGATTTTATTCAGACCTTGCTTTGCTAATGATGAAAGATGGTAGACATGACACAAAACAGTTGTGTTTTTTTCCCCTTTATTTCGATACTCTTCAAATCCTGTATTCCTAAAATTTATCTGTGTTTATACTGCTTGACCTCCACATTAATCCCAACATCTTTCTGTATTTCATAGTTTGACTTTCACATCAATCCCAACATTTATCTATGTGTCATACTGCTTGACATTCACATCAGTCCCAACATTTATCTATGTGTCATGCTGCTTGACTTCCACATTCCCCAACATTTTTTGGTGTTTCAGAAATTTGGACAGAACAACTTAATTAGGAAATCCTTTGATGATGCATTATCTGTGGCTTCATGACCCTTTGAATTAATCAAAGCTAGGTATGTTCTGTATAGAACTTTAAAAACCTTCTCCAGATTCAACAAGTTTACAGAGTACATCTGAGCATACATGAAAGCTAGATATGTTCTGTATAGAACTTTAAAAACCTTCTCCAGATTCAACAAGTTTATAGAGTACATCTGAGCATACATCAAAGCTAGCAGATAGTAATTGCTGAATTTATCAGAGCCTTTTTAAACACAATGCTGAATTACTGAGAAATAAAATATATTTGAGATACTGTGTGAATATAAGTCCAGCATTGGTAGAAATTTTACTTCTTGTGAGTATGCTAAGCTATATATTTGCAGGGCATAATGGACACCTATTGGCATTACAGATTTTCTGCACATAATAGACACTTATTGGCATTACAGACATACTTTACATAATGGATACCTATTGGCATTACAGATTTTCTGTACATAATAGACACTTACTGGCATTACAGACATACTGTACATAATGGACACCTATTGGCATTACAGATTTTCTGTACATAATAGACACTTACTGGCATTACAGACATACTGTACATAATGGACACCTATTGGCATCACAGATTTTCTGTACATAATAGACACTTACTGGCATTACAGACATACTGTACATAATGGACACCTATTGGCATCACAGATTTTCTGTACATAATAGACACTTACTGGCATTACAGACATACTGTACATAATAGACACTTACTGGCATTACAGACATACTGTACATAATGGACACCTATTGGCATTACAGATTTTCTGTACATAATAGACACTTACTGGCATTACAGACATACTGTACATAATGGACACCTATTGGCATCACAGATTTTCTGTACATAATAGACACTTACTGGCATTACAGACATACTGTACATAATGGACACCTATTGGCATCACAGATTTTCTGTACATAATAGACACTTACTGGCATTACAGACATACTGTACATAATAGACACTTACTGGCATTACAGACATACTGTACATAATGGACACCTATTGGCATTACAGATTTTCTGTACATAATAGACACTTACTGGCATTACAGACATACTGTACATAATGGACACCTATTGGCATCACAGATTTTCTGTACATAATGGACACCTATTGGCATCACAGATTTTCTGTACATAATAGACACTTACTGGCATTACAGACATACTGTACATAATGGACACACTGGCATTACATAATTACTGTATGTAATGGACACTTACTGGCATTACATAATTACTTTACATAATGGACACTTACTGGCATTACATAATTACTGTATGTAATGGACACTTAATGACTTTACAGACATACTGTACATAATGGACATTTTCTGAGATTACATACTTACTGTACATAATGGACACTTATTAACATTACAGACATACTGTACATAATGGAAACACTGGCATTACAGACTTACTGTACATAATGGACACTTATTGACATTATAGACATAATGTGCATAGTGGACACTTTCTGAGATTACAGGCATACTGTGCATAATGGACACTTATTGCCATTACAGACATACTGTTCATAATGGACACCTACTGACATTACAGACTTGCTGTATATAATTTACATCTTCTGGCATTAGATTTTGTATAATAGACTCTTACTGGTAGTACAGACTTACTGTACATAATGGACACCTATTAACATTACATACATACTGGACAAAGTGGGCACATACTGACATTACATACATACAGGACAGAATGGACACTTACTGACAATATAGACATAATGCATAATGGATTCCTATTGACATGACAGACTTGCTGTATATAATTGACACATCTGGCATTACAGACTTACTTTGTATTATGGACACCTGGCATTATAGACATACTGTGCATAATGGACACTTACTGACAGTACAGATTTAGTGTGTATAATGTATAATTTTTACAATCATACTGGCCTCTGACAACTAGGTGGCAGGTTTTGGAACTTTATAATTCACAGTTTTGCAAAGCTAACTGATCCATACAAAATTAATTTACTTGAATTTATTTATTTTCAGCTGTGCATTTTAGCAACATACCAACATTCATCTGTGGATCTGACAGAATTGTTCAACAGATGGTTTACAGATGAGACAGGTTCACTTGAAATATTTAACTTTTCATCCAGTCTATACTATATTACTCTTTCATGGAAAGCACACTATGAATGTAACATGCATCCGAGCCAATAACACTTGTATTTCTCTTGTCTGTCACTAGAGGAAATTAGTTTATTATGGAATTTCAAGACTGGTTCACTATTTATCAAGCTTTTCTCATGATAGAAATCTTTTAAAATATAGAACTAAAAGACATATAGCATATTGATCACAGTGAACTGACTCTACTGTCTGTTTTTGTTTTAAGCATCGCAAACTTGTTGCAAGGAACAAGTTGCTAATCCACAAAACTATCCTGCAAATTACTTCTAAAATTGATGGGGACTTTTCCAAGTCATATGCTCAGAAATGCTTTGGAATTTATTTAGTGTAGATGACTTTCCTGATATATACTTAAGAGGTATGAATGAAATTGGACTTACACCAAAAATCATCATAAATTATCTTCATGTAATTTTGGCTTGTCTTGGTAGATTTAGTCTTTGAGATGTTATTTTCCTAATGTAATACAGGCTTTTTATTATAGATTTAATATGTATTATATGAATATATATTATCTCTGTATAATCTATGGCTTTAAATGATGCTTGTGTTTCCAACATAAAATTACAAAACATTGACATGGCCCCGAGTGGCCAAGTGGTCTAAAGTGCTCTCTGTTAAGGATCACTGCCATATCGACTCTGTGTGGGTTTGAGTCTCAGATTCGGCCAATGTGGTAATGTGAGAAAGCGTGCCAGTAGCTTCACATGGGTCGGTGGTTCTGTCCGGGGGTTTTCCCGGGTTCTTCCTACACCATTAATACTGGCTGCCAAATATAGCCTATCGTGTGGTGAAAAATGGTGTTAAACCCTACAACAACAACAACAAAAATTTGTGGTTAAAAAAAGTGTCAGATGCTAATCAGTCACTTAAAATATAGGAAAATATGTAGTTTGATTCAAGCTGGTTTGGTCTGGTTGTAATCTTGATTTAGGCTGATTTATTCTGGTTGTAATCTTTGATTAAGGCTGATTTATTCTGGTTGTAATCTTTGATTAAGGCTGATTTATTCTGGTTGTAATCTTTGATTAAGGCTGATTTATTCTGGTTGTAATCTTTGATTACAGCTGATTTATTCTGATGGTAATCTTTGATTAAGGCTGATTAATTCTGGTTGTAATCTTTGATTTAGGCTGATTAATTCTGGTTGTAATCTTGGATTAAGGCTGATTAATTCTGGTTGTAATCTTTGATTAAGTCTGATTTATTCTGGTTGTCAATATGTAATCTTGATTCAGGCTGGTTTATTATAAATTCTAATCTTTGATTTAGGCTGATTAATTCTGGTTTTCAATATGTAATCTTGATTCAGGCTGGTTTAATATAAATTCTAATCTTTGATTTAGGCTGATTAATTCTGGTTGTAATCTTTGATTAAAACTGATTAATTCTGGTTGTAATCTTTGATTCAGGTGGGTTTAACTCATTCAGCCCCAGCACTGTTACCTATTTAGACAATTTTGTAAATATCATGCACATGCATTCACTCTTATCTAATTTCTCTTCTTATATCCATATACAAATCCACCAACTATTCCAAATGAATTTGTCTTCACATTGATTCTGTTTCTTCTATTTATTTCTTCTCTTTGTCTATGTCTTTCACAACTTATTGCTATACTATTTATGAAATTGACATGATCACTACAATTTGCTAGATCTGCAAGAACTCTATTATCATTACTATCAGTATCCTCTTTATTTGATGAGTTAGTCTCAGTCACTTCTTTATCCGAATCTAAATCTCACAAAATATCCAACTGCCCAACATATTTTTCCTTTGCTTGCTCATTATTTTCAAGATTAAACCAGTGAAACTCCTCGCTTTCGCTCACACCATTATCGTCTTATGTCCGCCATCATTTGTGAGTTTTCATGAACAGAACATGTCTTTTGAAACTGCTCTCCATTAGTAACCCTTGGTTTCTGAACAATTCAAATTTGCACAAAGAAAAGTAAAATCATTTCTGATTGGTTAATATTGGTAACCAATCAGAGCGATGAAAGATGAGATCAGCCATTAAATGCAGTCAACAAACTTCAACTATTGGCCAGATTGGCCATTAAATGCAGAAACCAGATCATGCGTATTTATGGGATTGGGGACGAATGAGTTAATTTGGTTCTAATCTTGGATTTAGGCTGATTTATTATGGTTCTACAAGCTGTTTTTCAGATGAAGCAATGCAAAATATGTTCTGGTCAAATAAGTTTAAAATAAATTATAGCATGGATGCCAGAAGTAATGCTTTTTTTTCATTTGTAAATTTAAAAACCAGTTTTCAGATCAGAAAAGGAAATAAATTTCGGTATCTCTCTTTGGGCCATGGATGACAAGTAATGGTTAAACATGCCATATTGTTGAACAAGTTTAAATTTCATGAAATATACCCAACATATGTGATAAGGTCTGTGATAACCCATACCTAAAAATCATAAGCTCTATCCATGAGATTTTTGTGAACCAAGAATGACTTAGAAGTACAAGATGTACATCAGCCCAAAGTTCAGACAGTCATCACAGAAGTATGAAAATACAGGATTCAGGTATTTGTCTGTGCTCAGTGAGACAAGCAGGAAAGGTGACAGTTTTAATGTTTTATCGTGCCCAAAGTCGAAACAGTCATCGCAGAAGTATGAAAATACAAGATTCAGGTGTTTGACTGTGCTAAGTGAGAAAAGCAGGAAAGGTGACAGTTACAGTAAAACATTGATTATCCACATGCTGATTAATCTGATTATTCACATGTATTGACTACTAATGTGCCTCCAGAAATTATAATGTGCACATATCCATAATTAAAACAGAAATCAGAAAGAAACAAAATTGATTATAACCTCATAGAATTATAATTATGGTGGTATTTTAAATTATACTTTTTGATGGAAATAAATGTAATTAGGAGATAGTGGGAGAGTTAGATACAAGAAGATAAAAGGTTATTCTTACACCTGATTGTTGCTAATTGAATCCGACTATGATAGTGTATAATCTGTTATACAGAAATTAAAAGCTTATCAAGCACAATTAAAGACTGACAAGTCCAATTAAATGCATTTAGTATTTGAAACTAAATAAATAAATTGTTGATAAAAGTCAATTACCTGCTGGCACAGGTGTGAGTGGAAAACATGTCAGCAGAGTTTAACTTGATCCAAGTCCTTTAACACTTGCCTTTACAAGACCAAACCTTGAATGGCCATCCTTCGCACCAATGCAATCATTCCAATATGGACAGTGTGAGTAGTAAATGTGAATTATTTAATTAATTATCTTAATGCCTACATGTTAATAATTACTCAATTACTGATAGAAATATTTATCTGCTAATTATAATAATAATTATAAGACCCATTCAATCCAGATGCTGTCATTCTATTTGTTAATCAAATTTTGATAATCCAGACAACGTATTATCCTTTCTAAATTTATGCTTTAAAAAAACTGTAAGAAGTACCTTGTATACCGGTACTCCCAATAAGTGAATTTCAAACAGAATAGACCTCAATCTGCCATCACATAATGCACCAGTAATCAGGAACTGTACTGTTTAACCTATTACCCTCAAAAAGCCTGCATGAGCCCAGATCTGCCATTATATTAACTATATAATGCAGGTGGACTTTTAACTGAGCGTCTATGGTACTTTTGTTTGATTGGAATGTTATTTCAGAAGTTCTTGCTTTAAGAAATATTTATATTTCATTATATCAATGGATTATTATTTATTTAATTTTTTTCTTGCTTTTATTGGCAGGTTTAAATGAGTCAGCAGATCTACTCAGTGTCTACAGGGCAGAACTCTCATTAGGGAAGATCCATATTTCTAAGGTTGTAGAATATTTAACACAGTTTGACCCAGTGATTTTGCGGCAACTTCCTCTCAGAACTCTAAGAATCATCAGGTATTATTATTTTATGCATCAAGATTCAAATGATAAAACTTGCTACTCATATTTGTGTTAAAGCTGGACGAAAATGTTTGCTGACAATGAATTTAAAAACTAATATACATAAGTATTAAAGCACTTGAGACAGATGTTACTTCTTTTCTATACAATTTGAATCACAAACATGGATTGTAATAATATTCCAAGGAATGTTTCTAATTTTTAACTCACCTCTAACAATATTTAAGGGAATTCTTCCAATTGTTAACTCACCTATTACAAATTTCAAGTTAATTCTTCCAATATGTCACTCAACTGTAAAAATATTCAAAGGTTTTCTTCCAATTTTTAAATCAACTCTAATAATATTCGAGTAAATTTGACCAATTTGTAACTCATCATAATATTATTCATGTGAAGCTTTTCAATTAATAACTCACCTGTAACAAAATTCACTGGAATTCTTTTACTTTGTAACTCAGCTGTATCAATATTCAATGGGATTCTTCTAGTTTGTAAATCAACTATATGAATATTTTATGGAATTCTTCTAATTTGTAAATCAACTATATGAATATTCTATGGAATTTTTCTAGTTTGTAAATCAACTATATGAATATTCTATGGAATTTTTCTAGTTTGTAAATCAACTACATGAATATTCAATGGAATTTTTCTAGTTTGTAAATAAATTATATGAATATTCAATGGAATTCTTCTAGTTTGTAAATCAACTATATGAATATTCAATGGAATTTTTCTAGTTTGTAAATCAATTATATGAATATTCAATGGAATTCTTCTAGTTTGTAACTCCGCAGGTGTAAGAATATTCAATGGGATTCTTCCAGTTTGTAACTCAGCTGTAAGAATATTCAATGGGATTCTTCCAGTTTATAACTCAGCTGTAAGAATATTCAATGGGATTCTTCCAGTTTGTAACTCAGCTGTAAGAATATTCAATGGGATTCTTCCAGTTTGTAACTCAGCTGTAAAAATATTCAATGGGATTCTTCCAATCTTTATCTGTCATGTACAAAATGTGGGAGAGCTTATGTTGTACTTTAGGTGTCATTGTCATTGCCATGATCAATATTGGCATACAACAAATTAACACCTTTTCTGTTTGTGCTTGTTTATGAGACATTAATGCAGTATCATATTGAAAGCTGCTCTGTGCATGCAGCGTGACATTAGTACACCCCATACCAAAAGCAGGTCAGTATGACCTCCTTTTAATGTTTCAGTGAATATATGCACCTATTATATATAGTTCAGTTTCTGGGCATTTTGTACCTATGGTCATGAATGTTGCAGCCTGAGAAGTATTACACCACCTTACAAAAAGTAGTTAAGTGTGACCTAATTTTAATACCAAAGCAACCATGTACACCTTTTAGATTTTGATCAGTTTCTGTCATGCTGGTGCCTGTATATATAATCATGAGATTTGATCTGTGCTTGCAGCCTAAGAAGTTTTAACTGTAGGTCACCATGACCTTTTCTGCGCACTTCATCAATTATATACACCTTTTAGGTGAGTTTCTTGGAACTTGTTTTAGTCATAAAATTGGATATGAGCATACATTGACCAATCATATCAAAGAAATAGGTCACTGTGGCCTTACTCAAAATACATCAAAATACATTTGGCTTGTCTTTATTTCTCATAGTTGATCATTTTGGGTATCAATGAATACAAACCTCTTGTGTCATTATAAACATTAGCCTGCAAGCTTTGCATTCAGATTATTGTTCCATATTTTGTTCCATGTTCTTTATCATTTGATAAATAAACATTACATGCCTTTAGAAAAAGTAATTAGATAATGCCCATTGAAACATTACTTGCCTATGTAAAATAACTATATATTGGCCATTGAATGCTTCATTAAAGAGAGTAATTGAAATTCTGAGTTTGAAAACTTCATTACTCCAGACTTTTGTAATCTTATGTTTCATGCAAACATCTCTGAGAATGAAACAGCTGATGCATGTTTACAAAAATGTTGCTTAGATTTAGGTTTAATTTCTAAATTAGCCGACTAACTTGAATCATATCCAGTTATTTAAAGGTCAGTATGAGGCAGCTTTATTTCAGACAGCATGATTTACAGCCATTTAATAAAAGGGCAGTTCTAAGCAGCTTTAATTTAGACAGCATGAGCTACAGCCATTTAATAAAAGGGCAATTCTAGGCAGCTTTAATTTAGACAGCCTGAGTTATAGCCATTTAAAGGGCAATTCTAGGCAGCTTAATTTAGACAGCCTGAGTTATAGCCATTTAATAAAAGGGCAATTATAGGCAGCTTAAATTAGACAGCCTGAGTTATAGCCATTCCATAAAATGGCAGTTCTAGGAAGCTTTATTTCAGAGAGCACGAGTTATAGCCATTCAATAAAAGGGCATTGAGATGTCGTTGTGTAATTTTCAGGGGCCATTTGATGTGTCTGTGTTTCAGATGTCTTTGTGTAATTTCAGGGGCCATTTGACGTGTCTGTGTTTCAGATGTCTTTGTGTCATTTCAGGTTCCATTTCATGTGTTTGTGTTTCAGATGAATTTGTGTCATTTCAGATTCCATTTGATGTGTCAGTGCCAAAGTGTTATAAAGTTAGAGTTGGTAAAGGAAGAACAAGAAAAAGAAAAGGTATTAACATGTCCCTGAGCAAGAAAAAGAGCTATTTTATTGGTAATGTCTGTTATTAGTCTATGCTGGTTAAGTTTGCTGATGTCAGTTTATGGGAGAGAGTTTACCGATGTCATTTTGTGGGCTGATCTTGTTTGGTATGACTGATGAGAAAACTTTGGAACTGCTATATATTGTATTTCATGGTTAAAAATGGGAATTGGGGTGGAATTATTCAGCATCATATTATGATGGGTGGATATAAGTTAAAAATGGGAATTAAAAAATGATGTGATTTACAGTAGGTATTTTAATTTAATAGGTTGATATAAGTTAAAAATGGACCATGTGGTGTGATTTACATTGAGTATAGTAATCTAATAGGTTGATATAAGTTAAAAATGGACCATTGGGTCTGATTTACAGTATAGTAATCTAATAGGTTGATATAAGTTAAAAATGGACAATTGGGTCTGATTTATATTGAGCGCTGTAATCTAATAGGTTGAAATAAGTTAAAAATGGACTGTGGGGTGTGATTTACAGTGAACATTTTGATCTAATAGTTTAAATAAAAGTTAAAAATGGACCATGTGGTGTGATTTACATTGAGTATAGTAATCTAATAGGTTGATATAAGTTAAAAATGGACCATAGGGTGTGATTTACAGTATAATAATTTAATAGGTTGATATAAGTTAAAATTGGACCATGTGGTGTGATTTACATTGAGTATAGTAATCTAATAGGTTGATATAAGTTAAAAATGGACCATATGGTGTGATTTACAGTATAATAATTTAATAGGTTGATATAAGTTAAAAATGGACCATTGGGTTTGATTTACATTATAGTAATCTAATAGGTTGAAATAAATTAGAAATGGACCATAGGGTGTGATTTACAGTATAATAATTTAATAGGTTGATATAAGTTAAAAATGGACCATTGGGTTTGATTTACAGTATAGTAATCTAATAGGTTGAAATAAGTTAGAAATGGACCATTGGGTTTGATTTACAGTGAGCATTGTTATTTAATAGGTTGATATAAGTTAAAAATGGACAATTGGGTCTGATTTATATTGAGCACTGTAATCCAATAGGTTGAAATAAGTTAAAAATGGACTGTGGGGTGTGATTTACAGTGAACATTTTCATCTAATAGTTTAATAAAAGTTAAAAAATGGACCATGGGGTGTGATTTACATTGAGTATAGTAATCTAATAGGTTGAAATAAGTTAAAAATGGACCAGGGGGTGGGATTTACATTGAGTATAGTAATCTAATAGGTTGAAATAAGTTAAAAATGGACCATAGGGTGTGATTTACAGTATAATAATTTAATAGGTTGATATAAGTTAAAAATGGACCATGGGGTGTGATTCACACTGTATCTTGCTTTGATACATTGAGTTTTCCATACCTATTCCTATTTTAAGACAAATTGTTTTCATGTCCCATACATTGTTACCTCCTTTGTAGTAATTATGAAACTTTTATAATTTCAACTCAGATTATCATGTACATTAAAAGTGGTAATCTGGATTCACAAACATTCCATACCATCTGTGTTAATTAAATTCAACATGGTGTGGGTGGGTTTTGATATAGTTATTACTATATTTGTCTGTAACCCATCTCTCTGTCAGTATTTTCACTTTTCATTTAAAGTAGGCACTCTAATTTTAGCTCTTGCATAAAAATGCACAAGTCATTGTTGCTGTCAATGTCAGCAATCAGTGTCATCCACAAGCTTTCTATTTGAATCTAAATATATTTTGGAAGCACTTTTATGAGCAGAATGTTGTTTTTGTAGTTGTTGTTGTAGTGCTTAATGCCATTTTTCATCACAAAATATTCTATAAATAGCAGCCAATATAAATGCTGGAGGAAGAACTGGGGAAAGAATCACCACCATGTGAGAAGCAACTGGCAAGCTTTCTCACATACCCACATTGGCTGAACCCGAGACTCGAAACCTTGCAGACAGAAGTGAGATAGCAATGATCCGTAACTGAGTGCACTTTAAGCCACTCAGGGCCCTCTTATAAGCAGGCAACTGATAATACATTAGAGAAGCTTTACAGTCCATATTGATTCTTACAAGTGCCTTTGAGATCTAGTCATGATGGAACAAAGGATTTCATGATTCTACAACTAACCTGATTCTTTGCAGAAAATGAGATTTTTTTTAATATAGTTTTTTTTTCATTTACTAAGGTATCATACTGTCTGCTTCATGTTAAAACACTAATTAGGCTATAAACAAGAGAACGTTATATGTATTTTTATGCCTGACTGTTTGCATCAAAGGCAACCAAAGTCTTGTCTATCAGAATATCTGAATATTTGCATGTCCTTCTGGCCTTCATGTAATCACGATTGCACAAAAACCATCAAGCTCTAATTACATTTAGCAAACATATATGTATACATATGTAGGTAATCTGATTAGACATTCATGTCATTATGGCAATTTTAAATTTCAAGTCAGCTTTTAGCTATTTGGATCTTGGATTCTTTTGAAGAAAAGAAACCTTGTTTGCAAATTAAACAAAAGAATGTTTTGAGGTACAATATTTTGCTCTCGTGATTAGGTTTTAATGCCTTTGGCAATTTGTCAAACATATTAAAGTTTTTGAACTTTCTGAGCTTAAAGTTCAGTTGGAATTGGGGATGGGGCATGTATGTTTTACAAACATAATGTCAGGATGGAGTCAAATTGAGGGTGAGGCATGTGTGTTTCACAAAAACAAATTTAAGTGGAGTTAGATATCTTCTAATTATCTTTTTTTGTGTGGTTTATTTGTGTTTGTGGCACTTGTGACATTCATAGCATGGTTTCTCAGGATGAGTTTCATTTCCTGAATTTTTGATTACTTCCCATTTTGCCTTCAAGTCTGTTATATTTAGCTAATTTCATTTATAATTATCTAATTTCACTTATTTTTACTTTTAAGGAAGAAATAAGCAAGTTGAACCAAATAAATGACCTAATTTGTGGGCAGTACATACAAAACAGCGTAACTAAGGCCACTAGTGGATCAAAAGATTCATTGCAAGGTAATGTTAATAAGGATAAATTACAGAATCCTATATACACGTTGATGTTACAGATCCCTATATACATGTAGATATTACTGATCCCTAAATATATGTAGATGTCACCGATCCCTATGTACATGTAGATGTTACAGATCCCTATATACATGTAGATGTTATAGATCCCTTATATACATGTAGATGTTCTAGATCCCTTATATACATGACATGTAGATGTTACAGATCTTTATGTACCTGTAGGTAGTACTGTTAGACCTTATATATGTCATACATGGATATTAAATCAGAATCATTCGCATAATATATATTAAAACTGAGGTAATACAAACATTATAATCTGCAGAATTCTGCTACTTTTTGCTGTTAGTAAGTTTTGTGGCAGATCCGTTTGTTATATTACAGTAGTATTGAATTGTTTGGTTTCCTGAATAATTAACATTGTTAAATCTTATAATCTCAAATGACCTGTAATAGAAATTTAAGGCTCATATATTACTTCCAGTACAGTGGTCAGTATTATTTCCAGTGTAGTGGTCTGTATTACTGCCAGTACAGTGATCTGTAGCACTTCCAGTACAGTGATCTGTTATATTTCCAATACAGTAATCTGTTATATTTCCAGTACAGTGATCTGTTATATTTCCAGTACAGTGATCTGCAGTACATAAAGTGTTATAGTCTGTATTACTTCCAGTACATTGGTCTGTATTACTTCCACTGTAGTTGACTGTATTACTTCCAGTACAGTGATCTGTTATATTTCCAGTACAGTGGTCTGCAGTACATAAAGTATAATGGTCTGTATTACTGCCAGTACAATGGTCTGTATTGCTTCCAGTATAGTGATCTGTATTACTTCCAATGTAGTGGTGTCTATTACTGCTAGTACAGTGATCTATTATATTTTCAGTACAGTGGTCTGTATTACTTCCAGTGTAGTGGTCTGTATTACTGTCAGTACAGTGATCTGTAGCACTTCCAGTACAGTGATCTGTATTACTGCCAGTACAGTGATCTGTAGCACTTCCACAGTGATCTGTAGCACTTCCACAGTGATCTGTAGCACTTCCAGTACCGTGGTCTGTATTACTGCCTGTACAGTGATCTGTAGCACTTCCAGTACAGTGATCTATTATATTTTCAGTACAGTGGTCTGTAGTACATAACAAATAATGGTCTGTATTATTTCCATAACATTTCAGTTAAACAGTTCCCAATACTAGATGCTTGAAATACATATTTGGCAGAATTATAAAACTTTCATCCACTGTACTGTGTAAATTAAAACATTTTATTGTTGTCCTTCAAGATGTGCAGCACGTAATACACTAAATATAATATTAATATATTTCAATTTATGAGAAGACTTAAAAAAAACTTGTCTATTTCATTTACCTTTAATTTAGGACAGCTATTAGAATTGTATACTTAAGTGACATTTTTATTGCCTGGATGTTGAGATAAGTGTTGGGGTGTGTAAGGGTGACCTGTTGTCAGTGAGTAGCATTTACTATGAGAAAACAATGGAAATGTTGAGTCCATAAAGATAGAACCAGTGTGAAATACACTTGTATATTGACAAATTACATTTTAATCACCATTGTGTATTAAAATCTAAATTAAAATATTGCATCGATCACATCCTGATATGAAAAACATTATGATATTCAATGTCGGCATTAGCACATGGTTGCATAGTTGTTAAGTACATGTATTTAAATTGGCCTAGATTTTGGTCAATTTGTTCACATCTTATTGAGGCTACCAAGGGGATGGGGCTATTCACAGGGAAATGAAAACTTGTCAGCAAGCTGGTTTAAACAGTACATGTATTCTCCACAAATAATTTTATAGCCAATGTTATGACGAACTTTAAAGCAACTGAACCAACCACTTGTTGTGGCGAAGTTCTTCACTCTTAAGATTTTTCGCAAATGTTTGATTGAACCATTTTGTTGTGACTTCCTCCACGTCTTCAACTGTAGCAGTCTTTTGCTTATTCCTTTGGGGAGCGCAGTTACCTTCAACGTAGTCTTTCTTTATAGACTCAGCAGCTTTCATTCATCCTGACAGGGTGTTATATTGAAACGAAAACATTTCACAGAATCTTTATGAGATGTTCAGCCCTCAACTTCCTTAACAGCCAGATATTTAGTTTCTGGAGACTAAATTTAATTTGTGTTTTAGCCATCGTAAATATAAAGTTAAAAACAAAAGTTTCACAGTACAAAAAACCTGTTTTGATCACCGATCACTTTCAAAGGTCTCGGAAACGCGTAATCATGCATATTTGGATGCAATTTTTTTATACCTAGGATGCAGAGAATCACGTATACAGGAGTCCTGTATGCATCAATTTGCTGGATGGCAAATTTAAGAGCTTGCTAGTCCTGCTTCAACCACCTGCTGAGTGGAAAAATGTGTTGATCAATTGATCATTTTAGCTGTGTTGATATGTACAATCAGAAAATTCAGTGGCTGAAAGACCCACAGATGTACATGTTGTCATTGTAAAAGTACATCTGAAGAACATGACCCACAAGCTAGGTGGCATGATCAAACGCTTGACTAGCTGCAGAGTGGTGAGAAAATGTGCCGATATTTACAATGACTGATTTCAGAGGTAGAAAGACACCATGATGTACTTGTGCATAAGAGTACATCAAATGAACTACTTTAGCTTTCATTATTGATGTTCATTTCCAAGTGTAGCAAACTAAGTAGTGCATGTGACCTCAAAATCAAGACATATTGAGAGTTAGACAAAATGATGTTTGCAAATTTTGATAAGAAGGGTTAAATAGAAAATTGATGAAGATTGTAATGATATTCAACAGAGTGCTAGAAGTTGCTAGAACTGACATTACACATGGAACACTGTGTGATGCCAAACTTAGTGCTTGGAATAAGACCTTACCTTGGCCTGACAATTCACTCATTTTAATGGACAAACAATGGTTACATGTCAGTGCTGTAAAGAAGTTTGAAAATTAAACTATGGCAACCACTGTTTCTACTTGTCTGGAAATATAACCATTTCAGGTATGCCCAATTTGCTTCTGGTAGGGACTGCAACATTTGATAGTGGAACTCCTGTTTTTTCTCAAAATAGGAGTCCTGAACTCCTAGTTTTAAAATCTTAGAGAGACCTCTGTGCAGACTTTGGAAAATGCAAGAATCATTCAAATTTCATTGCTTTAAAGTTGCCACATTAGGCCAGCATTATAGGCCAAAAACAAAAGCCTGTTTTTTTTCTTCTTCTGACCGTGACATTAAAGTCAGATGGCAAGATCAACTAATTGTTGAATAAAGTCCAGGTCAGAACTAGCAGACATAAATGATTAGGAAGGATAATTAAAGCCTGGCGGCCAGATCAACTAATTGTTGAACAAAGTATGGGTTGAAACTGGTAGCTTGTCAACATAAATAATTAGAAAACAAAGGATTTGTTCAAGTTGGGACCAGGGGCTTCTGTCGACATGTACGTTTATTTTATTGTCTCAACATCAACATAAGCATGATAATTTGGTAGTAATAGTAGACCAAGAGACTGGGACTTTGCTTTTTTGTTGAAATAGGTGGCTTGTTGAAATAAATGATGTTGATATAAGTGATGTTGATATAAGTGGGTATGACTGTACCATATACCATATGTTGATACTAAAAATCATACTACCATGTATCATATGTTGACACAGTGTATCATACTACCATGTACCATATATTGACACTCTGTATCATACTACCATGTACCATATGTTGACACTGCGTATCATACTACCATGTACCATATACTATACTGACACTGTATCATAATACCATGTACCATATATTGACACTGTATCATAATACCAAATACCATATATTGACACAGTGTATCATACTTCCATGTACCATATATTGACACTGTATCATACTACCATGTACCATATATTGACACTATCATACTACCATGTATCATATATTGACACTGTGTATCATACTACCTTATACTTTATGTTGACACTTTGCAACCAAGTGCATGTGTAGCAATGCACTTGTGATTGGGCTCCACACATCAGTTGAGTTCTTTTTCATGATTACAGCAGGATATAATTGTCAAGATCATAACAGGGTCAGCATAGGCAAAAAATAGATTTTGTAATTAACACATAAATTAACCTTAAACAGAACAAGAGTACCAGAGAAAGACTGAAAAATCACATGACACACATTATTCATTTCCTTATAAAGAAGGCATTTCGTCCACTTGACAAAAATTTCATCTGCATAATTAAATCACATGCATTTAGCAAATCTGAATAAATCATTACTAAACATCACATTATCACATAAACAGACAAGTATCATTCTAGATGAAAATCTGTTATTCTACATCGGGTGAGGTGAGGAGGGGGAACTTGCCAAACAATGTGTTATGTAGAAAGACATGAATAGAACAATTTTATGCTGAAAAGACTCAAATAAACAAAGTTGAAACCCGATAAGGAGATTATTCAGCAGCAGTGGGAAAAGGGAGCAAATGGAAAGAAAATTATATATGTACCAAGATTTAAATGATGTTTTTATATGGTTTTGCAATGTGCATGACAACAATACCCGCTTTCATATCACACTTATGCCAAAAATAAGAACTATTTATGTATATTCAGTTGAAATAAGTCTATTATTATAACAAGAAGAACCTTTCAATAATTAATGTTACTTTTAAACAAAGATATTAAATGAAGATATTAAATACTTTGAAGTATGTAGCTTCCTTACTACGTACATTACATATACTTCTCACAAAATATTGAGTCCCCCTTTAGAAAGGCCACCCACCTTATAAGGCCAATTTGCTGGTGCAGAAGGGGTGGCTGTATAAGAGGGGGACTACTGAATAAGTTGGGTCCAGCTAAAAACAAAATATATGCTGATCTGCAATCCCATAATGCACAGGCAGTTTAGAGTCTGTGTTGTTTGTGGTACTGATTGCTCCTAACCAACTGCATAGACTCAATGTGCCAGTAGATCTGGGTTAGTTTGGCCTAATTGAGTATATACAGCACGGATTGATATCTGCCCATCCCAGTTATCAACAATGGGATTAGAGTTTGCATTTAGATCATATTCTCATACAATATTGCTTGTACAGTCACACGACTTGGTATGCAGATTTTTCATGAGCATCGCAGCCTTGATTTAAAATTAGGTCACTGTGAACTGTAGTTTATGGTTTGCAATCTGGACATGTTGGCATGGGAAGTTTTCCTGTATTATTAATTTCGATCCATATGTATTTCTTCCCACATTATGCAAGAATTTGTTTAAATTGACAGACAGTTTGCATGTTAACTGAAATGCTTAAACATTTTATCCATGTTTTTTGGCTAACAGTTTGTCATTACTTAATGTTTGTATGCTGACTGATAGACATGTTATCATCACTAATAGTTTGCATGATGACTAATAAGTATTAATATGTTTCTATCATCAGACAGACAGACCATATTGGCAATGGTCCAGTTTCTGGAACAGAGACAGCTCTGGGACAAGCTCCCTTCCAAAAATCTGCCCAACTCATTAAAGGAGCACCTGCTGGAAGTAGAACCTTGGAAATGTGAAATATGTGAGCAAGATATCCTTGAATGAAAGGGCAACATGAAATGTGGTGCCCTCATCTTTTCAGAGTCAAGGGGTTTGCACATAAATTTGGTAGTTGACTGCTGCTACAACTGGATGACATTATTCTCACTATATCTTGCATTTTGTCTGGGAAAATAAACAAGACACATACAGGTCAATGTTATCGACTTCTCTACTCTCAGTCATCTATCATATAATCGACGTATTATATACTAGACATGTTACATACTAGACATAACATACTAGACATGTTATTATACATATTACATACTAGACATGTAACACTAGACATTACATACTAGACATTTTAGATGCTAGACATATTACATACTAGACATGCTACATGCTAGACATGTTACATACTAGAATACTAGACTTGTTACATACTAGACATTACATACTATCATGTTACATACTAGACATTACATACTATCATGTTACATATTAGACATTACATGCTATCATGTTACATGCTAGACATTACATACTATCATGTTACATGCTAGACATTACATACTATCATGTTACATATTAAACATTACATGCTATCATGTTACATGCTAGACATTACATACTATCATGTTACATGCTAGACATTACATACTATCATGTTACATGCTAGACATTACATACTATCATGTTACATACTAGACACTACATACTATCATGTTACATGCTAGACATTACATACTATCATGTTACATGCTAGACATCACATACTATCATGTTACATACTAGACATTACATACTATCATGTTACATGCTAGACATTACATACTATCATGTTACATACTAGACATTACATACTATCATGTTACATGCTAGACATTACATACTATCATGTTACATGCTAGACATTACATACTATCATGTTACATACTAGACATTACATACTATCATGTTACATGCTAGACATTACATACTATCATGTTACATACTAAACATTACATACTATCAAGTTACATACTAGACATTACAAACTATCATGTTACATACTAGACATTACATACTAGACATGTTACATACTAAACATTACATACTATTATGTTACATTCTAGACATGTTAAAGTATAATATACTGCAACTGAATTGGTTTCAGTTAGGTGGCATGGTCATAACAAGTTAAAATAAACTGTTAACCAGACATAGGACTACCTGGCACTGAGCAAGTATCACATTTGTGACTGAATCAGTGGGTTGGGAAAAAGTGAGTGTTGCCATTACACGCTAAGGGCTTTGTACTGACAGATATCTAAGGAAATATGACTTGTGAATTAGACCTGGTTTAAGAGAATAGGAATCAAATCATAATTTGTATTGTTATCAAACACTGTGTACAGCAACACACAAAATATAAATACACAAAATATAATATGGTTTTTTGGGCTTGCTGACAATTGCTTCTCAGATACATTTTTAATGAAGAGGAAATTTGATCATAAATGGAATTTGATTTCTCACAAAATCACTCACTTTGAAAAATAAAATGAAGATGCAGAAACAATACTTGGAGAAAATTGGCAGCCACTCGTACACATTGAAGGCAAGAGATTAATCTCAAATATGCCTAGCACAATGTCTTGTAATGAATAAATCAATTCTTTTGCATCCAACATAACATCAGCAGTTTTAGCATCAGTACAATTTGACAGATAAACATGAAGATAAATTATGAATATATAGTCATTATTACCAAATATCTTCCAGTAGAAGTGTACATTCAGTCATTATTACCAAGTATCTACCAGTATAAGTGTACAGCAGTCATTATTACCAAGTATCTACCAGTATAAGTGTACAGCAGTCATTATTACCAAGTATCTACCAGTATAAGTGTACAGCAGTCATTATTACCAAGTATCTACCAGTATAAGTGTACAGCAGTCATTATTACTAAGTATCTACCTGTAGAATATACATTCAGTCATTATTGCTGAGAGTATACCTGTAGAAGTGTACATTCAGACATTATTGTCACATATCTACCTGTAGAAGTGTTTATTCAGTCACTATTGCCAAGTATATACCTGTAGTTGTTTACATTTAGTCATTATTGGCAAATAATTACCTGTAGAAAATATAAATTATGTCATTATTGCCAAATATCTACCTTAGAGGTCTACATTCAGTGATTATTTCCAAGTATATACCTGTACATTCAGTCATTACTGCCAAGTACATGTATCTACCTGTAGAATGTACATTCAGTCATTTTATCCAAGTATCTACCTGTAGAGGTGTACATTCCATCATTACTGCCGAGTATCTACCTGTAGAAGTGTACATTAAGTCATTATTGTCATGTATCTACTTGTAGAAAGTGTAAAGTCATTACTACCATATATATATACCTGTTAAAAGTGTACATTCAGCCATTACTGCGAAGTATCTATGAGTATAAGTGTACAGCAGTCATTACTGCCAAGTATCTCCCATTAGCATTTTACATTCAGTCATTGCTGCCAAGTATCTACCATTAGAATTTTACATTTCAGTCATTACTGCCAAATATATACCTGTAGCAGTGTACATTTCAGTCTTTACTGCCAAATATATACCTGTAGTAGTGTACATTTCAGTCATTACTGCCAAATATATACCTGTAGTAGTGTACATTTCAGTCATTACTGCTAAATATATACCTGTAGTAGTGTACATTTCAGTCATTACTGCCAAATATATACCTATAGAAGTGTACATTTCAGTCAATACTGCCAAATATATACCTGTAGTAGTGTACATTTCAGTCATTACTGCCAAGTATATACCTGTAGAAGTGTACTTTTCAGTCATTACTGCCAAATATATACCTATAGAAGTGTACATTTCAGTCATTACTGCCAAGTATATACCTGTAGCAGTGTACATTTCAGTCATTACTGCCAAATATATACCTGTAGAAGTGTACTTTTCAGTCATTACTGCCAAGCATATACCTGTAGTGGTGTACGTTTCAGTCATTACTGCAAAATATATACCTGTAGAAGTGTACATTTCAGTCATTACTGCAAAATATGCCACATTTGTACATTGTCAGGATAATTACAAGATATTTTATCTTTTTAACAGCTTAATTTTAGAGTAACCCAAATTGCTGCTTGACATAAATCTAAGTTAGATAGATGCTTGTATAAATGTGAATGGTTTTACAGTTTTCTTGTGAGTGCTGTTCCAATTAGACATCTATGGTACCCAGGGAAGGTAGTATTTTGCAAAAATATATGCCAGCATAATCTGTTTACTCAAAGAGTTCATAGGTAAATGATACAATGTTTTAAATAGTATCAATGGGGAACTACTGAAATGGCATTCTCTTGGTCCCAAGCATATTTTACAGGAACTCGGACAAGTTTGCATCCTCTACTACATTTGTAATAAAACTGTTAATATTACTTTTTTAGTTTTTGTAATATCATGAATTTAGCAGTTATAAGACAAGAATTCAGAAATGCTATACATGTACATTTTGTCAATCAATTATCACAACAGGGTTACACACGGTAAAAGCAAGTAGAGAAAACATGGTTACAGGTAAAAATGATTTTGGAGTTTTGAAATTACTTTCCTTAACACAGTCTACAGCTTCAGGAGGAGAACTACTCATGCACCTGTCCAAACGGACACAGATTTGGTAAGATTATCTTTAAAATATAATAATGGTAAAGTCAGAATGGTACAATAAATCTGTTTCAGATGCAGTCATAAATTCAAAACTGCAGGCAATCATTTAAGTTTTGCACACTAGGCATTTGCACAGGGTTGGGATTATATTGTCAGTTTCAAATCATTTAGCAGTCTAATTTGAGATGCAGTCTAGATTCTGTTAACTTAAGTTCTTTTTTCAGTTGGTAATGGTTAAGGTTTTACTTTTCAAATGATAATTGGGTCAGTTCTGCTAAATCTACAGGATGGATACTTTATTGTGTCTATAGATATTAATGATGGTGATAATTTAATACAGGCTTTAGTGCATAAATACCTGATGATTGTATGTTGTTTCCCTGCCCATGCTTCAATATTTTGACTGCTTCAGACATTGATTGATTGCACCATATCAGCTTTTGCTTTAATCAGCACAGTGTTATGTATGATCTCATTCACAATATTATACCATACATTTTGAACATAGTTTCATGTATTTATAACATAAAACATTTGTCCTGAATGCTCTCATTGACAATGATTTACATTACGAAATTGCTATCAATAGAAATTAATTTTGTGGCTTGATAACAAAAGGTGGTTAACATCTGTGGCATATCTTTACTGGTCTTCTCAGATTTAATCTGTCAGATTCATAGAATAAGACCTGCTTCAGACACCCTTTCATCTCCACATAATTTCATAAAAAAGACAAAAAGGAAGAAGTGCTGTGTTGACGTGACCTCCATTCAAAAATGAAGCGTGGTATAATTTACCTAAATAGTTTTTAACTTGACCTTAGTGATCTGTCTTGATTTGTGAATGAGATTCCTAGAACATCATGTCCATGTACTTTACAATAAAGCCACCACTGAATTATAGAATGTAAATTATAAACTTCATAAACCTAGATGACTTAAATGAAAGCTATATTATAAATTAAAAGATGATACAAATATCTGTTACAGTGGAAAGACGTGTGTGTATATATATATATATATATATATATATATATATATATATATATATATATATATATATATATATATACATACATGCATACATTTGGTCTTTATTGGAAAGGTAAGATGTATATATGTATATATTTGATCTTTATTGGAAAGGTAAGACATGTATATGTTAGGTGTTTATGGAAAGGTAAGATGTAAATATTTTTGGACTTATGCAAAAAATGATAATTTTTAATTATTTGAAAAACATGCAGAATGATTAATAATTTAAAATTGTTTATTCAAGTGGGGTGAGGAGCTGTTAAAGTGTATCCCCTTGGAGTGCAAGACTGAGAGTACAAAATCTCCTTGGTGTCAGAACTGGGGGTCAGACTGAGTTAAAAAACTTCCGTACCAAAACTGGGGATCAAATTAAAAATTTGAGGTTTCTGAGGTGCAAATGAGGTGAAGGGAAAAACAATGTAGTGTAATCTGTATTTTCTACAACTCTGGGTTTAGTTTTAGTTTCTTTAATTCAGGTGTGTTTACAGGTAGATGAAATGATTTTATCAAATCTATTCTGTACCTCAGTTAGGGGCTGATGAATGCAGGATAATTGATATATACTGTTAACTTGGGGGTTCAGTTAGGGAATAATTTATTTAGTAATTTGTCAAACTTTTACCATGCTTTCCAACAGAAGAATTTAATGTTTTGATTTGAACTTGTAATTGAAACAGGATAATTTGATGTCTGAATTTGACCTCCAGGATAATTTGATGTCTGAATTTGACCTCCAGGATAATTTGATGTCTGAATTTGACCTCCACTTTTAACAGGATAATTTGATGTGTGAATATGACCTCCACTTTTAACAGGATAATTTGATGTCTGAATTTGACCTCCATTTTTAACAGGATAATTTGATGTCTGAATTTGACCTCCACTTTTAACAGGATAATTTGATGTCTGAATTTTTACCTCCATTTTTAACGGGATAATTTGATGTCTGAATTTGACCTCCAGGATAATTTGATGTCTGAATTTGACCTCCACTTTTAACAGGATAATTTGATGTCTGAATTTTGACCTTCATTTTTAACAGTATAATTTGATGTCTGAATTTGACCTCCACTTTTAACATGATAATTTGATGTCTGAATACAACTGCATTTAATGTCATATTTTGACCTTTATTTCAAACAGAAGAATTTATTGATTTAATTTGACCTCTATTTCAAACAAAAATCTAATATCAGAATTTGACTTCTATTTCAAACAGAGCATTTAATAAATAATGTTTACCTACATTTCAAACAGAAAAGTTTAATGTCTAAGTTTTACTTACATTTCAAATAGAAGAATTAGTGTCTTAATTCAACTTTATTACAGACAGTTCATTTATTTGTACAAATTTGACCTCATTTTCAAAGAGAAATATTTGCTGTCAGAATTTGACTTGTCTTTTAAACAGAATTAATGTCTAAATTTAACAAATATTTCAAAATTGTCAACATTTTAACTAAATAAGAAATTTAACAAATATTTCAAAATTGTCAAAATTTTAACTAAATTTAAAAGAGTACAATTTTAATTTCTAAATGTTATATGCATGCAGAATTAAACTATAGTAATCATAATTACCTTTAGTACTTGCTTATAAATTGAGTCCTACATAGAAACTGATCTGCCATTACATAATATCCAAGCAAGTCTAGGTCTGTGTAATTTGTGTAAGTTATAATTAGTAGAACAATCTAAACATAGACCCTGATCTGCTTGTGTATTATGAATGGCATATCAGGATCTTTAGTGTTTTCAGTTGGTATCTAACTAAAAAAGAATTAGTAATCCATTAATATTTTCTTGTTTCAGGTCTATGTCTAAAAACATTCAAACCATGCTATGATCTCCAATACAGGACCTGTACTTTATGTAGGGTATTTTATGTCTCTCTGAAAATTTTAAACAGTGAGTATTTTGTCTCTGTATCTGTTTGTTCCTATGTATCTAATTTATTTGTATCAA
Organism: Unio pictorum; assembly: GCA_030141615.1. Taxonomy (NCBI): domain Eukaryota; kingdom Metazoa; phylum Mollusca; class Bivalvia; order Unionida; family Unionidae; genus Unio; species Unio pictorum. Next base: position 9,364,375 of record JARLTB010000048.1, read on the forward strand.
TGGTCTGTCATTGACCCTGTCTAAAATGTATCTTTCTGTCTATCACTATCTGTCTGACTTTCTCTTTTCATCTGGTGGAACTGGAAGATTGTGAGATTCTTTTTGGTTAGAATAACTTTTTAAGTTTCTGAGACTGAAAATAAATGATACTACAATAACTACATTATGTGAAATATTTTGGTCAATAATGAAATTATCTCAGTTCATCTTTGTTAGTACAGAGATATGGTCAGTTGGTCAGCTTTTTTTGGATCAGATTGATCTTAAGTATTATTGTGTTTATACACCACTCCCTTGATAATTCACGCACATTGTAGTCCAAAAATATCAACCGAACTATAAGTGAGGCACGAGTTATCGAGGGACCTATAATAAAAAAACAACAATAAAAGGATCGATACAAAGTCAAAAGGGTGGGTGGCAGATTTTATAGTTTTGAATACTCACTTTATAATCGTGCTGTGATTAACTGTGAATAAATATCTCTTCATAACGGTGTAGTTTATTCTTTCCTCATAGAGTCACATTAATTTCAGGATAAAGTATTGTATATTGAGGAGTTAATCGAAAACATTATTCCACGTGGTTTCCATTTGCTTAACATGTGTACTGCTACACACATTGTGTATTACGTCACTAATTTTTGTTCTGAATTGGATACATTCTTGTTTTATTGTTTGATCCAAATTAGACATATTTGTTTAATACAAAAGATCTACTCTTTTTTGAGAAACAATGTTGATCAATCAATTGTTTATATATTTTATTGCGGTAGTAGTAAAATTAAAAGGGTTAATCATTACCAACATAAATTTAGTGGGTCTACAAATTTAAAACAATGTAAATTAGAACATGATCATAAAACTGCTGGTTGTGCTTGGCAAATGACAATACTTTTTGAAGAAAAAAAATCAGTTAATTTTTTATATTACCCCCGATTTTGCTGCCGCTGAAAAATATTGTCCCTTGCTTGATTTGATGCAAAAGACATAAGTGATAAAACAACACAGGTCTCTTTTAATGGATTATTTTTTGTAACAAACACTTCGCCAAGTTGCTGATCAAAACAAAGCCGGCAGATAATTAGGTTCTCACGGAAGTACTCAAGGGTTTTGATGTGACGGTTGATCGACTCTTTTCATGCTTTCATAAAGAAAGAATATGTTGCAATTATAATCTTTACATTGAAACGGAAATAAAGGATTAGAATGTGGTTTTCACATAGCAAGATATTTAATTGCTGTTTATTTCATTATCTGTTGCCACCTGTTAGTATTTACCGGACGTTTTCAAAAAACATTGATTGCTATTTCATCAGACTGTTTATTTACACCGTATTGATATACCCTAACATAATATGTGATATATTATTTAGAATTTGCAAATTTCACATGGTGGAATCAATCTTTATGGTCATTAATCACCATTTTTGATGATCAAATAAGAAATGTATAATTTAAGGTTTTATTTAACTATTCTCATCATAATTTTTTCACATTCAGCATATTTTGAAAGATTTTTAAAATAATTTTTTTTCTTTGGGGAAAAATCGGGATCCACCCCAGACACTGCATTATAAGCAGGTTCTTGATTTATTAGGGTGCGAGTTATTGAGGGAGCGTTGTTTGTGCTAATTTTTATTTTCTTTAATTCTATTTATATTTATGCATTCTATTATTTTCAGAAATATCATGGATACAGGATAAGTCAAAATGCACCCTGTGTGAGGGACAGATAATATAACTACAATTTTGGGAATAAAGATTCACATTTTTACTGCACTGTTGATTCCTTTTATTATTGGAAATAATATGGCCACATTATATACATCTGTATGACGATGGAGGGTACATACAGTGTTACGCTTATCTTTTTGTATTTAGTACATTTCATACACCATTTAGCCATCCATTCATATTAATACCAGTCTGATGTTGGCCAGTACTGTACTGACATGGTTTGACAGCCAACCTGGACTAGTTTTGGAGAACCCTTGACACCACATTTAGAAACCCATACTGGCTATGCTTGTCAGTCAGATGTTGGCCAGTACTGTACTGAAATGTACTGACAGCCACCTGGACCAGTTTTGGACAACCCTTGACACCATATTTAGAAACCCACACTGGCTATGCATGTCAGTCTGATGTTCTGACAGCCATCTGGACCAGTTTTGGACAACCCTTGACACCATATTTAGACACTAATTGTGACTATGGTCACCATTATCTTGTTGCACAGTTTCCACACAATGGATGCACACATTTTCAAACACTATCCATGTCTGCAGATTGTGTGGTCATTGGATGATTTTGAATATGCCAATATTTCTTTAGATTTGAGAACCGAATATGTTGCTAGTGATCTTCGTGAACCATTGCGTGTGTGTGTGTGTTTTTTATGTATGTATGTTCTGTCAAAATGCCAATATGCATGATATTCCATTCCAAATCAAATTAATGCACACTTTATATTCATTGAACCAGTTCACTGATATAGTCAACAGACTATATAACTGCAATTTATTCAAATCAAAGACATCGCATTATTCTGAATGAAATTCCAACTCCGTTTAGTTGGAGTTGGCAGTATCTGGCAAATCAATGCATGTAGGTTGCTTAGAGCTAAGGCAATTAGAGTAGGTCAACTTGATTGCAAGATCTCAACCTGCGTTGTAAATAGTTTTATTGTACTATTGTAATGTACTGTATTGAATAGTACTGTATTTTTGTAATGTACTAATGTAATGTACTGTATTGAATAGTACTGTATTTTTGTATTGCACTGGTTCATTGAACACTATTGTAAAAAAAATAACTTTGGCAATAATGACCATTGTAGTGGAGGGGATACATGCCTGAATAGATGGTGTAAGTTGGTTAAGAATCTAAAAATATTTAGTTTCTACATCAGGGTGTAGGAAAATATATTAAGTTGGTATGACTGTATGGCAATTTTGGAGAAGAGCATGATAGATTGACACAAGGGGAAAAGCGAGGCAGATGTAACACTAAACAATATAATAAGTATGCCTTACTTAGATATAATATTTCAAGTGAAAGAACATATGGGTTTCATACCTACAGCAAACCTGATTATGTTTGCTTTTGTGACTGAGCAAGAGTGTTTTCATGTCTACATTAAGTTGTAGCATGTAGATGAAGAGTACATGTATGAATGCTAATGGCTACAGTTTAAGGCTTAAGATCAATTTTTTCTTTAAACAAAAGATCTGCTATACCTATGGAAACGTTATCAGTGGTATGGTTTGGAACTTAGACTGACTGGATCAAAATGAAACAAAAGCTATGCATTTTGCACCCCAGAAGCTGCTTTGCAAGCCAGGGGTCATCGATCAACTTCGTTCCACATCAAACTTTTGATCTAGAAATTGATTCACCATTCGTAAGTAATGAGAACATGAAATTGAAATAAATAACAATTACAACAGCGGCTTTTTCGCCTTGAACGTGTGCTCCAGAAGTTGTACATATTGTTATGACACAAAGTGTGAAATGCCCTGTTTGAAGAACTCCTTAAATTAAATCACTATTCATTGTAGTATATAAATGTGTTGCAATGTTTATTCTTTTGATTATCATAAAAGAATGCTGATAAACATTGGGGAAGTTTTGCTTCATTGTGTGCTATGCTTTCTGCACATGGTCACTGTAATTCCAATGAATGATTAAAGTAAATGAATCAATCCTCACCATATAACTGAACAACCTCCAAGACTGGTGGCACAACTGAGAAGGCCTAACTCTACCTAATAATTCTACTATATAGATTAGCAGGAAGCATTTGATAGTATTTCACATTCATAGTCTCATGCAGTTTCGTGGATTTCACTAGCTAGAAAAAAATTAGGTAATCCTGTCCTTCCAGAAAAATCCACGGGTAATATAACTGGTATATGAATAATACTAAATAACATGGTAGACTGAATTTCTTATTTAACGCCAGAAAACTCAGCAACTATAGCGCCAGGTTCTAAATTTGGTCAGTACGGCATACGAGGATACTGGAAAATAAAATTCCATGTTGACTATACATGAATATTTCATGATTATGGCAATGAGTATCATGACAAAAAAAATACATGATAAACTTTAGATAAATTTGATGAAATGTCAAGGTTAAAGATCAATACTAAAAAAGTCAAAGCTATATGGATTACATCCCCCACCCACTCAATTAAAATAAATAATGTTACATTCTACTGGGACCATAATGCAATAAAATTTTCATATCTGACTTGGGTGATATAGGGGCAGTTAATTCACAGAGTATAAAAGAATAAATTGAGAAGCTACCACCATTATGGGGTAAAGAATATATTACCTAAGGTACAGTGTTTTTATAAATCATTGACAACTTCTAAAATTATGCTTTTAATTATGTTCTTGTTAATTCGCTCTTTTGACTGAAGTTTGGAAATTTAAAAAAAAAGATTATCTTGAATTGAATTCAGGACTGAAAAAAGTGTTGTAATGATAAAAGATTATAAAAGAAGCAAAGAAAAAAACAGTAGCAATTAAAGAATGTATGAAAGCATTCAACTTAAGGCAAATTTGAAAAAGATAGACCACAAAAGGCCAAAGATATCAAAGTTTGATTTGAACAAAAATGTTCCAGATAGAATCTAGTTTAGTAAAATATTTGCAGATATTAGAAGTTTCAAAAATGTTTATTATAAGCTTTACAAAAAAAATTTATTTAAAAATTAAGATTGAAACTTTAAAAGATATGCTATGGTACAAAAACATGAAAAGTTGTAAAAGATATTGCAACTATTGAAAATGACTCCAGGAAATTTGCAAAGAAAGACAAATTTGTACTTGTAGTTTCAAGTTAAAACCTATATGGACAAAAATGTGACATTGGTTAAAGCAAGACTTCAGTATAATTCTAGAACATAATCTAAAGAATATGTCATTGGGAAATTTGATGTTATTTTTGTAATGTCATTTGAACTTGTTACAAAAATTAACTTCTGTTTTCAGAAGCCAGTTTTAAAATGAGTAAATACAAAGAAAAATATAACAAAAATTTTTCATTAGTTCTTTGGTACTTAAAAAAAAAGAGTCCCAATTAATGTAAATAATGAGTTATACACAATTATAATATATTTTGTAACAGATTGTCAGAATCAAAAGTATATACATGTATATCTGTGTCTCTGTGTATAGCATGCACACTATATCACTGATATAACAAGAGGTCTATACATTTTTCTTTAAAGGAAACTAGGCTCACAACACTTGTTTTGTAACGGATTTTTGCTGGTATCTTGCTATGAAGATTGAGACAGACAGGTCAGAAATTTGAGATCAAAAGAACAATACATTCTTTTTAAAGGGATATAAAAAATGCACAAAACTTAATTACTACATTATGTATGTATGTATGTATGTATGTATGTATGTATTATAATTTAGCTTATCTTACAGCTCATTGTAATTTTGATTTATATTTTTTTAATTTTATTTATCATTCTCTCTCTCAAAGTTCTGACATGTCCTTCTCTGTTTCTCATATTCTGCTGTGACGGCCAGTCCTAACCACAGCTTCATCCCAGCATTAGAGTCTGAGTCTGCATTCCCGTTTGTTTGTACCCCTCTGCCGATTTCAGTAATGAGAAGCACAAACAAGATAAAAAGTCAATAAATCTTACTCTGTTCATTCATTGATTTATAATTTATAACCCGATTGCGACCAGGGTGTCCATAACACCTTTATCGTCTGCGCGTCTGATGCTTAACGGAAGTTTTCATACTAACACGACACCATTAGTCACCCTATTACATACAATTTGGGCAAGTCTATTTTCCGCAAATAGAGTGGTGTCATTGTTCCTATTTGGTTACTCCCGGATACTTCCGTAAAGTACGGTAATGTTAAGAGTTATAACCGTTTGCCACCTATAAAATCTACCTTCTATGTACATATATGCGTATTTATGCATCTGCCTCTTTGCTGAAAATGGACTTGTCCAGGAACTGAAATTGATCTCGAGGATGGCCATGGTTGTAATGAAAACTTCCGAATACAGACTCAGACTGTAGTTTGTTCTAAGTAATATACTCCTCACTAGAAAATTTCCAGACGTTGTTCTTGCTTTCGGGTAATGCTGCTTTCCACATATGCATCAATTTAAAAATAAGGTCAATAACAGATGTATACATAGGTGTTCTCTTTTGACAGGTATTATTATTAAAACGTGAGTGCTATGAAGGATTTAACGCCATGGGTCAAAAGAAGAGGGTTCTCCATACCAAGGTAGTTGAAAGAAATTTAGTATTTACGTGAGCAACCGTCCAGTCATAACTGATGGGGAGGTTAAAACAGTGTAAAACTTCAGCATGAAATACCTGAAGTTTTTAAGCATTGTTGAACACCAATAAACTGTTGATATAACTGGCTTTTACATAGAATAAGTTATCCTCAACAATACAATAATGCATTTCCCATCTCCTTCAAGGATAACACATCTGGATAGTGTATGTTCTAATTTCCCTGCTACTACTCATTTGGAGGCCAGTGTTGATTGTTTATATGTCTGACTCGATGAATTTAGTGTCTGGTCATGCATTTGTAATTATAACTAATTAGCATTATATTTTTATTTATTGTCTCTTAAATACCCAGGGCCGGATTAAACTTTGCAGAGGCCCGTAGGCACTGAAATCTTGAGAACCCCCTGTTGTCTTGGGGCCAATAAAAGGCATGGGTGTCAATAGCCGGTGCCCACACTGCTTATTTTGTAATCTGGCACTGTAATTACTGGTTAGCAGTCTGTATTGTTTTGGCAGAGTGTTACACCATGTTGTGCAATTGAAGGCTATACATACGGGTGTTATTATTCTCAACATTAACTGAAAGAATTCATATTAGAAAATGTATATTCATTTCAGTGAACCTGGTGCTGGGAGAATTAAATTTACACATGTCTTTGGGTATACAGTGTGAGGAAGTGAAATTAAGGATGCCATCTCTGACAGTGACCTTGAAAAAGAACTGAAATGCCACAGGGAACACATTTTGTGTTTGATTCTGGATCGAATGGATAGCCAGTGTAAGTTACAGTACAGTGGGTGCGCGTGTTATGATCGTGGCACTCTAAAGATGATCAGAACAGCTGTATTTTGATCTTTTTGAAGTTGCTGGAGTAGATATTGAAACGAACCAGCCATAATTGAGTTACAATAGTCTAGTCTTGAAAGTAGTGATGAACACACAAGTGTTTTTGTGGCATCAACTGAAAGATATTTACGAATGGAGCTGATGAGTCTTAGCTCAAGATATGCAGCATAGAGTAACATCTAGGTTTCGTACTGACTGTATGAATTTAATGTTGGTGTTGCTGATATTTATTGTCTGAGGTAAAGGATGTGAATGAGTAAGTCTGTGTGTTGTGATCAGAATGGCTTTAGTTTGTTACATGTCACCCATGATTTCACATCAAAAATGCGCCTCTCTACATCTTGGATGGTAGCATCAACTTCTTTTGGGTGGCTAGACTTGTGTATGTGGGTGTCATCAGCATACAATTGGTGAGATACTGGGTGATGAACTATGACACATGAGAGCGGCTGAGTGTATCTGAGTGTATAGAATAAAGAAAACAGACCCCTGTGAAACATCACAACATAGATCAACTGGGCTGGAGTTTATTCCATTTGTTGATACAATTTGTGTCCTGTAGACTAAGTAAGACTTGAATGACTGTAAGGCTTTATTGTGAATGCCAATTACATGCTGGAGATGGTGAAGTAATATATCATGGTCTATTGTGTCAAATGTTGCAGACAAATCAAGGAGGGTGAGGACTGTAATCTTTTCGCCTTTCAAAGCAGAGAGAATGTCATTAATTACTTTCGGAAGAGTAGTTTCAGTGTTGTGGCAAGGGCGATATGCAGACTGTACATTGCTAAAAAGACTTTAAATTCAAATGAGATACATGTTGGGTTGGAACGTTTTGCAAGATCTTTGAATATGAACGGGAAATTCGGTAGGCGGTAGTTCTTTAAATCGTTATGGTCAAGTGTTGGTTTTTTGAGCAGAGGCTTTACGATGGCAGATTTGAAAAATGATGGGAATTTCCTTGATGAGAGAGATATATATTAATACCATCAGTTAGTGAAGGCAATATTGGGTCTAAGCACGCACGCAGCAGTAATGTTGGAATTGGATCAAGTTCACCTGACTTTGGCGCACTCTTCATCACGATTGAACGTACCAAATCAACAGAGACAGGTTCAAATGCTCCTAATGGTTGTCGCTGAAATTCTGTATCGTAACTGTATGGTGACGAGTCAATTGAACTTGTGTAGTAAAGCGTATCTCTAATGGTTTGTTCTTTGTCACGAAATAAATTTGCTAATTGTTCCTTCTGTCTACTGGAGAGAAAGTAGTTGGAAGTGGTGTACATTTGTTCCTTGACATTAGTTTGTTAGTTATCTCGAAGAGCTCTTTGCAGCTGGAACTCTCCGTGATCTTAGTACTTTAGTGCGATACTTTGGCTAAATTGACTATGTTTGTGATGTTCTTCTTAGCAGCTTCATCGATTTGTTTACGAATAGTGAGTCTGGTGCAAAGCCAAAACCTCTCTGCTTCACGGCGATGTCTTTAAGCAGTGCGAAGCTGGTCCATAACACTGTTATACCATGGAGAACACTTTTTAATTGATACTCTGGATTTGATGGCTGGGGAATGTTTTTCAAGCAATGATACCAGGCAGTATATGTGTTGTTCTGCTGAAGGAGGTAAGCAAGTTGTTAGGTTTTCTTGGATGTCATGCATTAGTTTGGTTCTATTTATCATACGGAGGTTTCTCTTAGTAGCAAATGAAGGTGGAGCGTTAGGGTCTGATACCTCGAGATAGCGTATAATGCAGAGGTGATCTGATGCAAGTTCATTGGATGCAAAGGTGGACCGTAGAATATTATCATCAGGTCTATGAAGAATCGAGTCTAAAAGTGACCATGTTTATGGGTGGGTTGTTTAGCGGACTGTTTACGTTGAAAATCTGAATGGAGTCAAGGAGTTTTGATGTGTATGGGTTTCCAGGACAGTTAAAGTGAAAGTTGAAATCTCCAAGAATAATCATGTTGCCACCTATCGAATATCCATACTCCAGGAGATTCGAAAACAACTCCAAAAAGAGAGATTCAGTCAGCATGTTTTTTTTTACCAGGAGAAGGGCGGTAGAGACAGAAAAAATGGACTGATCTTTTGTTCCAGTGTGAGGGTTGCTTGGACTAGTGCAAACTATGTGTGGCAGAAATTGAAGATTGTGTTGTACTTAAGGCATTTTATCGTGAAATTCATTGTGATGTCAGCAATTCCACCTCCACAAGAGTGGCGGGGAACGACTTGAAGGAGTGAGCGGTGGATGTTAAATCCGCGCACTTTGGGCTCACCGCCTGATGTTTTTAGCCATGTTTCTGTCAAGGAGAAGACATCGATATTCTGGTCGTTTATAAAATTAACTATTTCTGTGCGCTTTTCCGGTGGTTCTACTGATTGATCGTTGAATAATGCAATACAAATAGTATCTCTTGGACAGTTGACATAGCGGTTGAAATTCAAGATGGATTTTCACCAGGTTATCAAATTTAACTGCAGAATTTTAAAATTGTTTATCTGGAAAGGGCGAAAGGGAGATAACTGGAATTCTTTATGTTGTACGCCGGCCAGCTTTGAACCAACGTTTCTTTTTTCGCTTCCGTTTACATTTAATTCTCACTCTATATAGTAATTTAACTTAAATACCTTCTTGTGTGAAGATACAACGCTTGCGCATATAGTAAAAAATCGTATTTTCGATGCCGTTCATAAATTTATTTAAAAGTCAAAAAGATTCACTGTAGCGAGTGTGTTGTGTGTTACTATTACGCAATCACTTCACCGGTTCATGAACAGATGCAAACAGGAATTTAATATATTTTTTCTAAACGATTTGCAATCTCTTCCGCAACGGCATACTGTAGAAAGAAGCCATGTTCACTTTGAATCCTGTTTTTATGTTCCTTTCATTCATTATTTATTTATGTCCATTCACTTTCCTTTATCATTATTTTCTCAACTTTCTACACAATGTTTTGACACATCTTTGACAATTTCTCATTTTAACTTCTTTATTTATCCTCGTCTAGCACTATTTTCATCGTTGTTCATCTTCACGCGTTATATACACTTGGTAAATGCAAGTGACTCTTCACTTAGACAATTTAAACGTTTATAAAAAGGGAAGAACATTAGAAGACAATGGATTTCGTTCTGATCCTTTACCGTAAATATATATATATATATATATATATAACCTCACTTAACCTGTAATTACAACTTTATGAAATAAAATATGTTTAAACTAATTAATTACTTAAAAATACAGCTAAGTATTTTTGTAAGTTTGACGAATACAAAATTACGTATAATCACTATTTGAAATGGACAGATAACCGCAGATTGTAACGTCGCTAAACAATAACATTATAATTCTGATATTCTATATGAGCCAAGTTTTCACCATTATCAGGCTTTTGTGGAAATCCTGTAGTAATTCAGAAGAGTGTAAGCGATGGGCAAAAGGAGAAACAAATTAAAAGGTCCAACTTGATA